>OY720316.1:2500000-3750000 GCA_963082785.1 Philonthus spinipes
TTTAACTCGCGTTTTTTGCAGGTATACACTTCCCTTAATGTATACTGATAAAAATACCTCTCTCTCTATATATATATATATATATAATCGATGTCCCCTTTTACCAATTGGTGTCGGGGTGCTTATAATAATTATAATCATAAAACATATATTTTGTTATATCGGATATAAAGAATATAATTTCTAAACGGTTAGAGATAGAATAAAAATTCAAATTAGAGAGTTGTAGAGCTTTCAAAAAGCTACAGCTTTGCTGTTTACAGTTTAGTTCTATCTCTAATAATAATTTTTTTATGAATTAAAAACCCCCCAAAATAGCTCAAAATGCACTTTTTTCAATATAATTTATAAACAGTAAGAGATAGAATAAAAATTCAAATTAGAGAGTTGTAGAGCTTTCAAAGAGCTACAACTTTGCCGTTGACAGTTTTGTTCTATCTCAAATAATAATTTTTTTATGAATTAAAAACCCCCAAAAATAGCCTGAAAACGCCCAAAATGCACTTTTTTCAATATAATTTCTAAACGGTTAGAGATAGAATAAAAATTCAAATTAGAGAGTTGTAGAGCTTTCAAAAAGCTTTGCTGTTTACAGTTTTGTTCTATCTCTAATAATAAATTTTTTATGACCGAAAAAAACCCAAAAATAGCTCAAAAATGCACTTTTTCCGATATAATTTCTAAACGGTTAGAGATAGAATAAAAATTCAAATTAGAGAGTTGTAGTTACTTATTGTTTGAGAATAATTACCGTGTAATAGAAACTAGTTACAATTAATTAAAAATCCAAGTGGTATAAAAAGCTATCTTGTTTTCTTTATAAAACCACCAAGTTAACGCCGAGATAATTAAATAAATATTTTGTTACATTTTGAACTTTATTAACGTTCAATTCTCTTTTTATTTCAGGCAAGTCGATATGGCAATTAGTATTAGAACAATTCGACGATCTTCTAGTCAAGATTTTGTTATTAGCCGCTATTATTTCATTCGTAAGTATATATTGTTAAAATTATAATCGTACACAATTTTATTTATAGTATACTGTACTGTAAATAAACACACACATCTAATGTAGCTTTATAAAAAAAATGTTTTTTTTTGTGTTTATAGGTACTCGCCCTTTTTGAAGAACATGAAGACGCTTTCACCGCCTTCGTAGAACCCTTCGTAATCCTTCTCATTCTTATCGCCAATGCCGTCGTCGGTGTGTGGCAGGTTAGTATTTAAAGACGTTGTTTGTGTTAAATATCGAAGAAATTAAAAAAAAATGAGCAGTTACGAAATAGAAAACAAAAGTATGTGTCGACTAATATAAGATATGAAGACATTAAGTAAGATATTAAGTCTTCATATCTTATATTAGTCGACTTTTTAATAAAACGAAAGTTATTGCATATCATATCGATAAAGTATAAGAGGGTAAGATCTAGTGATGGGCAAAGTCGATCTTTTATTATTTCTAAATTCAGTATATTATAATTTTAAGAATGTTACTTATTATAAATATAACAGAAATAACTTCCCATTTATTAATAAACATAAATTTGAAGTTACTTTTTCGTTTTAAATACTTAAAATGCCACATTTAGTAATACTCGATTACTAATATTATTCGATTTTGCCCAACACTAGTAAGATCCATGAAATGCGCCATCCAGTGCTCAAGTGGACAACTATTTCCCCAGTTTCAAACCTTTATAAGGTTTTTGAGGTTAGGTTCATATACACACTATAATATAACTAATGGCGGGACTTTTGAACATTTTTCTATTTATAATTTTTTGTTCACCATTTTACTTCAAATTATTCATATAAAAGTTTTTTTATAAGTGTGCTATTTTACAGAAAAAAAATATCAATTTCAATTTACTTTATTAACGGAATCTCCATTTCCAAATTACAATTATAATTACATATTAAAAATTTTATAAGAACAGTGTGGCGCTCTAAAAAGATTACAAAAATTTAATTTAAAATTTGCTATAAATTTGATCAATTTTTATTGTTTTTCATAATTATTTTTCACAGAAACTAAACATTAAAATAATTTTTAATTTATCTGATGAAATTCCTGCTGATTTTAAGATTATTTTAATGTATAATACAATATTGTTCATTGATCACAACAACAATCTAACTAAAATTAGTGACTGCCCATATTTGTATAGCAATCTCTTTCCTCTAAACCGCACCCTTAAAATATATAAATGTTTCTTTTTCGCAAAGGCTATCGACTTTTAAATATTTTATTAGTTCGGATAAAAACAATTTTCTGATACTTATAGATCTAAATATTCGAATGCTATCCAAAACTAATTCACTTCTTCTTCTTTTTTTTTTTTTTTCATTCTTAATTAATTAAATTTTTCCGTTGGGATTATATCACCGTCTATTTTATAAAACTATTTTCCCCGCATAAACAAACATGTGTGGAAGTATGTGTGTGTACTCGCATAAAAGAGAGAGATAGTTGTAAAAAAGTAAACTTTATCGTTCGGATAAGCGATCGCTCCGCCCGCGCGCATCTCTTAATTGAATTCACAAACATTCACGAGCGTTGGGAATGAAAAAATAATAATATGTAATTCAAATAGGATTCTGTCTGTGTGGGATAGAAAAGTAGGGAAGCCTTAGGATAATCACGAGACCCATTTTTTTGCGGTCGAGGTGATGATCCTATTAGCACAAAATGTTTAAAGCCGCGCTTATGTAATTGAAAAATTATAAACACACAGCGTAATTGATGAAGTCAATACTATAATAAGCCTTATCCGTAAGGAGTGACGGTTTTCAAAAATATTAAACACGTATTTTTTTTATTTTCCGATTGGATGTGTATTTTTTTTTATTTTTCGATTGGATGTGTATTTATCTGTAAGAAGTGACGGTTTTCAAAAATATTAAACACGTTTTTTTTATTTTTCGATTGGATGTGTATTTTTTTTTTATTTTTCGATTGAATGTGTATTTTTTTTTTTTTCGATTGGATGTGTATTTATCCGTAAGGAGTGACGGGTTTTAAAAATATTAAACACGTATTTTTTTTTATTTTTCGATTGGATGTGTATTTTTTTTTTCGATTGGATGTGTATTTATCCGTAAGGAGTGACGGTTTTCAAAAATATTAAAGACGTATTTTTTTTATTTTCCGATTGGATGTGTATTTTTTTTTTATTTTTCGATTGGATGTGTATTTATCTGTAAGAAGTGACGGTTTTCAAAAATATTAAACACGTTTTTTTTATTTTTCGATTGGATGTGAATTTTTTTATTTTTCGATTGGATGTGTTTTTTTTCTATTTTTCGATTGGATGTATATTTTTTTTCTATTTTTCGATTGGATGTATATTTTTTTTTTATTTTTCGATTGGATGTGTATTTTTTTTTTCTATTTTTCGATTGGATGTGTATTTTTTTTCTATTTTTCGATTGGATGTATATTTTTTGTTATTTTTCGATTGGATGTGTATTTTTTTTTCTATTTTTCGATTGGATGTATATTTTTTTCGATTGGATGTATATTTTCTTTTATTTTTCGATTGGATGTGTATTTTTTTTTTCTATTTTTCGATTGGATGTGTATTTTTTTTCTATTTTTCGATTGGATGTGTATTTTTTTGAATTATTTGACCGTCCGTTTTTTAATTTGTTTATAGGAAAGGAACGCTGAATCCGCCATTGAAGCCCTGAAAGAATATGAACCCGAAATGGGTAAAGTGGTGCGAGGAGACAAATCCGGCGTGCAGAAAGTCCGTGCTAAGGAAATCGTCCCCGGTGACATCGTCGAGGTGTCGGTCGGTGACAAAATCCCCGCTGACATCCGCTTGATCAAGATCTTCTCCACCACCCTTCGTATCGATCAGTCCATCTTGACCGGTGAATCCGTTTCCGTAATCAAGCACACCGATGCCGTGCCCGACCCCCGTGCTGTCAATCAGGACAAGAAGAATATTCTCTTCTCTGGTACTAATGTAGCCGCCGGTAAGGCCCGCGGTATTGTTATGGGAACCGGCTTGAACACCGCTATTGGTAAAATCCGTACCGAAATGTCTGAAACTGAAGAAATCAAGACTCCCCTCCAACAGAAATTGGATGAGTTCGGTGAGCAATTGTCCAAAGTCATCTCCGTTATCTGCGTTGCCGTATGGGCTATCAATATTGGTCACTTCAACGATCCCGCTCACGGTGGATCATGGATCAAGGGTGCCGTCTACTACTTCAAAATTGCCGTCGCTTTGGCCGTAGCCGCTATTCCAGAAGGTCTTCCCGCTGTCATCACCACTTGTCTCGCTCTCGGCACCCGTCGTATGGCCAAGAAGAACGCCATCGTGCGCTCCTTGCCATCCGTAGAAACCTTGGGTTGCACCTCCGTCATCTGCTCCGACAAAACCGGCACACTCACCACCAACCAGATGTCCGTCTCCCGCATGTTCGTCTTTGAGAAGATCGAAGGCAACGACAGCTCCTTCCACGAATTCGAAATCAGCGGTTCCACCTACGAGCCAATCGGTGAGGTCTTCTTGAAGGGCCAGAAGGTCAAGTGTGCCGATTTCGAAACCCTCCACGAGATGGGCACCATTTGCGTTATGTGCAACGACTCCGCTATTGATTTCAACGAGTTCAAACAGGCTTTCGAGAAAGTAGGCGAAGCCACCGAGACCGCTCTTATCGTTTTGGCCGAGAAGATGAATCCCTTCAACGTCAGCAAGACTGGTGACCGTCGCGGCGCCGCCATCTGCGTCAGACAAGACATTGAAACCAAGTGGAAGAAGGAATTCACCCTCGAGTTCTCCCGCGATCGTAAATCCATGTCTTCCTACTGCGTACCATTGAAACCATCCCGCTTGGGTAACGGACCGAAACTCTTCGTGAAGGGCGCCCCTGAAGGTGTCTTGGAAAGGTGCACGCACGCCCGCGTTGGAACCGCCAAACTTCCCCTCACCAACACCCTCAAGAACCGCATCTTGGACCTCACCAGGCAATACGGTACCGGACGCGACACCCTCCGCTGCCTCGCCCTCGCCACCGCCGACGCCCCGATGAAACCCGAAGAAATGGACTTGGGAGACTCCACCAAATTCTACACTTACGAAGTCAACCTCACCTTCGTCGGCGTTGTCGGCATGTTGGACCCCCCTCGCAAGGAAGTTTTCGACTCGATTGTCAGGTGCCGCGCTGCTGGTATCCGCGTTATTGTCATCACCGGCGACAACAAGGCCACCGCTGAGGCTATCTGCAGACGTATTGGTGTCTTCACCGAGGAAGAAGATACTACTGGAAAGTCTTATTCCGGTCGCGAGTTTGACGATCTTCCAGTTTCCGAGCAAAAGGCCGCCTGCGCTCGCGCCAGGTTGTTCTCCCGTGTCGAGCCCGCCCACAAGTCCAAGATTGTTGAATACTTGCAGAGCATGAATGAAATTTCCGCTATGGTAATTTTTTATTAATAATAATTTCATCTACTATAGTCTTGCCAACCGACTTGAATTTTTGGATTATCCAAAAATGTCACCTAAGTCATCTGAATGCATTGTCACATACTGATTGCAAGAAAACCTCTATTGTGGATTGATTCACACATTTGCAGCTATTTAAATTACAATGAAATTAAACAAGGAAAATTTTTTGGCAATGATCAATAAAATTCTATCAACTGCAAAAAAATACTTACACTGTAAGTTTTACAAACAACTATTGAAACAACTACTTCCCGAGCATTTACCCCGCCGGACACAATAGATATTTGTTGTTGCATCGCAGCACTGCTGAGAAATTGCAACGGTTTGAGTCGAAATTATTTAATGAAATGAAACAACAAATAATAGTTGCAAGACTATCTGCCAACTTGACACACCCGACTTCCGTGCCATTGGCTATCTGTAGATACGTGTTTCGGGATTTCATCCCTCATCAGTAAAGCTATGCCCTGCAAGCCCTTAGTTGTTAAACAATTTTTAATTAATTTCTACGCACCGTCTTCAACGAGATCGCGGTGAAGGACGCGCGCATTGAGCGGATTTATCGGATCCGAGCAAAAGGAAAAAGCAGTTGGATTTTATTGATCATTGCCGAAAAATTTTCCTTGTTTAATTTCATTGTAATTTAAATAGCTGCAAATGTGTGAATCAATCCACAATAGATCTGAAAAGGTCGCGGTGGTATAGGCCACCCAAATATTAAATGTGTGAATCATCTTTATTTCATTTTATTTTTTTTTATTTAGCTTGAATAGTTCCAAACAGTCTTTTAGAACTATTTTTTTTAAGTTGCCGATTTTGGGCGATCAGAGCGTTCAGCATCAATGATTTTTTTTTTTTTTTCTCTGAAAATATGTTCTTTTATTTTTTTAATTCAAACAGACTGGTGATGGTGTCAACGACGCTCCAGCTCTGAAGAAGGCCGAAATCGGTATCGCCATGGGCTCCGGCACCGCCGTCGCCAAGTCCGCCTCCGAGATGGTCCTCGCCGACGACAACTTCTCCTCCATCGTAGCCGCCGTCGAGGAAGGCCGCGCCATCTACAACAACATGAAGCAGTTCATCCGTTACCTCATCTCCTCCAACATCGGTGAAGTCGTATCCATCTTCTTGACCGCCGCTCTCGGCCTCCCAGAAGCCCTCATTCCCGTCCAGCTCTTGTGGGTCAACTTGGTAACTGACGGTTTGCCAGCCACCGCCCTCGGTTTCAATCCCCCGGATCTCGACATCATGCAGAAGCCCCCCCGTAAGGCCGACGAGTCTCTTATCTCCGGATGGTTGTTCTTCAGGTACTTGGCTATTGGTGGGTATGTAGGCGCTGCCACCGTCGGTGCTGCTGCTTGGTGGTTCATGTACTGCCCCGAAGGACCTCTTTTGAACTACTACCAACTCGTAAGTACCAACAAAAAAAAATCAATTAAAACTTAATAATAAGAAATATTTTGCTTATCAAGAAAATCAAACGATAATCAAGATGTTAGCCATAGATTATAACAGACTGCAAGCACTAAAAATAGTGTAACAATATTATTTCTCTTTTATAATAAACAGCGTTTCCGCACTCCAGATGGCGCTGTAAAAATTAAAATAATTTATAGCAATCTGTTCCTCTTTCATAATTTATCTCGTTGCAAAAATATTTTTTACTTTAAAAAAACTTAAAAACTAATAATTAAGTTAAAACTATGAAGGAAATTTCTTAAGAAAATCAAACGATTATACAAGATGTTAGCCACAGATTATAACAAACTGCAAGCATTAAAAATAGCGTAACAATATTATTTCTCTTTTATAATAAACAGTGTTTCCGCACTCCAGGTGGCGCTGTAAAAAGTAAAATAATTTATAGTAATTTGTTCTTCTTTCATAATTTATCTCGTTACAAAGATTTTTACTTTAAAAAAAACTTAAAAACTAATAATTAAGTTAAAACTATGAAGGAAATTGCTTAAGCAGTTGAGGGGCTGACTGTCCCCCACTCATATAAAATATTATTATTATTATTATTATCACAAAGTAACAATGAAAACTATTTGGATTTTTATTAAGTGTTCCGACCCCTACACTACCATTATGGTAGATGGGGTAAATGCTCGGGAAGTAGTTGTTTCAATAGATGTTTGTAAAACTTACAGTGTAAGTAATTTTTTTGCAGTTGGAAAACGGGATTGATCGAATTTTATTGATCATTGCCAGAAAAAATTTTCCTTGTTTAATTTCATTGTAATTAAGTGTTCTGCATTAATTTTCAGACCCATCACTTGGCTTGCATCGGTGGCGGTGATGAATTCAAGGGAGTCGACTGCAAGATCTTCACCGACCCCCATCCCATGACCATGGCCCTCTCCGTACTTGTAACCATTGAAATGTTGAACGCCATGAACAGGTGAGTTTAAACACGAAACAAATCACAAGACTTAATAATTCAATTGCAATTTGTGTTTCAGCTTGTCTGAGAATCAATCTCTCATTGCCATGCCCCCATGGTCCAACTGGTGGTTGGTCGGCTCGATGGCCCTCTCCTTCGGTCTCCACTTCGTCATCCTCTACGTTGAAGTTCTTTCCGTAAGTAAAATGAATACTATTAAACTTTGTTTCATTCACTAAAGGAAGGCGACCGCAATGGACCTAAGTGTATGAACTACTCTTCAACCCGAAAATGCCCATTAAAAGAACTTATATTCTTTAAGAAGTAATTGCGCTGAATATAATGGAGATTATATATATATACAGAGAGGTTTTTTTATCAGTATACATTAGGGGAAGTGTATACTTGCAAAAAAACGCGAGTCAAACGCAATGTGTGTATGTTTAGTTGCTTATTTAGCATATCTGTGTTCAATTGCGTGTTATAGGCAACTAAACACACATACATCAATGCGTTGGATTCGTGTATTTTGCAGGTATACATAAGGGAAATGTATACTGTTAAAAAAAGCTCTCTGTATATAATCTAAAATCCCCTTCTACTATAATCACCACCATTATGGGGGTAATTTTTTTTTAAATATTTTTCTATTTGTTTTACTAATAAATTATATATATATAATCAATTTTGCTCTTTTGTACACCATTCTTGAAAATGGCATTAAGCCGAAACTAGTTGAAAATAAAACAATTTATTAGTAAAACAAATCAAGAGAATTTCAATCAAATACCTATATATATTAAACTTCCGTTTTCTGTAGATGCTGCTTTTCGGAATTAATTTTTACTTCTACACTTTCGCCACTTTTCTCTCTCTAGTCGCCACTTTATAATTTTTATTATTATTTCTGAATCTTCACTGATTTATTCAACGACGTATCGGAGCCGATATTTCGGTTATCGCGTTGACAATAAACATCTTAACTCTTATATGGAGATTACAGTATCAAAATATTGAAATTCTGAACACATTTTGGAATTCACTATCTATAATTAAAGCATAATCAAATGGAACAAAACACAATCTAAGTTATTTTTATTAATTAATTTTTTGTTTTTGTTTAGACCATCTTCCAAGTGACACCTTTGGGCACGGACGAATGGATCACCGTAATGAAATTCTCGATCCCAGTGGTATTGCTTGACGAGACGCTCAAGTTCGTCGCCAGGAAGATCACAGACGGTGAGAACCCAATATACACTGTGTGGGGCATTGTGTTGATGTGGGCTGTGTTCTTTGGCCTCCTACTCTACGGGCCACTGTAAACATTTACTGGATGAAAACAACAGCAAGAAAAAAACAATACAACAAGCAAACAAAACAAAAAATGAAACAATTTAGAATTAACACACGGAATGTACGACAACCGCCGTGGTTGGTTGCGTTTGTTTGGCAACCGCCCGACACTGCCTCCGCTGACGAGGATAGTTTTTCTTCCTAAAAATCCCCCACAAAACAAGTAACAACCTGGCTGCTGCGCTGCTATTACTACCAAAAAAATTAATAATAAAAAAAACAACTGGGAACTTGAACGATTCAAGGGAAGTGTGGAAAAAAGGCACAACCGAAACCTTGAACGATTCAAGGGAAGTGCGGGGGGAAAAGGCGTACGAAAAATTAATTTCCTTTTTTTTAATTTCATAAAATTCTATCAAAAAAACAAACCTTTTCGGTGCAATTATTTCCCCCTGCATATTTTTAACAACACACCAAATACTTTTCCTTGGACTTTCCGGGGAAAATAACAACAAGTGCTATAGTTTGTTTAAATTAGCAAAAAAAAACAGGATTTCGTTGTTTTTTTTTTTGTGTTTCTTTTATTACAACCAGCGGCGGAGGAAACGACGGACAGGCAAGTTGAGTGTGTGCGTGTGTTTCAGTTCTAGTTTTGTTTTAAGGCATCGATGGAGTTAACGGAGGAATGGACAAAATCCAGTTTAATAATTTAAAATTAATAAAAAAAGTGTTGTGATTCTAGTAAATTGTATTACTACCGCGTCGGACGCGACTCTTACCGGACGTCTTGTAATCGAGTGGTTAATTTAATTTATTGAATACGGGGAAAATTGCGCGCGGAGGGATTTATTAATTGATTAAAGACTGACGACGATGACACAGTTGACTCAAAACAAAAGAATAATAATAAGAAGATAGTAAAAGCCAAAATGATTTTGAAACAGATACTTCCAACTCTTATTAGGAGAGAATTAATTAATTAACATATTATTATTATACAGTACTATTTGTTTTTTGATTGTATAGATTCATCTTTTGGTTGTTTTTTTAACTGTCAATCCAGAAATTTATTCGTTATGTGGCCAAAAAATTAAAAAAAAAAATGTGATAATCTTCAGATAGAATCATTTATTGAGTAATTTCTAGTAGAAAATCTTTTTGCCTCATTTTAACCCAAATAATAGCATGATTGAAGATTAACTTGCGGTGATTATGTTACGTGAAGTTGAGAAATATATGTAAAAAAAAAAAACTTAATGTAGATAAAATCTAGAACTTCAATTATTGATATTTTTTGGATGAAATAAAAAAAATGCAATGCAATTAAAGCCCATCACTTTAATTATTAATATTCTTGAATGAACGAAAATAAAAAACGAAACACATTCTTTTTGTATTAGCGATGCATTGATAAATTCGAATTGAGTCGAAGTTTTAGGGCGCTTCGACAACATTGGTCATTTGCCCCAGATAAATTCGATCTAAATTGATTTTCGTCTGTACTAAGTCACCGATTAATACCGAATTGAGCATTCATTTTCCCAAAATGGGTCAAAATGTATAAAACAGTCAACACAATCCTGGATTATATTGTTGAATTAAAGATTAAAGAATTTAAGAAGATAAAAATGAATCAACTTTGTAAATAAATTTTTAATCCTCGGTGAAAAGTTTGGACGACTTGGTTTAATTAATTTAAAAAGTAAACAATAATGGAGAAAATATTGTACTTATATTTAAAAAAAAAAAACAACAAAATAATTCTTCCCCCGTTGTATATCAAACGTTTAATACGACGGGGGAAGAATTATTTTGTTGTTTTTTTTTTTCTAAATATAAGTACAATATTTTTTCCATTATTGTTTGAGTAAAAAAAAATTAACAGCAGGAACCACTTATAATATTCACAATTCTGTGATTCAAAAATCGTAAATCGTAATCTTAAAATTTAACAATCAGGAATTCATCAAAAACAACACCAAAAACAAAGCGAAACAACTCTCAACGAATAAGAAGTCATGCTACAAATTTGTTGTATTTTGTTTTACAATCCTATATTAATTCAGGGATGCAATAATCTTAAATTAATTCAAGTATTCAAAATTTGTAAATCGATTCAGGGATTAATCTGCGACTATTAGTATGGCCATTAGTGTAAGTCTTAACACGGATAACTTTCAGGATTGCGACAGTTAAAAATAAGTAAATAGTAATTAAAGAATTTAAGAAGGTAAAAATGAATCAACTTTGTAAATAAATATTTAATCCTCGGTGAAAAGTTGGGACGACTTAGTTTAATTAATTTAAAAGTAAACAATAATGGAGAAAATATTGTACTTATATTTAAAAAAAAAACAAAATAATTCTTCCCCCGTCGTATTAAACGTTTGATATATGGAGGGGGGGGAGTAAAAAAAAAATTAACAGCAGGAAACATCTCCACGCAAACACCAAATGAATAACTTTTTTTTTATACATCAAAACACCACGTAAAAACTATTACGATGTTTTTTTTTTTGCAGTTTGTTTTAATTTCCGTTTTTCATTTTTTTAAAATTTTTAATATTATTACCTCGACGTAACATTAAACAAAACAAAAAAATGAATTAAAAAAGAAAACGTGCGATTTCTTTAAAATGTTAGTTATTTATAATACATTAAACAAAACAAAAAAATAAATTAAAAATTTAAAATGTTAGTTATTTAAAATGTTAGTTATTTATAATACATTAAACAAAACAAAAAAATAAATTTAAAAAGAAAGCGTGCGATTTCTTTAAAATCTTAGTTATTTATAATAATTCAGTTTGTCTTTTTTTATATATATATGCATTCATAAATATATTTGCAAGATGTAGGTGTTTAAAATGTAGATAGGTTTTCTTTTTTTTTTCTGAAAAAGGTTATTTTTTTTATCGTCTTGATTTCCGTAAATGTTTTCTCTTCCACCCCCTCAGAGGCAGAATGTAAATATTTTAAATAGTTTGTTGTAGTAAACAGGAGAATGAAGATGATGATGATGTTAAGCGAATTAATAAATATTTCTGAGTTAAAAAAAATATTAATGGAACACTTTTTTTTTAGTGTTGCATTGTACAATCGCTTATTTCCATATCCTTAAATAACTTGTAAGCCAGATGTTTGTTAACGCAATGAAATTTGATTAAAGTTAAACAAAAAAATAGTAAAGTTTATGATTGAAGTGGTGAAACTTCATTATAAACACTTTTATATAAAACACAATTTTGTTTTTTACGAGTTCCACAATATTTATTGTAGATATAATAAATATTGTGGTATAAATCCTACAATATTGTAGTATAAAAAAAATGTGTTTTAAATAATAAACATTCTATAAAATGCAATATTTTTTTTTATTGATATACAACAGCAGGTGTACATTATGTAATTCAATGTCCTGAGTGGGTATTTGCCCGGGGAGTAGTTGTTTTAATATGCATTTGTTTAACGTAAATCAAAACGTCACAGAGCTGAATGTGGAAATTGCCCGGGAAGTAGTTGTTTTAATGTGCATTTGTTTAACGTAAGTCAAAACGTCACAGAGCTAAATGTGGAAATTACCTGGGAAGTAGTTGTTTTAATGTGCATTTGTTTAACGTAAGTCAAAACGTCACAGAGCTAAATGTGAAAATTGCCCGGGAAGTAGTTGTTTTAATGTGCATTTGTTTAACGTAAATCAAAACGTCACAGAGCTGAATGTGGAAATTGCCCGGGAAGTAGTTGTTTTAATGTGCATTTGTTTAACGTAAGTCAAAACGTCACAGAGATAATGTGAAAATAATTTATTAATTATTTTCAAATCATTTTTATTTAATTCTATGAAAATCTTTAATTTATTTTTTTTTTATAAATGGAAAAGAGTATTTATTCACTTGGTCACAGCTATTTAAATAAATTAAATAAAAATGTCTAGCCGGGTATTTACCCGAGAAATAGTTGTTTGTTTAAAGTAACGTAAGAGCTGTGGAAAAGCTTAATTATTTTTTTTGTTAGATTATGAATATCTGGCTTTCCGGTTTAATTCCTCAGGTTTTTTTGTGTGTGTAGATTAACAATTTTTTTAAAGGATTTGTTTTCTCGAGAAAAGGATTACACTGGAAATAGCGGAAACGTCGATTGTTTGAGTGATGCTTTTTTGTTTCCTTGGGATTTAGAATATATTTCGCTTCCAGCAATGCAATTTAAAATATTATTTTGTCAATTCCAAATTTCTAATCATTTGAAAGTCACTCAAACAATCGCAAACGTTAAACCACCGCAAAAAGCAGGACTTTCTCCCCGAGGAAAAAAAAAAAAGAAATCTCTTCAACCGCAACAAAAGGGTGAGCATTTCAAAACAATAGTGTTTTCTTCAGCTTTTAATAAAGAAGATGATAACAATAAAAAAGCTTGTGCTTTAGATTTAATACAAACAATTTGATAAATTTAGTAATAACAATAAAGTATTTCGAGCTTTACATTTATTGAATAATTCTATTTTTTTTTTTTTAATTGTTTTTAATGTTGTAATTTTTTTTTCCGCAGTTGCCCCAACAGTCCAAATGAGAGAATAAGATGTGGGCTCGAGTCGACTTGAGTGCACTGATGAGACATGTGTGTGCGTGTGAAGTTAATTATTGTCAAAAAAAAAATAATAAAGTAAAATAAAAATCATCCCGTCATCATGGAAGCCCGAACAAGACACCGACGCGTGCTTCGACAGACAAAACCAAAACAAGTAACCACAAATTAATCCGAAACCCTTCATATATCAACTCATCCTTTTAAAAAAATTGTATTTCACTTAAATTTAGTGAATTTAACTTAAGTCGTTGCGAAAGTAATAACGTTAAGATCTAATTTGCCCTTAATTACCCAAAAAAAAAAGGTTATACATCTAATTTCCTTTTAGATACTAAAAATAAAATATCCAATTTCCCTTTATCGGGGGAAGTGAAAGCGCGACTTTTCCACTCCTTTTAAAAAAAAAACGACCCTTAACTCTCAACGACTTCCAATCTAACAAAGGATTCCATTTGTGTACAGCAAGAACCCAAACCACAAAAAACAAATTTGTTATGTTTCGAGTATAAAAAAAGTAATAATAATAAACTGCAGAATGGATTTAGTTTTAGCTTTACTTCATTCGACGCGTTGCGTTCTTCACAAATTATCCGTCATTTTTTTTTTCTTTTTTTTAGGTTAAAGTGTGTGCGGTTGTGAACCCCCCCAAAAGAGTAATAATCATTTTTAGTAAAACAAGACGATCGTGAAATAAAAACAAAAAATAGGGATTAATCGTTGAATGTGGAAAGAAACGTGAAAAACTTTGCGTTTCTTTTAATTTTAATGAAAGTTGATATGAACTTGACTTTTCTTTTTTTTTTTTAAAAAAAAAGTGGAGTTTATTCAGATTCAACGGGTTAATTCGCTCACTCTTTTAATTACTTTCTATCTATGATTTCTCATTCAAAACGTGATCCTGCGATGGATTGATTAATAAAAAAAAATATGGAAATACGAAACCAACGGAAAAAAAAAAATACTCACCCATTGTAAATATTATTGTATAATTGTAAGGTTTAATTTAATATATAAATATTTATTAAATTTATGTTATATCTGTCCATATCCAAAAGAACCGTTATATTCTTTTCGTTTGTTTATTTTTTTTTATTTTTGTTGTGAGAAAACAAAAACGCTTTAGAGTAATCCGCATCAACTCGAAAATTATTATCGACGAAAAGCCATAAATCGGATTTTTCTACATAAAATTATAATTAAAAAAAAAAACAAATGATGCACGATTGATATAACAATAAATCAGATATTGTAGACTTTCCGTTACAAACATTTACAGTTTACGAATTTTTGAATCGTAACAGGTATTTCAACAAGAGCCGTTTGTAGGGGGAAGCATTTTCACCCCCGTATCGGTTTTCTATCGTTATCCTCTTGAGCCGTAGCTTGATTTCTTTTAACAACCCAAAATGCTGCTTTTCTTTGTGGGATTCGTATTTATAAATACTTCAACCCGAAGATCCATTCACGAAAACACGATGACTTATTAACAGAATGCACGGCTTTTAAAATTCGGGATGATTCTTTCTTTCTTAATCTTATCCTCTTTTACCCGTATCGAGTGTCGAGGTATGATTCTTTCCAGACAAAATTTTGGGATAAACTCTCTCATTGTATTTCTTTATAAATCAAATTTTCAGATGATTTTTATAATTGTATTTTTTTTTTCTAACTCTACAGCGAATACGGGTAATAGAGGATAAGATTGAGAAAGGATTTTTTTATTAATCCAAAAATTTTAGAAGAATCCTGTCATTTCATTTAAAAAGATTTCCGTCTTTGCATTTTTTTTCTAAATCAAATTTTGAAATGAATTCTGTCTTTGCGTTTCCCCCGAAAGAAATGCATTCAATTGAGAGAAAAACATTCCTCGTATAATGTTTCCGATTCAACAGAAGCGTTTAAAACAGCATTTTTTAATCCTTAAAGTTTAACTAACTAAATCTCTTAATTCGAATGTGTAAATGTATGCACAATAAGGTATAAAATTAAAATTCTGCGGAAGTTGAATCGGCTATCAATCGGAGGTCTTTCAGCTTTTAAAGTTTATTTATTTAAAAAATATATTTAGCTGTTCTTGAAGGCGTTCACTTAGTGGTGCATTGTCAATTTTGTTATAAAGAAAATCCTTAATTTTTTTTTGTGGTATAAAAAAGTTAAGGGTTTTCTTTATATCAATATTTATCTAGTGTTTTCTATTTATATTTATCTATGAGTTTAGTTCGCGACGGTTGGCAACCCTTTGTTCGCTGAAGGATGGCAACCGTCGCGAATTAAATAAATTAATATATTTAGCTATTCTTGGATCTTGGAGGCGTTCACTTAGTGGTGCTTTGACAATTTTGTTATAAAGAAAACCCTTAACTTTTTTGTGGTATAAAAAAGTTAAGGGTTTTCTTTATATCAGTATTTTTCTACTGTTTTGTATTAATATTTATCTATGAGTTTAGTTCGCGACGATTGGCAACCCTTTGTTCGCTGAAGGATGGCAACCGTCGCGAATTAAATAAATTGCCAGTTACGGCTAAAGAAATATATTTTTTTTTAATAAATAAACATTAAGAATAAAAAAGAATGCTATATATATATTATTATTAGTGATGGGCAAAGTCGATTTTTTATTATTGCTAAATTAAGTATATTATAATTTTAAGAATGTTACTTATTATAAAAATATCAAAAATAACTTCCCATTTCACTATATGGTCAACAGAGCTCCAAAGCTAGGGCTAAAATACCTCGCAGAAGAACTTCCCATTTATTAATAAACATAAATTTGAAGTTACTTTTTCGTATTAAATACTTAAAATGACACATTTAGTAATACTCGATTACTAATATTATTCGATTTTGCCCAACACTAATTATTATTATTATTTATCTTAAGTCCTTTACCCTTTCGGGTGTCGGTCATATATATATACATACACACACAGAGATAATTTTAACAATATAAATAATTTCAATAAAAAAAGACCTTTATTGGCATATCCATTTTATATATATATATATGCTACAAATAATTAGAATATATGTAGATGTTAGTCTGTCTATGGGGGCTATCTACTAGAGTTAAGTTTTTCTGCTCAAAACATGCTTTCTTATTATCTAATTAAATAATTTTAATTAATTAAAACGCGAAAAGCGTTTGAATCGTGCATTTCGCGCGTCGCAGTTGGCGACCCTTTGTTTATAAGCGACGCGCCGGCCAGAATATTTCGTTTGAACAATTGCAACGTTTACGTTCATCAAAGTAAACGTTTTGTAATTAATAATTATTATACATGAGCGAAAAGAACTAACGAAAGAATGTGTTTTCCACTTGCAAGACGGATGATCCTTCAATCAACCATTTCATGTAAGTAAAGAAAGCGCGCGGGGGAGGGGGTGCTTGTATTTTCTGAAAACAGTTCGTGGTAAATACGTAAGTCCGGGGAAAAAAATGGAAACTTGGTTGCTTTACGCAAGTGAAAAGAGCCACGAAAGAGTGTGCTTTTCAAATACAAGTTGAGGGTATTCATGCTTGCAAGGCGGATCAACTAATTTCATGTAAGTAAAGAAAGCGCGATGGGGGGATTGTATTATACGCTAATCACAGAAAATAAAAAACAAAATTTAATGCAAACATGCTATTTCGGCCGCCATGTTTGATTTGATGAAAATGGATGGCCAGAAAAGGTGTGATAATCTTCAAGTAGGAAAATGTAAGCAAAAAAAAAAAACAAAATATCAATGTATGTAGAAACTTTAGTGAGAATGGTGATGTATAAAATGAATGTGTGAGATGGATGACGGATGGTAGGTACCCACTGAGCAAAACGGACATAATAATGTTGCACCAATGTTACATTAACGTTTAATGTTGATGCAACGTTATTTGTGAACATTTTTTTCAGTGGGTAACGTAAGGGTTGTAGGTAAAAAAATAATGACAGGAATAGTGAATAAGTTGTTGAAGACGTGGTTTAATATGGAAGCGTGAATGAGAGGCCAGAGGTGATTGAAGATGGGGAATCGTGAATGAATGCTTAAAGAAGAGGATTATCAAACTGTGCAGGCTTTCACGACGAGTGTGATTAGAATTGTTGATTTCCGGGCTATTAGGCCGTGGTCTGTTGGAGTTTAATCCAAACGTTTCGCTGACAACTGCCAAACAACCAGCACCACCAACAGTCACCGAGGAGGCATCGAAGAGTTCGTCCACGGAGCCACTGAAGATTCCGACCGCAGTTGTCAGAGAAACGTTTGGATTAAACTCCAAGACACCACGGAAATCAACATTTCGAAAGAAGAGGATTAATATGGAAGCGTGGTTGAGAGAAAAATGGAAGGAGGTAGAGTTGCGAGCAATTATAATCCATTTTATAAGACAAGCATTTAAGAAACTTCCGATGTATTTGAAGAGCGAATATGTTTGAAAAGGTTACTTTAGCAAGTGCAATTTTTTCAATAACCACAAATATAACAACAAAAGAGCACTTATTTAATAGCGACAGCTTTCCTTTTAGATTAATAAACTTTTCGGGAATGCACACTTTAATCAACGTCATGTTTCCGGTTTTTTTATTTGCTTTCTTGGGAAAACGGGCTTTTGTTTCAAGAACTCTCCTCACTTTACCACCCCGCGGAAGTTCAGCAGCTTCGTGATGGTCTTCAGGAGGTCCTGGTTTTCGCTCCGCAGCACCGACATCTTGGTCTCGTTCACCTCCATCTGGTGCGTCATGTCCTCGATCGGGTCGCCCAGAATCGACACCTTCGACGTAATTTTCTTGTAATTCTTCATCAAATTCTTAAATAAAAATACAAAATAAATTAATAAAACAAACATGTTGAATTTTATTTTGACATTTTCTAACAAAAAAAAAATAGAATCTCAAATTGGTATATTACGCAACTAGTGTGGGAAGTCAAACATTTATTAGTTTTTATGTATAACAGGCTGTCCCAGTGTAAAATAATCTAATATTGACGATTACAGCGCCACCTATTGCCCATACAAAAATGTTTCTGAGTAAAACCTACATAGTTTTTTTCACACTTTCCGAATTTGCAATAAAAAATGGGGGTTCCCATTTAAGATTCAGAAGTTACCCCTGTTATTCACCCCCCTGGGGGGTGAGGGGTGAAATTAATAACAGAATCTAATGTCCCCTGGCTAAACTTTGCATTAGATAACTTGGGGGCGCACTTGTCTCGATATATTCCACCTGAAAGATTAAAATGGGACACCCTGTATATATATTTCTGTGTGATATAAAAGTGTACTTAACTAAAAAAAAGACTTATTATTATATTATTACGTTATTATAAAGGTTATTTAACAAATACTTAATCAAGAAAGAATACTAACTTAGGAACTTGTAAGAAAAGAATATGAAAACAAAAAAGGTGATTTTTTTCTTCCGTTAAGCTAGCTTTTAACTGGCTTAGCGGAGGGAATCAACGCGATATACCATGCATGGGAGAAGGCAACAGGTGCAGATGAAGATAAAATGATGTTACGAGAAATATTAAGCCCTTCAATCTGCAAAGTGGATAAAAACAACCTCACTTTTAACCTCTCAAACTTGCAATGTAAAAAGAAAACAACCTCACTTGTAATTTCTCAATCTGGATTGTCAATAAAAATAACCTCACTTCTAATCTCTCAATCGACTTCGTCTGAACATCAAGACTCTTCTGTACCACCCTTTCGTTATCCACAATTTTTCTTTTAGGCTCGCTGTCGCTCGCAAACCTGACACCTGAGCTGTGCCAGTCAATTATCCTATTAAGCAAAAACCTGACACCTCAACTTTTCCAGTTAAGTTTCCTCACGGGCTCGCTATCGCCCGCAAACTTGACACCTAAGTTTCCTATCGAGTTCGCTATCACCTAAGCCCTACCATTCCAATTTCCTAATGAGCTTGCTCTGCTCGCAAACCTGAATGTCTGCAAGTCGAATTACATTATTATTAGAATCATGTTAATTCTTTCATTTAAGGGAAACATTATTTTTTCAATTGTTAGTAATAATACGAATGTGTCACTTAAATCAATTAAACCTGTTTATTATTCTAGGAATTAAATTTAAAAAAAGCCTATTAGAATAACTGGCAATAATCATTTTTAAATTAGACAATAGATGGCGCTTTACGTTTTACCTTGTCATATTAAAATAATAATGACGAAAATTAACAAAAATGGATATATCATGAAAAGTATTAGGTTTAGGTGTAGAATACCTTTATACTTTTTGAAAGACAATAAAATTTCCTACAACATTAGATATACGGTGTGCCATTTAAAATAAGCACTAAATTTGACCTTGAATGTGCTTCTGGAGATATGTTGAACTATCAAAACATCTTAAGATTTTAAATACCTCTCAATAGTCGGAAATATTCACCCATTAGTCAGATATACTGACACAAAATTTCATTTGTTTTCATTCACCACTTTGAAAGTTATGATTTTTTTTTCGAAACGTCAATTTTTCCAAAAATATTTAAATATTTCAAAAGTTATTAGGTTTAGGCATATGAACATATTATGAAAGTTAACTTTATTTTTGATGTAGAATCTGAAAAAAATATAAAATATGGGCCATTCCATTAGAAAAAATATAACTATGATACGCCATGCTTTTATGGGACACCCTGTATGTTTGATACTAATTTTAAAATGTGGTTACCCTACACCCATGTAGGTAGAAAGGGGTCAATGAATATATATTAAAATGTGGTCCTAATAGACCTACATACGCCTGCAAAAGCCGATTTTGAAAAAAATAAACCATTTAGCCGTAAAGCTATATACCGTATATTATGTTAATATATATATATATATTACTTTATACAAACCCTACACCCATATGGGTCATTGAATATATGTATATACAGAGAGCTTTTTTTATCAGTATACATTTCCCCTATGTATACCTACAAAATACGCAAGTCAAATGCAATAATGTATGTGTGTTTAGTTGCCTATAACACGCAAATGAACACACATATCCCAAATAGTCAACTAAACATACACACATTAATCGGTTCAATGCGTTTGACTCGTATTTTTACAGGTATACACTTCCCCTAATGTATACTGATAAAAAAACCTCTCTGTATACTTTATAAAATATATTTAAGAAAGTATAAAAGCTGGAGGAAATTACAAGCGAACCCCTCAAGAAGCGTAATTGACGGAGAACTAGTGTGGAACTTCCTGAGCCTACCGGTTAATGAAAAAATGGAGGTGAGCTTCGACGGCGATCCCCGTGTTGTTATATTTTAATTCCTCGTTTTTCAATTTCAGGTTTCCAAAAAGATCGGATCGAAAATCGAAGAGCTCATCGACGACATCTACAAACTTACCGCTCATTTTTAATAGTTAGATTTTTTTTAATTAAATTTAATAACGTTCGTAATTAAGAATTATTTATACATTTAATAATAACAAAAAGCTTTATTATCTGTGAGATTCCAACCACACTATATTGGCGACCATTCGCATCTTCCAGTTATTATTATAAACTTTCTTGTTGTAGCCTTTCGGGCGTCGAAGAACTATATATATTTAACATCTTTATTGACAAATAACGTTACATTTAACAATGTGTAGTATGTGTGTTTACAATATTTACAGAATTATTTCAATTTGTTATGTAATTGTCATTGTCAAATGGCTATCGACCCAGGGTCTTTCTGCCTCGAAATAAGGAAAATATGATGCATAAAAAATACTCTTAAAATTAAATCAAATGCGTTTATTTAATAATTAAATATACATAAAAATCTTTACAGACATAAAATAAAAATCACAGACGTTTTTTTGTTATCAGATAAATAATATTTAAAGAACAACAAAAAAAAAAAGACGGATTGATGTAAATAAATATGTAAATATAAATAAATTATGAAAAAAATAAATAAGACTGTATTTTATAAAGTACAGTCTTATTTATTTTTTTCAGCAGCTTGGAATGCCGCACTACATCGCTTCAGGCTCGCACTACATCAGAGACACGAAGTACCGTTTTTTGATCCTCCCTCGATACACGACCGATCTGGAAAATGTGCTCAAGAAGACAGAACAAAAGATCCACCTGAAATCGGTTTTAACGGTTTCACTGCAATTACTGGATATTTTGCAATATATTCACGAGAAGGGTTTTATTCACGCGGATATAAAAGCATCAAATGTTTTATTGAATTCACGAAAAGAAAAGCAGGTGAATGTTGAGGATAAACATTACTTCAGATATTCGGGGGTTATTAAAAAAATCAGGAGGTGCCGGCTTGCGAAGATACCGGTTGTCGATAGAAATTTACGTGCGAATAAAAGGCTGCGCACGTGGGACGAGTTTTTAAGTGGTGACAATAACAACAACGACCGGAGGGAGGTGAATTTGAATCAAATATATTTACTCGATTACGGATTGGCCTCTAAGTACAAGCTTTCGAACGGCGAGCACAAGTGCCCGGATATGCGGCGCGCTCACGCCGGCACCATTTCCTTCTGTTCGCTGGACGCGCACCGCGGGGCGCTCTCGCGGCGCTCCGACCTCGAAAGCCTAGGCTATAACATAATCTACTGGCTAACCGGCGATTTACCATGGATAAAAAACAAAGACGACCCCGAAGTAGTCCGCCGCAAGAAACAACAGTGCATGTCCAACTTGGAACCCTTCCTGCACTTATGCTTCGGAAATGCGCCGAAATTCCTGCTGGACTACTTCAAATACCTGAACAAACTAGACTTCACCGACGAGCCTGATTACAACTTCTGCCGGAAGCTATTCAAGGACGCCCTCTACGACTATAGAATGGAACTCGACGGGAATTTCAACTTTAAAAAGTCCGAGCCCTGGCAGAAGAAAACGGGAGAGTACAAAAACAAAAACATCGAGACTGTGATCAGGACCCCTCTACGGAGCAATCTGCCGAGTAAGAAAGTGCTCAGGAAGAACAAGAAGATTAAGGACCTGAACTGGTCCAAGATCCTCATGGATCCTGAGGAGATTCTCAAGCAGGCGAAGACGAAAGAGAAGAAATTGACAGAGTCTTCCAACGACGGGTCACAGACTGTACTTTATAAAATACAGTCTTATTTATTTTTTCATAATTCATTTACATCAATCCGTCTTTTTTTCTTTTGTTGTTTAAATAAATTATGAAAAAAATAAATAAGACTGTACTTTATCAAGGGTAGTTTATAAAGTACAGTCTTATTTATTTTATTTTTTTCATAATTTATTTCGATAAAAAAAGGAAACTGTTATTTAAAACTGCAGAATCGCTGTTTCTGCGAGAATTAAATTTTAAGTTAACATCCTTCATGTGAAATTAGTTTCAAATAAATTAAATCAAGTGGAGCTTCCATCACGAATAATTAAATTTAATTCACTCATTATTACTTAAATATCTTAAAAACAAGGACAAATTATAGGAACTTACTATTTATACAATCGTTTTATAAAAATAATTTCTTTACATTTGCACAATTTACACATCTTACATATATATTTGCGTGGGTATAAAAAATTTAATTAGTCTAACAGTCTTCGTAATACTCTTTCTTTTTATAGTTTTATCACGGTGAAAATAATCGTTAAAAAAAGCATTTAATCACTATCCGTTGCGAAGTGAATACTTACTCGATAAAAGTTTCTGACTCCGTGTCTTGACGCGACTAATGCTAGACACTTCATTTGTTTTACTCTTCACTTTATTGCCCCCCCTCTTTTTCCGACAACTGGTGATTTTCACAGCTTTCTCCATTTCCCGCTGTTCCATCATCCTGTTGTGAACTTGTATCATCGCCGAAGTGTATCCTTGGAAACAATTGTTTTTACTGCAAATTACAATCAATTAAATTGTTGTGGTTGTTAAAATACATTAATTTTCTACAACGAATTTAAGTTTTTTTTTATTATATGTTTTAATTTATGTTCGTTACTTACAATTCCATTTTGTATTTAGGCGAAGACCCGTCTGAGTTGTTAATCCTCTCCAAATAATTGTTGTATACCTCTAGCATAGCTTCGGTGGGGCCGAGCTTACTGATATCCAAATTCGACAAGCTCTGTGACCCGTCGTTGGAGGACTCTGTCAATTTCTTCTCTTTCGTCTTCGCCTGCTTGAGAATCTCCTCAGGATCCATGAGGATCTTGGACCAGTTCAGGTCCTTAATCTTCTTATTCTTCCTGAGCACTTTCTTGCTCGGCAGATTGCTCCGTAGAGGTGTCCTGATCACGGTCTCGATGTTTTTGTTCTTGTTCTCTCCCGTTTTCTTCTGCCAGGGCTCGGACTTTTCAAAGTCGAAATTCCCATCGAGTTCCATTCTGTAGTCGTAGAGGGCGTCCTTGAATAGCTTCCGGCAGAAGTTGTAATCGGGCTCGTCGGTGAAGTCTAATTTGTTTAGATATTTGAAGTAGTCTAGTAAGAATTTGGGCGCGTTTCCGAAGCATAAGTGCAGGAAGGGTTCCAGGTTGGACATGCACTGTTGTTTCTTGCGGCGGACTACTTCGGGGTAGTCTTTGTTTTTTATCCATGGTAAATTGCCGGTTAGCCAGTAGATTATGTTGTAGCCTAGGCTTTCGAGGTCGGAGCGCCGCGAGAGCGCTCCGCGATGCGCGTCCAGCGAACAGAAGGAAATGGTGCCGGCGTGAGCACGCCGCATATCCGGGCACTTGTGCTCGCCATTCGAAAGCTTGTACTTAGAGGCCAATCCGTAATCGAGTAAATATATTTTATTCAAATTCACCTCCCTCTGGTCGTTGTTGTTATTATCACCACCCAAAAACTCGTCCCACGTGCGCAGCCTTTTATTCGCACGTAAATTCCTATCGACAACCGGAATCTTCGCAAGCCGGCACCTCCTGATTTTTTTAATAACCCCCGAATATCTCAAATAATGTTTATCCTCAACACTCATCTGCGTTTCTTTTCGTAAATTCAATAAAACATTTGAGGCTTTTATATCCGCGTGAATAAAACCCTTCTCGTGAATATATTGCAAAATATCCAGTAATTGCAGTGAAACGGTTAAAACTGATTTCAGGTGGATCTTTTGTTCTGTCTTCTTGAGCACATTTTCCAGATCGGTCGTGTATCGAGGGAGGATCAAAAACCGGTACTTCGTGTCTCTGATGTAGTGGGAGCCGGACGCGATGTAGTGTGGCATTCCAAGCCGCTTTAATCTGTGCTCCCTTTTCCATTCTTCAACTGCAAAACAAATGAAAAATAAATTTAAACAACCATAACAATATTTAATTGACGGAAAACGGCAGTTTTCCATAGAACTAGGCTCGATTCACAATCGCGGATTGTATACAATAAACGTAAGAAAATAATGCACGCAGGCAGAAAGACCTGTGGTAAATGACCCATGTCAGACTACTAACACAATTGTACATATTTTATTAAAATAAATTATGTAAAATTTTGTTGCCATATTGTCTGAATAAAGATGTTTGTATAATGCACGTTTAATATTTACTTATATCGAGCTTGCCGATCCGCAGATAACAATTGATCTCGACGAAGAGCGGCCCGTTGGTGTGGCTCTCGATTTTCACGACGTACTCGGCCCCTTCATCTACCTCCTCCTCGATCCTATCCGAGGCCAAGAAGATCTCCCCGAAGGCCCCGATGCCGACCGCCCTGCCGATCCTCCACTTCTTCCCGGTGACGTCCGTGAGGATCTCCCTTGATCCCAGGGCGAGGCTGCGTTTTTTCACCGGCGGCTCGTCGTCCTCCGAGACGTTCCTACTCCTCTTCGCCATGTCTCCTAATCGAGCTCTCTAACCGGTTGCAAAAGAATTCGTGTTAAATCGAAACACACTCGAGAGGAAAACAATGTTTTCTGTAAACAAATTCGATTAAAATCAGCAAACGAAAGAATTCTATAATTTATTAATAATCTTCTTTGTGTTGGTTGTCGAAACTTAAATTGTTTAAGTAAAAAATAAGTGGGAGAAGGGATTTAAATAAATTATTAATAGATATTAGACATTATAGAGTTATTATTAGAGATGGGTAAAGTCAATCTTTTCGATTTTTTTTGTCACTGCAAAATGAAGTTTATGACAATTTTCTTAATATTAATATTGGAAAGTTTTGCCTATTGATTAATAAACTCAATTTTATTGTTATTTAATAACTTTAGCTACTTAAAATTGGTTATTCAGAGATACTCGATTACTAAATTCACTCGATTTTGCCCAACACTAGTTATTATACATATTTAGGTATAATTTACAGGTTAAAATAAAATGTTTTATTATTTTACTTACTCGATAAAAGTAAAAATAAAAAGCACAAATACATATGTTCATTATTATATTATTTATAAATACATACATATTCTATGTTATATAGCAAGATGCTAAATAAAGATTATTATTCTTTAATAATAATCTTTATTGACCCCTTTCTACCCACATGGGTGTAGGGTAAAATAAAGATTATTATCAAAGAATAATAATCTAGTAGAATTATTATTCTTTGATAGTGGGTAGTGATTTGTGGGTAGAAAGGGGTCATTGAATATATATATAATAATCTTTATTTATTTAGAATCTTGCTACATGATAGCATAGAATAAATATATATTTATAAATAATATAATAATAATATCCCCAACTCCTAACGGTTAAAGGGGCCAATATATATATATATATATATATAATGCAACACAGCAACATTACTGAGGGCGCAACAAGAATTTAAATTAATGTTGCAGAATTATTCGTAGCCGTTTGTTTCAGTGGACTTATTCAATAATATTTATATATTTCATCATTTGTTTTTTTATTGTATTGTATTAATTGAATTTGACCCGACACTCGAAAGGGTATAAGGGTTATATGATAACATATATACAGAGAGGTTTTTAAATCAGTATACATTAGAAGTGTATACCTGTAAAAAACGCGAGTCAATTGCATTGAATCGATTAATGTGTGTATGTTTTGTTGATTATTTGGCATATGTGTGTTTAGTTGCGTGTTATAGGCAACTAAACACACATACATTAATGCGTTTGACTCGCGTTTTTTGCAGGTATACATTGGGGAAATGTATACTGATAAAAAAAGCTCTCTGTATATTAATAACCCTACACCGAAAAGTAAAAGGGTCAATGAATAATAATAAAAATATATACAGGGTGGCGCAAGATTCCGATGAACGTCCAATATCTGTTATTAAGAAATATACAAAGAAAAATGTTACTTACATTATTAGTAGCTACTGTCAAACTTCACGTTTTAAAATTAGTTTCATATGTACAGGGTGTTCAATAATCACGTGACGTATCAAACATGTTTTTTTTTTAAATGGAATAATATATTTTTTATGAAGATTTTCGATTGTACGTTTAAAAATAATCATTTTTTATATAAGACTTTATTTATTTTATTTATTCCTTTGCCTATCTACCTTTCGGTGTAAGGCTTTTATATAAGACTTAATAGGTCAATTTTTCATATTTTAAAAGTTATAAACAAATAAATGTTTTTCTTATCCGAGGCTAAAATGATCTCCCCGTGCCGACCCTCCACTTCTTCCCCGTGACACCCATAATAATCTCCCTCCCAAATTGAGGCTGCTCTTTCACCGGCAGCTTCCAAAATGTTTATTTAATGTTAAATTTTTACACATACATAATCAATAAATGAAAAAATTAAATTTGTTAATAGTTGAGGCTTCTACTATGTTACACATTGTAATTCAATTGTAATAAATGAAACAATTTTTTACTTTGTTTGTATAACTCGGATTGATTTTATTGTTGACTATAATTTCGACAACCTTAACGTGTCATTATCAAAAACAAAAGACTTTTGTTTTGAGTTATATAAACAAAGTAAAAAAGTGTTTCATTTATTACAATTGAAAAAATTAAAGTTGTAAAGGCTGATTATCGATACGTATTCATATATCGATCGATCGTCAACCTTTCTGATTTTAATATAAGGAAAACACTTAACTTTTTTTACCATTTTTACTGGTGGTATAAAAAAGTCAAGTGTTTTCTTTAAATCAAAATTGAAAATGTACCACGAAGTGAACGCCTTCAAGATCCAAGAATTTCTGATTTTAATTTATACGAAAATTTATAAAAAAAAATTTATAATAACATTATTTATAATATTAATATAAATAATGTGCATTGAATAAATAAATAAAAAAAATTATAATAACATTATTTATAATATTGTTATTATAAATAATGCGCATTGAAGCAAATATCAAGATCTTTGTGTATATACATGAAATAATTAATTAAGGGAACGATTTTTTGTTTAAAAGGTGAAATACACTAAGAAGTAAAAAAATAAATCTGCATGTTTAATTCTACTCAATTTTATTCGCATATAGCGAACGTACATTCTAAAAAACACAAATCAGATATTTTCTTTTTTATACAACAGAAAAAATATAAAAAAAACACATGTTGTTGATAACATTTAAATGTCCCAGGACAACCATAATAATCTACAAAAACACCCCCCGATTGCGGGTTGTCGCCCGTTATAACATAAAACTTACTTACACTTTGTCCCCAGTGTGTGTTATTCGTTATTTTTTAACGAGTTTTCTGCTCTAAACTGGTCGATTTCCTCGAGGAGAATTTACGCTCTAGAACGCGGCCATCTTTGTGCAAGGGAAAGACGTCTGCGGTGCAGGCACAGTATATGTAGGTATACTATATCCTAGAATAATAAACAGGATAGAAGCGTCACGCGCATGTACCGACCGTGACTGTGGCCAGCGCCTCTTTTAACCATATCGCCAACTAAAATTTTGCCGCTCGGATTTGAAATAATGTATAAGCACAGTATATTTATAAGTACTTATATTAAAAAAAAAAAATGAGCACATAATAAAAGACATATTTAAAAATTTAATTTACAATTCTATATATGATTATAAACGTTACTTACCACTTTTTACATATAAATATAATCACTTTTAATTAGAATATTTTTTATTCATTTATGATTTGGTTATAATTTGAAAGGAAATAAATGGAATACAAAATTATACGCAAATATCACACAATAAATTATTTATTTGCATGAATATAAAATATTTAAATACTTCTCCTAATTGATGTGAAGCGTTGTTAAAGTCTGGATTTCTGTTAAAGAAAAAAATACAAACTAATTACCAAATAACCAAATACATAGTGCATATATTTAAAATGATTTGCACGAAATTATTATTCCAAAATATAATAAAATGTAATTATAAAATATATTTATATTTACGATAATATAGCATACTATAATGTTAGAATCAATATTACACTATAATTAAATGAAATAACAATTATACTCTTACGGTTTTTCCAGCAAAATGGACACTTATTTTCACAATGGTAGTAAAACTCACTCAAGCAGAACAAAACAAAGGAACCAAAATGGAGCGATTTGTCCATAGAAAACCTAATTTGTCGCGTATTTGCCGCCTTTTCTTAGTAATTTGTGGAGGGAAATTTAAAAATATACGTAGGCGCCCCCTATCGACCATGTCGCGGCGAGTTTCGATACAGCATAAGCAACTCCCATCTGCGTATACTATGGTGCAGGCATGCGTGGTCGAGTTACATTTATGCGCGCGTATGCGCACGCGTTTTGAAATGCTTTCCAGTTTTCGTCACGTTTTTAAATAATTCGCAATTAAATTGTTGCGAATTATTTGTATCGCGGATATTACATTTCGTTGACAGGTTAGAGACCATTGTTCGATCGCAATTACAAATAAAATAAATTTAAAAGCAAATAAGTTGAGAATAGCTTAATTAAATAAAACATAATTACCATTACAGCACGGTTTCAAATATAAACTACAATTTTTTTTTACATGTTCTTCAGGATCGGGTTTCGAATAGCCAATTTAAATATTTCGAATGACACTTGACAAACTCCACACGCCATTCCATTTTTTATTAATCAACTTAAATTTCCATTCATTACTGATCAATTTATTCCTTATTTCGTTTTATAAGGGAAAATCGCTTGAATTATTTAAAATCAAATTGAATTAATATTTTCTGAATAAAAAAAAATCAAGCTTGTAGTAGATATCACATCTATGAAACTTTGGCGTAACATAGGCAACCCAACTAACGTATATTTGAATCTATGAATTGAAGAAATTTTCAATGTACATTGAGATTTACGCCCCGTATGGTTACACATATGTATACAGAGAGGTTTTTTTATCAGTATACATTAGGGGAAGTGTATACCTACAAAAAAACACGAGTCAAACGCATTGAACCGATGTGTGTATGTTTAGTTGATTATTTGGCATATGTGTATTTAGTTGCGTGTTATAGGCAACTAAACACACATACATCAATGCTTTTGACTCGCGTATTTTCCAGGAGAAATGTATACTGTTAAAAAAAACCTCTCTGTATATGTGTCACTCGAACTACCTTGGCTCCGTATATCCTTTACAGAATAGCCCCCATTTCGTACAGAAAATATTATGTTTAATTAACGTGTACTTTATTAAATAACTATACACTCTATGTATATATATATATCTATATTAATAATTGCTTAAACTGTGATGGTAGAATAATGTACACGTTAAATTAAACTTTTTCCGTGCAGAACAGCCCCGAATGATAAGTTTAACGTGTACGTTATATGTATCATCATAATCTAAGCTTTTTTTAAATATAAATATATAGAATAGAATGTGAATTTATTTCATAACATTCATGTTAAACTTAAAATTTCTCTTACAGAATAGCCCCAAATATTTAAATTATTGTTTGCATTTCAATAACGTGAAAATAAGTAGTGTTGGGCAAAATTGAATAATATTAGTAATCGAGCATTACTAAATGTGTCATTTTAAGTATTTAAAACGAAAAAGTAACTTCAAATTTATTTTTTTTAATAAATGGGAAGTTATTTTTGATATTTTTATAATACGTAACATTCTTAAAATTATAATATACTTAATTTAGAAATAATAAAAGATCGACTTTGCCTATCACTAATATTAATTAATAATGAAAAAACATTTCTTAAAATAACAAAAAACATTTCTAAAAAGTAAGCACATTTACCGTTTTTATTAAGGATAATAAAATTCTACTTGAAATATTGCTCTATGAATTTTCCATTCTCCGGAACTGTTCCGCGGAGCTGTTCCGGACTCGCGGATCTGGCTCGCTCTCTATGGAAGCACTCAAGTTGGCACAGCTGGTTCGTTATGTCAGTGTCAAATCGCTGATTTCTTATATTTTGCAAAAACAGATGTTAAAATTCGGCGATCGCGATAATTCAACGGCAGATTTTGATGCATTCCAATTAATCGGCGTGGAAAATCCGACGACATGGCCAGACACAGGAATATCCGTTCCATGAATTACACAGACGGTGAGTTGCGGCGAGGTTATTTTTATAAATGCGACTCGGGATTACGCGCACATACGTATTATTATTTTTAATGTTACAATCGGGGACACAGTCGAAGAAATTGATTCATTGCAATGAATTGAATTATGTTATTTAATAGTTACGATTGAAGTTTGCATTTGTGGAAATTTCTGAAGTTATTTCTAATTGGGACATTCCTGTTTATAAAATTTATTTATTATAACGTGCATTATTTGAATTGCATTATTGAATAGCAACAATTGTAGTTTACAATTGTTGAAATTATAAGAGTTTATTTCTAATTGGAGCATTCTTATTTATAAAATTTATTGTTACAATGGAAACTCCAATTATTCGGGCCTATTCCGTTATTGTTAGGTTTAACATTCACGTTATTCTAACCTCACAGTTTATATAGGTTATACGGGGCTAGTGAGACGTAAGTTAGCCTCATGTGAACCTCACAGTTTAAATGAGTTTCATTTAAAAAAGTCCATTTCTAATTGGGGCATTTTTATTTAAAAAAAACAAGCGTATTTCGTGAAATGTTAGATTTAACTCTCACGCTATTCTATCACGACAGTCTAAACGAGTTTCATTATTGTGTTATAGATAGAATGTGACTTTAAAAAATAATGTATATGATAAATTTAACTTTTCCATGATGTTTCCATTCCCGGGTGATTGTGAATTCGATATAAAACTGCCGTTTTAATTCCGCAGAATATGACGGTTACGATGACGTATACGGTCATTCGGTCGAAGAAGACTACTGCATGTCTCCAAGTGAAGCCGCATTTCTGTACAACAGAGACAACCCCCAGAGAATTGGAGCTTTTTTGGGCAGCCAGAAGGACATCGCCGAAGAATCCGAATCTGAATTAAACGAAGAGGTGAGCAAGATTAGTGTTTAATTTTAATAACAATCAGTTTGAATTATTCATATCACAAAATTCTTATATATATATATATATATATATATATATATATAAAATAATTTTATGATGTTATATTACATTTATTGAAAATAGGCCCTCAATAACGTGGATCGACCGAAGCTCGAATCGTGCCTGGAGCAGATGAAACAGACGCTCGGCCCTTCTGTCTCCCGGCAGCAAATGCTGGACGCGGCCCTGGCGAACAACCTGAACCCCCAAGACGCCATCAATTCCATCCTGGACAAGCAACAACCCGGGAAACCGCAAGCCATCCCGACGATCGAGAAAAAGGAAAAAGGTGAGTTGGACCAAGCGCCGCTCGCAAACACTTATTTCAATTCTGTCCGTTTTCTTTCTTTTGTTTCATATTCCCCACGCTTTTCATTGTATTACGTAAGGTAAGGTGTCGTATTTGTAAAGTCTCCGAAAGGGTTCACTATACCTAAATTGGGCGCTGTGCGGAAGAAAAGAGCGGCGGATGAGTTTGACGCGGTCGGTTCGATGTCGAGTTTGAGTTTGCGCTTCGATAACGGAAACCGTTTCAATTCGACGTCGGATTCTAGTTTGGATATTAATCCGGTTTCTCGTTTGAATATCGGGGAGAATGTTGAGTCTGAACTTAATTTGGATAATAATATATCAAAATTGAATAACGACGGAAATTTTAATGATACATCGAAAAGGATCGATACTTCAAAATTAATTAATAAGTTTTGTTTAAATGAGGAAAACTTTAATGAAAATTCGAAATTAAGCAGTGAGGGAAATTTTAATTCATTAGCGGAATTAAGCTGCAGTTACTTGAGCTCTAAAATTCCGCACGCGAAACGCTTAGGTGCGGGTACGAAACCGAATTTCCCCATTAAAAAGATTTCAAATTCCGGGGGAAATTTCAGCACCCTCCCTGATTTAGGTGCGGCTTCGAAACCGAATTTCCCCACTATTAAGAATCCAAATTCCAGGGAGACCTTCAGCACCCTCTCTGATTTAAGTAAGAATCATTTGGAAAAAATACACGCAGACGAACACGATGGTTTCAATTCCCCCTCGGTATCGAGTAAAAGCCATTTTAATACGAGGCCTTTCGACAAACCGAAATTCCCCGTGAAAAACACCCCGACGGAAAAAGAAAACGTGAAGAAACTTTTGAGCGCAATCGAAAAAATCGAAATCGCTCCGCTTATAGATCTCTCGAAAGCCTTAAGGACGGGGAGAGATCGGCAGAAAAGCAATAATAATTCGGTCTGCGAGGAGCCGGATATCGTGATGCCCTTTATTGAATGCGATCCGGCCGTCGCTGATAACAGCAAGCCGTTGCTGCAGTGCACTCTCGATATCAGATCCTTACCGAAAAGCGAGTGCTCTCTGAAAAAAGGCGTTTCCCGTTGCGGGAAGGTTATTTGTAGGAAGTACAGCAAGCCGGTGCATTTCACTCCGGTTACTTGCATGGAGGAATTGAGGAAATACAGGCAGTTTAATTTCGGCGTGCCGAGCCCCGACGATCTCATTATACATTACTTAAGGAGGAAATGAATTTTATTTCCGATCCTCCCTCAAAAGTTATCATCAATTTAAAAATAAAACGCATTATTCTGAATTAATTACACCTTTGTTTTTAAATTTAAATAAAAGTTTGATTGCAAATTAATTATAACTTTATTTTTCAATTCATTAAAAATAATATTTTTATTTTGTATAACTGAACTTATTATTCCTGATTATAGTTTCGACGATATTAACGCGTCATATCAAATTCCCATAATCAATGACGAGCCTGACATAATATACACACCCTTCTTTAATATTTTTTATTTATTTAGTCTTATATATATATATATATATATATACAGAGAGCTTTTTTTATCGGTATACATTTCCCCTATGTATACCTCCAAAATAAGCGAGTCAAACGCATTGATGTATGTGTGTTTGGTTTCCTATAACACGCAACTGAACTCAAATATGCCAAATTATCAACTAAATATACATACATTAATCGGTTCAATGCGTCTGACTCGTATTTTTGCAGGTATACGCTTCCCCTAATGTATACTGATAAAAAAACCTCTCTGTATATAATCTAAAATCCCCATTTACCATAATGGTGGTGAAGGGGTTTATTTAGTCTTATATAACATCGTTATATATGACTCTCCACCTTTCAGTGCCAAAAAGAATTTATTAAATAAGGATCACCCCTTTATTTAATAAATTCTTTCTTTCGTAACATTTCCCTCTTACCCGTATTATTCATCGAGGTATTTAATAAATGAAAACCATAAATTATATATTTACCGAGTCAAAGAAAAAAAAAATACTGTTAGTTCTTTTTTTGTTTATTTACAACAAAAAAAAAGTTTGCGTTAAATCTTTTTTGTAGTTTCGGTAAATATATACAATTCATCGTTTTATAAGCACTATGGTGAATTTCCGTTAATAAAGTTTATAATTGTTATTATTAAAGATGCGGGTGTATTTTAGGTCAAGCCGACCGTTGATTTCAGAATTGTTCAGATTAGCTTCTTAAATAATTACAATCCTTATTTTTAAAGTGATGATACGAAGTTTGCTCAAAAGTTGTAAATAATAAATTTTAGATTTAGGTTTAAGTATTTTTTATATCTATATATATATTTACAAGTATAAAACAATCCAGACAGTACAAAAAAACACGGTAACGATTACGAAAGACATTTTCCTGATTTTACGAAAAGTTTTTTGTATGAATAAAATATAAAAATAATCACATCCATCCATCGGAATACTGTAAAAGCAAACGACGACGAATTTGATTTGTAATCCATTCGGTTTTCAACGTTTAAGTAAATGTTATTGGAAAGATAGTGTAAGCGCCGTCTTTTTCCCAAAATAACTAAAGCGTGGCTTTAGTTGTTTTTCGTCCACTAGATACAAATTGTTGACGATGTCTCTTGAATTTGCGAAAAAGATCTTTCCAATTACATTAGACATTTAAAGTAATTGGAAAGATCTTTTTCGCAAATTCAAGAGACATCGTCAACAATTATATTATATTATTTTTATTATAAACCCATCATTAAACGAATATGTGGTTGTTTATTAATATTGATGAAAATTAGTTAAGGAAACGAAATTATTATTTTTTTTTAATTGCTTTTAAAATCCGTTCAACCGATGTGATAAATTAGTATTGTTGGCTTAATTTAAATTCTTTTGTTTGTACGTTTTTTTTATTGTTATATTTTAAATACGTATTAATTATATATATTTTTTTAAATTGACGAGATCGATAATTATTAATTAAATACCAAGTGAATGAATACTGTTTTCTATTTATTATTAATTAATAATAATGTATCTTTATTCCACATAAGTGACATTATATGATTTTGTTATTATACATACAATATGATTGTCATGTTTTGGAATTGGCTATCGACCAGAGGCCTTTCCGCCTTTAATTAATAGTTTTTTCAAATATGTAATAATTATATATTTTTTTTAATAATTGACAAAATTGATGATTAGAATATACGCTTTTGTTTGCTGCTTGTATTTTTTGTTGGTATTGTGATACACTTAACTTAGAACGATCATTATTCCAAATAAAAAACAAAAAAAGCCTTTCAACCCGTGGTCCAGCAGCCCGAGGCGGACGTGCCCAGCATCAAAATAGTGACCCCCGTCACCGGCGCCAAACTGAAAAACGTCACCAAGGGCTTCGAGGTCCCCCAGAAAGACATAAACCGCCTCAACAGCACGCCCCGATCGCAGTCCCCGGCTTCCGGGAGGGGTACTCCGGTCAATGTCCACGAAAACATCTCCGAGTCGGAATTGAACAAGAGCTTCGGGAAGAAGGAGAATAAGGTGGACGCCGTTAATCAGTACAAGAAGGAGAGGGGGCAATCGAAGGAGCACCTGCACATGGTCGTCATCGGGCACGTAGACGCGGGGAAGAGCACCTTGATGGGGCACATGCTCTGTTCGCTGGGGCAAGTAAGTTGCGGTCTTTTCGGGTACGACTGGGGGGATTAACTTTGGAGGAGTTTAGGTCCATCAGAAGACGATGCACAAGTACGAGCAGGAGAGCAGGAAATTGGGGAAGCAGAGTTTTATGTACGCTTGGGTGTTGGACGAGACTGGCGAGGAGAGGAACAGGGGGATCACGATGGATGTCGGACGCTCGCAGTTTGAGACAAAAACAAAAATGGTACGTTCATATATATATATATATATATAAATCTATTTTTTTTTTTTAAATCTTTTTCCTTTCTACTGTTAGGTGTAAGGAGATAAATCTATATTATTGGTAGATTTGTTTTAACAACGTAATAATCTCCTACACCCTTTGTGCATTCCCCGAAATCAAAATATCACTCCCAAACGTAAATGTTTCACCATCACAATTCATGATTTCATTTCATAACTTTAATAAATAAATAACATAAAAATAAATTCTTCTGCCAATTGGCTATCGACTGTTGATCTTTCCGCCTGGTTTTGTAGGCGTCTGTCCTTGTTAGTTGCTGTGTCAAAAAGGTTTTGATTGCTAATGTTGTCCATTGTCTTATGAAATGAATTTACTCATTGTGATCACTAAAGTTATGAAATGAAATCATGAATTGTGATGGTGAAACATTTACGTTTTTGATTTCGGGGAATGCTCAAAGGGTGTAGGAGATTGTAATGGATAGGATTTGAGGCAAATTTATCAGTTAAGTGGGATAGGCGGGTTTCTTTTTATTATTAAAAAAACCATGGACCCCTGGCTTACTAGCCTGACGCTTAAGCGGTGTGCCACCGAGTTGGACAAAACAGTTTTTTTTTTAAATAACACAATGAATTTAATTCTCCTCGCACTGAGAAGTAGAAGGCACATATAATAATGTTATTTAAGACTGACTATTACGATTACCTTACAATCATTTCAACATGCAGGTTACATTATTAGACGCACCTGGCCACAAAGACTTCATACCCAACATGATATCCGGCGCTGGACAGGCCGACGTGGCCCTGCTGGTGGTGGACGCGACCCGCGGGGAGTTCGAGACCGGTTTCGACCTGGGAGGACAGACCAGGGAGCACGCCCTGCTCGTCCGTTCACTCGGAGTGACACAAATCGCCGTCGCGATCAACAAGCTCGACACGGTGTCCTGGTCCAACGAGAGGTTCGAGGAGATCAGGGAGAAGCTCAAGGTGTTCCTCAGGCAGGCCGGCTTCAGGGAAGGGGACGTGACGTTCGTCCCTTGCAGCGGTCTGACCGGGCAGAATTTGGTCGAGAAGTCCACGGAGAACGAGTTGATTTCCTGGTACAGCGGTCCTTCTCTGCTCGAAGTGATTGGTATGAAAATAATTAAAACCAAATAATATATAAATTTTGATACACAGTATCATCATAAGACGATTGAATACTTTGTTTTGAACAAATGCATGATTCTAAAATTTGTTGTTTCCACAGATAATTTCAGATCTCCAGAACGGCCAATTTCGAAACCATTCAGGTTATCAATTAACGACATATTCAAGGTAAGTTAATAAGTACAAGGGAACCTCATTAATCCAGATTGATGATAATAAAAATGGATACTTTCAAAGGCATTTTTTTTTCAAAACAATTCTCTCAATTCAATTTAAAGAATTTCAAAAGTTACCAACCAAAACACACATTATACAAGTAGAAGTACATACAAACAATTAAAAAAATTTTCACATTTCTAACATTTTCAGGGAACCGGTTCTGGATTTTGTGTATCCGGTAAGGTGGAAACCGGCTGCCTGAGCGTCGGCGATCGTGTCCTGATTTGTCCGACCAGAGAAATGGCGGCTGTGAAGTCGATAACAATCGACGAATTCCCCAAGCAGATTGTCTTCGCCGGAGATCAGGCTTCGGTGACTTTATCCGGGATCGAGATGCAGAACGTCGCTGTGGGTTACATCCTGTGCGATCCCAACAGTCCGGTTCATGTCGCATCAAAATTCCAATGCAGGATCGTCGTTTTCAACGTCACAGTACCAATCACTAAAGGATATGCTGTAAGCAAAAATTGATAAAATAATGAAAACCTTATTTTTAACTTTTAAGATTTTTATTAAATAATGAAAACAGTTTTTTTTAACTCATATTTATCGCAGCCGGTACAGTACGTTTCATTAATTTAATAACTTTGTAATTATATTATACTGGCGAAGGATGAAATCATAGAAAACCTAATGAAATCTCGAAACACTTGTCAGCTAAACTGAGAAATTTGGTGCATATTATTTATTTTAACACTAACATCAATTTTTTTTTTTTTTAATCTTTTTCCTTTCTACCGTTAGGTGTAAGGAGTACATCAATTTAATTATGACAAATATTATTGCAAAAAATAAGTTTCAACACACATTAAAATTTCATTCTCATTTAGGTTGTTTTACACCATCAATCTCTGGTAGAACCTGCGAACGTGAGCAAGCTGATTTCGCAGCTGAACAAGAGTTCCGGTGAGGTTTTGAAGAAGAACCCCCGCTATTTGGGGAACAACACGAGCGCCATGGTGGAGATCCAGGTGACAAGGCCGATCGCTTTGGAATTATACAGCGAGTGCAAGGAATTGGGTCGGGTCATGCTGAGAGTTGGCGGAGTCACGATCGCCGCTGGACTCATCACCAAAATTATTTTGTAATTTCCTCGAAAACAATGTAATATAATTGATTTTAATTCAAATATTGTTGATAAAAAAAAAGGAAAAAAAGTTTTTTTTTTTTTAATAATCCTGCACGTAATGTAGGCTTCTACTTTGGTATACATTTAAGTTTTAATAAAAAACACTGATTCCACGTTATTTGTATAACTTTAATTTTATTTTATACACTAAAATAAAATTAAAGTTATACAAAAAAAGTGAATCAGTATTTTTTATTAAAACTTGAAAATAAGTATTTGACCCTCTTGGATATTTTTCTTTTTAACATTTTATTGAATTAAAATACAAAAATTAACTAACAATTTTTCTTTATTGATCATACTCAATACACTTTAAACATAAAACTAGAACTACAAACATGACTATAAAAAAAAAGGAAATCGAACGAAATGTAATAAATTATTTCTTCAACTTTGGATCCTCCTGTGCAGTCATCTGCCCCAGTTTCTTCCCGATGCTCTCGTGTATGTCCAGGAATTTCGCGACGCACCTGTCCAAACATACAGCCTCCCCCTTGGCCAGCTCGCTTTCGTTATACGAAGGCGGTATGCACTTCTTATAGCAAGTCGCCGTCAGCCGATTGTACAGATCCGCCATCATTTCAATTTCGAGCTCCTGAATCAATTGGAGTTTCTGGGCATCTAGTTGCGCCATTTTTTTAATTCAATAATATAAAGTTTATTTTTTTCGTTTCTCAAACACTTTATAAATACAAAAACGAGGCAGTTATTTCAGAGCTCAGTTGGCGTACTTCCTAGGGCTCGGTTCGTACACACCCTCGTTTGACTTCTTGATGCGTTCCCTCACTTTCATGTGCTCGTAGCGCTTGTTGTCGATGCTCTTCTTGGACAAGTAAAACGAGTAAATCCCAGCTACAGTTATCAGAGCCCTGGAACACAAGGTTTTTGAGGTTAGGTGAAACGCCCCGCATGAAATTTCAACCGGCCGCGGGTTTTCTTTTACTCAAACGCACCAACTTATCCCGATTTTCCCGAACTTTCCCAATGGCATTCTCTTCCTGGCCGGTCTTGTTCAGAATTGCAAAATTAATTGCATTTATGGTCGGCGATTTTAGCGTATAAAAAAATTGACAAGTAATTGAAAAAAGAATATGTATTGGATAGAGTTGTTTGGGAACGGATTTATATAATCAGTTCCGAGTAACAGTTATTGTTTAATTTGCTCCGACTGATCCAAGTCAATTCATTTGTTCCTACTGTTCCAAGTTAGTGTATTTACAACATTTTCTATTATTATTTAATTTTGGCATATGCAACTTAATATACCGACAGGTGTAAATTCGATGGTTTAACACGATTTATATGATCCATAAAAATGAAAAAGGAGAATTAACATATTCTGACAACGGATTGGAGCTCAGCATACAATGTTTTAAGCGATTTAAACCAATAAACAATCTCTTTCAAAATTGACAAGAATTGAAAATTTTCACTTTTTGGCTGCGAATTAAAAAAAATTAAATAATATATTTCTAGACGGAATTCCATCATTCTGTACACGTATTCTTATTCTGAATTATTTAAACTATTTCTATACAAAGTTTCAGCTCATTTTATCCAAAAATTAACTTTTTTCAAAAATTGTGGAAAATTGAAAAAGTTCAAAGGGGTACCCCTTTCAAAAAATTTTAAGGTACTCCTTAAAACTTTTCTTCTATGAAACTTTATAAATAAATAGTCAATAAAAAAATCTATTATTACTAAATGATAAAACGCAAGTATCTATGAAAAATATATAAATTTAAATATCTATGAACTAAAAAACTGTATCTATGTAAAAAATCTATGAAAAATAAGTATCTATGATTGAAATATATGTGTCTATTAAAAAAATCTTTTAATGTAACATCTACGAAAAACAATTATCTATGATTAAAATGTATCTATGAAAAAAATCTTGAAATGTATTATCTATTAAATAATTATCTACGATTAAATTAATATATCTATGGAAAATCTACAAATTCTACATCAATGGAAAAATCGAAAATTCAGACGATTTTCAATGGAATGCGGCAAGCGAGCGACAGAACGTAAACAGGCGGTAAATTATATTTTAACTGAATACAATGTAAATATTATTTTATATTACTAATAAACTTTTTAATTGTATTTTCTTTCACAAAATAAAATGTTTAAGTATAAATTGGATTTTTCTTCTACAAAAATAATAAAATAAACTTTCCAATGATGAATTTTATCGATACTTCGTAAATATTTTTTGCTTTGTAGTTTTCATTGTGTTGAACAATAATTTAAAAAAATCGAACAATCTGTTGACGGATTCTTATTCTGCATAATTTAAACTATATTTAGGGAAAGTTTCAGCTCATTTTATCCATAAATAAACTTTTTTCAAAAATTGGCCAAAATCGAATATGTTCAAAGAGGTTGTTCAAAGGATTGAACTTTTTCAGAACTTTAAAAATTAAAAAAAAATATTTCTAGGCGGAATTCGAACAATCTGTTGACGGATTCTTATTCTGCATTATTTAAACTATATTTTGGGAAAGTTTCAGCTCATTTTATCCATAAATAAACTTTTTGAAAAACCAAAGGGTCCCCCCTTTGAACTTTTTCAGAATTTCAAAAATTAAAAAAAAATACTTCTAGGCGGAATTCGAACAATCTGTTTACGGATTCTTATTCTGCATTATTTAAACTATATTTAAGGAAAGTTTCAGCTCATTTTATCCATAAATAAACTTTTTTCAAAAATTGACCAAAATCGAATATGTTTAAAGGAAAAGTTTGAATTTTTCAGAACTTCAAAAATTAAAAAAAAATACTTCTAGGCGGAATTCGAACAATCTGTTGACGGATTCTTATTCTGCACTATTTAAACTATATTTTGGGAAAGTTTCAGCTCATTCTATCCATAAATAAACTTTTTGAAAAACCAAAGGGTCCCCCCTTTGAACTTTTTCAGAATTTCAAAAATTAAAAAAAAATACTTCTAGGCGGAATTCGAACAATCTGTTTACGGATTCTTATTCTGCATTATTTAAACTATATTTAAGGAAAGTTTCAGCTCATTTTATCCATAAATAAACTTTTTTCAAAAATTGACCAAAATCGAATATGTTTAAAGGAAAAGTTTGAATTTTTCAGAACTTCAAAAATTAAAAAAAAATACTTCTAGGCGGAATTCGAACAATCTGTTGACGGATTCTTATTCTGCACTATTTAAACTATATTTTGGGAAAGTTTCAGCTCATTCTATCCATAAATAAACTTTTTGAAAAACCAAAGGGTCCCCCCTTTGAACTTTTTCAGAATTTCAAAAATTAAAAAAAAATACTTCTAGGCGGAATTCGAACAATCTGTTTACGGATTCTTATTCTGCATTATTTAAACTATATTTAAGGAAAGTTTCAGCTCATTTTATCCATAAATAAACTTTTTTCAAAAATTGACCAAAATCGAATATGTTTAAAGGAATAGTTTGAATTTTTCAGAACTTCAAAAATTAAAAAAAAATACTTCTAGGCGGAATTCGAACAATCTGTTGACGGATTCTTATTCTGCACTATTTAAACTATATTTTGGGAAAGTTTCAGCTCATTCTATCCATAAATAAACTTTTTGAAAAACCAAAGGGTCCCCCCTTTGAACTTTTTCAGAATTTCAAAAATTAAAAAAAAATACTTCTAGGCGGAATTCGAACAATCTGTTTACGGATTCTTATTCTGCATTATTTAAACTATATTTAAGGAAAGTTTCAGCTCATTTTATCCATAAATAAACTTTTTTCAAAAATTGACCAAAATCGAATATGTTTAAAGGAAAAGTTTGAATTTTTCAGAACTTCAAAAATTAAAAAAAAATACTTCTAGGCGGAATTCGAACAATCTGTTGACGGATTCTTATTCTGCACTATTTAAACTATATTTTGGGAAAGTTTCAGCTCATTCTATCCATAAATAAACTTTTTGAAAAACCAAAGGGTCCCCCCTTTGAACTTTTTCAGAATTTCAAAAATTAAAAAAAAATACTTCTAGGCGGAATTCGAACAATCTGTTTACGGATTCTTATTCTGCATTATTTAAACTATATTTAAGGAAAGTTTCAGCTCATTTTATCCATAAATAAACTTTTTGAAAAAATTGACCAAAATCGAATATGTTTAAAGGAAAAGTTTGAATTTTTCAGAACTTCAAAAATTAAAAAAAAATACTTCTAGGCGGAATTCGAACAATCTGTTGACGGATTCTTATTCTGCACTATTTAAACTATATTTTGGGAAAGTTTCAGCTCATTTTATCCATAAATAAACTTTTTGAAAAACCAAAGGGTCCCCCCTTTGAACTTTTTCAGAATTTCAAAAATTAAAAAAAAATACTTCTAGGCGGAATTCGAACAATCTGTTTACGGATTCTTATTCTGCATTATTTAAACTATATTTAAGGAAAGTTTCAGCTCTTTTTATCCATAAATAAACTTTTTTCAAAAATTGACCAAAATCGAATATGTTTAAAGGAAAAGTTTGAATTTTTCAGAACTTCAAAAATTAAAAAAAAATACTTCTAGGCGGAATTCGAACAATCTGTTGACGGATTCTTATTCTGCACTATTTAAACTATATTTTGGGAAAGTTTCAGCTCATTTTATCCATAAATAAACTTTTTGAAAAACCAAAGGGTCCCCCCTTTGAACTTTTTCAGAATTTCAAAAATTAAAAAAAAATACTTCTAGGCGGAATTCGAACAATCTGTTTACGGATTCTTATTCTGCATTATTTAAACTATATTTAAGGAAAGTTTCAGCTCATTTTATCCATAAATAAACTTTTTTCAAAAATTGACCAAAATCGAATATGTTTAAAGGAAAAGTTTGAATTTTTCAGAACTTCAAAAATTAAAAAAAAATACTTCTAGGCGGAATTCGAACAATCTGTTGACGGATTCTTATTCTGCACTATTTAAACTATATTTTGGGAAAGTTTCAGCTCATTCTATCCATAAATAAACTTTTTGAAAAACCAAAGGGTCCCCCCTTTGAACTTTTTCAGAATTTCAAAAATTAAAAAAAAATACTTCTAGGCGGAATTCGAACAATCTGTTTACGGATTCTTATTCTGCATTATTTAAACTATATTTAAGGAAAGTTTCAGCTCATTTTATCCATAAATAAACTTTTTTCAAAAATTGACCAAAATCGAATATGTTTAAAGGAAAAGTTTGAATTTTTCAGAACTTCAAAAATTAAAAAAAAATACTTCTAGGCGGAATTCGAACAATCTGTTGACGGATTCTTATTCTGCACTATTTAAACTATATTTTGGGAAAGTTTCAGCTCATTTTATCCATAAATAAACTTTTTGAAAAACCAAAGGGTCCCCCCTTTGAACTTTTTCAGAATTTCAAAAATTAAAAAAAAATACTTCTAGGCGGAATTCGAACAATCTGTTTACGGATTCTTATTCTGCATTATTTAAACTATATTTAAGGAAAGTTTCAGCTCATTTTATCCATAAATAAACTTTTTTCAAAAATTGACCAAAATCGAATATGTTTAAAGGAAAAGTTTGAATTTTTCAGAACTTCAAAAATTAAAAAAAAATACTTCTAGGCGGAATTCGAACAATCTGTTGACGGATTCTTATTCTGCACTATTTAAACTATATTTTGGGAAAGTTTCAGCTCATTCTATCCATAAATAAACTTTTTGAAAAACCAAAGGGTCCCCCCTTTGAACTTTTTCAGAATTTCAAAAATTAAAAAAAAATACTTCTAGGCGGAATTCGAACAATCTGTTTACGGATTCTTATTCTGCATTATTTAAACTATATTTAAGGAAAGTTTCAGCTCATTTTATCCATAAATAAACTTTTTTCAAAAATTGACCAAAATCGAATATGTTTAAAGGAAAAGTTTGAATTTTTCAGAACTTCAAAAATTAAAAAAAAATACTTCTAGGCGGAATTCGAACAATCTGTTGACGGATTCTTATTCTGCACTATTTAAACTATATTTTGGGAAAGTTTCAGCTCATTCTATCCATAAATAAACTTTTTGAAAAACCAAAGGGTCCCCCCTTTGAACTTTTTCAGAATTTCAAAAATTAAAAAAAAATACTTCTAGGCGGAATTCGAACAATCTGTTTACGGATTCTTATTCTGCATTATTTAAACTATATTTAAGGAAAGTTTCAGCTCATTTTATCCATAAATAAACTTTTTTCAAAAATTGACCAAAATCGAATATGTTTAAAGGAAAAGTTTGAATTTTTCAGAACTTCAAAAATTAAAAAAAAATACTTCTAGGCGGAATTCGAACAATCTGTTGACGGATTCTTATTCTGCACTATTTAAACTATATTTTGGGAAAGTTTCAGCTCATTCTATCCATAAATAAACTTTTTGAAAAACCAAAGGGTCCCCCCTTTGAACTTTTTCAGAATTTCAAAAATTAAAAAAAAATACTTCTAGGCGGAATTCGAACAATCTGTTTACGGATTCTTATTCTGCATTATTTAAACTATATTTAGGGAAAGTTTCAGCTCATTTTATCCATAAATAAACTTTTTTCAAAAATTGGCCAAAATCGAAAATGTTCAAAGAGGTTGTTGAAAGGATTGAACTTTTTCAGAACTTTAAAAATTAAAAAAAAAAATTTCTAGCCGGAATTCGAACAATCTGTTTACGGATTCTTATTCTGCATTATTTAAACTATATTTTGGGAAAGTTTCAGCTCATTTTATCCATAAATAAACTTTTTGAAAAACCAAAGGGTCCCCCCTTTGAACTTTTTCAGAATTTTAAAAATTAAAAAAAAATATTTCTAGTCGGAATTTGAACAATCTGTTGACGGATTCTTATTCTGCATTATTTAAACTATCTCTACACAAAGTTTCAGCTCATTTTATCCATTAATAAACTTTTTTCAAAAATTGACGAAAATTGAAAATTTTTCTATTTTTGGCTTCTAATTTCAAAAATTAAAAAATAATATTTCCAGGCGGAATAAAAATATTCTGAGAAGGTATTCTTGCTCAGCACACTTTAAACTATTACAGCACAACGTTTCCAGCCATTTGAGCCAATAATAAAGGAATTGGCTCAAATAAGTTTTTGTCTCTCATTGAGCTGAAAATATGGTATTTGACAAACTGAAAATGAGTTGTTCAAAATTCTAATTGGAAATATTTTTTTTATGATTTTTTTTTTCATACTTCTTAAAGGACAGATTTACTAGGAGTTAGGATTAATTTTTCAGGATTAAAAAAAAAATCGTTTACTTTTATACAAGTTTTGTTTTTATTTGTTTTATTTGATATAGTACAGTTATTCTTGTATAAATACATGTAACAATTTGAAACAGATGCATTATCGTTCATTATAATAATTCGCTACAATTATAATACAACAAAGAGACGAGAGAAGGGTGGAGAAAAAAGGAACGAGGAGAAGGAATTTGAGGGGCAGGAATTTATCGGAAACAAAATATTGTTTAATAATAATCAATAATATCTATATAAATGCGGGTATTAAAATGCATACATAAGCAGTTATACAGAAAGCGTTTATGCAGCACTGGACAACAACTATTTATTCTCTTGATTCTTTTCTTCTTTTTTATATTTTAATATGTAACAAAATTAAAACATTTGTCGTAATTAACGTTAAATCGATTCAGGTTTTTTTTTTTGATTCGTTCTTTCTACTCCCCAAAAATTAATTTTCAAGAAATGAGTGTTTCACTGGAGGAGGGAATCAATAAATTTAAAAGTGAAAGTATCGACGACTTTATTTTTTTCAATATAAAAATAATTTTAATGAATAAAATTATGCAAATGAGAATTCTATGACCTCGACACCCAATACGGGTAAAAGAGGATAAGATTAAGAAAGAAAGAAGGAATTCTATGAAAAGGAGTTAGTAACAATAATTTTTATTCCTTCAAAATTAATAAGCCTTATTTAAAGTATCGATAATAATCATTATAGATGGAAATATTTAACAAAAATTGTTAGAGTTATAGAAAAAATGCTAAAAATGGAATTATGCTGCAATTAATCGATTGCGAAAAAAAGTTATGTTTCTTAATGGTAAACAATTTTTGTTTGAAATACTTATTTCATAAAATTAATATTTATAAAATTATTGAGAAAAAAAATTAATATGGTTTTTTATTAATATAATCTTTCACTTTTAAATCATCAATTTTTTATTGAACTCTATAAAATCCTTTGTTAATAATGCTTATTAAATTGTAATATTTATAAAAAAAGTTTTGTATAAAACATATTGGAATATAATATTTATATAATATATAAAATCTGAATAAATTAAATTACAATATATAATAATAATAATAAATTGGGTAAAAATAAAAAATAATAAATTAAAAAATACATCAATTTTTTTTCCGATCATTAAAGTTAAATATATATTATGTAACAAGGCATCTTAAAAAAATATATATATACGTATATGAAATAGTTATTTACATTTTACACTCGGACGACAAAAAAAATAATAAAAGGTAACAACACTTAGCGACTTACGATAATGAACAACATACAAATCAAGCGTTATTGCACTTACAGCACGAGTTTATTTGAACGACCAAATACACCCTTCTTCTTCTCCTCATTTTTTTTTGTTTTTTTTTTATTCTGTTTATTTAATTGTCATTACATCAACAATCGTCTTGTAAAATCAGGTAGAAAATTTTCCCAAATTTGATCGCGTTTCAAATATATATTCATTTATTCATTACAAATATACAAAGGAATGTGCTAAATGTGACACATTTATTTTCATTTGTTTCACTACAAATACCGGCTTACAAAAATAACGGTCATTCAAGTTATACTCCCTACTGTATAGTATTTCTGAATTAGAAAAATTCCACAATAAGTATATCTTACATGTGTGTGTGTTTTTTTTTAATGTGTAAAAAATAAGTTAATAAAAATACTTTCTCACAACTGAAAAAAAATTAAAGAAAAATAACACTTAGTACCCATTAGAGAGAAAAAAAAAAAAGAAATTATCACGTTCACATTTCAGGCACGAAAATCTAAAAAGGCCCAGCCTTTCGACTGCAGTAAAGCCAGGGCTCTTCTTTTTTTTTTTGTTTTACAAACAAAAAAAAAATTGTAAACTTCATGAACATGATCCTCTCGGACTAACACATTATTATTTTTTTTTTTGCTTATTTTAGTTACTTTTTTTTACATAATTTAATAGTTACCTACATATAATAATAATATATTATACTTTCAACAAACATATTTTTTTTCAATTGCAGTGTCTTCGTCCTAATTCTTTTGTTTTATTTGCTGTTGTAGTTTTTTTTTACACGATTGTGGGTTATCTGCATGTCTGTGCTTCGATTTGGATTTTATTTTATAGACTGACTTCCCCAGTTGTCGTTCAAGTTGTTTCAGTCTCTGTCGGACTCTCCTGTAAGAAAAAAGAAAAAAAAAGATGAGTTAATTGAACATATAAAATAAACGATATTATTATATCAAAAATATATACAAACAAAAATCACTTGGTACATGAGATTTAGAAATAGTTCAGAGGGAATAAAAAAACAGTAAATAAACAAAATAAAACTGTATATTTATATATATATATTATCATATAATTCTTATACCCTTTCGAGTATTGGGTAACTGTATATTTGCCATTCTTAAACTTTAAATCAAGTAGACTAAGAGACCGAGATCCGTTGCTTTACCTCTATGCTTTCCAAGTCCCCGGATTGCAGTGAGTCGTACTGTGTCGATTTGTCGTAGAAGGCGGATGGCGTCGGGGACGACGACGACGACGACGTGGGTCCGTGCAAGTTGGTCAACTCGTGCAGTTGCTCCCGCATCTTGTGGTTCTCCCTGCGCATCTTCTCCCTCTCCTCTTCCCTGTGCTTTACTATGCTCTAAAAAAATAAATCAAAAAAGAATTAATTAGCGATCGGAAAATCCAACGAGCCGGTTGTTAACTCACCAGAAGTATTGTAAGCTGTGCGTTGAGTGTGTTGGCGATGTCCTGGAGCCTGGAGACGGGCACGGAAGGCACATTGTTTGTTTTGGCTGTCGAAAGGTGGATTTGCTGGTTTTCGGCGTTGCTGGCGCACGACGGGTGTTTCCCCCCCATCGACAGCACGGGGTCAGTCTCTGATATATTCAACGAGTTATTCACAGCCGTTAACAGTTGATCAACTATGAAAAAAAAAAACATCAGAATTAATTTATATAAATTACAACATAAGCTGTATCATCTTGGAACATAAGAGATTTCTTTTTTGATAATTTAATTATTTTTTTAGAGGCGGAAAGACCACTGGTCGATAGCCAATTAATTATACATTTGTTTTATTCTTTCTTAATCTTATCCTCTTTTACCCGTATTGAATGTAGTGGTTTATTTGCTTTATCAATTAATTTTTAAAAGAGCTTTCTAAGAGTCGAAATTGAAGAAAACAGTTCTGGAGAAAAAAGAACTTGCATTTCAAGAGTTACAAAAAATTGAGGACAAATACTTTTGGGATCATATCATTTGTATTTAACTTATATATGTTGTGTCGTGTTGGAATAGGACAAACTATTATTAAGATTAGCTTGAGATTTTGGAACAGTCGGGCCTGTGATTTAATAATAGTTAAAATAACAGCGATTTAGGAACGAATCTAATGGAGCAGGGAAATCTGTGATTTAGGAACAGTCGTTAATAACTATTAGTCTGTTGACTTACCTTGATACACTGAGGCCAAGACGAGCTCAGACGGTTCTCGGTCGCAGGGAGATTTCTTGATCGATTCGTCGCTCGCAATGTCCGCGATCAGATGGTAATCCTCTCGGGGTATGCTGAGCAGATCGGCGACGAGCACTTCCTTCGCCGCCAGTGCCTGTTTCACCTCCTCGTCTTTCCGCCTGATTTGTTCTAAAGAAATAAACACACACAAAAAAAAAAGGTCAAGATCAAGAAAACAAGAAGCTTTTCACGTATTAGTCGAATGATTGTAATCACAGTAATAGAAAAGGAATTATTCAGGAAATTTATTATTTAAGTCACTGCGATAGTTATTTAAATAATAAAATTGCTTCGCAGTTACTTAAATAATAAAATTTCATGATGTTTTTGTCTTTGTATCAAACAAAAAAATATATTTCATTGCATAATCGTTTTTCGTGCAGCAAACTTCCTGCGTTGTATTTGTTAGATCACGGAAATAATTGTTGCAGCGACTAAGAAGAAAATAATTCATTCTATTAATTATTAGTTAATTTCTATTAATTATCAATTAATTAATTCCAATTACAATCATTTGATACATTAGTTAAATAATTGCTAGTCCGATTAAATTTAACAAAAAAAAATGTAATCAATCCCATTTTATTCAATTCCTATTTCTTTTTTCCAAAAATTCCCAAAGCCATGATTTGGTGTTTTGTGGGGGTAATTAAGTGCTAAATTAAACGCAACATTAAACAACCGTTTCCCTTATAAATTAGTGAATTTTCAAAAATATATATATATATGGAAGTGCATTGTTACCTAAGGGAGTGAGGACGGGTTCAGCGGTGTGCACCGGTGGTGAAGCCACCTGAACGTCTGATGGTTGGATGAGAGGCCAGTCATTGGCCGTCAGCTTTATGGACACACCTTCACCGGCTGGAAGAAGAAGACCACCGAAAATAAAAACACCGTTAGACACAAAGATGGTACAAAAATATTAATTAGTGATAAAGCGCCAAACAGTGCCACCAAAAAATTTCCTTTTTTCTTTTAGTATATTACACGCAAGTTTCAATACAAACAGCCCTTTCCCAAGTACAAGACTCGCATGGATCTCTAAGAACATTAAAGTCATTTGATAAAATATTCAAGCAGGATGGATAACAACTGGTGGTTGTCAGACCAGTGTGTTCCATATGCAATGTTGTGCTATGATTAAATAACCCGATAAGAATCATATAATTGAAAACATAGGAAAGATGGCGCTGTGTGGTATCTTTCCAATTATATGATAGAGTTGAATTCCTTACATCATATTTTATAGTGAAAGTTTTAAATTTCTTTGATTACTCCTCACGTAAAATATTTAAAAAAAAAAAAAACAAATAATTTAAGAAAAAATTGTGACACTAATTAATTGTTGATAAAAATGGTAAAACATTTAAAATTTCAAAACGGGTTAAGTAAAAAATTGATTAAAAAATAATTAAGCATTATCCTTGCGTTTCTGTTTTCTACTTTTAAAATTGTGTCATTCTTGTTTTTTTCACTACCTGGATTTACAGCCGGAACGGCGCCGTCCGTGTCCTGCTTGGGCCTCTTCGTGTCCTCCCGCTCGTCGTCCTGGTCGGACTTCTGGGGACAGTCCGCGCCCGTCGTCGTCGTCGTCGGGGCCTCCGCCTCCTGGGGCACCACCGACTCGGCCCGCTCCCCGGCCTCCGTCCTGCTCGGGGCCAACTCCTGGACCGTCTCCTCCTCCGGGTCGTGGTTCCTCTCCGTCCGTTTACCCTTGCCATCGCGGATTTTGTACGGTTCCGTCGCGTCCGTTAAATATTTGAACCATCTAATAAAAGGAATAATGATAAAACGTAAATTTAATTAAAATCAAAAATTGTAGTAAAAATAGATTCTTTTATTCAGTTTTTTTTTTTTCAATTCGAGTCTCATTAATCAGTAATATTAGGTATTGTTGAGTAAGTTTCACTTGGTTTGTTTTACACGCAAAAATTTTATTTTCCTCTTTTATTCAGATTTGAAAACGAAAACGATCGATATTTAAAATCTTACATAACGCAAGTCGAATCGTAACACGTAATGCACTTTAAATCATCGATTTTATAACCCTCTCACGTACACAACATAATCCTTATGAAATACGGTTTTCGTTTTAAAATCACATATTTCTTTCAAAAAAAAAAAAATACTGCGATCATTTTTAAAAAAATCCAATGAAAACACGATATCTCGTGTAAACATTTACGGCATAAATTTAAACTATATACACGCACATGAATTAAGAAACAATTTGAATTTAATATATGTAGGTATATAAAAAAAAAACGTACTTTTGCGGGAACATTATGTTTCCGGGGGCATTATCGCGGGGATAGGTGAGCCGCGAAACGAAAATGCGCGTTTATGATTTCATAGTTTGTTTAAGAAAGGAACCCGGGAGGAGGAGGGGGATGTAAACGGAAAGGTGCGCGTTAAATTTGGAAACGCTATAAAACCGTGGAAAATGTGCATGTATGTGTGTGCGAGTGTAAACAGTGCTCACACCGGGGAATGGTAAAATAAACCGAAATCGTCAGGAGTCAACACACACTCCACTCCTGACGATTTCGTTTGGAAAATCGCGCCGGGCTGTCTACATAACTAAAAAAAAATTGGAACGAGAAACAAAAGGACCCAACACATTCTTATTAATGATGGCCAAAAGGAACAAAACGGATTGCCATGGTAGTTCCATCCAACGTGGTTCAGATTCTCTCCAACTTCGTTTTTAGTCGCAACTAAATCGACTCATTCGGAATCCCGCTCCAGGCAAAAGCTAAATCGATAAGTACAACTAAAAATCTTGGAATTAAAAAAATTGGAAAAGTTTAAGTCAAAATCTTGGGATTATAAAGAAAAACCAAGAAGAAAAAAGGAAGTATAATAATGAAAAATCTGTCAATTAAAAAAAAATTGATTAAACAATATAAAAAAAATAATAAAAAGTTGAAAATGAAGAATCTAATAATTAACAGCAAAAAATTGCAAGAGTTTGAAAAATGAAGAATCTAATAATAAACAACAAAAAATTGCAAGAGTTGGAAAAATGAAGAATCTAATAATAAACAACAAAAAATTGCAAGAGTTGGAAAAATTGAAAACAAAATCTGCAAAGGATAAGAAAAGAAGGCTAGAACAGCATTAAAAGGTAGCCAGAGTACAACTAAAGATCTTAGGATTACAAGGATTACTTGTATATATATATATATATATATATATATAATCGATGTCTCCTTTTACCAATTGGTATCGGGGTAGGATTACTTTTGATTGTTTTATTTTCGACCAAAAGTTCAAACTATCTTATTTTTATTCTTGAATCTTCGAGGCGCTTACTTCGTGGTACATTTTCAATATTAGGATAAAGAAAACGCTTAGTAATTTTTTTATACCACTTAGCAATTTATTTCACTGTGTCTAGTTTCGACTATACGGTAATCTCAAACTGAGTGATTATCACCGTGTATAGTCGAATTGAAATGAATTGTTAAGTGGTATAAAAAATATACTAAGTGTTTTCTTTATCCTAATCTTATTTTGTATTTTGATTACAAAATATATAGTGAAATAAAACAATTGTATAAACAATATAATAGTTTAAATTGAAAAAAGAAAAACACATAATTGAATAAACAATACCTTACGATGACGCTACCCCTGCGTTTCTCTGTATTCTGGAGGGTTTTCGCGTGGGGGAACACATTGAGACTACCCCTCCTGTGAACCACGAAGAGCTTCTCCGTTTCCAACGTGAGAGACTTGCGTCGCTGCGGCATTTTCCGGAGTGGATTATCGAAGAGAAAAGGCAACAAAAATCTAAAGGCGCGCGCGACGACGCTCGAGCAAACAAAAACCGGCACCTGCGTGTCGACCCCGGGGAGCGCACTAATCACACTGAATTCCACACAATTACATCGAAACCGATCATTACTTGCTGGGTGCTTTGTGCGCGATTAACTTATCTTAATTGATATTTGCATAAACGGAAAAGGAAGCAGGAGCGGCGCGCGCAAGCCACCCGAAAAAGTAGTGGACGAAAGAAATGCGTGCGCGGAGTGTCCTCAAAAAAAAAATTAAATAAAAGTTGTTATCAACGGTCAGCAAAACGTTGTTTCAAAATAAATACACTACAAACTTGTTGAAGGTGGGGAGGAGGCTTTCGGGTTATTATTGAAGAACCTGACTCATTCGAGGCTGTTCCCGCCTTGTATATCTAAATTCAAATCCGCGCGCGCTCCGCGTGTTTTTTTTTTAAATACAATACAACACTTGTTTTACTTATTTTTTGAGAAACTAAACGAAAACCACTTAAAGGATTTACTCATGAAAATGCGTCTCAACTTTTGAATTTTATTGTGTTTCTCTTGTTTTTAGAATCTATTGTTTCTTTAGGTGAACTTGTTTGTTTTTGAATCAATTGTTTCCTAAGGTTAAGAGACTCTCACTTGTTTTTAAAACAGGTTAAGGGGAGTCTCATTTGTTTTTAGAATCAGTTGTTTCTTTAGGTTAAGAGATTCTCACTTGTTTTTAGAACAGGTTTAATCGAACCTCAAGGATCTCATAGGATCAATTGTTTCCTCATGTTAAGAGACCTTCACTTGTTTTTAGAACAGGTTAAGGGAAGTCTCATTTGTTTTTAGAATCAATTGTTTCTTCAGTTTAAGAGACTTTCACTTGTTTTTATAACAGGTTAAGAACAATCAGTTGTTTTTTTAAGGGTTAAGAGACTCGTACTTGTTTTTAGAATCTCACTTATTTCGAGGATCAATTGTTTCTTCAGGTGAAGAGAGTTTCACTTGGGTTTAGTTTTACTTGTGTGTCATTTCAATGTCGTTTACCAAAAATAAGCATCTATAATTCCATTCGGGCACTAAAAAAAACTACCTCGAATCGCAAAAGTAATTACAAGAAACAAATGAAATCCATACAAAAAAATTTATCGGGAAAAACACGAAACAAAACTAATTATTTGTAGCGGTGATTTATATTTTCTTAGATTAAATTTATCGCCGAAAAAAAAAAAAAGAAAGCGCAATTAGTTCGGTTCGGTGCTGGTAATCGAGACGACAAAAAATGCGCGTTTATCGGGCTAGACTTGCGGAAACCGTATGCGTTTGGTTACCGGAAAATGTCGCGTCTTAAAATAGTTTTTAAGGGGGAAATTATTATTCGGAAAAATAAATGAAAAAATCCTTGACGCAAGCGCGCGACCATAAAATCGATTTCCATTTATTAGTAAAGAGATGGTTTCGATTTGACGTCCCAAGGATAGACAGAATGTTTCAATAAGATACATTTCGTATTTTTCCGCTTGACTTTTTTAATTTTTCCGTTCGACTGTTTAAATTTATTTTTTCGCCTGTTTACAAGTGTTTTTTTTTATTTACCTTCTTGGCAATTTTATTGTTCTCGTCTGAGTGTTGTTAATTTCCTTTTTTGACTGTATTATTGTTGGATTAATACAAGCAAACAGAAAAAAAAATCGAAATGGTCCCGCTTGAACATTTTAATTTGAATTTTGAAACTTGAACTTGAAACAGTCAAGAAGGGAAATCAAAATAGTCAGTTTTATTGTTCTCGTCTGATTTCCTGCTTTGTATCAAAGCCTCAATAAAGATGTTATATATGTACCATGGAACGTACGATGAGGGTAGGTAGTCGTTTGTCCGTAAATAGTAAATACTGTGTGCAGACTGGCGATTATCGTGCGAAGGAGGGCAAAAAAAAATAATTCATGGGCTTTTTCGAAGAAAAAAAAAATATATATTCAAGGGCGCGTTTATTTATAGACAGCCATTAAATCCCCTCGCTGTGGCATTTCCGTTTCCGATCGGAATAACAGCTAATAAGAAATTTAATGGACAATTAGCTACTAAATTTCTTATTACTCTCACGCGAACGCTTCGCGTTTAAAAATATTGAGATATTTTCAGCCGGAACATTCAGGAATGAGATTTCGATAGATGAGAGAAGTTTCGGTTTCAAGTTTTCACTAACTGACCTTTAACAAAGGTTTCAGTTATGTTTCTCAAGCTGTGGTTTGCAGAAGTTTCAGTTAAGATTCGTGAGAATTTCGATAAATTTAGATTTAGTTTCACTAGCTGAAGTTTCAATCGTTTAGTTTCACTAGCTGAGCTTTAAGAGAGGTTTCAATTTCCTAAGATTTCCACTAGCCGACTTTCGAAAAAGTTTTAGTTTACTTTCCTGAAAGAAGTTTCAGTTAAGTCAAGTGTTTCACTAACAGAGCTTTTAATGGGAAACGTTTAGATTTAGTTAGCTGAAGTTCAAAAGGGGTTTCAGTCGTTTAGTTTCACTAATTTAGCTTTAAGAGAAGTTTCAACTAGCCGACGTTCGAAAAAGTTTTAGTTTGCTTTCATGAGAGAAGTTCTGTAAATTTTCACCAACAGAGATTTTAAAACCTCTATTAAAATCTGTGTGTACAATAAATAAAATCTTACACTATTCGTAAATTTGAAGTTACGAGAATTTTAAACTGAAACCTCTCTTGAATCTCGGTTAGTGATAACTTCAGGAACATTGTTGAAGGCTAGTGAAACCTCAACTTTAAACGTTGTTGTTGCATTATGCAATATCTTATTGAGGCTAGTGAAACCTCAACTTTAAACGTTGAGGTTTCACTAGCCTTCAACAATGTTCCTGAAGTTATCACTAATCGAGATTCAAGAGAGGTTTCAGTTTAAAATTCTCGTAACTTCAAATTTATACGAATAGTGTAAGATTTTATTTATTTTTTGGTATACAATTCCTGTTGTTATTTTCCAATAAAATAACAATTTGTTATTATTATTTTACAAATAATCGAATTATCACTTCGGTAGTGTCAACACGCAGAGTGAATTAAAGTTGATATTATGCAACTATCGGCCACCGTTGTGTTTCACTTACGGTCAGCACTATTTGTCCGTGCTCAAAAAAAATGCGTTTTGTCAATGCGGATTTTTTTTTTTACTTCACAAACCAAACAGTAAATCAAAACACAACTGAACCGTTTCGCAATTATATAATTCCAATCTAATTTACACACAAGATTTTTACCTTTTTTTCTTAATAATAACTCGCTGACGCATAACTAGAATTTATTTGTTTGTAAAAGTCTGAATATGTAAAACATTTTTTTTTTTGCGTTTGTTATAATTTGCGTTTTCTTTTTAATTCCCATTAAATTTATTTATCACTTACAGGCCTTTATCCTTTTCACGATTGTCGGTTTAAACCAATTACGTTTCAATTAAAGTTTGTGTTTTTCGAAAGCCGGAATATCCAAAGCAAACAAACTAATTACAAGGGAAATGCAAACAGTCGCAAACCAAATTTCTTGTTTGCTCAGATTAATTCTGTTAATCCTGTTATTTTCAATAGGTTATTTATTTATTTATTTATTTATTAGTGTAATCCACTAAATAAATACCGTGCGCTCGTTTTCTCCCTCGTTAATTTAATCGTTTACCTAAAACGGTAATGGTAACGTATGAAAGGGAGATATCGGAATGCCATCCAGTGGCTATTTTCATCTCCTGTCCCTGTTATGAATAATTGGAGCGACGAGAATGAATAATAGTGCAATATTAGAACAGAGAACACAAAAATAAGGATAGAATATAAAAATGAATAGTGATTTTTTTTAAAATTCGGGTTTATAGGAGTAATTTTACAAAACGTAAAGTAAAATAGTTCGAAATTTATTTTAAAACTTTTAATGTTTGACTTTTAATTCCAAAAAAAAAAAAAACTATTTTTATTAAAAAAATATATATTATTTTTATTTAAAAAAATATTATTTTGATTAAAAAAAAGTATATTATTTTTATTAAAAAAAAAAAAAATAATAAGATTGATTATGAAGAAAGCATATCGAATGCTAATTTATATAATCGATATTTATAAAGTAAAATCACTTTAAAAATCTCGATTTGATAACTCACCATTATTATTTCCATTTTTTCTATTCCAGTTAATAATAAAAAATAACAATGCTTTTTTTCAATTGAAAGTCAAATATCATAAGTTAAGGCAGAGCTGCACTGACGAGGGATAGATCCCGAAACACGTGTCTGCAGATAGCCTTATGTTATTTGTTGATTTTGCATTAAATTTTTCTCGGATCAAAAATTTGTTGCATTATGCAATATCTTATTAATATGCAACAGCAGGTGTACATTATGTAATTTAATGTCCTGAGTGGGTATTAGCCCGGGAAGTAGTTGTTTTAATGTGCTTACTTACGTAACGTAAGTCAAAATTGTTACATGTGGAAATTATTTATTAATTATTTTCAAATCAAATCCATCCAATTTTTATTTTCTCTGTTGTCATTTCCAATATTGCCCTATTATTCATCATTCTCGTCGCTCCAATTATTCACAATCGAAAACAGGGACAGGAGATGTTGCTGTTCAAACACCATTAATCCGGATTATTGGGTTTGTTTTGAATTCTTCGGGCTTTCGCCTAATTGCCGGACTGTAAACAGTCTCGGTGCCGCCGATGTTTCAACAAAATTCACACACACACGCACGCGGACCGAAAAGGAATCGGTTTTCAAATGAAACATCACGTAGCCTCCACCAACAATTCATTAATCACACGGATTCAGGTCAACGCGACTTTTCAGTTTGGCCGGTTTAAATAAATCTTGATACTTTTCCATATAATCTAAGATTATAATAAGAGAATCAATTTCCGTAACCTGTTGTTTCCACTATTTTGCATTTTTGGTGAGTTAGATTTCATGAATTACGTGAAGATTCTTATTAATATATGCGGAGTAAGAATCTTATTATAGTCGTAAATGAATTGTGTGAAGATTCTTATTAATATATGCACAATGAGAATCTTAACGTAATTCATTTACGACCATTGAAATCTAAATCACCAAAAATATCTTTGATAACCATTCAAATTTAACACTTCAAGAATTTGATGCGTGTAAAACAAGCTTTGTGATTTAGATTATCCAAGTGTTATCTTGCAATACGAGCTTTTAATTTATCCATTATTCGAGATGGCTTTGAATTTATTGGTGTACGATATTAACAAATCTTCCTCCTGGGAAGGTTAACAACTTTTTGAAAATTCGAGAAAAAAAATTCTTGACTAATAATCTTTATTAACAGATATATACAGAAAGTATACAAAATAAGTGATAAACATTAACAAACTCAAATGTATAATTTATATCTGTTAATTGGCTATCGACCAGTGGTCTTTCAGCCTATTCTTGACTAATTTTCACTTGAAATTACAATTTGTTAAAAATTCATAATAATTCAATTTTTCCACCGATGTGTTGTTGTGAGTTACGCGAAGAGATTAGAACAATTAAAAAAAAATGTATTCCTTTCTTCACTTGTTTATTTGTACGTTAGTGAAGGAAGGAAAGTGTTTTATTTTTAATTTGGCCACAGTAAATTAGAGGAAATGCGCATTTGTTTGAAGTACTTACGTAACGTAAATAAAAAAATTTCACAGAGCTAATTATTTTAAAATCATTTATATTTAATTTATTTAAATTAGAGATTTTAACAAATTTAAAAATGAGGAGAGGGGAGATTTCTTTCTCGACTTTTTAAAAAGTTCATTAAATTTCCCCGGAAAATTATTTGTTCATCATATCGTACACCGAACAAAACGAGTCAATATACTTTCAAAAAGGGGATGATGATTTTCATCAACTGTTAAAACAATGGAAATCAATTTAATATAAAGTGTAAGTACCCCTACACCACCATTGTGGTGGATGGGGAATTTAAATTATATATATATTTATATAACCCCTACACCACCGTTGTGGTAGATGGGGATTTTAGATTATATATATATATATATATGTAAATATATATATATATATAAGTACTTTTTGCTGTTGGAAAAAGGTATTGATCGAATTTCATTGATCATTGCCAGAAATTTTCTTTTTTTTTAATCCAAATCTCGAAAATAATAAAAAAATGAAATTGAATAAAAACCCTATTTTTTGCAATGTTCATAACAAAATATTTAATTAATCACTCACTTATCGTATATGTAAAAAAAGAAGCACATTTCCTTTGTGTGTTTGTTTCCAACGAAACAAATTAACTATTTGTTTCCCTTCCATTTAATCACATTTGTATTGTTGAAATACGTGCTTGTATTAATTGCACACACATATAATATTTATTACCGTGAAACGGCCACCGTTCAATAAAAAAAAAACTAAATAAATATTCAGTGTTTATCTAACTAATAATAATGATAATAAAACGAAACGAAACGATATTTACAGTTTGAAAATATTGAGATTTGTTAATGAATCAACTTCTGTTGAATGATTTCACCTTTTTTCACCTTGAGTTATTTTTATGAACAAACGAATTTCAATAACATTACAGCGAGGGAAATTAAGAATAGCATTTTAAGATACAAAAAAATTAAGAATAGCACATTAAATATAAATACAGGGTGTTCCAAATTCGAGTCTCACCATGGGAATCTCGCTTATTAGAAGAGATAGAGGGTAGGTTTAAATTTGGCACTTTTGCAGAATTTCATGCTGATTAATATCCCGTTGAGAAAAATGAGCTAAGTTTCTTTGTTTTTACAAAAAAAAACTGAAAAAAAATGATTTTCTTATTTTATTTATATCATTATACATTAACCGATTAATGTGTGTATGTTTAGTTGACTATTTGGCATATATGTGTTCACTTGCGTGTAATAGGCAAGTAAACACACATACATTAATGCATTTGATTCGCGTATTTTGCAGGTATATATATATAATGCATGTATACTGATAAAAAAAAGCTCTCTGTATATATATATTCAATGACCCCTTTCTACCCACATGGGTGTAGGGTAGGGTAGAAAAGAGTATTCATTCAATTGGTCACAGTTATTTAAACAAATTAACTAAAAATACTTTGAAAATAATTAATAAATTATTCTCACATTTAGCTCTGTGATTTTTTTGATTTACGTTACGAAAGTACTTTAAAGTACTAACTTATTGTAAAATACAGAACAAATTAAATCCGCCATGAAATTTCCCAAATCCAATGCTCCAACCTATGAATTATTCACAGCCTCCAAATTGGGTTTTGTTATTTTTTTATTTTTAAATATTCAAAGAGATTTAATTTCGCGCATTAATAATTGATTATTATTTAAAAAAAATGTACTCACGTTTTTCTTTCACTGGCATCTCGACATTGTATTTCATACATTTGACTATATTGGGTGTTGCTAACAAGGAACAATGTTACGTAATCTGAAACACGAAAACAAACAAAAAAAAGGTGAAACTACATGTAATGCAAAATTCATAAATCTGTAAAAAAATCAGGACTGTAATATGAAAATTGCGCGTACGAGAATGACGTAGACAAAATCTAATGTCGGAATTATTCAATCAATGTGACTTATAATGAGAAAATTAGGCGACAATAAAGACCAGCCATGACTTTAATGTCAAAATTAGAATATAATAATGACATGGACAAACTTAAATGTGAAAATTATGCAAATAAATGCGACTTATATTGACATTAATGACAAAATTGGGCAAAAATTATGACCTATAATAACTATAATGTCAAAATTAGCCTATAAGAATGACATAAGCAAACTAAAATGTCAAAATTATGCAATCTTTGTGATCTATCATGACTCTAATGTTAAAATTAGCTTATAATAATGACATAGACAAACTTAAATGTCAAAATTAGGCAAAAATGTGACTTATAATGACAAAATTAGGCAACAATAGTGACCTATAATAACTATAATGTCAAAATTAGCCTAAAAGAATGACATAAGCAAACTAAAATGTCAAAATTATGCAATCTTTGTGATCTATCACGACTCTAATGTTAAAATTAGCCTATAATAATGACATAGACAAACTTAAATGTCAAAATTAGGCAAAAAATGTGACTTATAATGACAAAATTAGGCAACAATAGTGATCTATAATAATTCTAATGTCAAAATTAGCCTATAAGAATGACATAAGCAAACTAAAATGTCAAAATTATGCAATCTTTGTGATCTATCATGACTCTAATGTTAAAATTAGCCTATAATAATGACAAAGACAAACTTAAATGTCAAAATTAGGCAAAAAATGTGACTTATAATAACAAAATTAGGCAACAATAGTGACCTATAATAACTCTAATGTCAAAATTAGCCTATAATAATGACATAGACAAACTTAAATGTCAAAATTAGGCAAAAATGTGACTTATAATGACAAAATTAGACAACAATAGTGACCTATAATAACTCTAATGTCAAAATTAGCCTATAAGAATGACATAGACAAACTTAAATGTGACTTATAATGACTCTAGTGACAAAATTAGGCAACAATAGTGACATATAATAACTCTAATGTCAAAATTATCCTATAAGAATGACATAAGCAAACTCAAATGTCAAAATTAGTATATGAGAATGAAGCAGACAAAATGTAATGTCAAAATTAGCCTATAAGAATGACATAGACAAACTTAAATGTGACTTATAATGACTCTAATGACAAAATTAGGCAACAATAGTGACATATAATAACTCTAATGTCAAAATTAGCCTATAAGAATGACATAAGCAAACTCAAATGTCAAAATTAGTATATGAGAATGAAGCAGACAAAATGTAATGTCAAAATTAGGCAACAATAATGTCAAAATTGTGACAGAATTCAAAATTGTGCAAAACAAAAGATGGAATCATATTATTTTAAATTAACGTTTTGCAAAATTTAAACACACATCATGAAGAATTTTTTTACGAAAGTATTTGTTGCTTAATCTATGGTAATTTACACTAAGATTGAATGTTATTGTATATAATTCCTATATTTCCATAACCAACAAATAAAAAGCTCGGTTTACAAGATATCGCAATGAATAATCTTGCCTTAAGCTAAACAGACACGCTGAATTATTGAAATGTCAAATATTTCAATATATCTATATTAACAGACGCACAAAGTTTTCCCAATTACATATGAGATATAGCAATTTAGAGTATACAGGGTGTTTCAGCTATGGGGATTGGAATTGTCGTAGAATTTCATGCAGATTAATATCGCGTTATGAGAACTTGGTAAAGTATTTTCTTTTAATCAAATTTTTAAAACAATGGAAATTTACTCGAGGTCTTTCTGCCATGAAAATCCACATACAAAAAGGAAACCGATTTTATGTAAATATATTAATTATTAATTTTAGCATATTATTTTTTAATTAATATTTTAATTCTATATTTACCTGCTGCATTCTCTCTACAAATCACATTTGATATCTTAACGATCGGTGCCAGCGGCTGGCTCCCGGCCTGGAAGAATTTTAATACGTATCGCTCGCCCTCCCTCTGAAATAGTATCACAGCTTCTTGTAATAATAACATGTGCACTGAAAGCGGAGTCTTGTTGTGTCTTTTCAGCGTCACGATCCCCTCGTGGATTAATGTACAGTTCGTTAATTCAAAATTCTGAAACAATTGAAAACAATTAAATGCATGTTTCGCAGAGGAGGGTTTGTGAAGAGGATTATTAGGATGTTTCGCGCTCGCAGACTCATAAATCAGGACGGAGGAGGAGGATTGTGCTGCAGGATAAACGCGAATTCAAAACGGGGATCATTTTTCATATGTGTACTGTAGTTTTTTTGTTGTTATCGAAATGCATTAATTTTTGCAAGTGATTGCTCTAAAATGTCGTGTCTTGCTTTTGAAGTTGGGGTTTTGGGAGTGATTGATGAAAATTAATTTTCATCAATCACTCCCTTTTGGATCTAGGAATTTTCCAAGGTATTTATAGATTATAGTTATGAATAAATATTCGGTAGCGGTGAGAAAGTTGGATTTCGTTAAGATTGATAGAGATTCTCCACGAAGCGAATCAAGTTTGTAGTTACAGCTTGAATAATTGCGGGAGCATATCCCAAGGCAGTATCGTCAGCATTTGTTAAATGGTGAGTTAAGATATTTGGGATTGGGTTTGTAAATATCTTATAGGAATGGGGATCCCCTTGAGGTAGGCCTTGTTTAGGGCTAAAGGTGTAGGAATGGGTGTTGCTATTTTTAATGCTGATGGATTGATTGGAAAGAAAACTATTTATGCATGACATTTATACAGCACCCCTGATGCCATTTCAAGAAGTCATAAGCTTTCCTTATGTCTAGGAATAAAACGGCGAATTGTCTACCTTCGAGTTGTGCTGTTTGGCAGTTGGAGGTGCGTCAAATTATTTCAAAAAAATAAATAATGCCTACCTTAAATTCATTAACAATAGAATGCTCGGACCGCTCGAAGAGCTGCTTGTCGAGGTGCTCGTTGATGTCCTCGAGACGGGCCTTGTTGTAGGCGAGCTTCGCGGCCTCGTTGACCCTCAGCAGGAACTCCCTGGACTTCTCGAGGGCGCGCGTGAGCTTCTCGATCTCGGCGCCGGCGCCCACCCGGTCGATCTTCTCCTCGCTGTCGATGAGCCGCTCCAGGAGCAGCGGGTACTTCGAGAGCCGCTGCATCTCCTGCGGTATGAAGCCCTGCAGCGGCAGCCGCCTGCACAGGTTGTTCTTCTCGCACGCGAACAGCACCCCCTCGAACTTCGAGTCGCGCTTCCGCTTCTCCTTGATGAACTCCAGCGCCAGGTGCTGCTTCTCGCAGAACTTCGAGGCCGCCCCGCAGAAGTTGTTACCCGTCTCACCGTCGAACTAAAAACAGTGACAACATTCAAATAATTCAAACACTTGGTTTTTATCTCACTGATTTTTATTTTATTTCCCGATCTGAAACTAACCGGAAAGTAAAATAAAAATCGATGGGCAGAAAAAATCCCTTTGTTATAAGCCACCAGAGAAAATCTAAATTCAATATTATCGGTGGGAAATTTCACAGCACACAACTTCATTAATCTCAATAACGAGTTTTCTCCGTCTGTAGAAGTCTCAGTTGTTGAAACTCACCATATTTAAGAGGATGTCGCCGATTTCCGGGACGACGGGGTTCTCCTTCCGTTTGCTCTTCATCGCCTGGTTGAACTGGTTGTGCATGTGCAGCAACTCCGTCAGGTTGGCAAAGACGAGCTTCAGTTCGGCCTCCGTCAGCACCCGGTTCTCGACGAGGTTCCGCCTGAAGACCTGGTCCAGCACCTTCAGGTTCCGAACGTGCGACCTCTCCGTGTGGAATAATTCTACAGAAAATATATATACATATAAACAAAATAGAAAAGAGAAAAAAAAAAGCGCCACGCACATAAAAAAAATAAATAAATAAAAAACCACGCAAAAACAAAAACAATTTCAATAATTAGGATTGTCCAACAATTTGAGGAAATTGAAATTTCAACTCACCATTGATGACGTCCTGCCGCTTCTTCTCGTCCGGATGCAGCCTCGACAGCTGCTCGTCCGTGAGGGTGCTCTTCCAGTCGGGCGCGTCGGCCTCAACGTCCAGATCGCTGTCCGACACCGTTTCGGCATTGCTGCTCGGACTGTCCAACGACCTGGATCGATTCCAAACAATTTTTTACAATAGAAAACTTAATTTTCAATAAACGCTAAAGTAGTCCAACCAGCACAAAAATACTACGCTTTGTGATTTAGAAATATTCTGGAACTTCTTCTAGGAAGATTATTCAAAATGGTGGTGAACATCAAAGATTGAATTTTCGTCTCCCATTTAAACAGTGGGTGACTGTCTGGAATTTTTTTACGATTCAGTGCAATTATTAATTTTAACAAAACTTCACTTTTTTTTTAAATATTAGTGAATAGTAATTGAATAAATCATCAATTGATTTTCACAAAAAAAAAAAACGATTCACGAAATTATCAATTGATAAGATATTGCGATTAATAATACCATGCGTTGAATTTTGAAACAATTAAATAAACGAAAATAGAAAAGAAAACCTGTTAAATACCGCCCAGTACGTAGTACATACCTCGAGCTTAAACTGCTATTCGATGAACTGCCGGAGTTGGGATGGAAGGGATGGTCTAAATCCACCGTTTCACTGCAAAAAAAAAATAATCTGGATTAGATTCGCTGTGAGGGGTGGGACGTATGTCGCATCTAACGTGTAAAACGTGGACTTCGGCGATTTGTGTCCCTCGAGTTTGTTCGCGCGGGGGAAGAACGTGGCGGACATGACGTCCCGGTGTGCACGGATGAGTGCGATCGCGTCGGACTCGCGGCGTTTTATCTTATCGACGATGGGTGAAATTAAAATTAAATGAAAGTAAAAAAAAAAACGCCTAAAATACGTAATTTGCGCGACAATGCGGGATTATCGCGCTCATTTGAAATCAATCGGGAGATTTTGTTAGGGCGCGTTTATACTGGTATCGTACCATGAAAGACGCTAATGATGCACCAATATAAATGCAGCTGCAGATAGATCATCAATTGATTTTGTTTTATTTGCTGCGATATAAATGTAATTCATTTTTGGTTAAACGGAAAGATTGGAGATTTCACATGAATCCAATTGCTCATATCGTTTAATTAGATTCAACACTGCGAATTGTTTGTAGTTGACACAGCGGAAAACTCCTCCACACACTCCTAAAATTCAGTTATATATATATATATATATATATATACAAACATTCATTCAGACAATATGAAATATGACAACAAAAATTTACAAAATTCATTATAACAATGTGTAGAATTGTGTTATCGACTCTCGGATTTGACTAGAATTAAATTAAATACAAAATCGAAAAGAAAAAAATGAAACAAGCTGCTGCAGGATGAATCCAAATCGCTTAATTAGATTCCACGCTGCAAAATAAAATCAATTGTTTATAATTGCTTCAGCGGACAATTCTACAGCCACCTAAATTTTAGTAATTTTTTATTAAAGCGGAATTACGTAGATGATCCATCTAAAGCCGCGTTTATAGTGGTCTTCCACTATGCCGGGATGCATTAGCCTCTTTCAAAGTACGATACAGCTTGTATTAATGTATGCCACAGAATTGTCAAAGAAATACAACTCTTCCTCATTGTAAAAGAAATATTAAATGTTTAAATTCTTTGAAAATTCAAAAATACCCTATAACGGCTATTAATCATTCAAATGATTTCGCATAAAACTCATTCTCATGATTAATGGTCTTCATAAAACGCTTATTGAATAATATACCATCCATTTTCTGCAAGATTACATAATTAATCCTACAATTGTGCGTGTTTTTTTTCTCTCCTTTTTCTAAAAGAGCCTATAAATTAACTCTTTACAGCGCCACGCTTTCCGGAATATCGTGTAAATGTTAGCGATATCGTTCACGCGATCTACAAGCACTGTAAGTCACACGATCTGCATATATTAAAATCAGTCAGCACGCAAAACGAACCGTCTGGAATTTTATTTAAAAAATTTAATTCAAATAAATTTCTCAATGCGCATTGCATTTTTTTAAATTAAAAATAGCATCGGCGGAATTAAAAAAAATATATTAAATAAAAATGATTCGAAAATAATTGATAAATTATTTTTACATTTAGCTCTGTGACTATTGACTTACCTACGTAAGTACGTTAAACAAACTGTGACCAAGTGAATGAATACTGTTTTCTATTTATATTTAAAAAAAATATTTGTTAAACATATAATTTTTATATAAGTATGGAGAGGTGTAATGATTATTTAAATTTTAGATTTATCCTTACAAGCAAACGTCAGGATAATGTTGAATTTTAATAAATGAAACACTTTTTTACTTTGTTTGTATAACTCGCATCGATTTTATTGTTGACTGTAGTTTCGACAACCTTAACGTGTCATTATCAAAGCAAAAGTTTTGTCGAAACTGTAGTCAACAATAAAATCAATCCGAGTTATACAAACAAAGTAAAAAAGTGTTTCATTTATTAAAATTGAATTACAATGTATAACAAAGTAGAAGCCTCAACAATTAACAGGATAATGTTGCTCTGGTGAGTTATTAAATACGAAACGCGTCGCTTAACTCTATTAATAAATTAGATTTTTTTAAGGATTTTAATTAAACACGCTTTCAAAATATCAATCTCTTCTTTGAAAGTGTGTTTAATTTAAAAAAATCTAACCTATTGATATAGTTAAGTAACGCGTTTCGTATTTAATAACTCACCAGAGCAGCATTATATTTCGAAATATCAATCTCTTTTTTGAAATTGTGTTTAATTTAAAATCCTTAAAAAATCAAACTTATTGATATAGTTAAGTAATGCGTTTCGTATTTAATAACTCACCAGAGCAACATTATCTTTCAAAATATCAATATCTTCTTTGAAAGTGTGCTTAATTTAAAATCATTCAAACAATTTAACAAGTATGAGTTTCCAAAAAATATCAACCTCAACAATTAATTATCAATGTAAATAGAGAAGAGTATTCAGAGCTAGGTGTGGAAATAATTTATTAAATATTTTCAAATCATTTTTATTTAATTAAGTTATAAATTTATATGAAAATCTGATGGATTGCTCCGTCTTGTTGTGACAATGAAAAGACACTTCCGCTTTTTGTATTAAAAAAAACTGCTGCTGTATTCAGAAAATATATAGTAAAATTAACACAATCAATAAGTTAGATTTTTTAATCTAATCTTAATCACAATCAATAAGTTAGATTTTTTAATCTAACTTATTGATTGTGATTAAGATTTTAAAATCAAAATACGAATTTGTTTTCTTTGAAAATATGTTTAAATTAAAGTGTGAATTTTAAAAAATTGACAGCCTTAACAATTGATTTATTAATCAATAAGATAATCTGACGGATTGCTCCGTCTTGCTGCGACCATTAAGAAACAAAGAAATTACCTTTCCGATTTTGTTGTTTTACCAGCGGAAGCAGGTTCCGGCTGCGAATTAACAACCCCGCATTTTAAAGTGTCCATAATAATAATGGGGGATGAAGGCGGCGCGGGGCATCACACACACACAAAAAAGAAAACAACGAAAACTTTCCCCCAAAAGCAAAAATATAAAACTTTACATGAAACACTCTGTTTTTTCTCTCTTTTTTTATTCCACTTTATCAAAAAACGGGGGTTTGATTTTTAAGGCCGCGCATTTTTTTTATTGTTATTGTCCCTATGATTATTATCACTCTCGTCTACTACATCTGGGGGTGGTGGATATTTCGGGGAGCCGGCTGGCGTGACTTTGAGCGGATCTATAGCGAAGGTGAAAGCCGGGAGGAGGGAGGGCGCAAGCGCCCTTTTAGCACCACCGCGTCCACCTCTGATAAAAGCGCACCCACCCCCACGGCGAGGATGCGTCCCACCGCTGCAAACACCCCCCGATAGTGGAGAGGGCCCACGTTGCAACAACCACCCCCCCTTTGGATTAGGGCCGGTAAAGCAAAAATAAATACAAGCGAAATAATCGCGCCCTTATATAACGGGGGGGTGGGATTAAAGTGTCCGGATGAGTTCAATGAAATTTTAATCCGATTCAAATAATGTACGGCAGGCGGAAAGACCGATGGTCGATTGCCGTTTTCTGAGAACAACGTATAATATAGTTATAAGAATTATATTGTTAATTTATTGTATCCCCGACACCAATTGGTAAAAGGGGACATATATATATATATATATTTATATATATATAATGTATAAATATATATGTATATATATAATGTACGGGAATTAAGACCACGTTAAATTCTCTAATAAGAACAAAATTGTTTGAGATAACAAAAACTACATCAGGATAGGTCGATTCTTGCGAAGCAAACGTCAGGATAAAGCCGCTCTGATGAGTTATTAATTCCGAAACGCGTCGACATTCATGAGATTGCCGATTTAAAGATACAGTTATTATTCTAAAATACAATTTTATTTTTTTTAAGTTTCTTACCTGGTTGTGTGGAGAGGATCGCTGACGTTTCGTCGCTGTTTCCTGTTCTGAAATCGAAAAGACTGAGTTTTAATTTAGCCGTAAATCCTCGCCCGGGACGGAAGCACTTACTCTAGTATTATATTTCATATTTTCAGTTTCTTCAAATGGTTGAAAATAATTAAAAAAAATAAAATGAATGTTAATTTCACGACCGCTCACATCGGTTTGATTAACAAATTGCGAAAGCCCGTACGAACGAATTCTCCGGGGATTTCTCGGAAAGTCGGAAACCGCACACAAACACCGTTTCCCAACGCGTAGAGTATACGTAAATTTTTATTTATATTGTTTGAATCATCGACCGTGAATAATATATTGTTGAAACGGTGACATAAATAAACAACGCTTACATATATACACGCAGACGTGTTTATTATTTAACGAAATTTGAGATAAAACGTATTTTTAATGGCAATAAAAAAAAGTTATTATTCTTTTGGATTTCAACAATAAGACGCGACTTCAAAGTCAAACACAGGCAATAAACGTGACTGTAGACAACGAAAATAATTTACAGTACCAAAAATAATGACTTATAATGAAATCAAACAAGGAAAATTTCTGGCAGTTATCAATAAAATTCGATCAATCCCTTTTGTTTAATTTTATTTGACTTAAAGTCTGCAATGAATGGCAAATTACATGTAAATAAATTGGAAATTAAATACTTTATTCTCCCGGATAATTTAGACTTATTTTAATTCTAAGTGAGGACAAACTGAAGATACGAAATAATCGTGAGTCAAATTTTATGTTTTAAACACTTACTTTTTCCGATTGTTCCTTGACGCTCTCCGATCGGTTTATGTTGCTATGCTGTCTTCGTTTGTTTCCTCCGGTGGAAGCAGGTAGACTGACAGAACTGAAACGAGAATGAAGCTAAAGAACTGTTTCCACTCTGGAGATTACTTGCAGTTCAATTAGTTATTGAATGGATCAACAAGACGGAGCAACCTGTCGCATTTAAGGCCGCACTGTCCCAATTTTGCTTTAATTGTTTGTTTACACAAAAAATAAATCGTGTAAAGCAAAATCATAACGGATCGCTCGAAATGGTCGAAAATGTGGCGGGTTGCTCCGTCTTGTTGATTAGTTATTGAATGGATCAACAAGACGGAGCAACCTGTCGCATTTAAGGCCGCGCTGTCCCAATTTTGCTTTAATTGTTTGTCTACACAAAAAAAAATCGTGTAAAGCAAAATCGCAACGGATCGCTCGAAATGGTCGAAAATGTGACGGGTGGCTCCGTCTTGTTGATTAGTTATTGAATGGATCAACAAGACGGAGCAACCTGTCGCATTTAAGGCCGCACTGTCCCAATTTTGCTTTAATTGTTTGTTTACACAAAAAATAAATCGTGTAAAGCAAAATCGTAACGGATCGCTCGAAATGGTCGAAAATGTGACGGGTTGCTCCGTCTTGTTGATTAGTTATTGAATGGATCAACAAGACGGAGCAACCTGTCGCATTTAAGGCCGCACTGTCACAATTTTGCTTTAATTGTTTGTCTACACAAAAAATAAATCGTGTAAAGCAAAATCGTAACGGATTGGTCGAAAATGTGACAGGTTGCTCCGTCTTGTTGATCCATTCAGTGACTAATTGATCTGTGGGCAATCTTTAGAGTGGAAATTACTACAAGTTGTTTAAAAAAAATTCGAATAGAATATACATCCAAATCCAACTGTAAGAATTGCAATGTAATAATTAAAGTATAGGTTTAAAATAAATATGAATAAATTATTAAAAATCAACCAATAAAACACAGATTAGATTGAATAACTTTAAATTCTCGACTAGTTTCGGGTCATTGGCCCATTTTCACTAGTGGAGAATTTAAAGTTATTTAATCTAATTTGTGTTTTATTGTTTGAATTTTATTAATCTATTCATTTTATACAATATGAACTACCAATGTTTAAATATTAAAACCATGAAGTATATGTTTAAACCTTTGACATACCAAGACGTCTGTGACACGTCATTTATTCCCAGCGTCAAAATAATAACAGACATCAGCAAAATCGCGCCAATTTTAAATAATTGATCCTTTTGTTTAGGCTTACTTTAAATTTAAAATGTATGTCAATGGGTTAAATAAAAACAAAAGTTTCTGAAGATCGTTAGTTTGTAGTAATTCATTACAATAAATGAACAATATTTAAAAAAAATATTATTTCAAAAACAATAAAAAAAATTAGATAACATCAAGTTATCTCAGATATTCATTAAAATTCAATTATGCGAATCTCTAGATAATCAAATACAATCAATTACAACAAGCAAAACAAAAAAAACACGCCAGTGAAATTATATTGATTGATTTCGAGACTATTGATTATGATAGAAAGCTGTAATGCGCAATCTAAGTATATATTATTTACAATGAAATTAAACAAGGAAAATTTCTGGCAATGATCAATAAAATTCGATCAATCCCTGCAAAAATACTTACATTGTAAGTTTTACAAACATCTATTGAAACAACTACTTCCCGAGCATTTACTCCTTTCCTTGTTTAATTTCATTGTAACTTAAATAACTGCAAATGTGTGAATCATCTTTGTTTCATTTTATTTAATATATATTATTTTTCATTTACGTCTAGTTAACAACATTATCGGATAAAGAGAGTTGCATTTAAGTTGGAGAAGGAAAAAAAATACTCTAATCGCATCAAATTAAACGCTCCGAGGAGAGTTGTTGAATAAATTTACTCGAAACGTTTCGCATTAAATGCTTGGATTTTTAATTCTCCGATTGAGTATTTCCATTTCGAAGGTTACTGTAATATTTCATTTTTTTTTAAATTTTTGTCACTATTTATTTAAAGCAAACCAATTGGATACCACAACTATCTGATTTTGCAGCTATTAAGAGTCCTCAAGTGAGGAAACGGATGAATATAATAAAAAAATCACCAGCGTGTAAAAAACAGTGCAGCATTGATAAATAGATTAAAGAGCATGGGGTTCAAAGTGGATCCTTGTGGAACCGTTAAGGTCGCCAGGGTGTAAAAAAAGTGCAGTATTGATAAATAGATTAAAGAGCATGAGGTCCAAAGTGGATCCTTGTGGAACCGTTAAGGTAGGAAAATATAATTTTGAAACGGTGTACCTTGATCGATAGCCCAGGATAAAAAAAAAATCTTTCATTTTATTGAATTTTGAGAAAGACTGTGCTCTGGTCGATAGTCCAGGATCTTTAGGTAAGGAATACGATTTTCGATAGTCAAGGACCTTTAGGTAAGAAAATACGATTTTCAAGAGCAGAACGACTCTACTCTAGTGAATAGCCCAGGATAGAAAAACTCTTTCATTTTATTATATTTTGACAATATGATTTTTATGAGGCGGGAAAGACCTCTGTTCGATATCTTAAGACAAACTATATAGATTTTAGTGTATTTTGAGGTAGGGAAATATAATTTTATTTTGGCCCAGGATAAACAATTACTTCCTACTCATTGATCACTTGGTAAAACATTATGAATTCTAATTTTAAACTAATTATTATACTTAATGCCAATGCTTTTAAAAACACTCATCATTTCTCCATTTTGAAGAGAATTCAAAACGTTTAACATTCGATCACCTTGCTTTCCTCTGCGACTTCCTATCGTTCTTCTCCAAATCCTTATCCAAACTCAGCGCCTTCTTCTTCTCACTGGGCGAGTAAACAGTCTTGATGAAGTGAAACAGGTGCTCCGTTTCGCCCATCATCGCCACTCACATAGCCTTATCACCAATGAATTATCAAAAAAAAAAGACAGGGAAAACCACACACACGCGCACAACAAACACGCGCGCGCTCCTTATCACAACACCATCGAACGTACGAACAGCGCTGCACCCTCGCGAGAAATCACCTCGTATCGTACTGAGCAACTCGAAACGAAAAAAAAATAATCCAAAATCCCCACTGAAACTGGCCGATAATAAAAACCCGATAAATTTCGCATTGGCTCGTTATCACCCCGGCCGGGTGATAAGCGCGGAAAATCGTTTGTTTACCATACTCGGCACACCCAATTATCTCGGATAATGCGTAAACACCTTATGAATAATCGCCCGTGGTTTTGTTTTCGCTGGATTCTTCCACAAAATCTCTTTTTTTTTTCGGGTAAACATCGGGAAAGAGAGCCTTGCGGGATTAATTAACTTAAAACGCAAAACAAACGAAGATCGAATCATAAATCGATTAATGTTTCTCTTCGAACTATCTGAGGAGAAATAAAAGGAGAGGACGGAAATGTTCTCAACTGTGCAAACAATTCAACTTCCACCAGCTTATTTATTTGTTTAAACAATTATATTTAGCCTAATTTAATTAAAAACACAAAGAAAAAAAATCGGACCGTTATAAAACGTACTAATGTAAAGCCATATAGGAATAAATGAAAAAAAAAATAAATGGCAGAAAGACCTCCGACAGACTACTAACCCACCAAATATGTATTGTAAATATAAATATTTGTAAAAAATTCTAATTCTGCTGTCTGAATAAAGATGTTTGTATATATACAGAGAGCTTTTTTTATCAGTATACATTTCCCCTATGTATACCTGCAAAATATGCGAGTCAAATGCATTAATGTATGTGTGTTTAGTTGCCTATAACACGCAACTGAACACACATATGGTAAATAGTCAACTAAACATACACACATTAATCGGTTCAATGCGTTTGACGTTTTTTGCAGGTATACACTTCCTCTAATGTATACTGGTAAAAAAACCTCTCTGTATATATATTAATATAATCTAAAATCCCCATCCACCACAATGGTGGTGTAGGGGTTGTTTGTATATATAAAAACTAAATAAATACAATTTCGGGGCACCGCGCTGGTGAATGCGCCGGGTAATTCCACACCGGTGAGAGAACTCCGAGTCGAAATACAATTCCTCAACAAAAAACTATATACATATATTCAATCACCCATTCTACCCATATGAGTGTAGGATTGAAATAAATAAAATTAAAAACAAAACGAAGACGAAACAAATTAAAACAGGAACCGGATACCGAATGAGTCTATCCTGTCTATGGCGACTAAAAAAATGAAGTGGAAGCGATTGCGTAACCTTAATAAATATATAGATTCGGGATTCCCTAGCAGAAATGAAATAATATTAACGGTATAAACAATTTAACATCGACCAGCAGCTTATTACAACCTAAAACCATGCCTGTCTGTACATTACGTGAGTTGATTAATTAATTTTAATTAGGATGATAACTTTTCGAATAGATAAAACAGAGATTACCACAGAGATAAAACGTGATACTAAGTAAATAATCGTTGAAATTATAATTTTAAATTACCCTACGCATTACCACAATACACTACCAAATCGTGTTGTCTCGTCGTTTTCCCTGCACGAAACCAAAGGGGGGACGATGAATTAAATTCTCACTAAACCCGTGGTGAAAACATTTTTTTATGTTAATTAGAAGATTAATTGAAAAAAAAAATGGTTTTATTTCGCTATTTTCATATAAACCGATTTTATGAAATAAATATGAATAAATTATTAAAAATCAACCAATAAAACACAGATTAGATTGAATAACTTTAAATTCTCGACTAGTTTCGGGTTATAAATCGATTTTATTAAACACACAAAAGATGTATAACTTCATGATTGTGCCATTTCACAAGGAAATTACGTTACATGGTTTTAGATGGATTGGGCAATCTGTCATGAATGCGATTTGGAGTAAATCGCGTCAGTCATTGAAAAAAGCAAACACCTGAGCAACAAAATTAAATAAAAAATAATTAATAAATTATTTATGCCACATCTCTGACTTACGTTACGTAAGTAATTTAAACAAACGCACAACTACTTCCCGGGCAAATACTCACGCCGGACGTTGAATTACATAATTTACACCCGCTGTTGCATATCAATAAAATATTGCATAACGCAACAAATTTTGATCCGAGAAGAATTCAATGCAAAAAAAAACAACAAAAAATTAATTTATTCAAATAACTGTGACCAAGTGAATAAATATATATATATATAATCTCATATCCTTCTACCACATATTGGTGTAGGATAAGAGAATAAATACTATTTTATATTTAAGAAAATATAAGATTTGCTTCAGTAAACCAGCATTGTCTTTAAATATATATATACAGAGAGCTTTTTTTATCAGTATACATTTCCCCTATGTATACGTACAAAATAAGCGAGTCAAACGCATTGATGTATGTATGTTTGGTTGCCTATAACACGCAACTGGGCACCCATATGCCAAATAATCAACTAAACATACACACATTAATCGGTTCAATGCGTTTAACTCGCATTTTTGCAAGTATACACTTCCCCTAATGTATACTGATAAAAAAACCTCCCTGTATATATTTTGAATGACCCTTTCTACCGATATGGGTGTATTGCCTATAAGCTAAACGATAAGTTTTAACAAACAAAAAATAAGATTTGCTTCAGTTAATCATAGAGAGCCTTACACCGAAAGGTAGATAGGCAAAGGAATAAATTAAATAAAATAAATAATCATAGAGTATTACTTAACAGTTTAACAATTATCAGAAACATAACCTCCTTTTGGCAGATAAATAGCTAAATGCGTAAATGATTATTATTTTTTTTTTTCGAATTATTTTTATTTAATTTATTAAAACTGTAGATTCCTCCATGGGAAACGGCGCCATCTAGTGCGACAGCGGTCAATGAAATATTACGTTGGTAGCACATTTAAAATTCCCGCGTCGTAAATGAAAATTACTTTACCTTTCGGGACACTGAAATGTAACGCTGTCTAAATGGAAATGAGTTTACCTTTCAGGATTTGCGGCATCGTTGTCGTTCTCGTGCGACTGCACGTGCGCATCCTGCGTCCTGGATGACTCCTCTCTGACTGCGTCTGGACGTCTGTCTGAAGGCGTACGCGTCACTGGGTTTCCAGGTTTCGTCTCTCCTGAAATGAACAGTTAAACAATTTTAGATCAATTCTAAAAAAAGCACTTTATTTGAGAAAAAAAAATGATTTAATTAATTCGGTTCTTTGAGGGTAAATAATTCGAAAACCACGGATGGCGTATTATTAAAAAAAAGGGGGATTTACTTAACAACCCCTGATAATTTTATTATTCTCCCCTTAAGATTTATTAATTTATAATTTTTTGTCTTTCTAATTGATTCGTTTCTACTATTATGATGCAATTCAATGGATAAGCAATCCGAAATCATCAACACAATATTTTTTTTATTAAAGAACTTTAGCAAATGAACCATTGGGTTCTTTGATGGCGAATAACTCGAAAACCACGGATGGCGTATTATTCTAAAAAAAAGGGGGATTTACTTAACAACCCCTGATAATTTCATTATTCTCCCCTTAAGATTTATTAATTTATAATTTTTTGTCTTTCTAATTGATTCGTTTCTACTGTTATGATGCAATTCAATGGAGAAGCAATCCGAAATCATCAAGCAAACAAAACCCAGTTTGGGTCTTCGTGGAACCAGTTTAATTGGGTATTGCCGAAAAGTGCACACTGCACGCCCGTCGCGGGCCATTAACGCGGACCGGTTATTAAAGTCGGCTTCCCCGGCAAGACGAATCGGTTATTATTATTAAAAGCCGATCAGCGCAGAAATTAAAAAGAAAAATATGAACGAAAGGTGGGGGTGAAGGGAAAAAGTTATTAAGAAAATAGCAACTGAAATCCTCTTTCAGTTGCTGAAAGAGGATTTCAGTTGCTGAAAGAGGATTTCAGTTGCTATTTTCTTATTAACTTTTTCCCTTCACCCCCACCTTTCGTTCAAGGCGAGGGTTTTATTTAAGGTAAATAATATTTGCTTCGTTTTTGTTTCGTTTAGGATTAAATTATTGTTATTGCACCACGTGGCGATTTCGTTGAGGGTATCATTGAATACCTATAATATCCTCAACAGTATTGACCATGGTAAATAGTATTACACCAGAATTGACATCGTTAATATAAATTATAAAGAGAATTGGACCCAAGACTGATCCTTGAGGAACACCATGCCCTATGGGCAGTGTACTTGATATATTGTTATCATACTTCACCACTTGGAACCTATTTGAGAGAGAGTTTTACACTATTTGAAGTGAATCCATGATGTTATCAATTTATCACATATAAATTCATGCCAATTAATGAAGATTGGGCATTTTAAGATTAAGCATTGCTTCTTGTTATGTAAATTCATGCTTGGTTATTGTTTTTATTATATAATACACGGCTATGTGAGATTAACATATTATTCATTGAATAAAGAAAAAAGAAACATAGTCTTAAAATGTCCATTAAAACTATGTTTCTTTTTGGAAGCCAAATTTTCACATTACACAATTCAAACCATCCGCATTTATCACTTGGGCAACAACAGACGAGAGACAAGCCTGAAGCACACAATGCAACAACACCGCCCCCCGTTTGTCAGCAGCGCGCGCTCCGAATTTATGTCAAGGTAATTAAACAAAACGCCCTCCTTCCCTCCACCGCCCCCGCCGAGCTACATTCACACAATTTACGCGACACCATCCTCTCCGATTACGCTCAGCTCGCATGTGCTTGCAATATATATGTATTTGCAACGTACATATCAGTAGTGCGAATCAAATTTGTGTGCTTGTGTGTAATTAGACGGAGCACACAAACCCGCCGGGATGAGTAGAGTGTAAGATGTCTCCCTAATTGATAACAGACAGCCGGCTGCTGGTTATAAATAGACGTGATATCACGAGCATCAGTTCGTCACAATCTAATATCGAAATGTATTCCGATACATCATATTGCAGTATTTGTGTTTTGAATCAGAGGATGTTCCGAGAACGCGGGGATTCGGAAATGACATGTGTGGAGGAGATTGTCTTTCAATTAACTTCTCAATTGTTTCGGGGAGGGGGAAGGCGTAGCTTTGTTGTTTTTTGAAAGGGATGCCCAGTTATATCCAGAATTGTTTAACATAATCAAATCTGTATTGTAGAAGGACATATTGTCAATGACTCAAAGACCCCAGAATTGTTTAATATTAGCTAACCTGTATTGCAGAAGAATTGTCAATGACTCAAAGACCCCAGAATTGTTTAATATAAGCTAATCTGTATTCCAGAAGGACCTATTGTCAATGACTCAAAGACCCCAGAATTGTTTAATATAAGCTAACCTGTATTGCAGAAGAATTGTCAATGACTCAAAGACCCCAGAATTGTTAAATATTAGCTAACCTGTATTGCAGAAGAATTGTCAATGACTCAAAAACCCCAGAATTGTTTAATATAAGCTAATCTGTATTTCAGAAGGTCCTATTGTCAATGGTCCATTATACAACAGAGTATTAGCGGGTGTTGGTGGATTAGAGGGAAAATATTCCAGGGGGGAGCCTAGAAAACGGTGTACTAGAGATGAGCAGAATTACTTAATTATTATTTTTTTTTTGAAATATTGGAAGCCTAAGTAATGACACGAAATAGTGGAACCAAATTCTATACAATGAATTATATATATATATATATATATATATATCGAAGTCCCCTTTTACCAATTGGTGTCGGGGTGTGAATTATATTAAATGTCACAAAATGTGTTAGAAGCCCAAGCTTGGACATCCTAGCGAAACACTTCAAATCCTTCTTTTAAGAATCTACCCAAGTCACACCAATATCTCAAAGTATGACAAATTTGAGCGAAATTCCAAAACACACCTTCAAAATATAAAAATCCTCATAGAATTCACAAATTCATTACAGCGAAAAATTAAGACAGTCCAGCTAGCCAGCATAGCTATTTTTATTGCACATATTTCGAAACATGAAAGAAAGAGCAGAAGCTCACTTCTAGCTCGAAAGTTAAACGAATGTACAATCTGAAGCGAAAAAACCAGTAGTTTTAAATCACACCAAACAGACACTTATAGAACGGAACATAAACTCATTCCTAGTTTGAATTATTCGAATTTCCTGACAATCACATTCGGATCTGTCAAAATGTGTCTCAAACAAGACGCGCAAGGTGTCTTTCTTGTTTTGATGCAATAACCCAATTTAAATCTTCATGGTGAGTTCAATTTTGAATTCTGCAACAGTATTGAATTTATTAAATCACATGCATCAAGTGTTTCAATAAATTCAACACATGCATCAAGTGTTTCAATAAATTCAATACTGTTGCAGAATTCAAAATTGAACTCACCATGAAGATTTAAATTTCTTTCTTTCTTAATCTTATCCTCTTTTACCCGTAGTGGGTGTCGAGACGTTTAAATTTCAAGCTTTCAAAATTTGTATATAGAACCCAATAGTCTCTGAAACTCACCAATAACAAAAAATACAAAGACTAAAATCTCTACTGGTTTTTAGATATTTTTTTTAATCAAAATTTTCAGTATTTCAACCAATTAAAAATATACCAAAAATAATGTTGTTTATTCGATTTTGAAATGTGTATAAATTGTATCCGCGTAAGAACGCGCGTGACTCGTGCATTTCTTTGTGCGCGCAAACAAACACGACATTTAACATAACAATGATAAGAGGCAGAGGCATAATGGGCCCCCCTCTGTCAGCCGCTTTGATAGATAATACGGTCACGGTCCGGACGCGAAGGCCGCTTTGCGAAATCGTCACTTCCTCCTTCACGAACCGATTCGACTGGATTTATTTGAAGACTGTGTCTTTTTCATTAAATAAAAATGAATTCAGCTGTGTGACATTCTGACTTACGTAACGTAAGTACTTTTTCATTCTTAAATTAAGCACAGTAGTTAATTTAAGAAGATCGCTCTGTCACTATTCAACAACCCGTCTGTTGATTTCAAAAGCTCACTTAGAATCCATCAGCAAATGATAGGTAGATCTACAAACACCATTTTAGTGGCTTTCTTTTAGAATTATCAACCGTTGACAGCTAATAATAATAAGTAATGGAATCATTATGAGCGGTAACCCAGCTTAGTAGATCTCTTGGAATTATCAACAGATAATATCTCTGTGTAGATCCAGGTAGTATCTGTTGCTGGCTCTATTCGAATTATTAACTGTTGATAGTTGACAGTAAAGATCCTCAAATTATCCAGGATCTACAAATTTAAATATTACTAGCTCTGTTATAAATTTTCAACTATTGATAATTGAGACTAAAGGAATCTTCATGAGTAGATCTACAAATCATTGAGCTTTGTTAGAATAATCAACAGATAATAGCTGGATCTATAAACACCATTTTACTGGATTTCTTAGGATTGTCAACTATCAATAGCTGAGATTAACGTAGATCCACAAATTATCCATCTCAGTAGTTCTGTTGGAATTATTAACAAATAATAGCTGGATTTATAAACACAATTTTACTGGATTTTTTAGGATTGTCAACTGTCTATAGCTGAGAGGAATGTAGATCCATAAATCATCCAGCTCCGTAGCCCTGTTGGAATTATCAACAAATAATAGCTGGATCTACAAACATAATTTTACATTAATTCTGTTAGAATTACCAACTATACTGTATTAAAATCCACAAATCATCAACATACTCCTATTGATGATATTATCAATCGAGCGTTAGTAGAAGTCCATCCTTTTGTTACGCTTTATAATGATTTTATTTAAACCTCAAAATCCGCAGAGCGAGCCGATTATTTTTTTTTTCTATTTTCGAAAGCCCAGCAAAACTCCGCCGAATCAATCGCCCGCTTAGCAAGTTGCACAACACACTTATCGACACGCGACAATGGCCTGGGGGCAATTAACGCCGGACAATGCCGACCCGTAATTAAAACCGGTGCACATTTCAACCGAACGGTACGCCGTTTTACGTTTATTTATTTGCGATTATTGTTGCCGGATTTCACGCTAATCGATCGCGATTCAGTGGACGACTCGGCACACCTTTCAAAACCGGGTCTCTTCGTCAATTACGGGGTCTCCTCTTTATTCATTTATTTGTTTATTTCTGAGCAGAAAGGAAGCGGCCGTTTTGGTCGGGTGTATGAATGGAAGATGATGTCACACACACACACACACACAATTAAAAAAAAAAAACGCGCGCGCACGGTTTGTTGCTCATGAATTGAGCCAGAACGCGGTTCTTTTTCATGCCTCTTATTTATTTTTATTAGGCGCATTTTATTGCACCGCCGAATATTTTCCTTTCCTTATAGGTAACTTTTATTGCATTTTTAGGGCCGAAACATCTGCAATGTAATCGTAATGAGTAGAACCAGCAATTATGAACATGGTGGCAGGATTTGCAAATACCATTTCAAAAGCCATCACCTTTTGATACACCGCTAAGAAAGCCAATGAGCTCGTGTTTGTAGATCTAGCTATCATTTGTTGATAATTCTAACAAAGCTCTCAATGATTTGTAGATCTACTCATAAACATTCCATTACTCTCAGTTATCAATAGTTGACAATTTCAACAGAGCCAGTGATCTAGTTATGGATCCAACTACCAACTATTTTTAGATCCAGCAATTACCAATAATTGTGTACATATAAATAGAAATAATAATGTGGAAATAATTTATTAATTATTTTCAAATCATTTTTATTTAATATTGTCTACATAAATAAGCAGAGCAATTTGATGCGATGGAATGTCGAACGAAACAGAAACAGGAATAAAATAGCGCGTGATATATTAAGAATAAAAAAAAGTCGAATAATTCTGTATTGACCACAGTTTTGTAGATCTAGCTAATTCCAACAGGTGGTAGTTGGAGACACCATTCCAGGCACTATTGATACTCTCATAAGAAATCCAATGAGTTATAGATCTAACTAATTTATATAGTTACATCTATAACTCATTGGATTTTCTATTTGAAAAGAGTATTCATTCTCTTGGTCACAGTTATTTAAATATATTAAATAAAAAATGATTTGAACCATTATTTATTAACAATTTTAGTAAAATCTGGTTAAATGATGTTTATAGATCGAATTATCAATCCTATACTATTTTACCCGTATTGAATATCAAGGAGATCCAATTATCATCTGTTGTAAATAGCTGGATCTACAAAATAAGTGATACTTCTCAGTTTAATGTAATCGTAATTGCTGAATTTACTAATTACGATTACAACGTGATAGCCGGATCTACATTTTTAAATAACTGTCATCTGGCGTTACTGTTTTAAGAAAGCCAATGAGCTGGAGAGATCGCGTTTGTAGATCTAGCTATCTATCTTTTGCTGACAATTCTAACAAAGCCAGTGATCTAGTGAGATTGCGTTTGTATTTCCAGCTATATATCTTTTACTGACAATTCTAAGAAAGCCAGTGATCTAGTGAGATTGCGTTTGTATTTCCAGCTATACATCTTTTGCTGACAATTCTAACAAAACCAGTGATCTAGTGATATTGCGTTTGTAGATCCAGCTACCTATCTTTTGCTGACAATTCTAACAAAACCAGTAATCTAGTAAGATTGCGTTTGTATTTCCAGCTATATATCTTTTACTGACAATTCTAACAAAGCCAGTGATCCAGTGATATTGCGTTTGTATTTCCAGCTATATATCTTTTGCTGACAATTCTAAAAAAACAGTGATCTAGTGAGATCACGTTTGTAGATCCAGCTATCTATCTTTTACTGACAATTCTAACAAAACCAGAAAACCAGTGATCTAGTGAGATTGCGTTTGTATTTCCAGCTATATATCTTTTGCTGACGATTCTAACAAAACCAGTGATCTAGTGAGATTGCGTTTGTAGATTTAGCTATCTTTTGCTGAGAATTCTAACAAAGCCAGTGATCTAATGACTTTTGTTGACAATTCTAACAAAACCAGTGATCTAGTGAGATTGCGTCTGTAGATTTAGCTATTTTTTGTTGAGAATTCTAACAAAGCCAGTGATCTAGTGACTTTTGCTGACGATTCTAACAAAACCAGTGATCTAGTGAGATTGCGTTTGTAGATTTAGCTATCTTTTGTTGACAATTCTAACAAAGTTACTGATCTTGTGAAATTGCTGAATGCAAACATTACGATTGCTAATGACCTCGTGTTTGTAGATCAAGTTATTATTTGTTGATAATTTTGACAAAGCCAGTGATTAATTGAATGTTTTTTTCTTCTTCTTAATATTTTTTAATCTAAATTGGTAAATGATTTTTTGTTGTTATTTATTTCAATATACCTTGTGTCGTTCCAATCCAACTGGACCTCCTAACAGACGGCACGTTATTATTAAGATGATTCGTCAGATCCTGCGAGCCGAACTTCTTCAGCGCCTGAGGACAGGGCGAGTTCTTGATCCCGCCGAAGGCGATGAAGTCGAACTCGTCGTGCGCCTCCTTGCAGCTCTTCATCCCTTCGAGCAGCTTGTTGCGGCGCATCCGCAGCATGCTGAGGTTGATGGCGCCGCTCGACTTGGACTTGGCCAGGACCGGTTTGGCGTCTTCGAAAGGGAAGCTGTTGGCGTCGACGGATTGGGTTTTCTTGTGGGTGAAGGTGGTGGTTTTCGGGCGGATGCGTTCCAAATTGGAAGTCTGTCGGATGAGGCGGAAGTCGAAGTGGGAGACGGGACGCTTCAGTTCGTTTTTGACGCAGTCGTTCTCGCGGTTCTCGCAGATGCCGGGCATCGTCGGCACGGCGCTGACGCCGTTCTCGTTCTTGTGCTTGTAGATCTTGCTGCGGACGCGTTTTAGTACGGAATTCCCGGGGGACTCGTCTTTCGTTTTGGTCTGTTGCGGCGGGGCTGTTTTCGGGGAATCGCGCAGCTTTTTCGCGGAGTCCGTCCGCTTCACGGACTTCTTATCCTTGGTCTTGTTTTTGGGTTCCGGTTTGAGGAACACCGGCTCCGGGGGGGCTTGCACGCTGATCACCACCCCGCTATCACTGATGTCGAACTCGGTCGTCATTGTTTTCGCTTGCGTTTTCGCGCTATCACAGTTCGCCTTATTCGCGGCGGAATGCCGGAACAAATCACTGAACCTCCGCGATTTCTTCTCCTTCGTCTCGCTCGCCTCGGAATTCGTCGTGAAGAAGAATCCGGAATGGGCCCTCGCCAACGGCGCGCTTGTATCGGGATGACAGATCGTGTTGTTGTCAATCACGAAACTATCGCTGTACCTTTTAACGTCATTCGACTTTTGCTTCTCCCCCAACTGCTTCGCATCATTATTATTATTCGGCTTCTTCCTTAAAACAACAGCGTTATCCACCTCATCGACATTCCCGTTCCTCTTCAAATCCTCGATCAAATCCGGCTTCTTCTCCTCTTCCCCGCCTTTCTTAACATCCCCCACCTTCTGCTTCCCCTTCTTCACCTCAACCACCGCCGCCGGATTCTGCTGGTTCCCTTTCGACTTCTCCCCTTTTCTCTTCCTGTGCGAAACCTTGTTCTTCGCCTGCTTAGCGCGCGTGTCCGCTTGTTTCGACCACATCTTCACTTTCTTATTCCTTTAATAACGATTAAACCTACATCCTCGCAATTCCATCACTTATTCCTCTAATTAAAAACAAATAGGAAATTTAATTCCACCTGCGATCATTTTTCACCAGCACGCGAATTATTGTATAACCATCGCGGTTTCGCTTTTCTATTTGCATGCGCTTGATTATCACGCGATTATTTTATAGCTCCCCACTCTTTAACTTCAACTAATTGTGTGTTATTAATTACAACGCACGATTGTTTAACAACAAAGTATAAATTGAAAACTTTATTTTTTTTTAATAATTTTTAAAAATTTCATAAAAAATTAAAATTTAATAAAATGTTCAGCCAGCATTGATCTAGCGTATGGATAACTAGTGATGGCCATTTCGGTTTTTCTAACCTCATCAAACCCAAATCGTTGACAATGCCACATGAAATTAAGCCAAAGATGGCGCTTGCGTTATCTTTCATTTATTATGAAAAATTCCTCGTTACACCTAACGGTAGAAAGGAAAAAGATTTAAAAAAAAATGAAAAATTCAAATGTAATGCTTTGTGTTATCTTTTCAATTATATAAAATAGTTCGAGTTGAAATTACAAATTTGATAGGCCATTTCTTTTTAATTGGTGGTAATTCGCTGGTTTTAAAAATCGGTGAGAAAATTCATTTTTTAATCCCCCATTAATGAATTTCAAAGTTGATTTGCCGCAAATTTCCCCCCAAACTCGCCTTTCTGTAAACTCAATTGCCCCGCCGGCATCTGTTGTTCTCGTTAATTATCATCGGTCGGTGTGAAACGTTAAAAATAAAACGAAGAGACGAATGGGAGGGAAAAAAAAGTGTCCGCGCTGTATCCGGTCGCGAGGCGGGGAATGCAGAATACAAACAGGCGCAGACGGTGGCGCTGTTTTAAGTTTAGCCTCGGCGAAATGAATTTGAACTTGAGAGAGAGAAAACGGACGAAGACGAGCGCGGCCACCGCGGGGGGAACGGCACCAATTTTGTAACAGTGTGCGTCTCGAAACTCGTGACTCCCCATAATTGTGTAATTTTAGATATATACGCGGCGAGCATTTGCTTTATTAAGACTAAACGGGAAGAGGGAATTGCTTCAGTTTTGTGTAACATTCGATAAGGATAGAAAAAAAATCCTTAATGAAACAAAACTGAAACTTCCTTTTTTTTCTACTTATTGAATATCTCATGGAACTTCAAGCTTATTAACAATTAGCGAAGAAAGGAGAACTTCCTACAAAAATGAAAAAAGATGAAATTTAATTTTTGTAGGAAGTTCTCCTCCTTCCTACAAAAATGAAAAAAAGATGAAATTTCATTTTTGTAGGAAGTTCTCCTCCTTCCTACAAAAATGAAAAAAAGATGAAATTTCATTTTTGTAGGAAGTTTTCCTCCTTCGCACAAAAATGAAAAAAGAAGAAATTTCGTTTTTGTAGGAAGTTCTCCTCCTTCCTACAAAAATAAAAAAGACGAAATTTCATTTTTGTAGGAAGTTCTCCTTTCTTCGCTAATTGTTAATAAGCTTGAAGTTCCATGAGATATTCAATAAGAAAAAAAAAGAAGTTTCAGCCTTAGTTTAATGAGATAAAGAAGATTACACAAAACTGAAGTTTCGTCATGTATTCTTAAATATAAAAAATGAAGTGATTATCAGTTTATCAGTTTTGTGGAACATTCAATAAGGAAAAAGGCTGAAGCTTCATCACTTACTGTTTATTAAATATCTCACAAAACTGAAGCTCATCGCGTATATCTCTAAAGATTCCTCACAAGTAGCTTCATCTAAGAATTTAGTAAGGAAAGGTACTGGAACTTTAGCAGACCTTCAGTTTTGTGGGATTCACTACGCGAAAAGATTAACCTTCAGTTTTGAAAAAATGAGCTGCTGGTCTGATTTAATTAATAATCTTGATGGTGACGTAATACCCTTGCGGATAAAAAAAAACAGTTGCGTTTTATGCAAGGATACAACACAAACTCCTATTTTGCGTTTGAATTCCTCGAAATTTAAGCCTGTTGGAGTTTTATATTTCAAAAAAGAGATGTAATCCTCCAATTTTATAATAAGCTTCTAGCTTAGATAAACTAATTTAGTTTTCACACTGAAAATATAAAAAGATCCGGCTCGAGGGACCAATTATGACAACAATATGAACCTAAGAGCGACATGATAAACAAGTTGAATATCTCACAAAACTGAAGGTTTATCATTTCGCTTATTGAATCCCACAACTGAAGGTTTCAGTACCTTTCCTACTACTGGCTTCGGTAAAATAATTGGTAAAATTAAATTAATAATGAATTTCATTCTAAACTTATCCAAAATTCCTTTCTTGATAAAAGTGTTGCATTAGAAAAAAAATATTTCATTGAGGCAGCGTTAATGGCAACGACAAGTTTCCGATTGTATTGTATTTAAATCCCCGCATTGAACCCGACGAAAACCGCAATGCTAAACGAATTTTAATCAAACCAATGCAAAAACGAAGAAACACTTTCCACTCAATCGCCATTAACAACGCTGCAATCACCGATCGATTGCTGACATTTCAGACAATGAACCCACACGCGCGCTAAAAAAAAATAAGACAACACGGCAATAACTCATCCACTCTGCTAAAAATTCAGGGTCGAGATTTCTCGGCGGAGGTTTCGGCTCTGCTGGCTCTTGCTTAGAGGGTCAAGGATTCCGCCCGGCGGCCGGCCCTGACTATTATGTTCCTTTTTTCTCGGGTTGTTTTGTTAGTTAGATACATGTGCGCATAAATCCGTTGCAGTCGAATAAAAAAAAACTGGAAAGCTCGCGCGCGTGAGTCATCGTGGCTGGTAGATGGAAATAGTTTTAGATGGTCTTCACGCTGCTGGACGGATTTAATTAATAATCTTGATGGTGACATAATACCCAAGCGGTTAAAAAAAATATAGTTGCGTTTTATGCAACGATACAACACAAACTCGTAGTTTGCGTTTGGATTCCTCGAAATTTAAACCTGTTTGATTGTTTCAAAAAAGTGGTTTAATCCTTCAATTTTCCTTAGATAAACTAATACAGTTTTCACACTGACAATATAAAGAAGATCCGGCTCGAGGGACCAATTATGACAAAAATCTAAACCTTAGAGCGACATAATAAACTTACACTCAGTTTAATTTAGTACAGAACAAGCAAACAATCCTTCTAAATAGAAAAGAGTATTATTCATTCACTTGGTCACAGTTATTTAAATATATTAAATAAAAATTATTTGAAAATAATTAATAAATTATTTTCGCATTTAGCTCTGTGTGAAAATAATTAATAAATTATTTTCACATTTAGCTCTGTGTGAAAATAATTTATTAATTATTTTCAAATCATTTTTATTTAATAAACAATCCTTCTGTTCGTTACATGAATCGGTGCAGCAATTTCTATACTATATACAATGAAAAAAGAAAATCCGGTTCGAGGGACCATTTTGACAATAATAGGTGAAATCACAAACTTGACACAATCAAATTTGTAAAGTTTTTAAACTATAATTGAAGACGGGCTCCAGCGCATCGAACGATTGTATTTAAACAAAATTACTTGAACTGTTTCGTCTCTTCGATCTGATCAAACAGTTCGTTCGAGTCGGAGGCTCGAATTGATCAAACTACGCGAATCGTTCGATCGCTGATTTAATTCAGGATATTTAATTAAAATTAAAACATCCTGAATTAAATTAAAAATGTTTCATTAAAAAAAGAAACAAACAAAAAAATAATGAAATAAATATGAATAAATTATTAAAAATCAACCAATAAAACACAGATTAGATTGAATAACTTTAAATTCCCGAAACTAGTCGAGAATTTAAAGTTATTCAATCTAATCTGTGTCTTATTGGTTGATTTTTAATATTTTATTCATATTTATTTCATACAATATGAACTACCAATGTTTAAATATTAAAACCATTAATTATATTAAAAAAAATAATAATAATTAATAATTATAAAGAAGTAAAAAAATTAATAAAACATTGTTTAACTTGTTTAACTGTTCAATTTGTTAATAAGAATATATATATATATATAATCTAAAATCCCCATTTACAATAATGGTGGTGTAGGGGTTAATAAGAATAGAGGTATTTATTATTATTGATTCCTAGACCAACGACTTTGATTTCCGATAATTATAAAACATTTTCAATCGGCTTTTTATTAATTTTTCAGCATCGAGTAAAAGTTTGTGTGACTAAACAAAAATTAATTCGAATGCGAGCGGAATTTTGCGTTATTCACCGTCGCGGAATCCACCTTTGGATAGTTTATACACTTACAATCGTTCTCAAGTACGTTTGAAAAATAACTCGCTAATTACACGATGTGAAATGATTGCAAAAAAAAAAATAACTAGAAAACGCGGTTGTAATAAAAAAAAATTACAAGGATATTAATCATGTAGTTTAATAATGATAAAAATGATATTTTTTTAGGTTTTATCATATTATTAAATGATTTATTCTTAATTAATTATCTTGCATGTTATAATTGAAATAATATTTCGAAATGATTAATTCTTTAAATTTGCAATTGGCATTATAGAATCGAAAAACATAATGATAAAAGTTGCAAAGGAATATCCCATGAATTTTTGGTGAAATATTAAAAATTGTTTAACACTTAACGTTTTTGCTGATATCGCAGATGTAGTTTTAAATTACCGAACAGAGCAAAAAAAAAAAAGTTTACTACGTTTATTAAAAGTAAACTTTTCTCCGGCAGTGGATATTAACAATGCCTTTAAAGTGAATAATAGTGAAGTACGGAGTTTTTAAAGACTAAGTTAGGCAACGAAAGCGACTTTAAAGTCCAAATTAGGAAATAATAGTGAAGTTCAGTCATATTAATGCAAGATTTTGGCAATAACTGTGAAGTACAGTGCCATTAAAGTCAGAATTAGAGAATAATAGTGAGGTGCAGTGACTTAAAAGTTAAAATCAGGCAATAGAAGTTTCATACAGTGACTTTAAAGTCACAATTAGGTAATAATAATAACTTTAAAGTCACAATTAGACAATAATAATAACTTTAAAGTCGGAATTAGGCAATAATAGTGACTTTAAAGTCACAATTAGGTAATAATAATAACTTTAAGGTCACAATTCGACAATAATAATAACTTAAAGTCGGAATTAGGCAATAATAGTGACGAACAGTGATCGTAAAGTAGGATTTAGGCAATAATTGTGAAATACGGATACTTTAAAGGGAGAATTGGGCAATAGTTGTGAAGTACATTGACTCTAAAGTCAAAAATGGACAATAATATAGTGAGGTTCAGGGACTTTAAAAAATAATTTTAGTAATTACTGTGACGTTAAGGCAATAACAGTTAGATACAGTGATTTTAAAATGCGAATTATGCATTCATTCTTATTGCCTAATTCGTATAAAGGCTTTAAAGTCAAAATTAGGCAATACTAGTGAGACAGAGTGATTTTAAAGTAGGGTGTAGATAATAATAGTGACGCTCAGTGACTTTAAAGTCTAAGTTAGGCAATAATGGCTAAGTACAGAGACTTAACAGTCAACATTAAACAACAATAGTAACCTTAAAGTAGGATTTAGGCAAGACTTGTTCAGTACGGTGACTTTAAAGTAAAAAATAGGCAATAATATTGAGGTAAAGCGACTTTAAAGTCAAAGTTAGGCAATAATAGTGAAATACAGTGACATTAAAGTACGAATTAGGCATTCATTCTTATTGCCTAATTCGCATAAAAGCTTTAAAGTCAAAATTAGGCAATACTAGTGAGATATAGTGACTTTAAAGTACGAATTAGGCATTCATTCTTATTGCCTGATTCGTATAAAGACTTTAAAGTCAAAATTAGGCAATACTAGTGAGACAGAGTGATTTTAAAGTAGGGTGTAGATAATAATAGTGAAGCTCAGTGACTTTAAAGTCTAAGTTAGGCAATAATGGTTAAGTACAGAGACTTAACAGTCAATATTAAACAACAATAGTGACCTTAAAGTACGATTTAGGCAAGACTTGTTCAGTACGGTGACTTTAAAGTAAAAAATAGGCAATAATATTGAGGTAAAACGACTTTAAAAAGTCTCAGTCAGGCAATAATGATTAAGTACAGTGACTTAAAAGTTAACAATAGTGACTTTAAAGTAAGATTTAGGCAAGAATTATGAAGTACGTTGACTTTACAGCCAAAATTAGGCAATAATAATGAGATACAGTACGGATTATACATTGACTATTATTGCCTAAGTCATATAAAGACTTTAAAGTAAGAATTAAGTAATAATAGTGATATAGAGTAACTTTAAAGTAGGGTTTAGGCAATAATAGTGACGTTCAGTGATTTTAAAGTCCAAGTCAGGCAATAATGGTTATGTGCAGAGACTTGAAAGTCAACAATGGTGACTTTAAAGTAAGATTTAGGCAAGAATTGTAAAGCACGTTGACTTTAAAGTAAAAATTCGGCAATCAGAGTGAAGTACAGTGACTTTAAAACTAATTTTAGGCAATAACAGTGAATTGACAGTAAAACTTGAGCAATTATTGTGAATTACAGTGACTTAAAATTCAAATTTAGGCAATAATTGTGAAGTATAGTTACTTTAAAGTCAGAATTAGGCTATATGAGTGTGCTGCAGTAACTTTAAAATCAAAATCAGCCACTAGTGGTGAGGTACAATGACTTTAAAGTCAGAATTAGGCTATACTAGTGAGGTATAGTAATATTAAAGTGAGGATTAGGCAATCAGAGTGAGGTACAGCGACTTAAAATTCAAAATTAGGCAATAATTGTGAAGTATAGTTACTTTAAAGTCAAAATTAGGCTATGCTCGTGAGGTGTAGTAATATTAAAGTGAGAATTAGGCAATACTAGTGACGTACAGTGACTTAAAGTCAAAAATAGGCAATCAGAGTGAGGTACAGTGACTTAAAATTCAAATTTAGGCAATAATTGTGAAGTATAGTCACTTTTAAGTCAGAATTAGGCTATTTGAGTGTGCTGCAGTAACTTTAAAATCATAATTAGCCACTAGTAGTGAGGTGTAATAGCTTTAAAGTCAAAATTAGGCTATCCTCGTGAGGTGTAGTAATATTAAAGTGAGAATTAGGCAATAATAGTGACGTACAGTGACTTAAAGTCAAAAATAGGCAATCAGAGTGAGGTACAGTGACTTTAAAACCAAGTTTAGGCAATAACAGTAAATTGACAGTAACAATTAAGCAATTATTGTGAAGTACAGTGACTTAAAATTCAAAATTAGGCAATAATTGTGAAGTATAGTCACTTTAAACCCAGAATTAGGCAATATTAGTGCGCTGCAGTAACTTCAAAGTAAAAATTAGGCAATAATTGTGAAGTAGAGAGAGTTTAAACTCAATATTAGGCAATAAAAGCGAGATACAGTGACTTTAAAGACGAAATTAGGCTGTGATCATTAAGTACGGGGACTTTAAATTCTGAATTAGGCAATAAAAGTGGTAAACAGTGACTTTAAAGTAGGATTTAGGCAATAATTGTGAAGAATACTTTAAAGTCAGAATTAGGCAGATATAGAATTACTTCATAAAAAAAATATGCAACGCAACGCATTGAACCTCGCGAGCTTCACTTTTGGCTGAAATTTCCTGACATTATCCTGCTTATAAAGTTTCCTGACTTTTCTAGGTTGGTCTCCACTTTATTAAAGGTTAAACCAGACGCAAAAATAAACTCCCTGTGCAGCAAAATCAATTTGATTTTTTGTTTGTGGTTCGGTTATGTTATAAAAACATTGAACTAAATTTAAGGAATAAATAAATTTAATCATAAAATAATTAATTATTGAAATGAATAAATTAAATATTTTCAAATAATTTTTATTTGGTTTGGTGTGGAAATTTTGCAGGCTGAATTCGGTTATTCCGCTTGCGAATGAAAACGAAAACTGCAGTGTTGTTTTCTGTACCGGAACAAGCGGATGATAAAAATTCAGCGCGCGATTGCGTTTCGGCTACCTGCACCTGTCCCAGCCCAGAAGATGGCCAACCGAAAATCTTGACCTTCGGAAGGAAACCGGCGCTGTCCGAGCGATGGAACAAAGTCAAAGACACCCGGTGTTTTGTATGAGGAGAGAAGATGTCGTTTCAAAGTGATTAAAAGGAAGTGCTAACAATGAAGTAGAAGAAAAATTGAAATCGGCGATGACCAAAAAAAAAAAAAAACTGTTTGAAATAAAAAAAAAACAAGTATGTATTTGTGAGTTATGTGAAGGTTTATAATAGTAATAAAAGCAGTGAGAGTTACATCACTTGCTTGTTGAGCACACATTTCAATACTCTGTGTTTATTATCTTTAGTTAAGTACTGTAAAAAAATAACTTGTTAATTTGAGCACTAGATGTTTATTTTGAATACTATGTGTTCATTGTCAATAGTTAACTAAAGATAATAAACTGTTAGTTATCTATTGACAATGAGCATATAAACTGTTAGTTATCTATTGACAATGAGCATACATTAGTCGAAATGTACATCTAGTGCTCAAATTAACAAGTTAAGTTTTTTTTACAGTTTAATAGTTAACTAAAGATAATAATCTATTAGTTAACTATTGATAATGGACATATAATGTCCGAAATGTACATCTAGTTTTCAAATAAACAAGTGAAGTGAAGAAATAAGACTTATTTATTTATTATTTAAAAAAATTATGAATGGATAAATCTAATGACATTACTTCATTTTGTAATGGCAATCCGAAATAAAGATTATTATTAATGACAGTATGTTTCAAGAGTCTAAAAAAATCCAAGTTTAAATCTGTTGTGCGCGCACAACCGCGGTGTGGCGGAAGTAATGAAAATCGCACATCCGGTGCCTCGCCGGAGTCCGCACGATGGAATCCCGCCGTTTTTTTTTTCAGTTTCTGCCCACGTTTCCGTAATCCCCGATCACAATCCAATAACGAGACAGAGAGAAAGCGCCAGCAAAAGACGGAGAAATAAACTCGAGTCGTAAAACGTGCAATTACTGGGTCAGCGATTACGCGCTATGTGGACCACTTTTTGTTGTCGTTGCAGTCATTCCTTTGCGCAACACCTCGGACGTAACAATCGCGCCGCAACTAGAGTTTGGATGTTTTTTTCGGCTTCTTCAATTTAATTTTCACAAAAGGAAATTATCGAGTTATCGCGTTATCTCCACGCAACTTCCGGCGCGTTGAGTCGTAACGTTTCGTCACCAGCGCGGTGGCCGCAGAAAATGATAAGGGATCGACCAAAACCGCGGTTTGATAATGATTTTTATTTTAAATTTATTGTTTGTTAGAATCATTTTACTTCGTTTTTTTTAATACAGTAAAATCTCTAATAAAGAATGTTTCAATTTCCCGCCTTTTCTATCAAGCAGCCCTGAACTACAGATGGCGCGATTATTAAATAAAATCGCGCCATCTGTAGTTCAGGTTCTTGATTGTTAAAATTGTTTTACTCTGTTTTTTTTAACATTCTGATTGATGATTTTTGCGTTTAAACAGAGTAAACGCAAAAATCATTTTTTTAAGGAAATTTAAAAAAATCGATTCGCTATAAAAAAAAGCGTTCATTCAATTCAGTAGCGAGTCATCAACTATAGATGGCGCTTTTAAGGATCATGTAGATCGCATCCTTCAAAACAGATAATCGCAATGGCATCCAAATATGAGAGCACAAATCATTTTTTTAAAGGAAATTAAAAATATCGATTCGTTATAAAAAAAGCGTTCATTCAAATCAGAAGCGAGTCCTCAACTACAGATGGCGCTTTTAATGATCATGTGGATCGCATCCTTCAAAACAAATAATCGCAATGGCATCCAAATATGAGCCAATCATATATTTTTTATTCCACTTTTCGCCACTCTTTTATTCCCAATCGTACCAATATTTTCTGGACGTGATATTTATAAACAACGAATATTTCATCAGTTTCCTTCAAACTTGAAATTGTGGTCCGAAAGAGAGTTCCAAATTTTGCCACCAGAGAGTATCGCGTATGTTAATTATGATGGCAATAAAATGTAGTTTGCGTAACGAGCTTGAGGTAGTAAATTTAATGCCAAATTAGAAATAGTAAATTACTTATAATGCTGGCCCCAAAATTAAGGAAAGAGGAGTTTTTTTAATCTTTCAAATCATCTAATTATAAAGTTGGTTTGAAGTATTAGGCCACACTTATAGTGAAATCGCACGATGCTAGATCCCATTGAAAGAGGCTAATTTTTGTTGTGCGCGCTCATGACATTCAAACGCACGTGTCCTCTAAGAATCAGCCACTTCCCACTATAAATGCGGCCTAACACTTCGAACCAACTTCATCACCTCATTAAGATGAAACCTGATAATTGTTGCGTCGTTATGCTCTACTATAAATGCTGCCTTAGACATTTTCACACACTACAACACGCAAAACGAATGATTTCCAGCGTTTAGCATCAATATAAATTCGATCTAACAATTTTACTCAACTTTATCATCTAATTATAGCTTAAAAGAAGAAATGTGATAATTGCTGTATCTAGCACCGGACTGCCCTACTGTAAATGCGGCCTAACATTTCGAACCAACTTCATCGATTCATTATGATTTGAAAGATGATACCTGATAATTGTTGCGTCGTGCTACTCTACTATAAACGTTGCCTTAGACACTTTCACACGCTACAACACGCAAAACGAATGATTTCCTGCGTCTAGCATCTATATAAATTCGACCTAACAATTTGACTCAACTTTATCATCTAATTATGGCTTGAAAGAAGAAATGTGATAATTGCTGTATCTAGCACCGTCCTGCCCTACTGTAAATGCGGCCTAACACTTCGAACCAACTTCACCGCTTCATTATGATTTGAAAGATGAAACTTGATAATTGTTGCGTCGTGCTACTCTACTATAAATGCTGCCTTAGACACTTTCACACACTACAATACGCAAAACGAATGATTTCCAGCATCTAGCATTAATATAAATTCGACCTAACAATTTGATTCAACTTTATCATCTAATTATGGCTTTAAAGAAGAAATGTGATAATAAGCATCGTGCTACCCTACCGTAAATGCGGCCTTATACGCTTCCATACACCACAATATACAAAACGAATGATAATTTAGATTAAAAAAAAAAATAAACAACACTACAAGCTGTTTAAAATTACGGTTCATGGCGCGCACACGACGACATCAAAACCAGGCCAGACACCAGCAATAACATGCACACACGTGCATTTATTTCATTTTCCGATAGAAAACAATTAACGTATTATTATTATCAATTCTGTTGCGAATGCGAGACGAGTTTATTATTATTTTTTGTTACGAATGCGAGTCATGCGTGTGCCCGACCGGAGTGAAGTGAGCCATTATTGGAATACAATTATTCAGGACCATTACTGGAATCTAAATTGTTATTTCTGTGTGTGTGTGTTGTTGTAAGAACGATCCCCTGGACGTACAATTAACAACGATGTGCCAATTTTATGCTTTTGTATTCGAGAAAATAATAGCTGGCCATGAAACAAAAGCAAACATTAAGTTCACTCAAGATTCGTTCAACATGGAACACACTAGTCTCATTAAGTTAAATAAGAAAATAATTATTTCCTCTTTTACTAGTCTGATGACCGAAATGGTCATCACTGGTTATCCATACGCTAGATGAATGCTGGCTGAACATTTTATTAAGTCACAACCTGTCAATAACCATAACCAACCGTATAGGTTATGTTGTTTTTATTTTTGTTTTGAACACCTCCCCTGATTTACATTTTTGCGTATTTCGTACATATATTATTATTATTATTATTCATTAAAATTGAGTTGTAATCAATGTATTTAAGAAAATGATAGTTGAGCGCGAAACAAAAGCAAATATTTGGGTTTTTTCCACACAGAAAATGTTTAGTTTAACGTATACGTTATTAATTAACTTCACATATACATATGTATACAGAGAGGTTCTTTTATCAGTATACAGTATGGGAAATGCATAACTACAAAAAACGCGAGTCGAACGCAATGTATGTATGTTTAGTTGCTTATTTGGCATATATGTGTTCAATTGCGTGTTATAGGCAACTAAACACACACACATAAATGCGTTTGACTCGCGTATTTTGTAGGTATACATAGGGGAAATGTATACTGTTAAAAAAAGCTCTCTGTATATATCTACTACAAAGGTTGCTTAGACTGTGATGGTAAAATATAAGGTACACGTTAAACTTAACATTTTAGGCAAAGAATAGCACCGATTAAGTCACCACCTGTCAAAAACCATAACCCACCGTATAGGTTATGTTTTTGTTTCTTTTTTGTTTTGTTTTGAACACATCCCTTGGCTATGAATATTTCTTGCGTGTGCTGTGCGTTTTAGATAGGTGAAAATTATTATTTTTCGTTCGCTCTTTCTTTCATTTTTTTTCCTCTATCTCCACTTACGTAACGCATTAAAAATTCACGGCCATGCATAGACACGTGATATCAACAATAGCGTTTGCCAACAACAGCCGTTGATAAGAAACTGGCGATAAACGTAAAACCTGAAGTCATTTAAATAATCCAACCCGAGGGTCAAGTGTTTTTTTTTTGTTTCTTTCTCTTTCATACACAATAAAATTAAATTGGCTGCGGGCAATCGGGCTTACTTTATTGTTAAATTTAACGTTTGCATTATTAAATTCTATGCATATATATCTATTAAAAAACTTGCTTTATCAGCACAGTCTAGATAAAAAATAATGTCTTCTTCTTCTGCTGCTGCTATCCCTTGTTGCCCCTTAGGACGTTAGGTAATAAAAAAAATAACGCACACGTTAAACTTAACATTTCCATTACAAAATAGCCCCGAATATCCAAATAACTTATTGGATAATAATTGATAATTAATTATTATTCGGGGCTATTTTGTAATGGAGATGTTAAGTTTAACGTGTTTGTTAACATTTTGTCAAAATTATTCAATATTTAAATCTTTCTTTCAATATAATTCCAAATATATTTTTTTCAGTATTTTCAAAATTTACTTTTTTTCATCTTTTTGTTTTAATATTTAATTTTTATTTCTTAGAATCGCGGGATAAACAAATTTTCGATTCGCGCTGATTCTATAACCGCCCGTCATTCCTCGAACGTCACCTGACGTTCTTCGCGAAATCCTTCTCCGTCGTTCCAAAAATAAGCCAATTATCTCGGTTATGTACACAATCTCGGCGCAATGTTGTGTCAGGTGTAATACCCGAACCGAACGCCGAAAATATGGAGGCGCGATAACGTCAACAAACGCTCGACACGTTCCATGCACAAAAAAAAATAATAATGTGAATTGTTAAGTTTTGATACAATGTTAAACATCGCGTGTATATGTGAGGACCGCACTGACGAGGATTCGGGGGTGCGAAACGCGTCTGTTTTTAAAATGAGGTTGATAATATATATATATATATATATATATATATTGATATATTTACTTGAAATTACAATTTGTTAGAACCTCTAATTTAATGTGGAAAAATTAAAAATTAAATTTTCATATAATCAATTTTGATATATCAAAATTGAAAATGTACCACGAAGTGAACGCCTCCAAGATCCAAGAATTAAAAATAAAACTCTTTGTATTCCTTTCTTCACTAGCGTAAAAATAAACGAGTGAAAAGAATGCAAAGTGTTTTATTTTTAATTGAGCCCACTTTCGCATTAACTTACGTCCCTATTAATGCAGGTACAAACTGGCGCTCAATTTAGTACAAAACAAATGAACTAATTAAGAGATTGTGTTCATTTTGCACTAAGTTGAACTGAATACATTTCTTTTTTCTGCATTAATTTATTCATATTTATTTCATACAATTTGTATTCAATTTAACTAAGTGCAAAACATACGAACAAATCAACAAATTGCGTTTATAGTTGGAGCCTATACTGTTTTACACTAAGTTGATCCGAATACAACTTTCTTGATTTATTCGTTTGTTTTGAACCAAATAAATGTTCCAACTATGAACACAATTTGTTTATTTTGCACTAAGTTGAACTGAATACATTTTTTTTTAATTTCTTCTGCACTAAGTTGAACTGAATACATTTTTTCTGCACTAAGTTGAACTAAATGTAATGTTGTTGGTTTGTTCTTCCATCGACTTACTTCAAACGAATGAAACAACAATCTCGCACTCATTTCAACTTAAACGTCTGGTATCAGCCATAAAGTTTAGATTGCTGCCAGTTGAGGAAAGTGTTGCACTGTTTGGACGCACAAACTTACACTTAGTTCAACTTAGTGCAAAATAAATAATCGTATGAACAAATTGTATTCAGTTTAAAGTTAGTGCAAAAGAAACGAACCCATTTGTATTCAGATCATCTTGGGGCCAAACAAACGAACACATCAACAAACTGTGTTCATAGTTGGATCCTTTATTTAGTTCAAAACAAACGAAAAAATCATCAGTCTTGCACTCAGTTCAAATTAGTGCGGATTTAAACTTGTGTCAGGCATAACGTTTACATTGCTGTCAGTTGAAGTAAGTCAATGGAAGAACAAACCAACAGCCTTACGTTTAGTTAAACTTAGTGCAAAAGAAATTAAAAAAAAATGTATTCATTTCAACTTAGTGCAGAAAAAATTAAAAAAAAAAATGTATTCAGTTCAACTTAATGCAGAAGAAATTTTAAACAAAATGTATTCAGTTCAACTTAGTGCAGAAGAAATTTTTAAAAAAATGTATTCAGTTCAACTTAGTGCAGAAGAAATTAAAAAAAATGTATTCAGTTCAACTTAGTGCAGAAGAAATTTAAAAAAAATGTATTCAGTTCAACTTAGTACAGAAGAAATTTAAAAAAATGTATTCAGTTCAACTTAGTGCAGAAAAAAATTTTAAAAAAATGTATTCAGTTCAACTTAGTGCAGAAAAAATTTTAAAAAAATGTATTCAGTTCAACTTAGTGCAGAAGAAATTTAAAAAAATTGTATTCAGTTCAACTTATTGCAGAAAATTAAAAAAAAATGTATTCAGTTCAACTTAGTGCAGAAGAAATTAAATAAAATGTATTCAGTTCAACTTAATGCAAAATAAACAAATTGTGTTCATAGTTGGAACATTTATTTGGTTCAAAACAAACGAATAAATCAAGAAAGTTGTATTCGGATCAACTTAGTGTAAAACAGTATAGGCTCGAACTATAAACGCAATTTGTTGATTTGTTCGTATGTTTTGCACTTAGTTAAATTGAATACAAATTGTATGAAATAAATATGAATAAATTATTAAAAATCAACCAATAAAACATAGATTACATTGAATAATTTTAAATTCTCGACTAGTTTCGGGTTATTAGCCCATTTTCAAGAGAATTTAAAAACAAATTTTAAATTCTCTTGAATTTAAACACAAATTTTAAATTCTCTTGAATTTAAAAACAAATTTTAAATTCTCTTGAATTTAAAACAAATTATAAATTCTCTTGAAAATGGGCTAATAACCCGAAACTAGTCGAGAATTTAAGGTTGTTCAATATAATCTGTGTTTTATTGGTTGATTTTTAATAATTTATTCATATTTATTTCATACAATATGAACTACCAATGTCTAAATATTAAAACCATTAATTATATTAAATGAATACAAATTTGTTCTGCACTAAATATGGGTTCCAATTATCAACACAATTTCTTCTTATGTTTTGCACTAAGTTGAATTGAATAAAACTGTGTCCGTATTTTCATTCAATTCAACTTAGTGCAAAACAAAAGAAGCAATTGTGTTGATAATTGAATTTAGTGCAGAACATATTTGTATTCAAGTTTAATTGAATACATTTTTTTAAAATTTCTTCTGCACTAAGTTCAATTGAATACATTTTTTAATATTTTTTCTGCACTAAGTTGAACTAAATGTAATGTTGTTGGTTTGTTCTTCCATCGACTTACTTCAAACGAATGAAACAACAATCTCGCACTCATTTCAACTTAAACGTCTGGTATCAAGTTTAGATTGCTGCCAGTTGAGAAAAGTATTGCACTGTTTGGACGAACAAACTTACACTTAGTTCAACTTAGTGCAGAATAAATAATCGTATGAACAAATTGTGTTCATAGTTGGAGCCATTATTTCGAGCAAAACAAATCAACAAATTTTGTATTCAGTTCAACATAGTGCAAAACAAATCAACAAATTCTGTATTCACTTCAAGATAGTGCAAAACAAATCAATAAATTTTGTATTCAGTTCAACATAGTGCAAAACAAATCAACAAATTTTGTATTCATTTCAACATAGTGCAAAACAAATCAACAAATTTTGTATTCATTTCAACATAGTGCAAAACAAATCAATAAATTTTGTATTCAGTTCAACATAGTGCAAAAAAAATCAACAAATTTTGTATTTAGTTCAACATAGTGCAAAACAAATCAACAAATTCTGTATTCACTTCAAGATAGTGCAAAACAAATCAACAAATTTTGTATTCATTTTAACATAGTGCAAAACAAATCAACAAATTTTGTATTCATTTCAACATAGTGCAAAACAAATCAACAAATTTTGTATTCACTTCAACATAGTGCAAAACAAACTTGCACTTAGTTCAACTCAGTGCATAGTTAAATTTATATAAAGATTACATTTCTGTGTGTTGAAGAAAGTTCTGAAAGAACTGCACTTGTCAAAGCAACGAATAAACCAACAAACTTGGGTTTAGTCCGACTTAGTGCAAAATAAATACGTATTTTTCAATTTATTAATTTCCTGCTGTTTCAGCTAAATTGTAACTGAGAGCCGTAAATACCCGTTACATTTATTTATATTAAAAATGTTTATTACGTTTTTCAATATTGAATGATTTTATTTTAATTTATTGTAAATCCTATTAAATGCGACGCTAATAAGAATCCTTAGTTAATCCTGTAATCCAATTATCGGTCGTTCTCATAATCGAATCAAGTTGTGAATTAAAATAAAAATAAATCCTCTCCGAGGGGGGCGAAACAACAAAGAGAGAGAGAGAAAAAACGTGCTGGTTATACAATTTCACGTGGATGAACGAAAGAATCGAAGAACTACACTTTTCTTAACACACACTTTATTTCCTTGTAGATAAGCCACGGGCGTAACCTGTAACCCCACAATTTCCACACACAACAAACGGAAAACAATCGCAATCGCACGACACTCGACTGTTTTTTTTATTTTATATATATATAATATTCCAGTTAGCTCGGTCTCCGACTCAGAGCTCGTCGCGGTTCGCACAATGACTAAACCAAAGCGGACGCGAACTCGAACATGATGGGGGACCCGGAGCGAGCCGTCCGCAGCAGGTAGAGGAGAGAGGTGCACACGCGGGGAGATGACACATACGAAATTCCTCGGGTTCACCGGCTAAATAACTCACTCAATACACTACTCGACAATAAGGACTCGATTCGTTTCGATTCTTTGTGAGAATCCCGGCCGCCATGGATTGCATTTTACCATGCACTAAAACGCTGTCTGTCTGTCTCTCCGTCTGCGTAACGCCCGATGTTGTGCCCCCTACCTCGTGCTGTTCCGTAACTATGGAGTCGGGGATGGTGTGCAGTCACAACACTGCTGGGGCCTGCCTGCTTGCCTGCCTGCCTGGGCGAGTCCCGAGCGCTTCGGCGTGCGTGTGCCAAGAATACGCGGGTTCGAAGTTCCCCCTTGTTCTTTCTCCTCGTACTTTATTTTTATGGGCTTTAATTGGACGGACAGGTTTCATTCATCGCCCTACGAATATTTCTTTTATTTTTTTAAAGGGGGACCCCCAGTTTTTTCCTCTCTGGTTGTATAATCAAAAACCATTGAATTCTATTACCAAATGTCAATAATTATAGGTTAGCTGCACACTTGACGTACGTCTTTCTTTTTTTTCCACAACCCACTTTATTGTTGAAATTTTACCTCACAACCTTCTCTTGTATGAATTACAGTAAGCCACAATTGACAGAAAGACGTACGCCATAACTTGAATAAAAAAAACACTTAGAATCCTTTCTTCACTATTTTTATTTTTCACCAGATGTACATTTCGGACATAAAGTGACCATTATCAATCATTGATAAAGAGAGAAACAAAGAGACCATTGATAATGGTCACTTTTTGTCCGAAATGTACATCTGGTGAAAAATAAAAATAGTGAAGAAAGGATTCTAAGTGTTTTTTATTCAAGTTATTATCATCTTCACGTAACTCACTCAATCCAAAAAAAATATACGTACGCCATGCTTTAATCCAGCAGTTAAACCTGTAGTCAATTAAAAATTATAAAAGAGGCTTTTATAATAAAAGCCTGTTACATAACAGTTAACTTTTTTTTTAACTTTCGAGTTCAATGGAAATTTTAAATAGTTAACTTGAGATCAATGTAATTGTCTTGAAAATTGACGGAAAGAAGAAAAATATAAAAGCCTCAGTTAACATTTTTGAGAAATGAAAACAGTTAACTTTCCACTTCAATGGCAGTTAGTTGAAAGTTAACCTTAGCCTAGAGTATAGCTAGAGCTGAATATATTTGTATTTAACTTGTTGTATTTTGTGCTTTGTAAGAGCACTTAGTTGGAAATAACAAGATGGACAGTTTTTTTTTTGTTAGAGCTTCTTTATTTTTCCATGGCTGTACGAGTCATCACAATTTTTAGGTTATGATAAACCACGTGGAAAATACAAACGTAAGCAACCCAACATGCAAAACGTGTTAGATGGCGCAAGCATCCTCGGTCTCGTTGTCCGGCCGCATTTCCACGAATGGGCTGCGAACCAACCGTTAAAATTTCCCCAAACGAGGAATCGGCACGTAGGCAGTAATTTTTGTAAAATTACATGCCAAACCCGAACAAGAGCTTTTATTTATCTGGTAATTGACATTAAAGGTAAGCCAGCCAGTTAAGGCTCTTAGTAAACGTTTTAGCTGTAATGTCAAACAAGGTTTTAACTGAAAAAGTTCTAGATTAAGTTAAGGCTATAAAACTTAACATAGAACTTCATCAGTTAAAGCCTTATTTAACATTACAGCTAGAAATTTTACAGTAGGGGCCTTAACTTAGATGGCATTTGCCGCAGCTAGAGCCTTAATTTAGCTTTCCTAATAAAACCTTCATAGCTGGAGACTTTATTTAACTGTGATTAGCCATTAAATCCAGAAGTCTCACAGTTAAAGCCTTTATTTAACCGGCACTTCGCATTACAGCTAGAGTCTTAACACAGTTAGTTAGTTATAATTAGTTAGGCTAGAACTTTCATAGTTTGCGCCTTTATTTGGTATGATTTGCCACTAAATGTAGAACTTTAATAGTTGCACTCGCAAAGTATACCAATTATAAAAATTAACACTATTTATTTTTTTTAAACGCAATTTATTAGAACAATTAGGAAAATCGTGCTAAGCCGGGAAAAATTAGGCCGCAGTCTTAAAACGGCCCGTTCAAATTGATTGTGATTTATGAAAGCGGCGAGCAACGAGTAAACAAAACGCGTGAAATTGTTAATAATCCGCTTTTGTTGTCGTTAACCGTCCACGTGAACGGAAAACGGCCGGGCCGGGGATCCTTGGGATTTTATTGGGGCGCATTAACGAAATTGCCGCTGCCGAAAGGTCAAGCGATATTTATGCGCGGTCGCAAATCAAACAGAAAAAATATATATATATAAATAAAAATATTAACAACAAAACGGAGTGGAAACTAAAGTTTTAATAGACGGTCGGGTTTTTATTGCAGGCTGGATTTTATTTCCCCGCTAGTTTTTTTTTTTGCGATCAGTTAATAAATATGAAATTTCTGTTTAGGTAAATTAAGACATGCTTTTACAGTTCTAGCTGTGTTAATTTAGCTGATCTTTGATATTCTTTCTTAATCTTATCCTCTTTTACCCGTATTGGGTGTCGAGGTTATCTTTGATATTAAAGCTAGAAATTAGCAAGTTAGAGCCTTAACTTAGCTGCCATTTGCCACTGCTAGAATCTTGATAGTTCTTTCTTTCTTAACCTTATCCTCTTTTACCCGTATAGAATGTCGAGGTTATCTTTGATATTAAAGCTAGAAATTAGCAAGTTAGAGCCTTAACTTAGCTGCCATTTGCCACTGCTAGAATCTTGATAGTTCTTTCTTTCTTAACCTTATCCTCTTTTACCCGTATAGAATGTCGAGGTTATCTTTGATATTAAAGCTAGAAATTAGCTAGTTAGAGCCTTAACTTAGCTGCCATTTGCCACTGCTAGAATCTTGATAGTTCTTTCTTTCTTAACCTTATCCTCTTTTACCCGTATAGAATGTCGAGGTTATCTTTGATATTAAAGCTAGAAATTAGCAAGTTAGAGCCTTAACTTAGCTGCCATTTGCCACTGCTAGAATCTTGATAGTTCTTTCTTTCTTAACCTTATCCTCTTTTACCTCGACATCCTGTCGAGGTTAAAAGTCTTAATTTAGCTAGACACTCATAGTTGGAGCCTTTATTCAACTGTGATTGCCGTTAAATCTGAACTTATACAGTTAAAACACTTTACGAAGTAAAACACAATTCGTTTTTGATGAGTTTCACAAGTTTATTTGCAGAAACACCGCTACAATTGTTTCGGTACACAGTACCATCATCAGGCGGATGAAGAATTGTGTTTTAAAATGGAGTTTCACCAAGTAACAGCCTCATCAATCGAATTTTTACAGTTAAAGCTTGTATTTGACAATAAAGTTAGAACTTTCAAAGATAGAGCCTTAACTTAGATGCTATTTGCTACAGGTAGTGTCTTGATAGTTAAGAGTCTTAATTTAGCTAGCATTTACTTTTAGAACTCATAATTGGAGGCTTTATTCAGCTGCGAATTTCCACTAAATCAAGAACTTCTCCAGTTATTAGCCACAATTTATCTGGTATTTGACAATAAACTTAGACGTTTCAAAGATAGAGCCTTAACTTAGATGCTAATTGCTACAGGTAGTATCTTGATAGTTAAGAGTCTTAATATAGCTGGCATTTGCTTTAAGAACTCATAATTGGAGGCTTTATTCAGCTGCGAATTTCCACTAAATCAAGAACTTCTACAGTTATTAGCCTCAATTTATCTGGTATTTGACAATAAAGTTAGAGCCTTAACTTAGATGCTATTTGCTACAGGTAGTATCTTGATAGTTAAGAGTTTTAATTTAGCTAGCATTTGCTTTTAGAACTCATAATTGGAGGCTTTATTTAGCTGCGAATTTCCACTAAATCAAGAACTTCTACAGTTATTAGCCTCAATTTATCTGGTATTTGACAATAAAGTTAGACGTTTCAAAGATAGAGCCTTAACTTAGATGCTATTTGCTACAGGTAGTATCTTGATAGTTAAGAGTCTTAATATAGCTGGCATTTGCTTTAAGAACTCATAATTGGAGGCTTTATTCAGCTGCGAATTTCCACTAAATCAAGAACTTCTACAGTTATTAGCCTCAATTTATCTGGTATTTGACAATAAAGCTAGAACTTTTAAATTTGGAGCCTTAACTTAGATGGCATTTGGCACAGCAAGAGACTAGATAGTTAATATCTTAATTTACGTGGAATTTGCCACAAGAACTCATAGTTAATTATTTATTAACTGCGATTTGCCACTGAAATTAAAACTTTCATAGTTAGAGCCTTAATTTAGCTGATATTTGACATTAAAGCAAGAGCTTTCCAAGCTAGCACCGTAACTTAGCTGATAATTTCCACAGTTAGAGTCTTTATATTTAACTTAGCTACCATTTACAATTAGAAGCCTGAATTTCGCTGATATTTCTCAATAAATCAAGAACTTTCACAGTTAGAGCCTTAATTTATGTTGTATTTGACATTAAAGATAGAACTTTCATAGGTAGAGCCTTGATTTAAATGGCATTTACCACAGCTAAATAGTACGAGTAATAATTTAGCTGGCGTTTGCCTTTATTTAGCTGTGATTTGCCACTAAATCAAGAACTTTCACAGTAAGAGCCTTAATTTAGCTGGTATTTGATGTAATGGTAAATACCTCAATAACAAAACAAAAAAAAAACTGGCGATGGTATCGATTGACTCTTTCGATGTTTAAAGACAATCGATTTGGAAAATAAAAACAATATCCGAAAATAGAAAATCAATTTCCACCGCGACATACGAATCCAAGTCGCGTGTACACACTCCGAAGTATGTATTTATAGAAAATCATTTGACGTGTATTCAAGGCGAACAATGGCCTCACTTTCATCGCCCGCAAAGAAAAATCGTAATAAGAATACGTGCGTGTGTGTGTGCGTGCTGCGGCGTTGCGCAATGGGGGCGTTTAATAAAGCGCGCCTCCAATTATTAAATCATGCATGAACCGAATTATTTATTAACGATTCCGTTCCGCCGATGGAATTTCACTTGAATACCTGGCCTATCCGACAGCGCATTCATAAATAAATATAGAAGTCTCGTTTTCACGAAATGGGACAATTGTTTTCGGGAAATCGAGTAAATTGAATCGATGGATTTGAATGTTTCACATTATTAACAATTGTGTGACACCATTAGATACCAATCGGGGCTAATTTTAGTCCACCCCCCTTAGTAGGCCTTGTTAGAGTATTGATTGAGCGATTAAAACGAGATATAGTTAAATAAATTAGTTAAAATCCGGTTTTTCTTTTTATGATTAAATTTATTGTGTGTTTACTGCGAGAAGTTGTAGAGGTAGCAGGAGTTTTTTATCATTAAATTTTCGAAACGTTGGCAATCATTTGTCGGGTAAGTCACAACTTGTGACACTTCACATAACCAATAAATTAAAAGCCTGTGTCACAAGATAACAGCTGAAAAATCTCGCCATGACCTAAAACGCACAGCTTGTATTACACACAACAAACGTACCCTAAATTTTGTCATATTAAAGAAAATCAGGCTTTAATTAATTTATTTTTCATGTCAGTGTAAATTATTTTTGCGAAACTACAACAAACAGGAAATAATTGGAAAAATTACGGATTCCGAAAATTGATTACGAGTTCAATTCCGGATTACGCGAAACCATCGCACAGTCTCGCATGGAAACATTTAATCCGGCGATAAGGATATACCTAAAATAGATTTTTTTCATAATGAGTGATAAGCGAAATTTCGCCCAGAAGCGATTTAATATGACTAAGCGTGGTTTTGCCTATCCGAGAATTCAGTGGTTGTTTTTTTCCAGTAAACGGAAACTTTTTGAAAATTTAAAGAAAATCCTCCGTTTTAAAAAAATAGATTTATTTTATTTTAAAAGCGATGGAAGTTTATTTCATTTCGATTTTCGAAATTAGTTGTTAAAACGCCGCATATTTGTCGATAACGACAACGCATGTGATTTTAATTGTCTAATTTTGACTTCAAAGTCACTGTGCTTGACTTGTACTGCCTAATTTTGACTTTAAAATCACCGTGTGTCACTATTACTGCCTAATTTTGACTTTAAAGTTACTGTGTGTCATTATTATTGTCTAATTTTGACCTTACACAGAATGAAGGTCAATTTAATTCGCTAATTTTGATTTTCAAGTCAATATACGTCACTGGTATTGCCTAATTTTGACTTTAGGCTTACTATAAGTCGCTACTATTGCCTCATATTGACTTTCAAGTAACTATCTGCCAGTATTATTAGTTAATTTTGACTTTACAGACAAGGAATGTGATTTTAATCGTATAATTTTGACTTCAAAATCAGTGTGCTTGACTTGTACTGCCTAATTTTGACTTTAAAATCATCGTGTGTCGCTATTAATGCCTAATTTTGACTTTAAAGTTACTGTGTGTCAATATTATTGTCTAATTTTGACCTTACACAGAATGAAGGTCAATTTAATTCGCTAATTTTAATTTCTAAGTCAATGTACGTCACTGGTATTGCCTAATTTTGACTTTAGGCTTACTATAAGTCGCTACTATTGCCTAATTTTGACTTTAAAGTAACTACCTGTTAGTATTATTAGTTAATTTTGACTTCAAAGTCAGTGTGCTTGACTTGTACTGCCTAATTTTGACTTTCAAATCACCGTGTGTCACTATTACTGCCTAATTTTGACTTTAAAGTTACTGTGTGTCATTATTATTGTCTAATTTTGACCTTACACAGAATGAAGGTCAATTTAATTCGCTAATTTTGATTTGTAAGTCAATGTACGTCACTGGTATTGCCTAATTTTGACTTTAGGCTTACTATAAGTCGCTACTATTGCCTAATTTTGACTTTAAAGTAACTACCTGTTAGTATTATTAATTAATTTTGACTTTACAGACAACGCATGTGATTCTAATCGTCTAATTTTGACTTCAAAGTCAGTGTGCTTGACTTGTACTGCCTAATTTTGACTTTATAATCATTGTATGTCGTTATTAATGCCTAACTTTGACTTTAATGTTACTGTGTGTCATTATTATTGTCTAATTTTGAGCTTACACAGAATGAAGGTCAATTTAATTCGCTAATTTTGATGTCTAAGTCAATGTACGTCACTGGTATTGCCTAATTTTGACTTTAGGCTTACTATAAGTCGCTACTATTGCCTAATTTTGACTTTAAAGTAACTACCTGTCAGTGTTATTAGTTAATTTTGACTTTACAGACAACGAATGTGATTTTAATCGTATAATTTTGACTTCAAAATCAGTGTGCTTGACTTGTACTGCCTAATTTTGACTTTCAAAGCACCGTGTGTCACTATTACTGCCTAATTTTGACTTTAAAGTTACTGTGTGTCATTATTATTGTCTAATTTTGACCTTACACAGAATGAAGGTCAATTTAATTCGCTAATTTTGATTTGTAAGTCAATGTACGTCACTGGTATTGCCTAATTTTGACTTCAGGCTTACTATAAGTCGCTACTATTGCCTAATTTTGACTTTAAAGTAACTACCTGTTAGTATTATTAATTAATTTTGACTTTACAGACAACGCATGTGATTCTAATCGTCTAATTTTGACTTCAAAGTCAGTGTGCTTGACTTGTACTGCCTAATTTTGACTTTCAAATCACCGTGTGTCACTATTGCTGCCTAATTTTGACTTTAAAGTTACTGTGTCTCATTATTATTGTCTAATTTTAACCTTACACAGAAAGAAGGTCAATTTAATTCGCTAATTTTGATTTCTAAGTCAATGTACGTCACTGGTATTGCCTAATTTTGACTTTAGGCTTACTATAAGTCGCTACTATTGCCTCATATTGACTTTAAAGTAACTACCTGTCAGTATTATTAGTTAATTTTGACTTTACAAACAACGCATGTGATTCTAATCGCCTAATTTTGACTTCAAAATCAGTGTGCTTGACTTGTACTGCCTAATTTTGACTTTATAATCATCGTGTGTCGTTATTAATGCCTAATTTTGACTTTAATGTTACTGTGTGTCATTATTATTGTCAATTTTTGACCTTACATAAAATGCAAGTTAATTTAATTCCCTAATTTTGACTTCTAGGATCATACACGAGGCTTGTATTGCCTAATTTTGACTTTAACCTTATTATAAGTCACTACTATTGCCTAATTTTGTTTTTAAAGCAACTCCCTGTTAGTATTATTACTTAATTTTATCTCTACATACAATTCATGTAATTTTGACCGTCCAATTTTGACTTCAAAGCCACTCTGCTTGATGGTATTACCTAATTTTGACTTTAATGTTACTATAAGTCACTACTATTGCCTAATTTTGTTTTTAAAGTAACTGCCTGTTAGTATTATTACTTAATTTTGTCTCTATATACAATTCATGTAATTTTGACCGACCAATTTTGACTTCAAAGCCACTCTGCTTGACTGGTATTGCCTAATTTTGACTTTAATGTTCTGTGTGTCGTTATTATTGTCTAATTTTGACTTTAGACTTACAGTAAGTCGCTACTATTGACCTACTTAATAAATACTCTTTTCTATTATTAAATACCAAGGGTTTTAATAGCACTTGTTTACATTTTTAAGCACATTTCAAGTTTATTAAATATTCTAACATGCCTTCTGGATACATTACAATATACTTGGCCTGTTCTACGAAAGCGATTTCGCGTATCTTGCAAGAGATTTCAGCGTGAAAGCAACGATTTCACAGATGCACAGATCCCGGCTGTTGTAGGCTTTGGTAATTAGGCGGAGGCAAAAAGCCCGTTTCGTATTTTCTAATCACCCTTTTCCGCTCGCCTTGCACGTATTTAAAAGGCGGCCGCTGCTGTTATTATAAAGCGCCAGGTAGATTTTCGGGTGCCAGGTATTTACCCCTTATCTATTCAAGGCCATTAAAGCTGTCATTGTGGGCTGTTACAAGCAGTAGATGGACATTTTTTTTCCTTACAAATCTTTATTACTGTTTCGATATAATATTTATACAAAAGCAGAAAGACCATTAGTCGATGGCCCACTAAAACAAGATATTAATAATCACTTGTAAATACTTTAAAGAAAATTCTATAAAAAATGTCTCAGTAATATTAGTATTTCAAGCTTTCCGATTCACAGCAATATCTATTGGGTTCGCAAATGACGGACTGGACATTAATGTATTATTGAAAATAAAAATTAATTGGTCTTGATTCGTTACGTTCCACAGCTCCTCCCTGCTATTCTCAAACAAACCAGAAGCCGATTAGCTCGGGAAATAAATAACTATCCTCAATTATTTATTTCAAGAGCTAATCGACAATTATTAAGCCACTTGCGAAAAACAAGAAAAAAAAAATAACGGTTGTTAATATTAAAAACCAATAATTATTCTATTTATAGCCATTCGTGTGACTTTCGATTTTCTTTTTTTTTTTTGTTCACCTTGTATCCAATCCATGACACAATCCAATAAAACTACAAATTATACACTTAGATAAAGTTGATAATTAGCATAAATGCGTGTATTTCTTGTTTTAAAATTTAATAATAAAAAAAGGAAAATCAAAACAGACGAAAAAAAAATGTGCAAGGAAAATTCCAGTCCTTTCTATTTCTAAAGCGAACGTAATTATATTTTGTGAGAATTGTATCAAATCGATTTGTAAATAACGGTAACAAAAATACACAGCAGCAAGTTGTCTTTTTTTAGCTGTGATTTATAATGTATGTGAGTTTGAGCCCTTGAAAATAAAAATCACAATCACAGCACTTTGATGAGTAGTAACAACCAATTGTAGACATAGAATGAAAGAGTAGTGACAACTAATTGGAGATATTGAACCAGTAGTGACAAGCAATTAGAGATATAGAATAAGTAGTGACAGCCAATCATAAATCTAAAATGATTATTGGCAACCTAAAATGGATAATGACAACCTAGAATGAGTAGTGACAACCAATTGGAGATATTGAACCAGTAGTGACAAGCAATTAGAGATATAGAATAAGTAGTGACAACCAATCATAAATATAAAATGATTATTGGCAATCTAAAATGGATAATGACAATCCATTAAAGACAGAATGGTAATGACATAAAATTAGAGACCTAGAATAAATAGTGACAACCAATTATAAACCTAGAATGATTTATTTCGTAAGTGTTTATAACAGCAATACTTTAATCATAATAAATGAAAAACGACGCAAGCGCCATCTTTCGCCTAATTTCATGTGGCATCGTCATAAAGACTAATATTTTATTCACCTTTCAACAGAAAAAAAGTTCAAGTATTATTTAAATAATTGATTTTTATTTTTTTTTACGTCCTAAGGGGCAACAAGGGATAGCAGAGGAAGATTTTTTTTAAAGTGACGAATTTCATTTATTCTATCGGGTTTTAGAAAACGCTACCTTTATTTTCTGTGTCCGTTTCGAGTCACAGTCAGTTATATAAGGAACAAACTATCGATCCCTCCGGCCCCGCGCCGCCGTTTATATTTAGACGCTCAGAAATGACAGCCGCCGGAGTTGAGGTGACTTCCTTTCCTGAATATTAAGTCCGTGGGCCATAACGAGCGCGCGTTTTCGAACAATCGAACGAACCTTGCGGGAAAATCGAAGTCCGATCGTGACCTCCACAATGGAAAAGACAACAGTCGGGATGCGGCAGATGTTGGCCCGTCCTTTTCGTTTCTCCTTTTCTTTTTAAGGGTTTTTAAAGACAGGTGTGGTTGAAAAGAGATATAAAAAACACGGGGGAAAGAGGGAACAGCAAAAATTTCAGGAAATTAATGAAAACGCCATACGGTAGGCTAGATATTAGAAAGGAGATGGAATTAAAGACAAGGTTAACACGTCATAAAGTTGTAGCGGTGGTTAGAATTAACTGTGGGTCGAAAATATTTCGGAATTACAAATAATCAGCTTGTGTCTTCAATCCAGGTTGATCAACGATTGTGACACTGGGATAATATACAATATACTGTAACGAAAGTGAAAGAAGCAACTGGAAAGAACACGCGACTGTAAACTTGGCGTCATGGAAAGTTCTGGAATATTCTCGAAGCAAGCGTCTACACGCTATATAAGCGCTTGTTAACGCTCAACATCACGAGTGTTAACCACCAAATCTGGCCATAGGGAAAGAGCATTATATAGAATTTTAATTGAATATAAAGCATGTGTCAAAGATAAATCAGCCCTTCATCTAACATGACATTAAACGAAAATGTATTATAATTAATTATTAAAATAATTTTAATTCATTAAAATTTAATTAAAACTCGGTATGAATGTCACAGAACAGGGATGGATCACATGATTATAGAAAACATTAGACGAGCAATAATATTGTATGCATACAATTTTTCTTTCTTTGTTTAAATTTAAATGAAAAAAATGTGTATTTTGTAAACTTGACTTCAATGAAATCACGTGCTTATATTAAACGTAAACAATTAAAATCCCTTGTTGGCGCATTAACGAACAACTGCCTTTTTTCCCAAAGGCGTCGATGTTATCTTCACCCGTTATAAAAAAAAACAACAACAAACGATTACGTTATTGCGTGTTGCTACACACGCCACGCGTTAATTGTGTTGCCTATGTGGAAACCTCGTGGCAGGAACGCGTTTGCACTTGCAGGGAATAAAACGGCGCGCCGTTTAAACAGCACAATTCTTCAGCTATGTTGTGGTGAACGTCACATTAGATCCATAAACGTGATCGACTAAACTACAATCCGGCTTTTGGATTGATTAATAATGGCACATGTGGCGCCAGTGAATAAAAACAAATGAAACATCTTTCATTTGTTTTTATTCACTGGCGCCAACAAAATTAAAATGAAGAAAAAAAAATCAAAGCGCTCTAAAGGAGAAAAGTTGTCGATCGTATGGTATATAATGGTGTTTGATTATCGAAGTGAGGTCTTATTTATTTATTTTTTACTGTCTGTAATCTAATTACGAACCGTAACTTTGAAAAAAATCGGAATTATTCAAAGTTGTCAGCAGCGCCGGATTCCCTCACCCTTCCCCCAGCGCTCACGTTCTCCCTTTTCCTGTTTCCGGCGCGGCGCTCGGTTATTTTAAGAGATGCACCCCGCGAATCGATAGCGAGGGGTGTCCCGAGGGACGGACGGACGGCCGGCGTCCCGACGCTTTCACCTCCGCCCCGCGCGCGCTTATCCGCCGCCGCACGTTGCACCCTCGCGCGCAAATATTTGCAATTGATTGCACTCACCCCCTTCCATTCCGACACCTCCTCCTCCAGTCAGTCGCAACGTTTCCAGCGGAATTCGTTTAATGCGATTATCGTTTCGGTTGCATTTTTTTTTTATTTCTGCTGTTTGAAATCCAATTATGAAGTTATGGAATTTTTAATTGAGTTTGACGGGGAATTAATGTCCGGTGCTGCAGCGCTTGAAATTGTTTTTTTTTTCGAATGATTAAAAAACGAAAATTATGCGTTTAAAACTCATTTAAAATAAAATTTGATTTATTTGCATGATTTTGTTTTAAACGAATTCCAATTTCTCGTGGCGGGATTCAAAAGAGATTTCTTTTAAGTTAAAGGAATCACAAGAGCTAAAATTATACTATCTGTTAAAAAAATGAGTTCGTCAAACAATTGAAACTAAACTGTATTGATGTTGTCGAACAACATGTAGCGACATTTGCAATCTCTAATAATACAGTATTATTGAGCAACAGATGTCGCTAGTAGGAATCACAAGCAGTGACATCTACAATCTCTTATAATTAAGTGTTACTGTTTTGAGCAACAGATGTCGCCACTCGGAATCATAAGCAGCGATATAACTATTCTACGTTGGTGTGTCGAACAAAAGGTGTCGCTACTCGACATCTGCAATCTCTAATAATGCAATATTATTGAGCAACAGATGTCGCTAGTAGGAATCACAAGCAGTGACATCTAAAATCTTTTATAATTAAATGTTACTGTTTTGAGCAACAGATGTCGCCACTTGGAATCATAAGCAGCGACAGAACTATTCTACGTTGGTGTGTCGAACAACAGGTGTCGCTATTCGACATCTGCAATCTCAAATAATACAGTATTATTGAGCAAGAGATGTCGCTAGTAGGAATCACAAGCAGTGACATCAACAATCTCTTATAATTAACTGTTACTGTTGTTGAGCAAGAGATGTCGCCACTTGGAATCATAAGCAGCGACATAATTACTCTACGTTGGTGTGTCGAACAACAGGTGTCGCTATTCAACATCTGCAATCTCTAATAATGCAATATTATTGAGCAACAGATGTCGCTAGTAGGAATCACAAGCAGTGACATCTAAAATCTTTTATAATTAAATGTTACTGTTTTGAGCAACAGATGTCGCCACTTGGAATCATAAGCAGCGACATAACTATTCTACGTTGGTGTGCCGAACAACAGGTGTCGCTACACGACTTCTAAACAGCGAAATCTGCAATCTATCATAACTTAGTGTTATTGTTGTCGAGCCACAGATGTCGCTGCACGAAATCACAAGCAGCGACACCTGCAATCTCTAATCTTGCAGAATTATCTCAAAATTCCATGTCAGTGTGTTCTTCGTGCTCACGATTAGATTTCACAGCACTGGATTACGACTAGCGATCAAAACCCATTTTGGAGGGAACAAACTCAAACTAGGACCAATTGAAAAATGATGTACGGTTTGGTATAAATAGCTCGAGCGCAAATAACAAATCCGCTCCTTCGCCAATCACCATTACACCACATTCCCGATTATCGCGCGCGCTAAACGATCCAATAAATTAATCGTGAAGAGAAACGCAAACGGGAAAAGATCGCTCGCCCTCGGTATAATTAAAACGTTTCCACGGTTGCTCAATCGGGAAAACAGACATTCCAACGCGTTGTGTGAAATATTTATAGGACGCCTGGAAGAACCAGAGCCAAGGCGCACAAAAAAAAAAAAAATAAAACACACGCTCAAACAACGCGGACGGGAACGGTGGTAATAAAAAATGGAAACGGGAGAGAAAATAAAACGGGTGGATTATGTAATGGCGGAACTTTTCCGCGGCGGAGACCTTAAACTTGGTCATATATTTCTTTTTCTTATATAATTTTCGATTGATTTATATCTAAATGAATTGAGATTAAAAAAATATTCTTGATGTATACTCGAACGAAAAAATAAAATAGTAAAAAAATACTTCTCATTCTTACGCGAAATTAATTTCAATGCCTCGTCGATTCATCATTTTTTTTTAAATTTACATTTTTTCCGCCCTTCCAAAACCTGCCTTTCAAATTATTTCCTGAATCTTCCAGCGATTCACTACAATAACAAACGACAAACAACATTAAATGAAAATTTAACGAAATTAGGCAAAAGATGGCGCTTACGTCGTCTTTACTTTATTATGATTAAAGAACATTAATTCGATTAAAGTAATTCATTGAATTTTTAATACACTCAAAATAATATTCTTAATTTCCGAGAGTGATAAAATGAGAAGCAATCAATTTAACCAAATAAAATCTTCATTACACAGAAAGCACTTAAATTAATGTTTTTTTGTTATCAAGGATTGGCTTTTTGCTTGTTTTGTTTGTAGATTATCTGTTTAATCAGCTTTATCAATTACACATTGATCTGGCCGCTAAGGAATTTTATTTATTTTGCGATTTTGAAATGAAACAATATTATATTACTCTTAAAAAAATGATTATGATACCATTGATTAAATAATATTTTCTCCTCGTAATCTACAAAAGCATTATGATGCCTATAATTCATAAGAGGTTTATAATTAGCGCGCAACTTCAAGTTAGTTTGTAAGCTTGTCGTTTTGTTTACCTAGTGAAAAACACCGACGAGCTTATGTGAATTTCTTTGACAAATCGATAAGCTCGCGGATTTTATTTATTTTTTCCACAACTTTTAAATAATATATATATATATATATATATATATAATCGATGTCCCCTTTTACCAATTGGTGTCGGGGTACTTTTAAATAATATAACTTTTCAAAATAATAAAACAGTATTACAAAATGATTATGATACGTATAAATCATAAGGGATTTATAATAAGCGCGCAACTTCAAGTTTTTTTTATATAAGCTTGTCCATTTGGTAAATAAATTTACGCGAGCTTGACTTAACTATGTAAACAAATCGACGTGGTTCGCAAATAAACCAAAAGTTGCGCATTAATTACAAAACTCTTGTGATTTGTAGGCATCATAATGCTTTTGTAGATTACGCATGCGGATTTTTTTTTAAATTTCCGTTTCAATTCTAATGTTTAGAGCAAAGATAAATAAAATTATTATTACATTAAATAAAAAGACAATGATTCTCGGTCGTCTACCTTGTAGACCCAAATCGTTGACGATGCCACTTGAAATTAGGCAAGAGATGGCGCTTGCGTCGTCTTTCATTTATTATGATTAATATCAGGTATATAAACTACAATACAACATTGACGATGCCACTTGAAATTAGGCAGGAGATGGCGCTTGCGTCGTCTTTAATTTATTATGATAAATATCAGGTATATATAACCATAATGCAAAATCCGTTCAGCCGCCATCATCGAGGCATTACACATGGAACACACTGGTCTGATGTAGTTCGAAAAACCGAAATGCCCATCACTTATCCATACACTAGATGAATGCTGTAGCTGAATATTTTATGAAATAAATAAAAAAAAATTGAAAATAATTAATTAAAATTATTTTCCCTTTTGGCAGAAAGACCTCTGGTCGATAGCCATTTAACAATTAATTAATTTTTGTGTGATATACATAATCAATGTTTGTTACCTTATTGTAAACTTTTCCCTTTATTTTTTATTATTATTATTAAAACCAGCAGCTATTAATATACCTACTGACATGACGTTCGTATATATATATATTTTTTTTATTTGTTTCCGAATATTTTTTTCCGGTTATTTCCTCCGCCCAAGCGTTCTATAAAAGAAACACACGTTTCGGGCGTAAATACGTCATTTCATTCAGTGCGAGCGTCGCGACGCCCGTGCGTCATCCAATTGTTTATTCCGCGACAACGCGCCGAAAATACACCGAAAAAAAAAACGAAATTAACGAATAAAACAGCTTTAAAAAATTATTTATCAGAAATAATAGATTAATAGTATTCACAAATGTATTTAAATCCATCAACCATAAATACGAGCTGAAGATGAGTCGTTTATAATTTATGATTTCAAATACACAAGTGGAATACTATACTTTATCTACGAATCCAGCACAATTGCAGATGAAGAAATAGCGATAATAGAAAAAAGGATTTATTCACTTGGTCGCAGTTATTTAAATAAATTAAATAAAAAGAATTTGAAAATAATGCATTATTTCATCTTTAGATAATTCGACATTTTGACTTGACATAAGTAACATAAGTAAAAAATGTCACAGTAGCTAAAGAGCGAATATATTTTAATTATTTTCAAATTTTTTTTATTTAATTTATTGAAGAAATTGTGTTTTTAATCGTATCTTGAACATTCGATTAATCAATTGATTGATTGAGTTACGCGAAGATCAAATTGAATTAATAAATAAAGCACTAATAACCTTTCTTCACACTTTATAAAGTATGAAGAAAGGTTATTAGTGCTTTATTTATCAATTCGATTAATCACTAGGTTTTCTTTATTTTACGAGCTGAAGATCAACCATAAATCATAAGAGATTTAATTATATAGATTTTGAATTTACGTGAAGTGCTTAATCACAAATAAAAATACTGTTAATTTATTTAAATTGCGAAGTAGGTAAAGTAATACAGTCTTTTCATTTATCTCAAGAGATTTTATTTAATAAATTTGTGATGGATTATCCCTTCCAAAAAAAAAAACGCAGTTTGATCAGCGAAATTTCGTTAAAATCCTCGCTTTATCTTTTTTTATTTCTCTGAATCGCAATTGTTTATTCGTCAACTGTCGATAATAAAAGCCGATAATAAAAACAGCGCGCCGGATTTCAAACGAAAATTCCTGGCCCGTTTGACGTCGGACTGTGTGCGAAAATACAAAGAAGCTGGGAAAATGGCGAGCGCGTGGGGTTTTCGTTGGAATGCGCGGCTTTCAGCGACCGTCTCCATAAACGTTGTCAGCCGGAGCTTTCGTTATTTCGAGATCGACGGGAGGCGGCAATTAATGAAAGTTATCGATAAAGCAAACGAGCGTTTGTTGAAAATCTAAAAAAAAAATAAATAAGGGGCAGAAAGACCTCAGGTCGATAGTCCAGGACAGACTAACACCTTCATACAAACTTATAATTATTATAATTATATATATATATATATATATATATACAGAGAGCTTTTTTTATCAGTATACATTTCCCCTATGTATACCTGCAAAATACGCGAGTCAAATGCATTAATATATGTGTGTATAGTTGCCTATAACACGCAATCGAACACATATATGCCAAATAGTCAACTTAAGATACACACATTAATTATTTAATGCGGTTGGCTCGCGTTTTTTGCATGTATACACTTCTCCTCATGTATACTTATAAAAAAATCTCTCTGTATATATATATATATATATATATTCAATGACCCTTTCTACCCATATAGGTGTAGGGTTTGTATTATTTGTATTATATAACTGTATATTATGTATATTATATAAAGTTATTGTGTCTGAATAAAGATGTATATATATATATATACAGAGAGGTTTTTTTTATCAGTATACATTAGGGGAAGTGTATACCTTCAAAAAACGCGAGTCAAACGCATTGAACCGATTAAATGTGTATGTTTAGTTGATTATTTGACATATGTGTTCAGTTGCTTGTTATAGGCAACTAAACATACATACATCAATGCGTTTGACTCGCGTATTTTTCAGGTATACATATGAGAAATGTATACTGATAAAAAAGCTCTCTGTATATATATATATATATATATAAATAAATAAACTTTTTTTTCAATAACTTCTAGCTGCTCGATTTGGCAGACTATCTATTGTACTGTAAAACCCCGTGAAATATTAAATATTATACCTTCTGGTTCCAACAAGACGGCGCTACGCGTCAAGCGTAAAATTTCCGTTTTTTTTAACGTTATTGTGGAATTCCCGGGCTTTGTGCTCGCTTTCGACAAAGAGGGGGTGGATAACACTCGCGGGTTTGATTTCGGGGTTGGATTTTCCGGTCGGACAAAGGCCGGCTTCGATTTCGATTCCCGGCTGACGCAGCGTTCCGATGGACACTCGATCCCGGGGTTAATTACACCCCTTTGTGGCGTAAAACCCGGTAAAAACCGTGAAATATTCATTTTGAAGAGAAAGAATTATATTCTAAAGAAATATTTAAAAAAAAAAAACAAATTATATTTTTTTTAAATCATTTACCCTTTTACCTTTCGATGTTGAGCTAGTTTCATAATAATAAATGATAATATAATGAATATGGATTTTCAACAATTAATAATTACTATTATTACAAGAATATATTTTTCATCCCCGGGCGGAAAGATCAGCAGTCGATAGACCAGTTTTTTGTGAACTGTTTTGTAGCTAGATATCCAGTGGTTACTGTCGAGAAGAAATTATTCATCTCGGATATGTAATTCTAATCGATATTTGACTCGAATATTCCACAACTCGTTCACTTGATTACTAAAATCCCCAGTTTTTCAACTGTTTTTTTTTTTGTAGTTAGATATTCAGTGATTAATCTAGAGTAGATCTTATTCAACTTTCTAGTCGACACATTCGACTCGACACTTAGGATATTCCATAACTCGTTCGCTTGATTACTAAAATCGTTATTGCTAGCCACCACCTAAGTGATGGAATCTCTAATTTTTCAACTGTATTTTTTTTGTAGCTAGATATTCAGTGATTAATCTAGAGTAGATCTTATTCAACTTTCTAGTCGACACATTCGACTCGACACTTAGAATATTCCATAACTCGTTCACTTGATTACTAAAATCGTTATTGCTAGCCACCTAATCCCTAGGAATCCCTAGTTTTTCAACTGTTTTTTTGTAGCTAGATATTCAGTGATTAATATAGAGTAGAAATTATTCAACTTTCTAGTCGACAATCGACTCGACATTCCACAATTCCGCGAGGAATAACAAAAATTGTTAGGGGTGGAATCGCTAATTCCCACAATTGTTTTTTTTTGTAGGTAGAATAGAAATTGTTTAACTCGGATATGTAATTCTAGTCAATTTTTGATAAAAGTGGTACAAAAAAAGTTAAGGGTTTTATTTTATTTTCAAAATGTATTCAAAATAATATAGATTATTCAGTTGTTGAAAATCTATATTGATTTTTGCGCTAATCAATCAATTTTTATACAAACAAAGAAGACATACAATTTTATTCAAAAACAAAGTAAAAATTTAGAAACTAAACTTTGTTTGTTTTTTGAATAAAATTGCATGCCTTCTCAGAGGAGAAAAAAATTGAATTAGAGTATTTCCTTTAGTTAAGTAACTATCCTAGAAATTTAACGGTTTCTAAACTTTTCTTTGTTTTTGAATAAACTTGTATGTCTTCTCCTGAGAAAAAATGTTGAATTACGAATATTTTTAAACGTAAATAAACGTGATTCACTCGGAGCGTCGCGCGATTTATCTCCGTCGAAATTAATCACGCCCAGAGTGGACACACCTGCATCCTCATACTCTAGCCCAAAACGATGTTGGCGATAATAATAACGAGAGAAAACGAGAGAGATGGAGAAAATCGCCACCGGTGCTTATTTTCGGAAAGCGTCCTCTCTTTTCTCGCACACTTGTTCGCTCACTTACCCGCGAAACGCGTGCCAACAACCGAAAATCGCAGGGATAAACCAAAATACGCAGCTTACCTGAAAGTAGAGAGAAATGGGGTTGTTAATATTTGAGAAATAAATTTAAGATCAAAGATAATTAAAAAAAAATGTTCAAATTTGTTTATTTAATTTTAAGTGAAAGAGTGACAGAGTTTTTTTTTTTAATTTAATAAAATGTAAAGAGGCGGAAAGACCACTGGTCGATAACCAATTAGCAAACTCCTACAGCATTTATTGTAATATTTTATGTTATATATAGGCGTTGTATTACGTTTGTCAATAAAGATTATGTTTATATAAAATGTAAAGGAGTAGAATTTCATTTTTTTTAATTTTGACATAAAAGGTAACCTACAAGTTAAACGTCACATTTTTTGTAGGTTATCTTTCAGAGCTGGAAAACGCCGCTTGAAGCTCTGCTTGAATAACATAACATTTACCTCCAAAACTTATCCAAATCTCAAGCTGCGTCTTGAGCCATTTTGTTCTGCTGCTACACGACGAAATGCCATGTTATTCGAGCAGAAATGTAAAGGAGTAGAATTTCATTTTTTTTTAAATTTTGACATAAAAGGTAACCTACAAGTTAAACGTCACATTTTTGTAGGTTATCTTTCAGAGCTGGAAAACGGCGCTCTGCTTGAATAACATGACATTTATCTCCAAAACGTATCCAAATCTCAAGCTGCGTCTTGAGCCATTTCGTTCTGCTGCTACACGACGAAATGTCATGTTATTCGAGCAGAAATGTAAAAGAGTAGAATTTCATTTTTTTTTTTAAATTTTGACATAAAAGGTAACCTACAAGTTAAACGTCACATTTTTTGTAGGTTATCTTTCAGAGCTGGAAAACGGCGCTTGAAGCTCTGCTTGAATAACATGACATTTACCTCCAAAACTTATCCAAATCTCAAGCTGCGTCTTGAGCCATTTCGTTCTGCTGCTACACGACGAAATGCCATGTTATTCGAGCAGAAATGTAAAGGAGTAGAATTTCATTTTTTTTTTATTTTGACATAAAAGGTAACCTACAAGTTAAACGTCACATTTTTTGTAGGTTATCTTTCAGAGCTGGAAAACGGCGCTTGAAGCTCTGCTTGAATAACATGACATTTATCTCCAAAACTTATCCAAATCTCAAGCTGCGTCTTGAGCCATTTCGTTCTGCCGCTACACGACGAAATGTCATGTTATTCGAGCAGAAATGTAAAGGAGTAGAATTTCATTTTTTTTAAATTTTAACATATGCTTAAATAACATAACATTTCGTCGTGTAGCGGCAGAACGAAATGGCTCAAGACGCAGCTTGAGATTTGGAGCTTCAAGCGTCGTTTTCCAGCTCTGAAAGATAACCTACAAAAATGCGACGTTTAACTTGTTGGTTACCTTTTATGTAAAAATTTAAAAAAATTGAAATATGACATTTCGTCGTGTTATTCGAGCAGAAATGTAAAGGAGTAGAATTTCATTTTTTTTTAATTTTGACATATGCTCGAATAACATGACATTTCGTCATGTAGCGGCAGAACGAAATGGCTCAAGACGCAGCTTGAGATTTGGAGCTTCAAGCGTCGTTTTCCAGCTCTGAAAGATAACCTACAAAAAATGTGACGTTTAACTTGTAGGTTACCTTTTATGTCAAAATTTAAGAAAAAAATGAAATTCTACTCCTTTACATTTCTGCTTTTCGTTTTCCGTTTTCCAGCTTTGAAACATAACCTACAAGCTAAACGTCACGTTTTTTTACAGGTTATGTTTCTGAGCTAAAAAAAGGATCTGCTTGAATTTCTCTCCAACACAACTCAAGACTTCTCCAGATCATAAACAACAGTTGATAGCACCAATAAAAATATTATTATTAATAATAATTAATATAGAGTAGAAATTATTTACAATGAAAATTCCTAGCAATGATCATTAAAATTCGACCAATTCCTTTTTCCAACTGCAAAAAAATAAATTTAAAAATTATTTATTTCGGAATGTCAAACTAATTATCAAGTAAGTAACAGCATTATGATCTAACTCGAATGATTCATGCTGATTTACATAAAAAAAACCGTTTCGGTAGTCTCAAGAAAACGATTGACAATAAAACTCCGCATAAGCGCGCAACCAGAGCTGATTCATAATCGCGTGAAAACGGGCGGGCGGGGGTGTGCCCCACTTCCGAAATGTCAGCGCAGAGTCTCAAATGTCAGACGTTTATGTAATTTTTTTTAATCACTCATTAAACAATAATAAAAAAAAAATAAATAAAAACCAATGTTTGTTTTCACAGTGGGGGGTTTCTAATTAAAAAAATAAATTAAATGATTGGTTACGTGAAGAGTATAATCGAAATATCAAACTGTGTAGGCTTCCACGATCAGTGTGATTGGAATTGTTGATTTCCGGGAACACCAATTTTGTTTATTTTTCTAATAGAAGTTTTTAATAATAAAAAATATTGTTTATTTTCCCAAAGAAAATTTTTGATAAATATATTAAAAACGTATGTTTGTTTCTTCCAGTGAGAGTTTCGGGAATAATTCAGAGGTGTGTGGCTAAATATATCCGTGAAGAGGGGGGGTTCGGAAGTGGAAGAAAAACGGGGGTTGGATTTTTGTTAATTGCTTCCTACTGGCAGTTATTTCGGAAGGCGTGTTTATAAATAACCGGCTTTAAATAATTGAGAGGGTTTAGTCCTTTTTTCTTTGTTTCTCTTGTTTTAAGCATTTAAAAAAAACGAAAAAATGCTGGATTAATGAAAATACCTTTTATTTTTTGTTGATTTAAGAAATTGTTTTATTTAAGAAAATACGTTTTACTTACTGTTTTTCAGCCTCCGGTCGAAAGCCGATTTATCTATAGAATATAATTCTTTCTTTCTAAATCTTATCCCCTTTTGTCGAGGTTAGGATATAATTCTAATTTTATATATTATTGTACATACATATACACATTTTGTAAAGATATTTAGTTAGTTACGTTTTACTTTATTTATATAAGTGAAATTTATTTAATGATGTCAAATTAATGTCACAAAATAATTTTCATTTATACAAACAAAGCAGCATAATTAAAAAAAATCAGCACGTAGACTTCCAACATATTTGACAAAAATGTTCTCAGAACATTGCAAAATTAATTAAGTTTTCAAGAAAACTTAAAAAAATTAATTAATTAATTAAGTTTTCAAGAAAACTTAAAAAAAGTGCTGCAAATTCATCTCAATGGATTGGTTGAAATTATTTCACTTTCTTTTGAAGTTTTCTAGAAAACATGGTTGTTCAAAGAAAAGAAAATTTGTGTTGTTTTTCTTTTCTTTTTTTTTACAAACAATTATATATACATATGTAATCCGGGGTGCCTCAAGGTTCTCTGCTTAGGCCAATACTAATAAAAGAACATTTGTGTAGTGTTGTGAAAACCCACAGACACACATAAAAATATAATAATTGATGAGAAAAAAAAGAAAATAAAATTTGTGTTGTTTTTCTTTTATTTTTTTTAAACGATTATACATATATATATATGTAATCCGGGGTGCCTCAAGGTTCTCCGCTTAGGCCAATATTAATAAAAGAAAATTTGTGTAGTGTTGTGAAAACCCACACACACACATAAAAATATAATAATTGATGAGAAAAAAAAAATGAAAATAAAATTTGTGTTGTTTTTCTTTTCTTTTTTTTTAAACGATTATACATATACATATATGTAATCCGAGGTGCCTCAAGGTTCTCTGCTTAGGCCAATACTAATAAAAGAAAATTTGTGTAGTGTTGTGAAAACCCACACACACACACAAAAATATAATAATTGATGAGAAAAAAAAAAGAAAAGAAAATTTGTGTTGTTTTTCTTTTTTAAACGATTATACATATATATATATATATAATCCGGGGTGCCTCAAGGTTCTCTGCTTGGGCCAATACTAATAAAAGAAAATTTGTGTAGTGTTGTGAAAACCCACACACACACATAAAAATATAATAATAGATGAGAAAAAAAAAAAGAAAAGAAAATTTGTGTTTGTGTTTAGGCGCAGACAAACTAAATATATTAAATAAAAATGATTTGAAATTATTTCCACATTTAGCTCTGTGATTTTTGACTTACGTTACGTAAGTACCTTAAACAAATGCACATCAAAACAACTAATTAATTTAGTTCAATTCGTTTCGTTTAATTTTACTCGGTTTTGATTTAAATTGAATTAATTTGGTTTAATTTAATTTAAATTGATTTAATTTTGCTGATTGTATTTGAATTAATTTAATTGATTTATTTTAACATCTTTAAATTATGTAAGGCATAGCTGTACTGACGAGGCATAAATCCCGAAACACGTGTCTGCAGATGGCCTTATATTAAGTAACGTTCCTTTTGTTGTTTTTACATTAAACTAAATATAGTTTGTCTGCGCCTAAACGGAATTAAACAAAAATTTTCTTTTCTTTTTTTTATCAATTATTATATTTTATTTTTGTGTGGATTTTCATTTCGGCAACAATTACAGACAATGTGGAAATAATTTATTAATTATTTTCAAATCATTTTTATTTAATATAAATGACAGACCGTTCGTCCGACCAAACTACACACATTCCGTCATCGCATTTGCATTTTGGTCATGGACAGGACGCTTTTAGCAGATGCCATCGAATTTCGAATCGCTAAATTAATTAATCACAAAAACCCGGCGCTTTTGTTTGTACGTTTCATTAACATTGCGCGTTTTTTTTTTGTTTTGTTTTAATGGAAACGCGCGAGATTATTTTTACTTTTCACGGAAACAACTTCTATATTTGAATGTCGAAATTAAGGATTGGATTGGTCTAAAAGTGGTGCAAATGTAACTAAAAAAAATGTATGAATAAACATTAACACAACAATCGTTATCTGGTGTACAGTAGAAAATCCGCGTGTAAATAACGAAATGGAACGGAATTATTTATTGAAACGATAAAGGCGGGTTTTTATTTTTAATTTTTATTTTCATTCGGCCCGTTGACATAAATAGATACTGCACGGCACCGCAAAATATTCTCCGCTGTTTATTAATTTTACAACAATTACGATAGCAAATGATTTACACCTCCTACAAAACCTTACAACTGCAATAGATTTAAGAAACTCAGAATCATGAAATAATCTCAGTTTTCTGATCCGTAACTTCGCCGAGAAAATTTTCCCTAACCAATACAATTATCACAATTAGAAAAAATGTACATTTAACGTATTAAAACAAAAGTGAAGTAAGGAATAAAAAGATTGTGAATACAGAGGATATCATAATCGCAGAGATTTAAAATGATTAAAATAATGCAGAGGATATCATAATTGGATTTGAGTTACGTGAAGAGATTTAAAATGATTAAAATCTCTTCACATACTTAAGGGGGATTTTGGATTAATGTTAGGATTTATGGGAATGCAGAGGATATCATAAATGGATTTGAGTTATGTGAAGAGATTTAAAATGATTAAAATCTCTTCACATAACTCAAATCCATTTATTATATCCTCTGCATTCCCATAAATCCTAACATTAGAGATTTAAAATGATTAAAATCTCTTCACACAACTCAAATCCATTTATGATATCCTCTACATTCCCATAAATCCTAACATTAATCCAAAATCCCCCATAAGTACTGTCTCAATTCATAGAAAGTTCCAATCTTATATTTCATCGCATAATTCACTTCACATTAAACTATCATGTAATTTATTAAACCTCTGCTTACTTGTGCAATTTGTAACAATAGCACAAAGCGCCATCTGTTGCCTAATTTGTACGTGGCGAAACCAGTGTAGTGAATTTATTAAGAAAAATTGAAAATATAAACAAATTTGTTTTTAAATAAAATGAAACAAAGATGATTCACACATTTGCAGTTGTTTAAATTAAATGGAAAAAGGAATTTATCGAAATTTATTGATCATTGCCTTTGTTTAATTTCATCGTAAATTTGTTTTTAATAAAAAAAGTATGTGTTTTAGGTTAGGGCAAGATTATACAAAGTGACATAAACCCTGACACCCAATATTATTGTAAATGGACTTCCGTAAATAAATAAATAAATATGGATGAAAGAGGATAACATTAAGAAAGAAAGAAAGTAAGACAGAAAGACATCTTATAAACATCTTTGGTTATGTGAAAGGAAATATGACTAATAGATTATAATCATTGCGATATCAGCGATTCTCAAAGAACGCATGGATTTGATTGGTTAACCAAGCGACGCGTTACCCAATCAAATCCGCAATCCACGGTCTATTTTATATCTCCTTGCAATTCGATTGGCTAATCGCGTTAATTAACGACCGATCGGGTCAACCGGGAAGAGAATATATATATAAAAAAAAAACAAAGCGGGAGAGAATGAGAGAGACGTTTCCGCAATTGCAATCGATTGACGGGACGACGCGGGGTGACCTTCCGAGGACGCTTTTAGATGTCCGTATTTTCGGTCCATCGATCGCTCGCTCGCTTGTTTTTGTGTGTGTTTTGATGGACATTGTCTGATTTTCTAAATATAAGTAATTACCGGAATCAACCGCCAGATGTCGCGTTCATAAAATAAGCGCGAATGTCCGTATAATAATAAAAGTATTATTATTCTTGAATAATAATAATTTGAATAGGAATTTGACAGTTGCATATGACCGAAATGTGCGATCGATTAAAGAAATAACAGCCCTGAGTATTGGATATACTTTTTTTTTAAGAACGAGACTTTATGAATAAACGTAGGGGATGGGATAAAGGGGAATTTGAGATGAAGAAATTCTGTTGTATTTTTTAAATGCGTCAGAATAAATGGAAGACGACGCAAACGCCTAATTTCATGGGGCATCACTAGTTATCCATACGGTAGATGAATGTTGGTTGAACATTTTATTTAACCATAAATGTGGCTTAATGAATTAGGCCTCTAGCTTCTCCATACGCTAGATGAATGCTAGTTGAACATTTTTAATGATTCATTAGGAATGAATTAGGCCACATTTATAGTTTAATATAATTAGTTTAATTGAACCTTTTATAAATGTGGCCTAATTCATTAGGCCACAATTATAGTTTAATAAAATGTTCATCCAGCGTATTTACAACTAGTGATGGCCATTTCGTTGACAATGCCACATGAAATTAGGTAAAAGATGGCGCTTGCGTCGTCTTCCATTTATTATGATTCATATTGGGTATTTAACCGCAAGTCACATGAAATTAGGCAAAAGATGGCGCTTGCGTCGTCTTCCATTTATTATGATTCATATTGGGTATTTAAACGCAAGTCACATGAAATTAGGCAAAAGATGGCGCTTGCGTCGTCTTCCATTTATTATGATGCATTTATAGTTGTTCAGCACGATACCATCTGCATCTTACCTTGAAAGAGGCTATTTTTTGGGGTACGAGCGTTTATGAATAATTAAAATTCCGTAAAAATAGCCTCTTTAAAGGTATGATGCGGCTGGCATCCAGCATCGTGCTGCTCAACTATAAATGCGCCCTAAGATATTAAAAAAATATTAAATTAAATTAAATTTGAACACATAATTGAATTATTATACATACACAACGTGAGTGCTATAATAAAACAAAATTTAACAGCGATAATCGCCTTAACCCCCCATTTATAAATTATTATTATTATTGGTCATCGAATATTTCTAAATAAGCAACGAGAGGCCTCCCTCTCGTTGCTTATTAATATATATAATAATAATAATTTATAAATAACCATAAGTTTTAGTCTATGAATTGTAGAAATCTTCAATGTACAACATTAAAGTATATTTTAAATTTACTTAAATATATAAAGTGGAAAAGAAACACCTCCGATCGGATTTGAACCCACGTCCCTCGATTGCAGGTCTCTGTGGTGTAGTTGGTAGCGCAAAAAAAAATCGACTTTGCCCATCTCTAATAAATTTGGTACTGTATTGTATTGCACCATCGTAAACGAATAATTTTCTCGTTTGTTTCAAACAATTTCCGTTCGTGAAACCGCCGCATTAATCAATCCGAACGATTTGCGCAAACATCGCGCTAATAAAATCGCCCGTGTCAATAAGACTTCCGGTCGCGGTAAATTTAGCACTTAGCCAGGATCGGGCTTTCGTGGGCGGCCGTAAACACAGCGGCGCGTGTCAATCGCGCCCGCCGATTATGAATGGCCGTACCGACGATTGACACGCCGTGTACAATTAAAAAGAAAAAGAAAAGAAGCGCACATTCGTTTAATCATAATTATTTAAAAGATTAAAGGCGGAAAGACCGACGGCCAAAAGCCATTTACTGAGGTCTAACAATTTGTAAATGATTTTATTTATATGTATTATAAAATTATATAATGTAAGACTCAGAAATAAATATATTTATTTGTCCAGAAAGTAGTCGTTTTAATGTGCATTTGTTTCAAGTACTTACGTAACGTAAGTCATAAAGTCAGAGAGCTAAATGTGGAAATAATTTATTAATTATTTTCGAATCAATTTTATATAATTTAAAGATTTTCAATATATGTAAAAAAATCCTAGACTTGTAGAGTTTATGTGTTAGGATTGCGAGCGAAGCGAGCTTAATAAAAACCCTGGACTGGCAGAGTTTATGTGTCAGGATTGCGAGCGAAGCGAGCTCAATAAAAATCCTGCACTGGCTGAGCTTAGTTGTCAGGATTGCGAGCGAAGCGAGCTCAATAAAAACCCTGAACTGGCAGAGTTTATGTGTTAGGATTGCGAGCGAAGCGAGCTCAATAAAAAATCCTGCACTGGCAGAGTTTATGAGTCAGGTTTGCGTATTCACTTGATCGTAATTATTCAGTTGATTAAATTTAAATTTAATTTAAGTCGGTGTTAGATAATTCCGTCTCTATCAGTGTTTGCGTAGGTCCGTTTCCTTAGGGTTGTTGTTGTCGCCGTTATTCAGGGTCGTTGCGTAATCCCCGCCGGCCATAGGTTTAGGATTATCCGGGAGTCCTGTCGGACAACCGAGGGGGCGGATTGTTTGTTTACACCACTCGCGGAAATTCAAATCGATTGTAAGCCGTTCCACGTGTGGCGTTTTATTTATTTATTTATTTTTAAAACTAAATGTGTTTTTTTGTTAATTCTATTATTTTATTATTGTAACTATTCATTGTATCATGTATGTATGTTACTGTATTTAATGGCCTCCGTTAATTAAATAAATAAATAAATGCTTTCCCTTGTAAGCATCGATTATAAACCATTCCACGAAAATGCAGATTTTGAGGGCAGCATGATGCAGCATCATACCTTTAAAGAGGAAGGATTCAGTTTGGGCCTTGCTGCCCTCAAAATCTGCATTTTCGTGGAAGTGTGAAGAAAGGAATTCACACTTTGAAAAGTGTGAAGAAAGGATATTCACACTTTGAAAAGTGTGAATATCCTTTTATCAATTACATTTGATCTTCACGTAACTCACTCAATCAATTTTCCATATTCTGATGTTATGGTTTTTGTTAATCACATTTTAGGACTGTCTTTTTTTTTCGAAACTCTTTTTTTCTGTAGGGATGGCTTCACTGAAGCCTTGTGCATATCCTGAGAATTAATTTCACAACAAATCAGAACAAAAAATAAATTTTGCAACTAAAAATTAATATGGATATTAAGATAATGATCAAGTCATTCTCTGTGGGTATAATTTTAGTGAAGCCTGAGAATTCATTTCATAATAAATCAAATATTTTATCGCAAAAAACAAACGCCGACTCCCTTTGTTATAAGCGCGCAATCTCAATTAACCGCGATAAATACGAAAACAAGTTTCAAGTGCGATAAAGGAACGTTTATTGAATAATTGTCAAAATAAGGATGCCAGGTAGACTGAATATTTTTGTGAAAATATGATTTATGCGCTTTTTTTTCTCTCTCCATTTCTCGCTCTTTGTCTTTTGATTTCCCTCCTTCGTCTTTTTTTTTGTTAAGGGATTTTGTATATAATACATAAATCAATATGAAATTTTCGATATTAACTCTTGTTTCGGTTTACTAAGCATTTTAATAAATGAGACAGAGAAGAATCTCCCTTTTCTTCTCTGTCTCATTTATTAAAAGAAAGAAAGATAGACAGACAAAAAGAGGGTTATTTCAATAAATTAAATAAAAATAATTACTAAATTATTTCCACATTTAGCTCTGTGACTTTTGACTTACGTTAAACAAATGCACATTAAAACAACTACTTCCCTGGTAAATATCCCGCCGGACATTGAATTACATAATGTCCACCTGCTGCTGCATATCAATAAAATATTGCATAATGCAACTAATTTTTGTTCCGAGAAAAATGTATACTCTCTCTTACTCTTTTCTATTTTTTATTTAAATTATTTTCACTTTAGCTACTTTGACATTTTGGCTTATGTTACATAAGTACTTTAATTATTTCTCTCCCCTTACTCCACTTGTCTCTTTCCCTGCGGTTGTTTCCTTCATCTCTATATCAATCTCTGTTCCTCTCCGCATCTCTGTGTGTTTAGCGGACTACGAGTGCAAAACCGAGTACGAACAAACGAGTTGAGTTCATGGAAAGGAAAATGAGATCCTTCGCCTCTCCGATTACAAAACGTCACACCGTGCGTGCAACCTGAGACCGGGCTTTTTTTCCCTCTCTCTCTCTCTCTCTACACCTTTTCCGGTACGCGAGAAATAGAATTCAAAACATTCAAAAAGTTTTCCGGATGTAAATACAATATTTTTCCTTAAATCAAATCAACCAGTGATTGACAGCTGTCAGTTTTTTTATGTATCGATTGTTTTTAATGTTGTTGTTGTTGTTGCTACTGACCTGCAGAAGAGCCCCAGGTGGGCAGTTTGAGCAGCTTTTTGAAACTGCTGGATCTCTTGAGGCTGCCGGTGCGCGCGGTGTAGTCCTCCATCAAACTCATCGATCCGGGGGCGGTGAGGCGCGCACTTTTACAAAGGTCGAGACACTCGGAGGCCCCCCTTTTTCGCGCATCGCATTCGCAATTCACTTCAAGAATCAACCGGACACAAATAAAAGAATATTTACAACGGGTCAATTGGTTTCAACTGAAATTTAAATTAAAACTGAAGATCAATTTGATAATTATTTAATCGCTTTGATTTGGAGAGCCCGACCGGGTGAGAGTTGAATTATTTATACACGACAGATTACCCCATCTTGTTATAACTAAAGTTCACAAATAGAGGAGGGGTGGGGATTAAATCTGAATTGATCATGTACGACAGATTACCCCGTCTTGTTGTAACCAAAGATCACAAATAGAGGAAGGGTGGCGGTTGAATTTGAATTGATCATATACGACAGATTACCCCGTCTTGTTGTAACCAAAAATCACAAATAGAGAGAGGGTGGCGATTGAATTTGAATTGTTCATATACGACAGATTACCCCGACTCGTTGTAACCAAAGTTCACAAATAAAGAAGGGGTAGTGATTAAATCTGAATTATTCATATACGACAGTTTACCCCGTCTTGTTGTAAATAAAGTTAACAAATAGAAGGGGGTGTTGATTAAAACTTGAGATGTATAAAATCTTATGAGTTCTTTTTAATTCTCAACAAATATTAGACAACGATTGTAATTGTACAATCACTTATACTTGATAGATTGCCTTAGGATGCAATCACCTTTACACGACTGATTACCCCGTCTTGCTGAATCAATCTTCCAGCAGATTCTTTGGGATTTTGTATAGAATACCTAAATCGATATCAAAATAAAGATTCTATCGATTTTAACTCTTGTTTCGGTTTATTAAGATTTCTGATAAGTGACTTATTACTCAATCTTGCTGAAACCGACTCTTTTTTTTGTCAAAAATTTGGAATTTGGCGCTAGTAAATAATAGGAATGCACGAACAAATCCGTACGTATCCTAATTATAGACAAAGGTATAAATAAATGATTCAACCCGCGGTCCCGTTTATTTTCCTTCCGCACTCTAAACACTCTTAAATCCGCAGCCTCCGCTGCCTCCTGGCGCGCGCTCACTCTACATACACGCAGGCCGGCCCGTGACGTTTGCGTTCTATTCTCGAAAATCGGCGGACTTGTTTGATTAGAGAAAGACCACTCACCGAAGGGGGGAAAGTGACTGAGATAAAAATTAATCGAATTTTATTTATAATAATTATAAATAGGAAAAGGGTGAATAGAGATGATAAGCGAGAAAATGCAATGCCAAAAAAGAAAACGATGAGAAAAAAAAATCGCACACTACGCACTGAATAGACTGGAAGAGGAAACTGACTGCGACAAAAATGAGTCGTGTTTATTTATTTTTTTTATGAGTCGGATCGCGAGTCAATGATAACGATAAGGAGCGGGAAAATACTCTGCCAAAAATGGGAAAATAGAAGTGAGGGACGTAACTATGAGGAGTGAGAAAATTATGCCAAAAACGAAAAATATAAACGATGAGAAGTGGGGAACGTAACGACAAAGAGTGAAAAAGCGCTATGCCAAAAAGAAAGCAGAGATGATAAGAAGTGGTTGGGGGGGAAGGAGTGGAAAAATATTCAATGATCGCCGGAGATTAATAGGCAATGACCTGATTTTTTGCGGCGTGCGTCCTAAATATTTCCAGAGCGCGCGCGCGCTCGCATAAATAAACAAACGCGGAACGGACTGGAGATTCATATCTGTAACCGCGGTTGGATTTGTTATGGTAAACATTTTTTATTTTATTATTTTTGTTGTTGCTCGAAAAACAGTCACCAATAATAATAGAACTTGTTTCCAATTCAATCCAATTCAAAAATAAATAATAGTAAATATGAAATCAATTTCAACAACATTCGGGTAATCAAAACCTCCCGACTTAAATTTGAATGATTTCTCTAAACATTTCAAGAAATTTAGTCGGGACAGTGCAATTACAATCATTATAAATATCGAAATATTTCCACATTGATTATTCTGTTTGTGTTTCTCAAAGCATAAAAGACTCTCCATGTTAATTAACAAAAAATTGTTACAGCAAGATGGAGCAACAAGTCACGCGTGAAAAAAACAATTTGACACATGGAATGTTCATTTTGTAGATTTTTGTGTTGACAGAACAGTGATTCTTAACTGTTCTGACTAGATAGTTAAGAATCAGTAATGCTTTGCTCCAAACATTAAAAAATCTAGCAGGAGTTCGATTCAGCAAGACGGGAAAATCCGTCAACTTGCATAATAACAATCGTTATTAATGTTGAGATTTTTCTATATTGATTATTCTGAATTGTGAAGAAAGGATATTAGTGCTTTTTTATCAATTGATTATTCTGCTCGTGTTTCTTTCTAAAATTGCTACAGTATAAGAGATTTTCCATGTTAATTAACAAAATATTGCTGCAGCGAGATGGAGAAATAAATCGCGCGTGAAAAAAAATTAATCAACTGAAACATGAATGAAAATCAATAGAATGTTCCTTTCTTGTGGATTTTTATATTGGCAGGATAATGATTTTCTCTAAACATTCAACAATTTAGCGAACTTTTTATACAGCAAGACGGGGCAATATTTATTTCGCATATTTAGAGCGAAACGCGTAATCGGAAACAACAAAAAATATAATAATAATAAAAATACAGGATATTATAGATACTAACAGTGCGGTGGTTGTTAGATTAGATAATTCTATCTTTTTTTCTTTCTGAAATTAAGGAATTGGTGATAATTTCTGCTGCTTTTTTTTGTTGTTATTATTTCACTACTAAATATATAGATATGAAAAAGTTCCAACTAAATGGAATCTTCGTTATTTACGAATCTTTAAATCCAACCGTAAATAAAAATTTCGTTAAATCGTATTTAATTATTTATTATTTTCGAAACGTGTATAAAAATCCGTAAAGTTGATCCGGAGAAGAAAGAAATAATCTCATTTTCAACTTTAGTTGATACTTTCCGTGTGTTTCCATTGATGTTTCCGCCCTTGCAGTGTTTATTTATATCGTTTTTAACACTTCGGTTATTCCCAGCATTAGTCCAAGGAAGGAATTAAACCAATCCAGTGAAATAACCGCCCTTGCAGTGCTCATTTTTATTCCCAGCATTAATTTAAAGAAGGAATTAAACAATTACAGTGAAATAACCGGCCTTGTAGTGATCATTTTTATTCCAAGCATTAATCTAAGAAAGGAATTAGACCATTCGAGTGAAATAACCGCCCTTGCAGTGCTCATTTTTATTCCCAGCATTAATGTAAGGAAGGAATTAAACAATTCCAGTGAAATAACCGCCCTTGTAGTGCTCATTTTTATTCCCAGCATTAATTTAAGGAAGGATTTAAAACATTCCAGTGAAATAACCGCCCTTGTAGTGCTCATTTTATTCCCAGCATTAATGTAAGGAAGGATTTAAACCATTCCAGTGAAATAACCGCCCTTGTAGTGTTCATTTTTATTCACAGCATTAATCTAAGGAAGAAATTAAACAATTCCAGTGAAATAACCGCCCTTGCAGTGCTCATTTTATTCCCAGCATTAATCTAAGGAAGGATTTAAACCATTCCAGTGAAATAACCGCCCTTGTAGTGTTCATTTTTATTCCCAGGATTAATCTAAGGAAGGAATTAATCCCTTCCAGTGAAATAACCTCCCTTGTAGTGATCATTTTTATTCCCAGCATTAATCTAAGAAAGGAATTAAACCATTCGAGTGAAATAACCGCCCTTGTAGTGCTCATTTTTATTCCCAGCATTAATCTAAGGAAGAAATTAAACCATTCCAGTGAAATAACCGCCCTTGCAGTGCTCATTTTTATTCCCAGCATTAATCTAAGAAAGGAATTAATCCCTTCCAGTGAAATAACCGTCCTTGTAGTGCTCATTTTTATTCCCAGCTTTAATCTAAGAAAGGAATTAATCCCTTCGAGTGAAATAACCGCCCTTGTAGTGCTCATTTTTATTCCCAGCATTAATCCATGAAGAGTTCGAAGAGTTTCATACCATGATAATTATTCTAATGAATGGAATAATAATCATTCATGGAAATAATTTGAAATATCCGCCCTTGCGGTGCTCATTCTCATCGATTTTAACAAACGCCATCGCGGTTATTCCCTTCGTGGAAAGAATTCAATCCTTCGTGGAACGAACCGGAGTTTTATTAAGTCCGTGACTCATGAACTTGAATATCCCATCCGGTGGTGGAGATGTTAGACAAGAGGAAATTTCGTGAATGGCAATAAAACCCCAGGTAGAAGGCAGATTTACGCGCGCCGCCTCGCTTTGCATATGAAAGGACGGATTTTTCGCAGTCGGACTCAAGAGAAGAAGAAGAAAAGAAAAACAGATGGGAGAATACAAGCGATGAACCAACCACGAGGAATTCAGAGTGTTTGGCTTTTCGAAAATTGTTCGATGAAAATGCCAAATGCATTGTAATTATTCCAGTTATTGTAAAAATTGCGTCGGTTTTGTAAGATTTCACAAAATCTTTACAATAATGTATTGTAATTACATTTGGGATTTTCATCGAACAATTTTCGAAAAACCAAACACTCTAAAATTTCTTACGACGTTAATAATATTCCATTTAGTGTATAAATTCTCTCTTTTCGGTTTTGTGGAAATTTCTTTGAAATTGTTTAATCCTCGAAAATTAAAGTGTTTCTACGTTGCAGTTTGATTCTAGAGGATTGAAGAATAGGCATTTTTTAAAGAAGATTCCATTCGATTTTTTTTGGACAGATAACTTCAATCTGTCAAAAAATCGAATGAAATCTTCTTTTTTTGACAGATAGAAGTTATCTGTCAAAAAAAATCGAATGGAATCTTCTGTATTTTTGACAGATAGAAGTTATCTGTCAAAAAAATCGAATGGAATCTTCTTTATTTTTGACAGATAGAAGTTATCTGTCAAAAAAAATCTAATGGAATCTTCTTTTTTTGACAGATAGAAGTTACCTGTTAAAAAAAATCGAATGGAATCTTCTTTTTTTGACAGATAGAAGTTATCTGTCAAAAAAAATCTAATGGAATCTTCTTTTTTTGACAGATAGAAGTTACCTGTCAAAAAAATCGAATGGAATCTTCTTTTTTTGACAGATAGAAGTTATCTGTCAAAAAAATCGAATGAAATCTTCTTTGAAAAAATCTTATTCTTCAATCTTAGAGAATCAAACTGCAACGTTAAAACATTTTAATTTTTCAGTAAGCCCAAAACCTTTAATGACACTTTAATGTCATTGAAGTTTACATTCGTAAACACTACAATATTTGAATTTATCTGTCAATAAAAAATCTGATTCAGCAGAATCGTTTCGCTTGTTTGTATTACAATTTGGAATTATTCGTCAGATTCAGTATTTGTTAGAAATCGTAGTTATTTTTCGAGAAAAAAAATTATTTTCGGTAATTGCTTGCTTATTAAATAAAAGAATACAATGCGGGCTGTTTCACAGTCGGGCTCCCAAATCCGAAAAAAAGAAAAATCTAACGGATGTAAAACCTGAAGCGACGTACCGAGATAATTTCAGATTATTTTTCCAGGGCGCAAAAGAGCCGGTTTACTGAAATTCAAGCGTTTCCGCCTCCCTTCCGAGTTAATCCAATATTGCGTTTCCTGGTTAAGACAAACACATTTTTCACGTTTCACGTTTACTAATTGGGCGAATCGCCACACTAATCAGCAATGATGATAACGTTAATTAAAACAAACACTTTTGATAAGCGACACTTATTTAGTGTTTCGGTTTTTATAAAATATTCACATAATTAAATTATTTAAAATAACTTGATTTTTTTTATATTATTATTAACATTTAACTTTGCGTTGTTGTTTTTTTTTTTTTGTTATAATTAATTAATTACGGTTTTTTTTTTTAATAAATTTTTGCCAACTTTAAGAATTTTCTTAAAATTATATGAAATATTTTATTTTTCCCCATTAATCACTTCTTTATTCTTAAATTTAATTTTCGTTTCGTAGTAAAAAAATGACGACGTCCCGCGCGCGCTCATCGGAGCCCCACACAAAACCCGGCGCTCTTTATCTCTCTGGTGGGCACGACGGTCCCGCTTATACTGGCGGCTCCGCCATGTGATTGCATAAAACCGGCAATTCGGAAGACAGTGGCGTGCACCCCTATTCGCGGCCGACAACACAACACAAATAGAATCGATACTCTCTCCGAGCGCGCCGTCTCTCTCTCTCTCTCTTTCACGCACACACTTTCCCCGTCTCTTTCCCTTCCGAACCACTCTCTCGGCTGTGATGACCAGAAATAACATAACGCACACATGTGGCCGGCTGAAAAATTTTCAGGCTAATAACACGGCGGGAATATTTGCGAATTCATCGAAAACAAAAGACGACTCGTCACGAAAAAAAAAAATAGAGAAGAGAAAAAAAAAACAAAAAAGTTCGCAAAAGTTTTACTATAAAAAAATAATGAGCAATACAGAAAATCCCCCTTAAAGTAAACAACATCACATACGATGGATTGCCACAACTTGTCAATTAACTGTCAGTTAATGACGTTTATCTATTTATTTATTTATTTAATTAACAGAGGCCATTAAATACAGTAACATACATACATGATACAATGAATAGTTACAATAATTTTAACAACATATACTAGATATTAATCATAATAAATGAAAGACGACGCAAGCGCCATCTTTCGCCTAATTATATTGAATGTTACTGGATATTGAAGTACCAACGAAATCTAGAAAGTCGCGAAAAATAAAGTAAACAGAATCGTATGCGACGAATTGCCACAGCCTGTCAATTAACTGTCATTTCATTTAATGACTTTATTCGATTTTAACAATATGTGACAAGATATTGAAGTAGCAAGGAAAACTAAATCATGTTACTAGCAAAAAAAAACTATTTATATTCACATACGTGAATGTCAGTAAACGTCACAAAAATGTCAGGTAGAGACGGTTTATGCCGAGCGGGAATTTCGAATTGCGGATTCAAATCCAATCAATTCGAAGGAATGATTTATGGGGAATGTCGAGGATTTTTAATTTCTTTAATGAATTTTTAATCAGTCGATCTTCGGTGCGATTATCACTCGCCGGAAAATTGTTAAAATTTGTTACGTGTCACGAACGCACGCCGGGGGACTTTCGAGAAGAAAACCGTGAAGTGTAATACAATACGCGACTTTCACGATGACAGCGAGTATTTTTTTTTTCTTACTGAAATGCACGCTGGATGCACTTTGTTTGTTTATTTCAAAAAGGTAAATGTCGTAAGAAGAAGACAATGCATTTAAAAGGGATTGTTATATTTGAAAACCTCACAATATAGATATTCGTATCTATTAGGAAACTAGCTAAGACCTCACAATATAGATATTCGTATCTATTAAGAAACTAGCTAAGACTATGGTGATAAAAACACTGTGTAGAATATTCGTGGATTAAATCGATTCGTTAATCAGTGGTTATAATTAAAACTTCAGCCCAGAATATAATCATTTTCCTCATGATAAAGAAATAAAGAGAGATAGAAAGAAAAACAATACGGGAATAAGAAGCAGACATGTTATATACTTTCAATAATGTCTACCTTGTAGACTAGAATCGTTGACGACGCCACATGAAATCAAGCAAAAGATGGCGCTTGCGTCGTCTTCAATTTATTATGTTATATCCAGAAACATATAAAAACTCAAAGACCGTATATTATTGAATGTAAGTTTCATTACAATGAAACAAAGATGATTCACACATTTGGAGTTATTTAAATTACAATGAAATTAAACAAGGAAAATTTCTGGCAATGATCAATAAAATTCGATCAATCCCTGAATGTAAGTTTGGTTGCGTATATAAAATTAAAAAAAAAAAACATCCAATGTGATGGAGTTAAACACAATAAGTTTCATCATGATAACAAAGAAAAGCGGATAGAAAAGAAATAAGAGAAAAAAATAAATAAATGCAGACATTTTAGATCTAGAAATATATCATTTATGCGTTATAAATGCAATTATGTCACTGAATGTAAGTTTGGTTGCCTACATAAACATTAAGAATCGTTCAATGTGATGAAGTAAAATATATAGGGTGTTTCCTCATGATAACAGCGAAAGCAAGACAGATAGAAAGAAACAAGAAAGACGGACATTTTGTATCAAGAATCATACAAAAACGCATTACTTATGCCATAGCATGTAAATTCAGTTGCCTATATACAAAAAAAATATAATACAATGTAGATTTTTTAAAAAAAATGGTTACATACTATATAATACAATGAATACAATATGTGCGTATTCCTGAAACGTTTCTGTCGTACGAAATCTGTCATTTAAATAGGGCAAATTTGACAGTTGCATACGACTGAAACGTGCGATCAATTTCAGGAATTAGGGCTTCGGATGTTTTGGGTTTTAGTAAATAAACAAAATGATCTTCTTTATGTTGGTTGTTGAGACTTTAATTATTTAAATAAAAATACTTGTCCTTTCTCCTACTTATTTTTTATTTTACTAGAAATATTTCGGAAACTATTTTTACATCTTCAGTAGTAGAAGTTTTATAAAACTAGTTTCCGAAATATATTTAATAAAATAAAAAATAAGTAGGAGAAAGGACAAGTATTTTTATTTAAATAAACAAAATAATGATGAAAAGTATCGTAATTTTATTACGCTATAACATACAGGAAATAATAATAAACAAATAAGATAATATTCCGAATTCTATTTACTTCCAAAACCCAAAACATCTGATCCCTACAACAATCGAATCATTTATTACCGTTCGACACAAATTTAATCATATTTATCCTTTTTTTTTTGAGACAGATGTCCGACCGTAATCCAATTTAAATTACACAATAAACAAAAACGGTGCTCGCGAACCCCGCGAGGCGTTAAATCATCCGCCGTTGTGCGGGATTAAGTAATTATAATATTTAATTGGACGGACCGTTCAAAATTTACGAGGCGCGGGGAAAACGCGAATGCAATTACGTTTCCCAGAAAGAGACGGAGCCGGGCCCGTTCGTTTCGTTTCAGTTCGGTTTCGTTATTTATACATTTCAGGAGCGGAAGCTCTGCCAAACTGTTATTTAGGAATTGATGTATGTTTTGAAAGAGAGAAAGAGAAAGAAAGATAGATAGAGAGAGAAATTGTATGTACAATTTTGAATGAATTGCATTTAAACAAAAAAAACTAATTAAAATCACAAGAAAGCATCTTGTAATATTGAAAATAATTTAAATGTAATTATATTAATATAAATAGAAAACAGTATTCATTGACTTGGTCACAGTTATTTAAATATATTAAATAAAAATGATTTAGTTTAATTTGATTTAATATAACTGATTTAATTGTGCTGATTGTATTTGAATTAATTTAATTGATTTATTTTAACATCTTTAAATTATGTAAGGCATAGCTGTACTGACGAGGGATAGATCCCGAAACACGAGTCTGCAGATGGCCTTATATTATGTAACGTTCCTTTTGTTGTTTTTACATTAAATTTTTCTCGGATCAAAATTTGTTGCATTATGCAATATTTTATTGATGTGCAACAGCACTTGTACATTATGTAATTCAATGTCCGGCGTGGGTATTTGCCCGGGAAGTAGTTGTTTTAATGTGCATTTGTTTAACGTACTTACGTAGGTAAGTCAATAGTCACAGAGCTAACTGTGAAAATAATTTATTAATTATTTTCAAATCATTTTTATTTAATATGTAATTATATTATTTTGTGGGGCTGCAGTGGCACTTCGAGCTAAAGATCCTTTGGTGCCTAAAAAAAATGCGTTGTATTACTGAAATTCAAAAGTTTGGAAAACTTCGTGATTCACGCGGAAAACACACCATAGGTGCGTTTTAATACGATATTCCGAAAACCCGTCGGCCCCCTTGCGTAATTAACGCGACGTGGAGGGAAATACAACCCCTCCCGTGTTATCCTTTCGTGCCGCGGCTCACGTGTTTCACGAGAGGGGTAGGCTGGAAGGTCCTCAACGCGATAATCCGCCCTTGTGTGCTCGCAATCGCGCATCTGGAAAGTCCTGTTGATCACCCAGAAGAAACGAATTCAATGCCTTATTCTTCTCCTGCCTTTCTTTATCACAGAGGTTTTTATTTTACTCTTTCAAATATAAGACAAAATATCAAACTATTTCCCGGATTTTACTATAACATAACGAACAGAATTAATTCGAGTATGTGTTTTTGAAAGGGTGTCAGTAACATATAATCCTTAATTTGGCCTGAGGACAGTTGTATAAATAAATATTTTCAATTGAGTTACGAAACGCGAATGAAACGAAATTCATCACACTTTTTTTTGTTGCTAAATTAGAGGAGAGTCCTTCAATTTAGAAAAAAATCCTTAAATTTGGAAAAATAATCTTCCAATTTATAGCAATATCCATTAATTTATAAAAAGAATCCTCAAATTTAGAAAAAAATCCTCAAATTTGGAAGAAATATCTTCCAATTTAGAAAAAAGTCCTTCGATTTATAAAAAAAATTATCAATTTATAAAAAGAATCCTCCAATTTAGAAAAAAATCCTCAAATTGGGAAGAAAAATCCTCAAATTAGGAAGAAAAATCCTCCAAATCCGAAAAAGAATCCTCCAATTTATAGAAATATCCTCTAATTTAAAAAAATACTCCTTCGATTTATAAAAAAATCCTTCAATTTATAAAAAGAATCCTCCAATTTAGAAAAAAATCCTCGAATTTAGAAAACAATTTCAAATTTACAGAAAATCCTCAAATTTGGAAAAATAATCTTCCAATTTATAACAATATCCTCTAATTTATAAAAAGAATCCTCAAATTTAGAAAAAAATCCTCAAATTTGGAAGAAATATCTTCCAATTTAGAAAAAAATCCTTAGATTTATAAAAAAATCCTTCAATTTACAAAAAGAATCCTCCAATTTAGAAAAAATCCTCAAATTTGGAAGAAAAATCTACAAATTTTGAAAAAAAAATTGGAAAAATAATTCTCCAATTTATAAAAATATCCTTTAATTTTAGAAAAATAATCCTTCGATTTATAAAAAAATCCTCGAATTTAGAAAACAATTTCCAATTTAGAGAAAATCCTCAAATTGGGCAGAAAAATCTTCCAATTTCGAAAAAAAAATCCTTCAATTTATAAACGAATCCTCCAATTTAGAGAAAATCCTCAAATTGAGGAGAAAAATCTTCCAATTTTGAAAAAAATCCTCCAATTTATAAAAATAATTCTTCGATTTGTAAAAAAATCCTTCAATTTATAAAAAAAAATCCTCAAATTGGGAAGAAAAATCTTCCAATTAAAAAAATCCTCCATTTCGAAAAAAAAAAAATCCTTCAATTTATAAAAATAATCCTTCGATATTATAAAAAATCCTTCAATTTATAAAACGAATCCTCCAATTTAGAAAAAACAATTTCCAATTTATAGAAAATCCTCAAATTGAGAAGAAAAATCTTCCAATTTCGAAAAAGAATCCTCCAATTTATAAAAATATCCTCTAATTAAGAAAAATAATCCTTCAATTTATAAAAAAAATCCTCGAATTTCGAAAAAAAACTCTAATTTAGAGAAAATGCTCAAATTGGGAAGAAAAATCTTCCAATTTTGAAAAAAATCCTTCAATTTATAAAAAAATCCTCGAATTTAGAAAAAAAATCTCCAATTTAGAGAAAATCCACAAATTGGGAAGAAAAATCTTCCAATTTTGAAAAAAAAAAATCCTCCAATTTATAAAAATATCTTCTAATTTAGAAAACGAATCCTTCGATTCAAAAAATCCTGGAATTTAGAAAAAAATCCTCCGATATAGAAAATAAAATCTTCTAATTTAGAAAAAATCCTCTAATATAGAAAAAGAATTCTCAAATTTATAAAAAACAAATCTACAATTTAGAAAAAAAAATCAATATAGAAGAACAATCTTCAAATACAGAAAAAAAATCCTAAAATTTATAAGAAGAAATCCCCAATTTAGGAAGAAAAACCTCACCTCCATCACCGCCCTTGTTAGAATGAATTTAAAAGCTCCTTTCGAAAGACTCGCATTTGCATGGAAACCCCATTGCCGCCTTGTAAGAAAAACGTTTCGGGAATCTTCGCAAAATTGACGTACAAATAATTAATGGCGCTTTCATTCCATTCCTTCCGCCCGCACTTCAGCCTGCTCCAGATCAAGACGCCCGCCTGCCTCGTGCAGCCTCTTCTCCGCGGGCTTATAAATAGACAGAAGAGTCAACCCACGCGCCGGGATTTGCATCCAGTAAGATGTTGAACGCTGCGATGTGCACGTGCCTTGGATTTATTAGAATGAAAACAATTATTTCGGTGGAAAAAAAAAACGAAAACATTATCAATTTAAAAAAAAAAAGATAATTCATTCATTATTTGTATTTATATTTGAATTGTATTTGTATTCATATTTTATTTTAGATTTAAGACATGTATATATCTACTTAAATGGACATCCGTTAAATAAATAAATAAATAAATAAATAAATTATTTATTTTTTTCGGCGTTAACTTGGTGGTATATTTTCAATATATTATATAAAAAAAATTATTGGTGGTATATTTTCATTATAGTATATAAAAAAAACAAAATTACGTTTTTGTACTACTTGGATTGTTTATTAATCGTGACTATTATTATTATAATAATCTTTATACATAAAATAACACACACATAAATACAGGGTTGTGAATTATAGAGAATAACATCAGAAAAGCGAGATTTTTTTAAAATCTTTTTCCTTTCTATCGTTAGGTGTAATGAGCAGAAAAGCGAGAAATAAAATGTAAAAAGCTGCAACCTAACAGTATCGACTTTGTACATCTGTAGAGGACTATAGTTCGTTAATAAATTAAATATGGTTTTAATTATTTTGGATCAATATATTCAGGAACTATAGTTATTGTAATGCGGCTATAATGTTATACTACCATTTTTATATCTTCATATTTTCTCTATGCTATGTTTGTATTTGATTATTGTATATTTGTTCTGTAATTGGGACTTGTTTCCTGTTGGACAATGAAGATTTATTATTAATATTGTATATTTCTTTAGTTACCAAGTTAGTTTAGATTATTCTCAAACTATTGTTTGAATAATTTGAGAATGATTACTGTGTAATCGAAACTAGTCAGGATTAATAAAAAAAATCCGAGTGGTATAAAAAAGTAATTTTGTTTTCTTCATATACTATGATTCATTCACTTGGTTACAGTTATTTAAAATAAATTAAATAAAAAGAATTTGATAATGATTAATAAATTACACCCTACACCCATATGGGTAGAAAGGGTCATTGAATAATATATAAATATAAAGTGGTTCAAATCACATCATTTATATTTTATATTTAATCAAAATACACCATCATTATGGTAGATGGGGATTTTAGATTATATATATACTTTTAACCCCTAATTAAATATATATATATATATATATATATACAGAGAGCTTTTTTTAACAGTATACATTTCCCCTATGTATACCTGCAAAATACACGAGTCAAACGCATTGATGTATGTGTGTTTAGTTGCCTATAACACGCAATTGAACGCACATATGCCAAATAAGCAACTAAACATACACACATTGCGTTTGACTCGCGTTTTTTGCAAGTATACACTTCCCCTAATGTATACTGATAAAAAAACCTCTATATAATTAAAATTCAAATTATTTCTCAATGTTGTATATTGAAAATTTCTAAAATTCATAAAGAAAAGCAAAAGGAGAGTCTCCGCAAGCTTTTCAAGAAGCCATCCACAAGGCCCTCACAAAGCACGAGAGCAAACTCGAGACGGTCAAGAAGATCCGCAAGAAGTCGACATTTCCACCAAGGAAATTCGCCGTCATGGCCTGATTGATTTATTTGTTAAATTTCAACAAATAGTCCTGGTTAGAATAAAAAATTATAAGATCTAATGAAGTTGATATATGTAATGAATGGAAAGATATTTTAATGTAGAATTTAGTAGAATCCTTGAAATATAACGCGGAAAGAAATAATTTCAAATTTGACAAACTTTAATACACGAGTCGTTATAAATTTATTATTTACCGTGTACGCCCAATAACCGTAAAACTGGATTAACATGAGCCGCAGAGAGGAGGGGTTTTCGGCGCCGAGGGAGCGCCACGATCCCCCAATAAATTCACCGCCAGAGGGGCGTTAATATTAGGGAGGAACTCGGCTTTTTTTATAGACAGCACGAAAGGTAACAGACAATCGTTTTCGAATCACTAAATTATATCACAATTCATTTAAAACAAACGCACATTAAGATTACCTTACAATTATTCCATACGTGGAATGTTAAATTTAACGTGCACGTTATTCATTTTCACAATCTAAGCGAGTTTTCTTGTGGTTTTCGTATCTATATTTGTACTGGTATTTATATTCTTGTTTGTCTTGTTATTGCTATAATGTAAAATTATTTATGATAAATTAAAGACGACGCAAGCGCCACATACAGAGAGGTTTTTTTATCAGTATACATTAGGGGAAGTGTATACCTGCAAAAAACGCGAGTCAAATGCATTGAACCGAGTAATGTGTGTATGTTTAGTTGCTTATTTGGCATATGTGTGTTCAGTTGCGTGTTATAGGCAACTAAACACACATACATTAATGCATTTGACTCGCGTATTTTGCAGGTATACATAGGGGAAATGTATATTGATAAAAAAGCTCTCTGTATATGTAAAATTATTTTGTAATTGGACTACTGTTTCCTGTTGGTAATAAATTTATTATTAATAATAATTATTACATATACTTTTAACCCCTACACCACCATTATGGTAGATGGGGATTTTAGATTATATATATATATATAATCTAAAATCTATATATACATATACATATATATATATATATATATATATATATATATACATATATATATATATATACATATATATATATATATATATATATATATATATATATATACATATACTTTTAGATTGTGAGGCTAAATATAACGTTTATAGTAAATTTAACATTTTTCATACAGAATAGCCCTGATTAAGTTTATCCTAATTTTTAGTTTTAAGCTATTTCAAAAGTTATCCTGCATCGTCCCTTTCAGATTCATCAAATTCATTCCAAATAATATTTGAAACATTCAGCCTGTATCACTCCACTAAAAAAAACAAAAGGGTTGATATGTCAGATTTAGAAAGTAATTTTTAAGGAAGAAAACTTGTACGATTAAGAATGAAAATTTGATGAATCTGAATGGACATTGCAAGTTTTCTTCCTTAAAAATTACTTTCTAAATCTGACATTTCAACCCTTTTATTTTTTTAGTGGAGTTTATCTTTATTTTTAGTTTTAAGCTATTTCAAGAGTTATCCTGCATCGTCCCTTTCCGAATCATCAAATTCATTCCAAATAATATTTGAAACATTCAGCCTGTATCACTCCACTAAAAAAAATACAAAAGGGTTGAAATGTCAGATTTAGAAAGTAATTTTTAAGGAAGAAAACTTGCAATGTCCATTCAGATTCATCAAATTTTCATTCTTAATCGTGCAAGTTTTCTTCCTTAAAAATTACTTTCTAAATCTGACATTTCAATCCTTTTGTTTTTTTTTTTTAGTGGAGTGATACAGGCTGAATGTTTCAAATTACGACAAGATTCTTCACCAGTAAATATAAACACATTTTGTTTAACTCTTGAATTAATTTCTCACTTAACCCTAGGTGAAACATGTCTAAATAATTGGGTGAAAAAAAATAAACACGTGGTCGGTTTCACAATAAATTTATTGTGGAAAAAAACCACGTGTTTAATTTTTACATTTTGTTTATAATACAATTCAGAATAAAATAATCAAACAATCTAAAACACGCAGCCTATATCACACCACTAGAAAATAATAATGTTGAACTGTCAAATTTGAAATGTGATTTAATTTAAAAAAAAAATATGACTGAATTTTGAAAAAAATATCCTCCAATTTGGAAAAAGAATTCTCCAATTTAGAAAAATAATCCTTCGATTTATATTTATCAATATGAACTGTCAAATTTAAAATGTGATTACATTGTTTTTTTTAAAAACATGACGGTTCAATATTTTTTTAGCGGCTGCGCGTTTTATATTAGGACAGGATTTTTCAACAGGACTCCGTGTTAATTTTACTAACAGTTAATTGATTGTTCGTAATTTCTGAATGAACCGCTGCACTTGATATGCTTGCATAATGAAAACTGGGTTAATTTATGTTAGTTTCTCGACACACAGGTGGGCGTAACTCATTCAGGTATAGTTTCTGTGCAAACAGTGGGGGTAATTACATTAATTGACCTTAATTTCTCAACCTAGTATGAATGCACCTATGTGTGAAATATATACAGAGAGGTTTTTTTTTATCAGTATACATTAGAAGAAGTGTTTGCCTGCAAAAAAAAATGGGAGCCAAACGCATTGAACATAATTTTAAGTCTAACACGATTAAATTATTTGGCATGTGTCTGTTTAGTTGTTTATTATAGGCAACTAAACACACACATCAATGGGTTTTACTCGCGTATTTTGCAGGTATATATAGGGGAAATGTATACTGATAAAAAAAGCTCTCTGTATATACAGAGAGTTTTATGTAACACCGAACATACTAGAATGTACTCAATGTAAATTTCCCTATGTTCGATTTGTTCAGGAACGTATCAAAGCATTGAGTGCGATGTGATTGAATTTTTTTTTCAAGAAAATAACCATCTTTATTGAAATGTGTAAATGTATGTACCGCCCAAGAAAATATTTTGTTTGTTTGTTTAATAATCGTTGACGACGCCACATGAAATTAGGCGAAAGATGGCGCTTGCGTCGTCTTTCATTAATTAGGATTAGGTACTTTAAAAAACGTCAATATTTCAGCGCTCACTTAAAAACATCATAATTGTTGGAAGACATTTTGCGACATAAAATATCCAGATCAAATAGTTTTCGAGTTATTTCCTTCCAAATTTTTTGCACAATTGAGTAATTCTTGTACTGTTTATACGTGCATGCTTCCTCGAGTCATTCTAACCCTATGCTTAAATCAAAACATTCTGGTTATTATTAAATTCAATACTGTGCACTCTTTCTCTTGTTTGATACAAAAAAACTAAACAAGGGTGTTATTGTTGCTAAGTCGGCATGGTTTTCATGTAATGAATATTTTCAAGGACTCACCACTTTCATTCGAGTCCATCCCGTTGTCACGCTCCTCGGCTAACCTCCTCTCCTTTTCAGCTAAAAAAACAAAAAAAAAACAAACATGAAATATTATTATTATTAATAGAAAACAGTATTCATTCACTTGGTTACAATTATTTAATATAAATCGAAATTTTTATTTTATTTAATTTAAGGGCTCAAATTATTAATTATTAAGGTATTCATTCACTTGGTCACAATTATTTTATATAAATCAAAATCTTTATTTTATTTAATTTAAGAGCTCAAATTATTAATTATTAAGGTATTTATTCACTTGGTCACAATGATTTAATATAAACCAAACTCTTTATTTTATTTATTTTAAGGGCTCAAATTATTAATTATTAAGGTATTCATTCACTTGGTCACAATTATTTAATATAAATCAAAATCTTTATTGTCTGTCAATTAGCTATCGACCGTTGGTCTTTCCACATTAATTTTTAAAATAGTGTAAAAAATATTTTGAGTATAAATTAATTTTTACAGTGTTTTAATAATAGCCCCATTTTTCCGGTCGTTTCAAGCAGTTCAAGCTTTTTTTAATAGATGGCGCAATTAATGAATACGACGAATTGGGCAATAGAATTTCGTGATCTGCATATGAAAAACTTCCTAAATTAATGTCGCAATTATTCTAATATGACTAATAGATACTTTTAAACCTTCATTTGTATTCTCGCTTTATTATCACAGACACAAACCAATCTGTAAAATGGTTTGAAACAGGATTTCTTTTTACATTACCCTCTAATAACCAACCTCCCCCCCCCTCCCCAAATGTACATCTACTAAATTAAAGACGACGCAAGCGCCATCTTTTGCCTAATTTCAAGTGGCATCGTCAATGTTGTATTGTAGTTTATATACCTGATATTAATCATAATGAATGAAAGACGACGCAAGCGCCACCTTTTGCCTAATTTCAAGTGGCATCGTCAACGATTTTGGTCTACAAGGTAGACGAGCGAGAATCATTGTTTCGTCCACTAAAGTAAGACGAACTTGTCCTGTTTAAGCAAACAAGAAAAACGAAATTCACATTTAATGAAACGTTCAGTTCACTAGTTATCCATACGCTAGATGAAAGGTGACTGAACGTTTCATTAAATGTGTACATCTACGATTTAAAAAGTGAAGTAATAAAAGAATCTTTTGAGCAGTGGAAACGCTCAAGTTGGGGCCTCACCTTGGATGAAATGCGAGCTCTGCTTCCTGCGCTGGTCCTTCTCCTTGTTCTCGTGCCTGATCCTGTCCATGATCTTCAGCATGCCCTTTCCTTTTATCGGACCCGGACAAATGTCGTCGTACAACTGTATGCATGGCCTGTGCAGATTAATATGACACGCTGAAACGAAAAACAAACGAGTTGTGAATAATGTTAAAAACGGCCGAAGCTAAAAAAATTGTTGTTTAAGGTATAGAAAGAAGGCGGATACTCACTCGAACATTCATACCCCTGCGGACTGATTCCGTAAATAATTTGATGACAGTTATTACAAGTTATCACAGTATAATATTGTTGGGCGACGAACATGTGCCCTTGGATATTCAGCTGGAATAACAAAAATAATACGCGAGATTAGAAAATTTGTTAACACAAAAAGGATTATTTTTAATATTTAAATATTATAATACTTTCAAGTTACCCTACACCCATGAGGGTAGAAAGGAGTCATTGAATATATATATATATACAAGGTGTATAGAAAATGAGTGAAAAGCTTTAGGTAGCGTGATTGACTAATTCTTAGATAAAAATATTAACGAAAATAAGTCACACGGTCCTTCCTTAAGCCTCACGGGCCACTTAAAAGAACTATACATTTGGCAACGCTGGATCAAACAAGTGTGCATTTATCCTGTTTATAACTGCTACATCATCCGCTGGAGGTGTTGCATACACCTTTTCTTTTACAAACGAGCGTGCGTCGTTGCCAGATCTATTTTCATTAAAAGAATGCTTCTGATGAAGTTATGAAATTGTAAAAATATCCGATTTATTAATCATTTACATCAATGAAATTATACACGTGTCTAATTGATTGTTAATGCTATTGATTTTTTACAAAATATTAAAAAAAACAATACTAACTTATAGTCACATATTTAAAATTACGAAGACCTCGTGAGCCTCAATGAAGAACCATACATTTTTTTATTTGGATTATCTATTAAAAAATAATTAATGAATTGAGTTACCTGAAGGTTTTCACTCATTTTCTGTACACCTTGTATATATATATATATATATATTATAAGAACAGGAACAATTCCTAATTTACTTTTTACAGTTTTAACATCTGTAAAATTCTAGTTCTAGTTACAAAATAACCAATTTAAACTATTTAGTAAATTTGATAAAAAAATAATTCTGTTACTATCTTGAGTAACAATGAAATGAAATAAAATGAATACATACAATAAATATAAAAAAAAGGATTTATTCACTTGATCACAGTTATTTAAATAAAAATGATTAATAAATTATTTCCACATTTAGCTCTGTGACATTTTCACTTACGTTACGTCAATGTCCGGCGTGGGTATTTGCCCGGGAAGTAGTTATTTAAATAAAAATGATTAAGAAATTATTTCCATATTTAGCTCTGTGTCATTTTCACTTACGTTACGTCAATGTCCGGAGGGGAATTTACCCGGGAAGTATTTGTTTTAATGTGCATTTGTTTAACGTACTTACGTAACCTAAGTCAAAATGTCACAGAGCTAAAAGTGATTATTAATTATTTTCAAATAATTTTTATTTAATTTAAGAATGCATTAATTTTATCCTATTTGTCCAAACTCAAGATGGTAACAGAATGATTTATTTTTTTTATCCAAACTCAGAACAGAATGATTTAATTTGCTTAATTTACCAGACTCTAGTCACTCAAGTGAACTTTAAGACAAATGTAACTCTACAAGATGTCAATGATCTATGAGAGGGGTTAAGAAACTTGAAGAGTTTCTTGTCGGGTTTTCAGTCCATAAAACAATTGAATCATTCCGTTATTGTTTATATTTACGATGGTAACAGAATGATTCAATTGTTCCATCCAAACTGAATGATTTATTTGTATTACGAATGAACTAGATAGATGGATTTTGATTGGGTGGACTGTACCGCTGCGACTCTTTCAGATCTGTTGTGGATACCAAATGAAGAAACTCAGAAAAAGGTCACTTTACTCTATATCCACTAGAAGTCGATGAAATTTGAGAAACTGTTAGAGCAATCAATCAATGATCTCTGTAAGACATCAACTAGAACTGATTGTTAATAAACTGTGAGAAAGGTCAATGAACTCTACAGGATGTCAATGAACTGCGAGAAAATACAATTTTTCTACCCAAAACTAACTCAGGGAAAGGTAATTTTACTTTTTTTCAACGAAATTTGAGAAACGGTTAGAACAATCAATGATCTTTGTAAGACATCAACTAGAACTGATTGTTAATAAACTGTGAGAAAGGTCAATGAACTCTACAAGATGTCAATGAACTGCGAGAAAAGACAATTTTTCTACTCAAAACTAACTCAGGAAAAGGTAATTTTACTTTTTTTCAATGAAATTTGAGAAACGGTTAGAACACTCAATGATCTCTGTAAGACATCAACTGGGACTGAGATCAATAAATTCTACAACGTGTCAATAAACTGTGAGAAAGGTCAATGAACTGTGAGAAAAGTCAATTTTTCTACTGTTGAAAAAATGATTTCTCGAATTGAATGATTTACCTTTTTCGAATACCGGCCAATGAGCTTCGTGCGCAGCGACTTCTCCCTATTTACAAACGTCGGATAACGGTCCAACACGTTGCCGGATATCCGCACGGCGAACAGCCGCGCGATCACCGTTATTAGCGCCGCCGCCGTGTAGTACTTCTTTGGATTCGAGGAAATTTGCTCAGACTCCTCACTAAAAAAAAAAAAACACAAAAATAAGCATGATTTAGTTTGTTAGGGGATGGATTATAATTATTAGTGCATTTTATCGTTGGACATGTAAGAATTTGGAATACTTGCATGTCCAACACAATGCTCTCTTCATGTTTGTTGGACATACTGCTATCAAATTAGAATGTTTGTTAACTTATTGGAGGAGATACAATTGTCGTAACTGTATGGGTTTCATGGGTTGCGTTTGTGTAATTGTTGGTGTATTTGATCGTTGGACATGTAAGAATTTGGAATACTTGCATGTCCAACACAATGCTCTCTTCATCTTTGTTGTACACACTGCTATCAAATTAGAATGTTTGTTTACTTATTGGAGGAGATACAATTGCCGTAACTGTATGGGTTTTATGGGTTGTGTTTGTGTAATTGTTGGTGTATTTGATCGTTGGACATGTAAGAATTTTGAACACTTGCATGTCCAACACAATGTCTTTTTGATATTCTTATTCCTTATACCATTTTTCCTACAAAAAAAGTATATTTCATGTAATACATTAACTTAATGCATTTTTTTTAAAACAATGTATAACGAAGTGGAAGCCTCAACATTCTTCATTAACATTTTGGTGTTTCCCTTTTTTTTTGTCCACAACAATCGAAATATTCTCGAATATCTATACTCACATGTACGGTTCGAGCCTCTCCAACAGGAGCGCCTCGTAGAGTTTGAGGTCCTCCCTGCCGGTCTTGTCCCGCGAGATCTCGGCGAGGACGCAGTCGGAGGGGCCGTACATCGTGCCCAGGCCGGCGACCCGCTTCTGCTGGAACTCGGCCAGCTGCCTGGTCAGCTCCTCCTTCGCCTTGTTCCGCGCCTTCCAGAAGATCTTCCGCAGGATCTCCTCCCGGTCGTACTCCTTCTGCAGGACCTCGTCGATCTCGTGCGCTATCGACTCGTCCACGTTGCTTATCCTCAGCGGCTAAAACACAGACGTCACAAATAATAATAATAATATTAATAATAATAATAATAACTTTATTTGTATACCCAAGAATAGAATACAAAGTATAAAAATAACAGAAAAAGAAAAAAAATATTCTAAACATATATACATCGACTAAAAATATAGAAAACACAAATAAATTACCATAATATACAAATCACGAGTTTTAAAAATTCGGATTATTTTTGCTTCGCACGAAAAAATGATCGAACTGATTGTAATTCGTGATGAATGACTCAACTGTAAGGACAAATTGTCAAACACGAATTTTAATAACAATTAAATCTAGTATTTTGACGGCGTTAACTTGGTGCTACTTTTTCTTGATTTTTGATAAGGAAAAGTATTTTTTTTTAAGTGTAAGTGGTATAAAAAAAGTTTACTATTCTTCCTTATCCAAAATTAATAATAATTGATAAATTATTTCAGTTTCTTAACAGTGTAAAGACAAATTCCAGTCAAAAAAAAATAAGGCTTTTTCTATCCTAGTTGACACAGTTTTACTAAATATAATTTATTTACTTTATCATCATTATTAATTTCTCTATCAATGTTTGCAGCGCCTTTTTCGGTTATTTAAGGAACTAAAATTGCGACGGTTGCGCCCCCTCCCGCAACGCAAGAGAAAAACTAGCACTTACAGCGCCGGGTACCAGGAAGCAGGAATGTATCTCGTAGGCCCACTTCCGCATATCTTTGGCATTTCCTTCTTTGTACAGGTCGGTTATCAAATAGAAGAGCAGGCTGTTCGTGTCGGAGTTGAGCAGGACGTAGTTCATGAAGACGGCCAGGTAGGGCATGTTGTCCTTGTGCCACAGCTGCGACAAGGACTTGAACGGACCGTGGTCTTCCAATTGACTCTACACCAATAAAAACAAAAATATTTTACAGAATGAATCTTACGATAACTGCAAGGGCCGATCATTTCATTTAAAAGTTCGTTAAAAATCTAATGGAGGTTTTAAAGTGCATGCAAAACGCATGCACTTTAAAACCTCCATAACTACGTCGTCGTTACTAAATACATTTAGTACGACGCAGCGACTTCTGTGATAATTTAATGAACTAAAATCGCATCGTCAGCGCCATCTAGTGGTTTTAAATATACTTAATCACTACTTTTTTTTAATAACTTTACACGAAGCTGACTCTTTTTTTTTATTTCGAGGGAATGAAATACGTACAACATCGAGCTCGGAAATCTCGTCGTCCTCCATGCTCATTATGGACTGCTGCGAAATCTGCGGCGTCGCGGCGTGGATCGGGGAACTGTTCGCGAGCACCCGGCTCGGGCCAGTGTTGCGCAGTGGCGAAACGTCCGGCGAGCCCATGTCCATCGTAATCTATTAAAAAAAACACACACATAGACACACAAATGAGTAAACAACATTTTAAGACGATTTTCATTATAAAACAAGTGTCCAACAGCTGTCCAACATATTGAAAACAGTGTTTGTTCTGCGGGTTATTTAAGTACATTAAATTTCACATGCAAGTGTCGAGCAACTGTCCAACATCTTAGCAGACAGTTCTCGGAGGGTGTCCAACATCTTGAATGCAATGTTTGTTCTGCATGTTATGTTAAACACATTAAAGTTGATACTCAAGTGTCGAGCAACTGTCCAACATCGTAGCAGACAGTTCTCGAAGGGTGTCCAACATCTTGAATGCAATGTTTGTTCTGCATATTATTGTAAGCACATTATAGTTGAAAAATAAGTGTCGAGCAACTATCCAAAATCTTAACAGCACTGTCGAGTCCAATATCTCAACAGACAATTCTCAGAATTTGTTTAACATCCTGAATGTAATGTATGTTCTGCATGTTATTTTAAGCAAGTTAAAGTTGATATACAAGTGTCGAGCAACTGTCCAACATCTTAGCAGACAGTTCTCGGAGGGTGTCCAACATCTTGAATGCAATATTTGTTCTGCATGTTATGTTAAATACATTAAAGTTGATAATCAAGTGTCGAGCAACTGTCCAACATCTTAGCAGGCAGTTTTCGGAGGGTGTCCAACATCTTGAATGCAATGTTTGTTCTGCATATTATTGTCGGCACATTATAGTTGAAAAATAAGTGTCGAGCAACTATCCAAAATCTTAACAGCACTGTCGAGCAACTGTCCAATATCTCAACAGACAATTCTCAGAATTTGTTTAACATCCTGAATGTAATGTTTGTTCTGCATGTTGTTTTAAGCAAGTTAAAGTTGATATACAAGTGTCGAGCAACTGTCCAACATCTTAGCAGACAGTTCTCGGAGGGTCTCCAATATCTTGAATGCAATGTTTGTTCTGCGCGTTAGTTAAAGTTAATAAAAAAAGTGTCGAGCAACTGTCCAACACCTTAGTCGAACGCTGACTTAAATGACTATTTCTTGAAGAAAAGTCATTTTAAAGACAGTTTCAATCATTCCATTGACAACCTTACGTCCTCGGTAATCGCAGGACTTGACTTACTTCCTCGAAACTGCCGTCTCCGTCGTCCGTATTCGCCGAGTTCCGATTACTGAAGGACCTGCGGTTCGCCAAGGAGCTGGGATAGGGGGGCGGCGGCGTGCCGGGCGGCGTCCCCGGCGGGTCGTAGTCCTCCGTCCGGCACAGGTCGTTCATGCTCTCGGAGGCGATGAGCCGCTTCGACGCCTCCGCCGGGTTGAGCGTGATCAGCGACTCGGGACTCGACTTCGTCCGCTGGTGCTGGTGCTGCTGAGCCGCGTGATTCGGAGGCTGCGGGAAAAATACGATATCGTACAACCGCAACAAAAATAAAAAAAAAACAATGAAATTTAATTTTATTTACAACAAAAAAAATAAAATATAAGAACAACACAAACTATTGCTAAATATAGAAAAAAATCCTGAACCTCTATTAATGATTTTCCTTGTTTTTAAAAAAATGTGTGATGATTGTGTGATTTTGTAAAGTCGTTAGTCAAATGAAATGTTAATTATATTATTTTAAAAAAACAATATACAAAAAACAACAGCGCATAATTTAGTCAATATACATAGAGGGTTATTAAAACAACAAACATTCCACACTAGGAGCAAAATGCACAAAAAAAATCCTTGCATCAATGTTACATTAATCGTTAATTCAGTTTTAATTAATAATGATGCGCGACGTTATTCTCTTTTTTTATTCAGTACTAATTTTGCAATTAATTATTCTCTTTTTTTATTCAGTACTAATTTTGCAATTAATTATTCACTTTAATTTTATCATTACTTCCAAAATGTTTTACTTGTAATGAAATCTAGATACACATGAATTTCGAATCAATAAGTTTTCTTTGACTTCGGAGCCAGGGTGTCCGAGCTACGCGATGTTATGAACAATCCTCGTATTAAAATTAAAAAAAAATACCGTGGCGAAATTTCATCGGGAAAATAATAGATTACTTCATTTACTAAGATATTAAACCAGCATTCATCTAGAGTATGGATAACTAGTGATGTCCATTTCGTTTTTTCGAACCTAATCAGATTATGTGCAATGCCCCGTGTCGAGCAACTGTCCTGACACTTGAACGGAAATTGTGTTGCGGTTAAATACCTGATATGAATCATAATAAATGGAATAACGACGCAAGCGCCATCTCTTGCCTAATTTCATGTGGCATCAGTCAGAAATGGTGCGGCAGGCATACCCTGATTTCGAGTTACCTTGATCCGCCGGCTATACTGTCAACGATTCGAGTCTATAAGGTAGACAATAGATGGCGCTTGAGTCGCGTTCCATTTATTATGACTTAGATTACTTGAGTTAAGTATTTAAAATTGTAATTTCGAAACTAATTGGAGTTCGAAGATTTTTTCTTGCACTCAAATTAAGTAGTTATAAATGTGTTTTCAACCAAATCGGAAGCCCAAACTTTATTGTTTATTGTTTATTAACGGTAAGTCCATTTAAATACATATTGCTTTATACTAACTATACATTAAAATTTATCTGTGCTTGAATTAAGCGATTCCAACCTAACTGAACTTTCCAAACTTTATTTGGGCTCGAGTTATAAGCATTTAATCAAGTCGGAAGCTCAGCTTGTTATTCGTTTTCGAATCAAGTGGCTAAAACCGTGATTCCAACCTAATTAGACCCTCCTGTTAGTACAAATGTGTCGCTTTACTTTACTGAATTGCTCTTGGAGAAAATCAAGCTTCGTTCTACACTTTATTTAAGCATATTAAGTTGATAATAATGAAAAATATTTAATATGACGAAGACAACGTTCTTTGGAAGGGAAGAAATAAATAAAAACATAAAAGCGGAAATAGTAAAAAAGGTTATAATATATAGCAATGAAACATGGACCTTGACGGAAAAACACAAAACGAAAATTAATGCAATAGACATGAGGGAAATTGAAAATAAGACCAGACGAGATAGAATAAGGAATGAGACATACAGACAAAACTTACAGATAGGACCTATCAATGATATATATATATATATATATATCCAATGACCCCTTTCTACCCACATGGGTGTAGGGTAACCTATCAATGATACCATTGTTGAAGGACAGCTGAGATGGTTCGGACATATGTGCCGCATGAAAGAAGATAGAACAGCAAGAAGAATATATGAAACAAGAGCGAAAGGAAGAAATTACCGGGGAAGACCGAGAAAAACATGGAATGGCATAATTAGAGAAGAAGCAGAAAAAAAGGACATAGACTGGAAGGACATTAAACAATTAACCAAGGACAGAAAGACATGGAGAGAAAAATATAGAAACAGACACTAAACAAAAACTCCTTACACCTAACGGTAGAAAGGAAAAGGATTTAAAAAAAGTTGATAATTGACCAACAAGTGTCCAACAACTGTCCAACATCTCAACAGCCAGTCATCTGAGTTGCAATTGTGGTGGTTTGATCTTTTTAGGTCATCATTCTCTAATTTCAAGCTTATAATTCTCTTGGTTTAAACGATTGTTTGGTTTCGTAATATTGAATCTTGCCGATTTCATATTTTGTGCAAGAAAAAAATTATGGATACGCCATAAAATCCATGTTTAAAGCACCAGTAAGGTCCAACTTTACAAACCTCTAGTAACGTTACTCCTGTTTTTTTTTTTTTCATTCGGTTGGCAGCATTGTCTTATTGATGGAGAGAATCATAGACATTAACTTTATACGTTATTTACGTCTTATTTGTACATAACGTGTCGTAAGCAGTTAAACTCATTTATGTATCTTCGATTTCTCGTAAAACATTCTGTAAGCGCAAAAAAAAAAATCGTCTTGCTATAAAAAAATGGAAAAAATTATAAGAATTTAAAAAAATCAAACCCTCTATGTAATCGTTATTTTTCTGTGCACCTGCGTAGAAATGGGTATTTTTTTAATAGTGCTGTACATTTCGAAAAGAACGGTGATATAAGTGATGAGAGTGAAAATAATTTGCAAAAGGAAATAAAAGCTGCGTAAGCACATTTACATAAATACAAAAAAAAAAATAATAAAATAAAAACCTGATTTTTAAAATAAAGTACTTATTTTTTTCAAAACACAAAATTTCTGGGTAATTGATTTTTTTTGTTTTTTTTTTTTTAAGATTGAATGTTACTTACATAGTTGTCAACGAGTGTCGCGCAAGTGGCCACTAACGGGTACGACATTTGTTTGTTTATGGAATTCGCACCGTCTAAATCGTACCCGGTGTTCAGGGGGATTCTGGGGGGTAAAGGCGGGGGTGTCTGGTGATGGGTGAGCCGGCTGCCCAAGCTGGAGCACCTGTCCCTGGCGGCCAGCTCCGAGAGGCCGCCGCTCTCGCTGAGGCTCTGCTTCAGCTTGGGCTGCGCGACCGGGGGCGGATAGGGACTCGGCGGGGGTGGTGGGTCACTGTCGTTGCCGTTCTCCTCCAGCGAGGGCAGTTTCCCGTTCTGTGCGTATTGTGCGGTTTTATTGTTTTGCGCGTCGACCATCGCGCGATTGCGCCTCGGGAGCGGCGGGGGGATCTCCTCCGCGGGCGGCGCGTTGCCGTTGGAGGGGTCGTGCCGCGCGTGAGGGGTTTTTGAGGAGGGGAGGGTTTTCGGCGGGGGCGTGCTGGGTAGCGGGGGTGGATTGTCTGTCATTTCTTTAGGTACAGTCTGCTGTAAGAAAGAGATAGTAAGCAGGGTTAGTTTTCATTCTATATTACAGCCATTTAATTTTCATTTCTTTTAATATTCTTCGTTATTCTATCATGTGACTTACAATCAACAACACGAACATTAACCATAATTATATCACAAGAATAAAATAAAAATATTTTCAAATTTATCCAAATATCACACGAAATTTGTTACACATTTTTTTACAATAATAAAAAAATATTTATCTAACAAATTTCGTATCATAATTAGATAAATTTGAAAATATTTTAATATCCTTATTTTATTCATTGATCACTTACAGTTATTTAAAACACATATTTTAAATAACTATGATAAATTAATAATCATTAACATAAACAACTCTAATCAAGTAACATTTATTCATATTTTAAATAACTAACCAAACGACGATTTTTCTTGCGTAACTCAATCTCTGGCGGGGTATTTGCCCAAGAAGTAATTATTTCATAATACACCACTCTCCAAATTCCACCACAGGAATAATTTAATATTTTTGAATTGATTGCAAATACAGCATCAATTTAATTATAATCAACTTTTCATTACAATGTACTCAAGCTAAATTCCTGTATTTGCTCCGGGCATGGAGATTTAAATAAATCGAAGATGTCCGCTCATTCCGGCAGGATATTTTCCGTGCACAACATTTAACAATATTTATTGAAACAACTGTATTGTTTCAATAAATATCCCTTGTCCGTTCATTCCGGCACCATATCTGCCGTGCACAACATTACAGTTGTTTCAATAAATATCCCTTTCGTATCATTTACGTAATTAGATTGAGTCCACAAATATGGACAATTTTCAGCTTGAGATTAATAGATATACAGGGTGAGTCGCCGTCTTCGATATCTCCCATGTCGTTAGAAATTCAGGATTAATTCATTTGCTTGACTACTGAAGGCGCATTTCCAACGATAAGGTAGATATCGAAAACGGCTCACCCTAAATGGAAAACATTTTCAAATCATTTTTTATTTAACGGCTCACCCTGTATAATAAGAGTGGAGTGGAAAAAAAATTCCACTCTCATTGTAATTTTGGTCCAGTTAAAATCAGATAATTGGGGATAACTTCTCATTTAATTGAAACTGAATTGGTAAATTCCAGTTAATCGCATCTCTTGATGCTATTTGAAATTGGGCGAAAGATGGCGCTTGCGTCGTCTTTCATTTATTATGGTATCTTCTGACTTGAATAACTTAGAATCAGTCAATTGTGATTAATTTGTAATTTAATCGAGTTATATTAAATCCTCATGTCATTCAGTTAGAATCATCCAATTATTTATTGGTAACTTCTCACTTGAATAGCTTAGAATTAGTTTTGGTAACTTCTCACTTGAATAGTTTAGAATTAGTATTGGTAACTTCTCACTTGAATAGCTTAGAATTAGTATTGGTAACTTCGCACTTGAATAGCTTAGAATTTGTATTGGTAACTTCTCACTTGAATAGCTTAGAATTAGTTACGTGTGGATGCCCTCTAATTTAATGAGGTCAGAACTAGTTAATGGCCGATGAATTCTTATTTGGTTCAATTAGAATCAGCGGATTGTGGGTAACTAACTTCCGACATGGATAGCTTAGAATAAACCAATTTTTGATAATTTAAACCAATGAGATTTGTATTTTTTTTTTCTGTGATAAATAAAGGTATTATTGCCGATTTTCAGCCGGGATATTCCACAATGGGTTGAGTTACAATTAGCTAACAGTATTTAGGAATTGGTTCCTTACACTTAACAGTAGAAAGGAAAAAGATTAAAAAAAAATTTAGGAATTGGTACCCCTACACTACCATTATGGTAGATGGGGATTTTAGATTATATATATATATATATATATATATATATAGGAATTGGTACCTTCTCATTACATTCAGTTGGAATCAGCTTATTATGTTAACACAAATCCAAAAAGCAACCATTTTACAAACATGGCATATAGTCAGGAAGTTATTTAAACTGTATGGACTGAAATGAATGTTTCCCCCCAGCAGTCTAACAGCTTCAGCTGAGATATTTCAATTATTTAAACTGTATGGGCTGAAATGAATGTTTCCCCCCAGCAGTCTAACAGCTTCAGCTGAGATATTTCAAATTTGAATAACAACTTCTGATTTAAATTGCTTGGAATTAGTTTAGCACACAACAAGCTGATTCTGACCTGAAGAATTGCTTAGAATCAGTCCAAGTAATAAATAAAAAATAGCAAGATGATGAACAATTTGCACTTTTCAAGCAAATGTTATTAAATATTCAGATTAAAAAATAAACTAAACACAATAAACTGATTCTAACTGGAATAAATTCTCCTTTCAGTTAGAATCAGCTTATTGTGTCTAAATTATGATTTTATTAGCTAATACTAGCTAGTTCGATCTAGTTAGAGTGTATCCACAATTGTTCAGTTGCAACCTAAATAATAATTATTTATTATGAAAACAGTAACCGTACACCCATATGGATAGAAAGGGTCATTGAATATATATACAAGGTGTACAGAAAATGAGTGAAAAGCTTTAGGTAGCGTGACTCTTTGACTAATTTTTAAATAAAAATATTAACGAAAATAAATCACGCGGTCCTTCCTTAAGCCTCACGGGCCACTTAAAAGAACTATACATTTGGCAATGCTGGATCAAACAAGTGTGCATTTATCCTGTTTATAGCTGCTACATCATCCGCTGGAGGCGTTGCATACACCTTTTCTTTTACAAAGGAGCGTGCGTCGTTGCCAGATCTATTTATTTATTTATTTCAATTAACGGACGAGTCCAGTTACAGATTGATTACAAGATATGAAACATTGCAAAATAAAAATTAAAACTAAACAATAATAGAAAAGACAGTAGATGCAAAAATACAAACAATATGAGCGCAAATTATTCTAAATACTCAACAACAGAGTCGAAAAACGCCTTTGATGATATGCTATCTATTTTCATTAAAAGAATGCTTCTGATGAAGTTATAAAATTGTAAAAATATCCGATTTATTAATCATTTACTTCAATGGAATTATACACGTGTCTAATTGATTGTTAATGCTATTGATTTGTTACAAAATATTTAAAAAAACAATACTAATTTATAGTCACATATTTAAAATTCGGAAGACCTCGTGAGCCTCAATGAAGAATCATACAACATTTTTTTTATTTGGATTTTCTATTAAAAATTAATTAATGAATTGAGTTACCTGAAGGTTTTCACTCATTTTCTGTACATCTTGTATATGTATATATGTATATATATATATATATATATATATATTTTATGAGAACAGGAACAATTCCTAATTTATGATCGACCTTTTACAGTTTTAACATCTGTAAAATTCTAGTTCTAGTTACAAAACAACCAATTTAAACGAAAGTGCGTATTCATTGCTGACTGATTGTTGCCACATGATAAAATAACAAAACACAAATCACCGAAATTATAAGAGAAACACGCCCGTATATAAACCACCATTTGATTGCAGACTTTTTTCCGTCGTTTTTGCGTTATTTTTTTTTATTACGTTAGGTTTTACTACAAGTTATGTTGATTGTAATTAATAGAAAATTACATGAGTTTGTTCAACAACCATTCATCTGGTTTGAATAGCTTGTGATGAGTATTTTGGTCTATTTGGCCTCTTCAAACTATACAGGGTGTTTTAAATTCGAGTCTCACAATAGGAATCTCTCGTTCATAAAAACGTGCTATAAGAATGTCTTCATGTCTTCATTGAAAATGAAGATATAAATAAAAAGAAAATCGCATTTTTAATTTTTTTTTCTTGAAAACAAAGAAACTTAGCCCTGTTTTCTCAACGGGATATTAATCAGCATGAAATTCTGCAAAAGTGCCAAGTTTAAACCTACTCTATCTCTTCTAATAAGTGAGAAAAAGTGCCAAATTTAAACCTACCCTCTATCTCTTCTAATAAGCGAGAAAAAGTGCCAAATTTAAACCTACCCTCTATCTCTTCTAATAAGCGAGAAAAAGTGTCAAATTTAAACCTACTTTCTATCTCTTATAATAAGCGAGAAAAAGTGCCAAATTTAAACCTACCCTCTATCTCTTCTAATAAGCGAGAAAAAGTGTCAAATTTAAACCTACTTTCTATCTCTTATAATAAGCGAGATCCCTACGGTGAGACTCAAACTTGAAACACCCTGTATACCTTGATGAATTGTCGAATGTGATATTTATTTTGAGTTGCAAAAAAAGTATGATCCAAAATTATACAATTTTCTGTTGTTTTTAGCTGAGGAATTCCATGATGGCAACGTGTAAATTATTTTACAATTGTATTTTCAATTTGTACTTTAATTTCATTTGAATAAATTACTTTATTTATTTATTTTTCATCAAGTAAAATCAACAACTAGTTACAATAAATAATTACAAAATGATCCTACCAGGGGAAACACATTTATAATTGTAATTACTTGTATTTAATTTCAGAGCAACCATAATTGATTTGGCATAACAGCAGAGTTCATCAATTAACTTCATTGTTGGACATCATAAAGTTAATAATAATATAATTTATTGGGGTGGAAGTAAACTACGATACTTTTACACAAAAAAAAAATAATTTACTCATTTGTTTTTTTTTTGTTGTTGTTTAATATAATTTAAATCCGACACTTGAAACGATTCAAGAAGAATTTTATTATGAATTAACGCTGACGTAATTAAAAATAATAACAAACAAAAAAACCATAGCGGTGGAAAAGTCTCGAATCGTCCTGTGGAAATACGAGCGCGCCAAAATCACACATACGTATTACAAAATTATTGAATTAATCACACGCATCCATACACAAACGTACGAAAATTATTTGGGTTTGCGTTCGTTTTAATATTGTTTCGAAATGAGGTGAACATACAAGTAATTAATCATTCGTGTCTTTTGGGGGGAGGTGTTTCATTTCCTAGATATGTGATGGTGATGTTTCATTTGATGATGGTGATGTTTGATTTTCGTAATGTAGTCCGACTTATTTTGTTGTTATTATCTTTACGTAAACAAACATTTCTTGAATGAGAATGCGTTCCATCTAAATATTGCAGGCGGGAAGTTTAAAAATAGTACCAACTTTATATCCAGTTGCAATTTAATAAGATAGATGGCGCTATTTCGTATGATGAAATCTTGAATTTAACGTTTATATCATATTTCAGCTTCAGAATCTAAAGTATACGTATTGTAAGGAAAGTGAGAGAAGAAACTGGAAAGATCATTCTAGAGCGCGCGACGGTAAACGCGGCGTCATTGAAAGTTCTGGAGAGTTCGAGAAACAAGCACGCTATATAAGCGCGCACTAGTGGCGCTGCAGTCATATCACGAACGTCCGAGTCCTTAAAATCTCGTTATAAATAAATGTGATGTTAACAAATCTGTTAAGTGTACTGTAAATAAATAAATAAGCATTGAATTACTTATTTCAGAGTCTGATTAAACCCGATTTCTTAGCAGTATCAATTATAAACCTCGCTTAAACTGTCGGAATAACTTGCAACGTTAAATTTAACATTTTACATACGGAATAGCCTTCATTAAATTATACACTCGACGAAATGCAATAATTACAAATAAATTCGTCAAGCTGAAGTTAAGCAGTTCCCAATGATTTTTTGTATATTATACATTCATAAATTCCCTAGTAATAATTTGATTGTATCCTTACACCTAAGGATAATAAAAAATAAATGTAAAGGCTGAAATTTCATTTCGAATATTTTCCAAAAAAAAAAAGTATTCGTTTTGAATGTTTGTGTGTATGAAATGGGCGCGAAACTATAAACAAAATGTTTAGCAGAGCGAAGCCACCATTCACCGGACAAAAGCTGAACGAAATTGAAAATAAAATAATGATGAAAACAACCACCGAAAGTTGAGGCACAGTATATGTACTGATATACTGCGGCCGAGGGGTGCTCTTGCCCGCCGTCCCGAAATCCGACAAAGGCGGACCCACCTCTTGCAAGTTGCTCTTGATGTGCATCTGCAGCATGCCGAGCAGCTTCTGCAGGTTGCGCTCGGCCTTCTCGAGCTGCGTGCTCATCTTCTGGTCGCGCGACGCCGCTATCTGGCTGCGCAGCAGGTCGATGTACGTGTGCTCCTTCTCGATCATCAGCTTCAGGTGCTGCTCCCGCTCCACTTGCAACTGATACTTTTTTTCATTCTAAATAAAAAAAAAATTGCATGAATATTTTGTAGGGATGGGCAAAGTCGATCTTTTCGATGTTTTTTTATCACTGCAAAATGAAGTTAATGACAATTTTATTAATATTAATATTGGAAAGTTTTGCCTATTGATTAATAAACTCAATTTTATTGTTATTTATTAACTTTAGCTACTTAAAATTGGTTATTCAGAAATATTCGATTACTAAATTCACTCGATTTTGCCCAACACTAATAAATACTTACAAAATCTTCTATTTGATTCTCATTAATCACTCGATGAAACATAATCACAATATTAGCATTCGTTTTTTTTTATGATTAGGTTAAAACAAAGTCGCTTTAGGTGGTAACCCTGCACGAAACTGACAAGTGACGTATACGTCAATGAGAATGAGGAGAACTTAATCGCATTCAACAAAAAATACTTTTCTTATACAAATACGATGCACTTTTAAATGTTTCGAATTTTGGGATAAAACAGGGACAAGAATTACTTACATCGACGGGCTGGGGGCTGGTTATATCGGACGAATTGTGCGTCGTCGGAAGACGTGGGTGGATCCCGGGGGACCCCAACATCTTCGGGCCCCCCGTTTTATGCTGCACTTTTAAAACGACTTGCGATGACGCTGAAATGAAAATACGAAACATTTTTTAATAAAGCTGAATTATTAAAAAAAAAAACGCAATCATTAATAATAATAGATAAAAGGATTTATTCACTTGGTCACAGTTATTTAAATAAAAAGAATTTGAAAATAATTAATTAATAAATTAATCATTAATTTCACTAAATCGATATGGAAGGCGGGAAATTTTGAATGTGTTGCCAACATAATTAATAGTTATCCGTGAATAAAACTGGTGGCGCTCACTGTTCTGTTGCCAACTTAATTATTAATTACATAATCTAAACGCAGATGGCGCTCGCTTATGGTGGTGACTTTATAATCCGTGAATAAAACTGGTGGCGCTCACTGTTCTGTTGCCAACTTAATTATTAATTACATAATCTAAACGCAGATGGCGCTCGCTTATGGTGGTAACTTTAAAACCCTAGTTTAACTTAATCCTCAACTACGCCAGACTTCGCCCACATGTCAAAATCATAGCCACAGAAGCTGAGACATTCAAATTAAGGGAGGAAAAATAAATCCTTAATTTCCCCCAGCTTAACATAGATGGTGTTCGCTGGTTCGTGAAATTTCGCATGTGTCGCCAACTTAAGCGACTTAAATTGAATTTTTTTGAAATTGGATTTTGTAATCAAGATAATGAATAATTTATGGTGAAATTGTAATAAAACTAAATAAATAGAGTGAATAGTTATGATGAGTACTACTTACTACTAAAATTTTATTATCTGAGATAAAAATAATCTAGCAACTCCGTTTCTCTTGTCTCCAACAAGTAGTTTTGCTCAAAATGTGAAGTTCGCAGTGATAAAAACATCGAAAAGATCGAAGTTCTGTTGCCAACTAAAAATTAATGTTGTTACCAACTTAAACATTAATTTCCCTAGCTTGACGCGAGCGGCGGGAAATTTCGTGTCAACTCAATTAACAGTTCCCCGCGTTTGAAACTGATGGCGCTCGATGTCCTGTTACCAACTTAAAATCACTGTTGTTGCCAACTTATTTAATAATTAGCTTAGCCTGAAACAGAAGCGGGAAATTTCGCTAACGTAATCAATAATAAGCCGTGTTTTGAAACTGCTGGAAGCGTTTCTCCGAGGATTATAGATGTGAGATGAATGATATGAATAAGCAGGCTTTCATTGTGTTCTGTTGCCAACCTAATCATTAATTTCCCTAGATTCGCACAGATGACATTCACTTATATTTTTTTTAATAAATTACTAAAAAAAATATATCACGATATATATTTTTTTTAATCTTTTTCCTTTCTACCGTTAGGATATAATAAATAATATATGCTAACAAAAACTGCAACAAAGTTCTTTACAAATTAAATACAAATAATTAATAAATTACATTATTTACATTTTTTATAAAAAATTGTTATAAGCAACTAGAAAAAACTTAATTAAATGTGAGTTTCGTGGAGATTTGAAAGAAATATGAAAATCCTTTGTACACTTTTCTTCACTTATTTATTATTAACAGATGTACATTTCGATCACCATGTGATCATTATCAATGTTTTACAAACAATATTGTTTGTTAATAAATAAAACAATATTGTTTGTTAATAAATAAATAAGTGAAGAAAAGTGTACAAAGTGTTTTCATATTTCTAGAAAAAACTCATGTCAAAGAACGAAACGTCAAAGTTTATTTATTACTCGTTGATTAAAAAATTGGCTCGTTATTATTATTATTTTTTAATTACTTTTGCGTTTTCTCTGTAATTTTCATGATGTCGCGTCGAATAAATGCGTTTGTACATTTTACGATTTTGCAAATAAGCGCACGCGTTGCACTTAGTCATCGCTTTTGCGCTTCTGCCAAATGTGTCGCGATTTTTTTTATTTTATTCGGAATAGACATTTATATTGCTCGCAATAAATAAACGCGCATTCTATCTATCGCGCATTAGACGAGCAAGAAACTCTTGAATTACGGAAGCATGATAATTATTAATTAAAGAATGATTTATTTATTATTCTTTTAAGCTTTAAAATGCGTTGCAAGTATTTTAAAGCTTAAAAGAATATTATGAACGTGAAGTGGTTGAAAGAAATAGAGTTAAATTAATTGAAAATCAATGGACGCCGTCTGTCGCAATAACAGTGAACTGGAAATTAGGTTGGTAACACATTTGAAACTCCCGCTTTATATTGAATCATTATCGTTCGGGTCTCATTGTGGGAAAAACAAAATTTTTGCAACTCAATTAATTTGTTACATTGTGTAAAAAATTAATTGAGTTAATTGAGTCTGGGGAAAGAGCAACACTGGAATCTGCTATTTTTGAAAATTAAATTAAACATATGCTCGACATAACACTTTTTACACTGACTGCAAAGTAAACTTTCCGAGTAACGTCACCAACTTGCACTCAGTTCAACTTGGTGGAGAACAAACTTAGAGTTTTAAAGTTAAACATTTTATAATGTTTCTTTTTATCACGGATAAACAAGCAGTTGCTCATAACGAAATGGCTTTACAAAAAAATACAAATCACTAACACAGAGTTAGTGAAAGAAAATCTCGAGAGAGAAGAAAAGTGATTGCAAATCGCAAACCATCTCGGAATCTCGTGAAGCGGAGGGGTGGGTGGCTGTCCGGCAAGTCACGAATATTGATGACAATGGCCGAGATGAATGCGCGCTGCATAACTGGTATCCAGCGAGCAACCACCCAGGGGCGACTGGATGGTTGCATTTCTCGTCGGAGGATTATAGGTCTAGGATGAATGAAATGAATAAGCAGGCCTTGATTGTCCGAACCCACGCGGAATTTTCGCCGCGCGTGTTTAAATGTTAAATGGCGCAGAGACGTGGGGATTTAATCGATTCGTATCCGCCGTCTGGATTTTGTCCGTGAAAGGGGATGTCCAGATGTAGTTTGCTCGATGTGAAATATCGCGAAATAATTAATTAATTAACCCCTACACCATCATTATGGTAGATGGGGATTTTAGATTATATATATATTAATTATTTTCAAATCATTTTTATTTAATATATTTATACAATGTTAAATAAATATTTGGTTTATCGACCGTCGGTCTTTCAGCCAAATAAATAATATTTTATTCTGTTATTTATTTTAAATTTATTGTGAAACAAACCACGTGCTTAATTGTTTAAACAAAACGTTAAGTGAGAAATTAATTCTTTCTTTCTTAATTTTATTCTTTTTTAACCCTATTTGGTTTCGAGGGAGAAATTAATTCAAGAGTAATTATTGTACGGTATTACGAGGAAGTACCCCAACACCACCATTATGGTAGATGGGGATTTTAGATTATATATATATATATATATATATATATATATATATATTACGAGGATGTTTGATAATATAATTACGATGGATACAGAGGTGTTTGACAATGATAGCTATGCGGGGATTGGTGGTTTTTTTTTTTTCATTTTTAATTTATTTAGATTATACGTTTAGTTTCAAATTATCGCCTCTGTCGCAATATTGTCGCATATTTTTCTTGACGGCCTTAATCCCCTCCTCTGCCCCCCTTCCCCACCCTGCTTATAAATCATTCCGAACCGAAATAGCACTCTCGGGATTCTTAAATAATCTGGGTCAAAATTACTCTCCGCGGATTTATTATTGGCAAAAGGAATTTAAAATTCATTTTTTCTATTTCTCTGTCAACTTTTATCCATCTCTGTCTATCAACTTCTTTCAATCTCTCTTTAACTTTTCATCTCTATCTCTCTTTCTGCCTGTTTTTTTTTTATTTTCTATCCCACTCTCTTTAATTATTTACGTTTACGTATTTATGTGATTTCAACAAATTACCATACGACGTATTAATTTGTCTCGCTAAGGTGCTAATGATGTCACGTATGCAAATGAGGAGCGTTAATAAAACAGCGTTGGTCCATTTCAAACAGGTTATTTACTCAATTAAAAAAAAAAAAGAAAAAAAAAACGAAATTAGTAATATTTAGACATTTATTTAAATTGTATTTTTTAGAAATTGGATTGTGTAATCAAGATAATGAATAATTTATAGTTAAATGGTGAAATTGTAATAAAACTAAATAAATAGAATCAATAGTTATGATGAGTACTACTTATTACTAAAATTTTATTATCCGAGATAAAAATAATCTAGTAATCGTAATGTAACGAAAGTGAAAGAAGCGACTGGAAAGAACACTCTGGAATGTTCCACCGAGCGCGCGACGCTAAACGTGACGTCGTGGAAAGTTCTGGAATATTCGAGAAACAAGCACTCCTTAGAGGCGAATCTACCACGAACGTCCGAACGCTCAACATCTAGTCATACATAAATAGCGACGGTGCGATGTAAATAAATGTGTTAAGTGTACCCTAAATAAATAAAAAAATCATTGTTTTACTTATTTCTGAGTCTGATTAAACAATAGTTTACAGGAGCCTGCTACGAATACGATAAAACAGAGAGATTTCCTATGGATCTATCCCGGCCTGATCACTTTTATATTTTGACATTTTGTCATCCCTACGTATGTCAAGGTTAACAACAACTTTCCCATCAGCCATAAACAATGCGAACAGATCGAAGAATACACATCAGCTGAATGCGCCGAAAGTTTAACAATATTTTCTTATTAATTTATTGCCTTTCAAAAATATATACAGAGAGGTTTTTTTTTAACAGTATACATATCCCCTATGTATACTTGTAAAATACCCAAGTCAAACGCATTGATGTGTGTGTTTAGTTGCCTATAATACGCAACCCGAACGATTGATTCCTTCAACTAGGATAATTAAAAAAAAAACAATTAAACATTATAAACATATTTCTGTTTATGACAATATCGAAATGCACAATGCGGAAGAATTTTCACGATTCGACTTTTTCTTCATTTGTATACATTTCCGATCAAATATTTCACACATTTTGAAGTTTAGCGTTTGACGTTTAGTTGTGTGTTATAGGCAACTAAACATACACACATTAATCTGTTCAATGCGTTTGATTTGGTTTTGTTGCAGGTATACAGTTCGCCTAATGTATACTGTTAAAAAAACCTCTCTGTATATTGAGCGTATAACAAAAATAGACGACGAAATTTCTGCGTAATTACTAATTCTACGATATGAAATAAATATGAATAAATTATCAAAAGTCAACCAATAAAACACAGATTAGATTGAATAACTTTAAATTCTCGACCCGAAACTAGTCGAGAATTTAAAGTTATTCAATCTAATCTATGTTTTATTGGTTGATTTCTAATAATTTATTCATATTTATTTCATACTATATGAACTACCAATGTCTAAATATTAAAACAATTAATTATACTAATTCTACGACTTATCCTGTGATTTCATCAATAAATGAAAATTACAGTTTCAGAAACTGTGAAGTATTTAGTTTTTATTATTATTTTTAATAATATTTTCAGTGTTCCGATTTCTATTTTATTTTTTTAAATACTGCATCGAAGTGTGCTGAATCCATTAATTAGTGTTTAGATCAAAAAAGGCGCACTTTGTCGTGTTTTCATAATTTTTGTTAAATTCAACCTATTAATATTTTGTTAATCATAATTAATTAAAGACGACGCAAGCGCCATCTTTTGCCTAATTATTTAATTTCATTAAGTGTGAATATTTTGTTAAATTCGTTGACTCGGTGGAAGATTCAATTTTTCTAAATCGTAAAAGTCCGGTGTTTTATTTGTTTACCTGACGCAATAAGATGCATTCATTTATGCAAAGAAAAACGACGATTATATCACTTGACCTTATTTCTCTCTCTCTCTTTTTTTTTTTCGTTTTTAATTGTATAATTGCCCGCGTGGACGACCTTAAATGCCGCCACACTGTATGTTGGTGTGTATATAATTGTGGCGTGGATATATTTTTAGTCGCTGTAAAAATAGCGATATACTAACCTCATGATCTTGCCATTGAAAATTATCTATTCACGCTCTTTATCGGGAATTTCGTTGGCGTTCCGCTTTTTTTTTAAAAAAAGCTGTTGTTATCGAAAAGTGTAAACGTAATACACGAAAAGGAAATCGCGTGCGGATATAATTGTAAACAAACCAAGTGTTTTTTTTTTTTGCAGTATTTGTTCTACATTAAAAATTGAGTATTTTCTTATTTATTTAATAAAGTTTCACAAAAGTAACAACCTCAAATATAGAGTTTTTGTGTGCAATTAGTTTACTTTGTAACAACAGGATTGAGCAGCTTGTCACAAATAGTGTAAGATTCAATAAGATTGAGCAGCTTGTCGCAACAATTACAATTCTCAACAAGATTGAGCAGCTTGCCACAAAAAATGTAACAACAGGATTGAGCAGCTTGTCACAAATAGTGTAAGATTCAATAAGATTGAGCAGCTTGTCGAAACAATTACAATTATCAACAAGATTGAGCAGTTTGCCACAAAAATTGTAACAACAGGATTGAGCAGCTTGTCACAAATAGTGTAAGATTCAATAAGATTGAGCAGCTTGTCGCAATAATTGCAATTATCAATGAGATTGAGCAGCTTGCCGCAAAAAATGTAACAACAGGATTGAGCAGCTTGTCACAAATAGTGTAAGATTCAATAAGATTGAGCAGCTTGTCGCAATAATTGCAATTATCAACAAGATTGAGCAGCTTGCCGCAAAAAATGTAAGTCACAACAGGATTGAGTAGCTTGTCACAAATAGTATAAGATTCAATAAGATTGAGCAGCTTGTCGCAACAATTACAATTCTCAACAAGATTGAGCAGCTTGCCACAAAAAAATGTAACAACAGAATCTTGATGCCTTCCTACCCTTTCAGGTGTAAGGCTACTCCCAGAATTGTTGAACAAAATTATAAGAAGAAAAGGCGAAACAAATGTTCATTAAGAATCATAAATATTGCGACCATACGCGAATTTATATGAAACAGGAAACGCTTCTGTTTTCTTTTTACTCTCTTTTTTCTTCTTCCCACTTATTTTCATTTTTTTTTAGTGTATTTCGAGGTAATGATTTGTTAAAGCGTCCGATGCTCAGAGAGGCGGCATCGATAAACGTTTCGTCGGGCCGTTCGTTCCGCGGCTTACAAATGAGGATGCCGGTAAATTTAGCGACGTGATGACGGGCGCCCGTGCGCACATCCATCCTCTGGCCGTTTGCATTAAATCCCAAGAAAAAGAAATATATATTCCAAATTAAATAATCCTCCGTCGGTGATTTATCATCATGCTAGCGCCAATTGGAATTCGTAGCTTTTATTTCGCGAGAAAAAAAAATATATATATTCAGTTGAAATTATCCATTGAGGAAGCCAAGTTACAAAACTGCTAAGGCTTGATTTGATAGCAGCTACAAAAAAAAGGACATCCTGCCTACAGCCAGAGCCCAAATCAAGATGGGATTTTCACCTTAAGCTTAAGGAAGCAACTACGAAGCCTTCATCAGAAATTCATAAAAAAATGTAAGTTTCAATAGGATTGAGCATCTTGTCGCAACAATTACAATTATCAACAAGATTGAGCAGCTTGCCACAAAAAATGTAACAACAGGATTGAGCAGCTTGTCACAAATAGTGTAAGATTCAATAAGATTGAGCAGCTTGTCGCAACAATTACAATTCTCAACAAGATTGAACAGCTTGCCACAAAAATGTAACAACAGGATTGAGCAGCTTATCACAAATAGTGTAAGATTCAATAAGATTGAGCAGCTTGTCGCAACAATTACAATTCTCAAGAAGATTGAGCAGCTTGCCACAAAAATGTAACAACAGGATTGAGCATCTTGCCAAAAAAAAATGTAAGTCTCAATAGGATTGTGCAGCTTGTCATAAAAATCTAAGTCTCAATAGGATTGAGCAGCCTGTCACAAAAAATTGTAATTCTTAATAGGATTGAGCAGCTCCTCAAAAAAATTGTAAGTCTCGAGAAAAGTGAGCATCTTACCATAAAGAATTGTAAGTCTCAATAGGATTGAGCAGCTTGTCATAAAAATCTAAGTCTCAATAGGATTGAGCAGCTCGTCACAAAAATTGTAATCCTTAATAGGATTGAGCAGCTCCTCAAAAAAATTGTAAGTCTCAAGAAAAGTGAGCAGCTTCTTATAAAAATTGTAAGTCTCAGAAGGATTGAGCAGCTTGTCACAAAAAAGTGTAAGTCTCGGCAGGATTGAGCAGCTTGTCACAAATAATATTAATCCTCGCTACATTTTTTTAGAATATCCGTGAGATTTGTGTAATGCTGGGTTTCGATTCAACGCACAATTGTAGCTTCACTGAATTGCTTCAAAATAAATTATTTGAGTCAAGATTGAAGGAAAAGATGAATGCAATTGAAATACACGTGAGGATTCAATGAATTGAAGGATTTGGGTTATTTATGTTGATAATAAATCAAGTAAAACGAACTTCTGTACAACATCATTAGGGCCGAGCATCTGTTAGGTCCCCCATTGTATGCACATCTGCGTGGGCGGTGATAACAATAAGCTGCACGAACATGATTAAACCCCCTTTCTTCTACAACCCTCATTTAATTGATCCTCCAGCAAACAAAAAAAAAATAAATAAAGTGAAAAAAATATAAACGAGTTTTCATTTCACGTGATAATATCAATAATAACACAAGAGATTTTTCCCTACTTTATAAATAATCTAAAATCCCCATCTACCATAATGGTGGTGTAGGGGTTTTTCCCTACTTTACTTTTTATATTATTATATTATAAAGAAGTAAGGAAAAAACTTGTGTTATTATTGAAAAAGATATATATATATTTATTTTATTTTTTATTGTGGGTAATTATTGGAAGTGGAAACAACCGGCAGTATACAAAATGATCCTATCTTTCGGGATAGGAGTTATTGAAATTGGGGTTGTAGAAGACTTAATTTAAGATGTAATCACACATCGTAATTCATTTATTTTATTTTTCAGTAACGATATGCAAATCATGAACGTTCTAGTCGAATTCCGTCCTTCTAATTGCTGGCGTCATTCCTAATTATTATAAATAAATTACCTGTGGGTTTGTTTATAATGAGGTCGCATTGGGTTTAGCGTTTGCGCGTCTAATTTAAGAGCGGAAAGTGGGCGCGCGAGCCCGAGCGGATTACAGATAGATCGGATCCAGTCCGCGAAAGTTCCCCCCTTATCAGTGTGTTGCGCAAAAGAGAATCGAATCGATAATCGGCCTCTGGCGGGCGCGTAATTATGTGGGTTGCATCATTTCTAAATTTATATGCGGATAAAATGAGAGAAAAAGAAATGAGAGATTGATCGCCGAGCTGGTTTTTCCTTGTTTCATGTTTAAACCTGCGGTTCTCAAAACTTTTTCCAAGAAAAATCTTCCTTCAGAATATTGACCCCCTCCAAGATTTTTCTTGGACCTTTATTCCTGAAATTTATCGCGACTTTCTAATGCACATGTTAAACCCAAAGAATTAAAGAAAGGATAGTTGATCAACGAGATGGGTTTTCTTTGTTTTAGATTAAACCGGCGGTTCTAAAACTTTTTCTAACAAGGGAGTCATTCTGACAATTGCGATTTCTGAAAGAATTGCCGGGCTCTCATTCCTGAAATTGATTGTACGCAACTGTCTAATTCACATGTTAAATCTAGAGAAGTGAGAAAAAAAGCTGATTTTTTAAAATGGAAAATTCTGCAAATCTTTGGTTTCAATAGGATGGAGCAAACAGGGCGCAATAATTAAAAGGACTCAGTTTGTTCGCGTATAGCTACAAAATTTGCAAAAATAAGAAATTTTGTAGCTATATTATATAAATAGATTAAATAGCGCCAATCTTTTCTTTCACCTAATCCTTACTTTTTTAACATTCGTATACATTATCAAATCTTGGATATTTCAACAGGACGGAGCTACCATTCAATAGTAAGTTATTTTAATTAATATGGAAAATTCTACAAATCTTTGGTTTAAAGAGGATATGGCAAATACGAACAGCCCATAGTTTTATTACAATATTTTATAAGATCATACAAATCCTTGGTTTGAACAAGACGGCGAAATCTCAAATAGCCATTCTTAAATAATGATTCTATAAATCTTTGGTTTGAACAGAACGGTGCAACCTGTCAAGCCCGCTATGAAATACAACAAAGATTGATAGGAAAGGGAGAGATTGTTAGAAAAACGAATAGAGAGATTGATAGAAAGGGGGAAAGGATGGTTAGAAATATTTTTTTTTTGAAAATTGCTCCGATAAACTGATATTAAACCTTTAATTTCTCCATGAATAGCTCAACAATATGTATTAAAACTTTGTAGAAACATCCGTCGAAGATCGCTCCTGCAAACATTCCCCTATTATTCCACTCTTTCTCTTGGGAAAAATATGCGCAGTTTACAAAACGTCGAAGAGCCTCCGTTTCGGAATTTCGACGCGCTCCAGAATGCGCGCACAAGAAAAGAAATAATGTTTCAGTTCGCTGAGTGACGGAGAGAAAGAGATGGAAACGCGCGCGACATTCCGCCGGCTCGGATAATACGGTTTAAATTGGAATATTTATGTGACATAATTATAAATGTAATCGGTGTGCGCATTCAACGGTTCACTGTACTTGAACATTTTCGGCGCGTAATCACGTCCTTTTCGTTTTTTTTTCTTCGCTTCTCCTCCTCGTTTAACATTGACCTCCGCGAGCAAGGAATTTCGGGGATTGTTTCGGACGCGATTCTTTCGGTAATGATAATGAAATTAATTGAACTAATAAAAAAAATGTATGCCAATATTTTTATTAAAATATTTTGTGACAAGCTGCTCATTCCTGCTGAGACTTAGAATTTTTGTGAGAAGCCGCTCAATTCCCTTGAGACTTACAATTTTTGCGAGGATCTGCTCAATCCTGTTGAGAATTATAATTTTTATAACGAGCTGCTCAATTCAATTGTGACTTTTTTGTAGCAAGGTGCTCAGTCCTGTTGAGAAATACAATTGTTGTGACAAGCTGCTCAATCCTATTGAGACTTACATTCTTTGTGGCAAGATGCTCAATCCTGTTGAGAATTGCAATTTTTGTTGCAAGCTGCTCAATTCTGTTTCCGCGACAAGCTGCTCAATCTTATTGAATCTTATACTTTTTGTGACAAGCTGCTCAATCCTGTTGAGACTTATAATTTTTGTGACAAGCTGCTCAATCCTGTTGAGACTTATAATTTTTGCGGCAAGCCGCTCAATCCTGTTGAGACTTACACTTTTTGTGACAAGCTGCTCAATCCTATTGAAACTTACATTATTTATGGCAAGCTGCTCAATTGAGAATTGCAATTGTTGCGACAAGCTGCTCAATCCTATTGAGACTTACATTCTTTGTGGCAAGATGTTCAATCCTGTTGAGAATTACAATTTTTGTTGCAAGCTGCTCAATTCTGTTTCTGCGACAAGCTGCTCAATCTTATTGAATCTTATACTTTTTGTGAGAAGCTGCTCAATCCTGTTGAGACTTATAATTTTTATGACAAGCTGCTCAATCCTGTTGAAACTTACATTATTTATGGCAAGCTGCTCAATTGAGAATTGCAATTGTTGCGACAAGCTGCTCAATCCTATTGAGACTTACATTCTTTATGGCAAGATGCTCAATCCTGTTGTGACTTACACTTTTTGTGACAAGCTGCTCAATCCTATTGAGACATACAATTCCCTAAACGCTTTTATTTCGAACGGGAAGATTATCTGCGGACTGTTTCATCCCGATACATCCCGGAATAAACCTTAAGAAATAATTAAAATGAACAAAATATGATTGTTTATGCAACACTGAACAGTGTTGCGAAACTCCTTGATGTTTATTTACGGAGCCTTCGAACTCGCAATCGGGCGGACTTCAAAATCCTATCGCCCGAAAAAGTATATACGCGATAATAAACTAATTCCCACGTGGACGTTTGCACTTTCCAAATAAACGATCGCCCGTAAATATTTTGACCGCTCGCGCCGAAATTTGTTTATTTACGGTGCTGCGGCCAGCGCGACGTTGCACAAAGTCGATCTTCATTACCATAATTAAACCAATAAACACGAGATAACCAACCGGCTAGAGCTCATAAATAAAATGAAAAAAAAAAAAAAATACAGAACGATGAAAATTTAGAAAAGTTTACTTTTGAGATGGAAAATAGTTTTAAAAACAGGGCTTTATTATAATTTCTACATACTGAAAAAAAAAAAACAGTGTTTATAATTAGAATTACGAGTCCAGCGTGAAGGAAAAAAAACAAAACAAAAAAACAGTATTTGTATATATTGAATAAAAATGATTTGAAAATAATTAATAAATTATTTCCACATTTAGCTCTGTGACTATTGACTTACTTACGTAAGTACGTTAAACAAATGCACGTGAATGAATACTGTTTTCTATTTAACAGTGTTTGTAATTAGAATTACGTATCACTAACTTCACGCTGGAATGCAGGACCAATTCTAGAATTAAGACAAAATATTTAATATGATAATGAAAATTATTTCAAAACTTTGTTTTGTATAACATTTTATTTTTACTTGTGATTGCAGTTTCGGAAAATTCAGCTTGACATTATCAAACATGAAGTGTTCATGAACAAAAAACTGAATTTGTCATAAGTAAAAATAAAGTACGATACAGTTTAGACGTTTTTTTTTTTATTATATTAAATATTTTGTTTTAATTCTAGAATTGATCCTGCATTCTAGCGTGAAGTTAGTGATACGTAATTCTAATTACAAACAGTGTTTTTTTGTTTGTTTTTTTCAGTAAGTAGAAATTATAATAAAGTCCTGTTTTTTTAAAACTATTAAACAAAGTGAAGCCTCTACAATTGAAAATATTTAATTTTTGGCGTTCGCCTATTTTTTTTTTTTGTTAAGTCTTTCTCTTACAAATATGTAATTTTTATTAAATCGCTTCGAATTAGAATTTTACGGGCGCGCGCATTCTTTTGTTTCAATCTGGATCGTCCGTTGGTGTTTTATTTTTAAATCCCTGTAACCTTGCGCGTTCCGGATGGCTCGTATTTATAGGCTTTAAAAGGACCGCGCCTTTCGTTCCGTTCTTCCTTTTTCTTTCGAACGCATTTTTGGCTACAATAGTTTGAGTCAGGTGCAATCTGCAGCTGAAGAGAGCTGGGAATTGTTAAAGGTTTTTCCGCCCTAAATAAATCATTTCAGCAAAGTGCGAATGAATGAAAGTTCGCCTTGAAAATAAAAAAAATAGTTATCGGTAAAATCTTTTTTTTTTTGTATAGCTGAAATACAAAAAAAAAAGATTTTACCGATAACTATTTTTTTTATTTTCAATGCAAACTTTCATTCATTCGCACTGAAATTTCAAATGACGGTGTAAAATATATACGTTCCAAGAAAGATTACAATCAATGACAGCTGTTAGTTGGGTTTGCTCTTTACAATTGTTTTAAATCAGCTTAACCCTACACCCATATGGGTAGAAAAGGGTCATTATATTTAAATCAGCTCGCTTTAATTCAATCAAGAAGTTGAGATCAGTCAAAACAGGATTTATCTTGATAACTTGAATTGTTTATGTTTCTGCAATTGTTACGAAAGAGCTTAATTTTGTATTTTTTTTATTTTTAAAAATTCCGTATATAAGGAGATCCTCGTAATGGAAACAAATTATTTAAACAAAATAGACACAAAATGGCACTTTGGAAATTGTTTTATTCTATTAATTATATATTTTTCCAAATGGCGGAGATTCGTGGTTGGAAATTTATTGTTTTAATTTTTTTATTCTATCTTTAATTAACCATGAATTATAAAACCGTACATTAATGCTATTATTTGTGACAAGCTGCTCAATCCTGCTGAGACGTACACTTTTTGTGACAAGCTGCTCAATCCTGCCGAGACTTACAGTTTTTGCGAGAAGCTGCTAACTTCTCTTGAGACTTAGAATTTTTGTGAGGAGCTGCTCAATCCTGTTAAGAATTACAACTTTTGTTACAAGCTGCTCAATTCTATTGAGACTTGCATGTTTTGTGGCAAGCTGCTCAATCATGTTGAGAAATACAATTGTCGTGACAAGCTGCTCAATTCTATTGAGACGATTTAAAACAGTTTTTGTTATTCCCGCCATGAAACATGTTTTAAACAGCTGCTCTCAAATTGACATCGTTTACGCATTGACAGCTGTGAATTGGAGGTTAATTGCAATGACAATCAATGATAGCTATCAATTGTTTATTACGTTTTAATTGTTTGACATATACCGAGAGACCAATAGTGTAAAACATAGTGAAATTAGACATCTAGTTAGATGTCTCAATCCTATTGAGACTTGCATGTTTTGTAGCAAGCTGCTCAATCCTGCTGAGACGCACACTTTTTGTGACAAGCTGCTCAATCCTGCTGAGATTTATAATTTTTGCGAGAAGCTGCTAACTTCTCTTGAGACTTACAATTTTTTTGAGGAACTGCTCAATCCTGTTAAGAATTACAATTATTGTGACGAGCTGCTCAATCCTATTGAGACTTGCATGTTTTGTGGCAAGCTGCTCAATCATGTTGAGAAATACAATTGTCGTGACAATCTGCTCAATTCTATTGAGACGATTTAAAACAGTTTTTGTTATTCCCGCCATGAAACATGTTTTAAACAGCAGCTCTCAAATTGACATCGTTTACGCATTGACAGCTGTCAATTGGAGGTTAATTGCAATGACAATCAATGATAGCTATCAATTGTTTATTACGTTTTAATTGTTTGACCTATACCGAGAGACCAATAGTGTAAAACAGAGTGAAATTAGACATCTAGTTGGATTCATAACAACAGTTGTGTATGACGTTGTTGTGAAGCTGTCAATTGCAATGACAATCAATTGTTTATTAAATAATAAACAATTAATAATAATAATTTTTATTTTCCAACGGAAGAATCCAACAAGGGAAAATATACAATCAAAATCATAATATAAGAAGAGTACAAGCAAAGTTAGTTGAATTTAAACAGAAAAAAAGAGAACAATTGATTGTCATTGCAATTATTTTCAAATAGTTTTTTTTTTTTTCGAAATAATTAACTTTTAAATATACCGTAGAAATTTATTGTGTAATCTCGCTACCCAAGGGATGGAATAAAGCCGTAAGTTTTTACGACGCCCCTTTTTTTCCCTCTTCCCTCGGTTTTATTTGTTCTTTTTACGAGCGGGCAAATCGCCGAAAGAAACGAGATTCACCGCGGGTGAATGCCCTTCGCCCTGCACCTCGAAACCCCCGGGGAAAATCCTCAATGAGAAGTTATTCATTCGCATAAAAGTGGCTTGTTCAATTTAGAAAAAAAATAAATAAATGCAAATAAATTAATTTTATTCATCTCCTAAAACTGTTTTAATAATATTAATAATAATCGTTCGTAGTTTGTGCGTGTCATGGCTGATGGCGTTTTCCATATTATCGCCGGTGAAACTAATTGACGCGAAATAAACGCCGGTAACGTAGTATTTTTTTGCCATCAACCGTGAAAAATCGCGCCCGGAGTCATGAAACACTCGGAATGCATGAAAAACGCGTGGAAAGCGTTACGTTAACCTCGTTTCCTAATTGAAGCAATTACACCTCATTTTTTTTTATTATTTGTATACATAAAGATTGCGTTTGGTGTGATTCAGTCAAACGCTTTGATTGAAATATTAAAATGTCAGTCTTATAATTATCACTATGACTTTCGTTTGACAGATTAAAGCCGGATCATAGGATCGAGTCATTCCGAATTGAATTTAGTGTTACCGACTTAGGACATTGAACAATCCATAAACCACTAGTATTTCTAATAAAATCGGTAGGATTGGCAACAATGCGTGTATCAATTGGACAGTTACACGTGAGCCAGTTCATGTTAGATTTATCAATTGAATAGCCCTGAATCTTGCCCCTAAAATGTACAGCTTGTATTACACAGCATACTCGTATAATTTGTAATTGGTAGTCTTAAGTTATCCTATAATAAGATCCTGTAATCTGTTGGATAATAATAATAAATAAATTAAATACTTGAAATGCCATTTTTTTTTCTTGCTACACCCACATTGTTAATAATACTACTTTTAAATTAGACTACAGATGGCACTTGCGCTATCTTTCCAATTATATGAAATAGACTTCAGTTAATAATTCTGGGATGAGTTCCGAATAATTCGGTAATTCCGAATAAGCTAAACGGGACTTGTAGAGCCGTCCCTAAATTAAACAAATATACTCAATACTCTTCATACACATATGGCGCGGGGAGTATCCAGTACGGGGCCCCCCGAAATTTCACGCCCCGTCAATTTGACCACATGCGCGAATTTACCGGCGTGTTTTATTGCCTTATTTCGATCCGGGTCGCACGTGCGGAAGGATGAAAACATGGATTTCGCACGCCCCTCTGGCTGCAACAAATAATCCCCCTTTTTACCGAAACAATGAGGATAGTATTTGCTTTTATCCCGCACTTATTCACAACAATTGATATTGAAATAAAAAAAAAGAATGTCGTGAGTATAAAACCGTAAAAAAACTAAAAAAAAAATCAATAATTTTTGCACTGCGAAAGTGTTTAGAGAATCCAACAAGATAGTTTAAAATTTATGAAAAAGTTGGATGGATTAAATAATGTGAACACGATCTTGTTGCAATTTCTAATACTACTTACGTGTAAATCATAAATTTACATAAAAAGATTATCAACCCCCCACCCCACACACACCCTGTATGTATTTATTTACTTTCAAATATTTATTTTAACAATATGTATATATATAATCTAAAATCCCCATCTACCATAATGGTGGTGTAGGGGTAACAATATAACATATTTGTTTCGTAGGAATCTTTTCTAATCCTCCGTGGCTAAATCCGTCGGTGTTTACACAGGAAATAGCTACTAGAAACGGTTTAGCTATATTTAGCCGGGCGAGAGTTTACTATTTTAAATATTAGGGCGGCGCGTTGTTAATTCGTGCCGAGCATATTTTAAAGGATTTATACTTTGCGTGTTTACAGCTGGAAATATTTATAATACTCAAGTCAGAATGTGTACCTCGTAAAATCACTAAATTGAGCTGTAAATCAGCGCAATATGAACTAAATTCAGCTTTTTTCCCCAATATATATGACAATGTTGCTTCGATAAACACACGATGTACAGAATTATTAACTAAAATTTGCTTTTAACGATTTTACTATGAATAAAATTTGCTTGTTTGTAACAGTTCAACATCGACATCGATTATATATATATATAGAGAGAGAGAGAGAGAGGTTTTTTTATCAGTATACATTAGGGGAAGTGTATACCTGCAAAATTGCGAGTCAAACGCTTTGAACCGATTAATGTATGTATGTTTAGTTGATTATTTGGTATATGTGTGTTCAGTTGCGTGTTATAGGCAACCAAACATACATACATCAATGCGTTTGACTCGCCTATTTTGCAGGTATACATAGGGGAAATGTATACTGATAAAAAAAAAAGCTCTCTGTATATATAATCGATGTCCCCTTTTACCAATTGGTGTAAAATATAAAATATAAACACGTGAATAGGAAGAATTTTGTAAGAATCCAAGAATTAGATAAAAGTATCGATTATAAGATAATACTCAATACTAAATTCTTGAAATGTCAAATTTGAATTGTTACAAATATATATATATATATATGTATATTTTCTTGATTGGTATACTTATTAATTTTAATATTACTCGAGCGAAGGTTTCAAAAAAAAGCAAATGCATCTTTCCAGATTCGGTTCAGTGAATATTGACAGTAGCCTACTATGATGCGCAGTACAAGAATTACTCAATTGTGCAAAAATTTTGAGAAAAGAAATTTCGAAATAAATCAAAAACTACTTGCTCCAGATATACGGATGCATAATACTTTTATGTGGCCATTCCATTTGAATTTGGGCACTGAAATATTGACACCTATTGTCAAAATTGACAAATGTTATTTTTTTAATACTAGATTTATTAGCTCGTCTATCCATCTTGTTCCTACTAGAAGTTATAGGCATTAGGCATTTTTCAAAACGTCTATTTGAGGTTACAATTTGACAAATACATCTGACTCAAAAACTGTGTGGAAATAAATTGATATGAGTGGGTAGGCAATTGAACGGGGAATCCAAATATATATTTAAATGAAACACCCTATGTATATATATATATATATATATAATATATATATATAAAGATTGCGTTTGATGTGATTCAGTCAAACGCTTTGATTGAAATATTAAAATGTCAGTCTTATAATTATCACTATAACTTTCGTTTGACAGATTAAAACCGGATGTGGAATCCTATATATATATATATATATATATATATATATATATATAGGGTGATTCATTTTACAACCGAAAGTGATATAAAATAGAAATATTTTCCATGATTACCGTGTAATGTAGATTTTTTCAAATTTTTCCTGTCAGAAAACTTTTAGTCCGTTATTCTTGGCACACCCTGTATAATCATTACAAATTAAGGGAAGTCCGTAGTGGTTCAGGTAAAAAGAGACAAAAGTGAAAACAAGAGACAAAAGTGGAAACAAGATACAAAAGTGGAAACAAATGTTTTACAAAGAATGCGTTTTCATATATCTTTGTTGTTTGTTTGATTTGTATTTTTTTCGTAAGCGCGTTATTACAAAATGCAAACACGAGCTAAACGAGTTATCTGTGTTTACGTTGATCCGCACACGAGAGAAAAAGAAGGAGAGGAAAGTGACGTCGCTCGCCGGTTCAAGAAGAAGAGGAGTAGGACGATGTGGGAGGTGAAGCGAGGGGGGGGATTTCAGAAATACCACAGGTGGTACCTACGTCTGTGCATGTGTCGGTTCGGAAGGCGAAGTGCACTCACCGGTCCTACCAGCTCTAAATTACACCAACACCGAAATCAACTTCTTCCTTTTTTTTTTCGTGAATACCAAATCAAATCACTCGAATTGATCCACTCATTTTTCTTTTCTTTTTAAAACAGTGGTGTTTCACTCACGCCAACACGGAATTTATCTATTTATTATTTTCCTTTTTTGAATACCATCAAATCACTCGAATTAATTCAAAAAGTCTTTTCGTAACTCGTGTTTTAATTTCGCGCGTGCGATTTAAAAGCAGGGGGGGCGAAAAAACTACCGGCTCAAAAGGACACCCGAAAACAACTGGGGAACACGGTGTTCCGGTGGCAGTAAAGTGGTGGGGGACGCGCCGTGTGCGCCAGCATCCACTGAATTCGGGTCCGGTTCGCGTCTGTCTCACCTCCGTCTCTCTTGTTTACATTCGGGTTTATTGCCAAAAAGGATGCATACCTTCAAATCGATCCTATCGCAATTGTTTATTATACCATATGATCGAGAACTTTTCTCTTATAAAGCGATTTTTCTTTATTTAACATTTTTTTGGATAAAAACAAATAAAACGTCACTCTAAAGTTAAAAAATTCTCGATTATATGGTATATAATCTGCATACCATTTATAATAACAGTTCGGTAAAAAAGCCCATCATAGTACTCTTCCCGGTACGTTCAGCTTTACTATTATTTTAGCCAAAGTTGGATCATTGGATGCGGGGTGTACCCACTTGCGATACTAGCGCTGTTTCTTGTGGTGATATTTGTAACTCTTGTGCGCGTTTAGACATTTGAATTAGCCAAGGTTAGGCCATTGAATACGGGGCGGGGTATGTCAAACTAGCGCTGCTTTTGCGGTAGTATTTGTAACTATAGCTAAGCATTCTAAATTTACGCGAAGTGTTTCATGTGACGCTGAGATACTCATCTGAAATTATTTACCGTTTAAAAATATATATATTTTTAAAAATGGATATCTCAACGTCACGTGAAACACTTCGCGAAAATTATAATCTAAAATTCCCATCTACCATAATGGTGGTGTAGGGGTTGAAATAAGAAAAGTTATTTTGTTCTGAACCGTTTAAGAAACGCCCCGAAAATCCCAACGACAATAATCGTTAATGACTTACCTCTGATTAAGGCGACGACTTGCGTGTGCGTCGATGATATAACGTTTTCGCCGTTGACCTAAAAAAAAAATAAGAAAGGGAATAGAAACGAAGGAGAAAAATTATTCGCGATTGATTTTACTCGCTCGATTTACTAACCTCGACTATACGATCGCCGGCGAATAGGCCGGCCTTTTCGGCAGCTCCGCCTGCAAAATAAATAAATAAAACAATTAGTTTACAGTTTAGCGAAACGACGAACATTAATCAGAGATAAAAAGCTTTATTTATATATATCTTTAAGTATTGTTAAAAAAGATGGTAATTACAAGTTGCACTGGATATAAAAAGAGAGTGAATATATTTAAGAAAAAAAAATACTGATGGTACATAGCCGTTTTCTAAGGACAACGTGTAATATAGTATAAGAATTATATTTTTATATACAGAGTGGTCTTTTTATAAGTATACATTAGAGGAAGTGTATACCTGCAAAAAACGAGAGCCAAACGCATTGAATATAATTTGAAGTCTAGCACAATTGATTTAATTGGCATATGTATGTTTATTTGCGTGTTATAGGCAACTAAACACACATACAGCAATGCGTTGACTCACGTATTTTGCAAGTATACATAGGGGAAATGTATACTGATAAAAAAAGCTCTCTGTATATACAAATCTTTATTGACAGATTATTTTTAACAAAGTAATAATAATAAATAAATACAATAAATAACTAACATAAAAATAAATTCTTCTGCCAATTGGCTATCGACCGTTGGTCTTTCCGCCTGATTTTGTAGGCGTCTGTCCTTGTCAGTTGCTGTGTCAAAAAGGTTTTGATCGCTAATGTCGTCGATTGCCTTGTAAATTGAATTTACTCGTCGTGATCACTAAATTCATGAAATGAAATCATGAATGGTGTTATATTTTTATTTTATTGTATATAAAATTATCTTCGGCAGAAATAAACGTGTTATATATTTATATTACCCTACACCCATGTGGGTAGAAAGAGGCCATTGAATATATATATATATATATATATATATATATATATATACATATATATATACATATATATATATATATATATATACATATATATAATCTTTTTCCCTTTCTACAGAGAGCTTTTTTTATCAGTATACATTTCCCCTATGTATACCTGCAAAATATACGAGTCAAATGCATTAATGTATGTGTGTTTAGTTGCCTATAACACGCAACTGAACACACGTATGCCAAATAGTCAACTAAACATACACACATTAATCGGTTCAATGCGTTTGACTCGCGTTTTTTTGCAGGTATACAATTCACCTAATGTATACTGATAAAATAACCTCTCTGTATATATATATTTATATATATTAAGAAACGGCCTTTAGTACTGAGGAGTAAAGAGAATGCAACTGTTTTTCATTAGAAAAGTGGGCTTCGTAGGAGAAGAATGCTTTATTTTTACAAAAAAATATTGAAGCGGATAAAAGAAGTAAGAAAATTATAAATGTATGGAAAGGATGGAAAAGTTGAAATGTTTGCTGTGAAGAAAAGGGAATTTATGGAAGGTAATAAAATGGAAACAAAACGATCAATTTATAAAAAGGAAATTATAGAAAAGTTTTGTTGTGTTAGAATTAACTTTCTCTTAACCTGAGGGAAGATCAGACCAATCGATTACGTTAAAACTGATTCGGGAACTTTTGAAGAAGATGAATGCGTCGCGAAAAAATAAACAGCGCACACTGAAGGAGACGGGCTGGCGAAAAAAAAAAAACGGTGAGTTAATAATAAATGGACGGAGAAGATCAGAGGACGGGCGATTAAACAATTAAGTCCCATTTGACACTTTTATTGCCGTTCCAATGTCGCATGAGAGAATCGCACGAAAAATGCCGTCTCATTAACGGATCGTCCGCGAAAATTAATAGAGAATCATATATATATATATATATATATATATATAGGATTCTTATTTAATAAAATGTTCAACCACCATTCATTTATGCCAGATGAAATTAAGCAAAAGATGGCGCTTGCGTCGTTTTTCCATTTATTATGATGCATACATCATCTATCGTATGGGTAACTAGTGATGGCGATGCCACATGAAATTAGGCAAAAGATGGCGCTTGCGTCGTTATTCCATTTATTATGATGCATACATTATCTAACTTATGGATAACCAGTGATGGCGATGCCACATGAAATTAGGCAAAAGATGGCGCTTGCGTCGTTATTCCATTTATTTTGATGCATACATCATCTAATTTATGGATAACCAGTGATGGCGATGCCACATGAAATTAGGCAAAAGATGGCGCTTGCGTCGTTATTCCATTTATTATGATGCATATATCATCTAACTTATGGATAACCAGTGATGGCGATGCCACATGAAATTAGGCGAAAGATGGCTCTTGCGTCGTTATTCCATTTATTATGATCTAACTTACGGATAACCAGTGATGGCGATGCCACATGAAATTAGACAAAAGATGGCGCTCGCGCCATCTTCCATTTATTAGGATGCTTACTGTTGTATATATTCGCAACACTTTTAATACTGACTAATCAATCTCAACTGTCGGGGGTTGACAAAAATATAAGGAATATCATTATTTTACAAATTTTGAATATCGAGTTATTAATCTTACCTGGATTTATTAGGATTTTAATTATTTTATATATTTGCAACACTTTTAATACTGACTAATTAATCTCAACTGTCGGGGGTTGACAAAAATATAAGGAATGTCATTATTTTACACATTTTTAATGCCGAGTTATTAATCTTACCTGGTTTGACGCTCTGCACGAAGACAGGATTATCGCCAGACACCTTCATCCCGTACCCGTTTTCGTCCCTGTTGACCAGAACGGTGTGTATCTGGTAGGATCCGGCGGAGTTGGGGCTGTCGAGCAGCGACATCGGCCGCCCGACGCCCCCGACGATCCCGGCCCCCGTCGGCGTCGACGGGGACGCGCCCCTCCTCCTCACAGAACCGTTCACATTGCCTCCCGATCGTCTGAAAAAAAAAGCAACAACAAATTAGAAAAAAAAATTGAATGAACAATTAATAATTGTGAAATGCATGTTTCAAAACTGAAACATAATTATTGTAAATGCTATTTCTATTAGGGTACTTTAAAATTAAACTTTAATTATCTTTTTGTATTTTTCAAATAAGCCGATTCTTAAAATAATAGGCTTTGCCCATCATTAATCTAATATTTAATAAAATGTTGAGCCATTAGGTAAAAGATGGCGCTTGCGTCGTCTTCTATTTATTACATATAGAAAATCTTTATTTCTGAGAGATACATAAAATTACATTACAATATTTACAGTCATAAACATCTACATTACAATATTTACAGTCATAAACATCTAGTTAAGCCTCAGAAAATGGCTATCGACCATCGGTCTTTCTGCCTCTATTTATTATTTGATCACTATAATGCTTATAACAATAATAATTACTCCAAATAATTATAGTTTTCTAAAATAATGAATATCTTATCTGCGGGGAACCACCAATGGTGATCGTAATTCAAATAACGATTTGAATAATGTATACCGTGTGGTGATTCGATCCCGTTGAAAATTCAAATTCTATGATTTCAAGGTTATGGAGATTGTTAGCCACTGACATCCCCCTAGATTTTCCCCCAACTAAGGAGACCTTAATTAGATTTTATTAATTACTGAAATGAATTATTTACGAAATAAATAATAATATATAATTATATTAATTTTATTAATTACTGAAATGAATCTAAAATCCCCATCTACCATAATGGTGGTGTAGGGGTTGTAAGTATAATACAATCCAATTAACTCATTTTTGTATCATGATCACACAAACGTTAAATTTTGAGAAATTTCTTTTGTAGGTTATAATGTTTGACGTATACATTATCACATAAACGTTAAATTTTGAGAAATTTCTTTTGTAGGTTATAATGTTTGACGTATACTTTATAACCTTAGATAGACAACGACAAGAACGAGACATAGACAGGCTGAAAGACCTCCGGTCCATAGCCGATTCATCATCTACAGAATATAATTATAATTTTTGTATATTATTGTACATACATATACATATTTGAATAAAGATGGTTAGTTAGTTATAATAAATAATAATACTGAAATAAATTATTCGCATCGATTTTACCTCCTCAGTTAAGGGTTCCTTAAAAGTTAAGGTTCATATAAAATCTCCGAGCCCTAACTTTTAAGGAACCCTTAACTAAGGAGGCCTTACAGTAAAATCGACGACACAAACAATTTATTTCAGCGATTAATAAAATCTAATTTAGATAAATCAGTGCCGAAATGACTAAATAAATGAAAGAGAATGTGCAATCTGCTCTTTGTGTGATTTACTGTAATCGGAGTAGGGGAAGTAGGGAGTGAAATGAATGAATGGAATCCACAAACCGGTATTGTCGTGTTTTCTATATGCATTTTTTTTATTGTTCTTGTTGTTATAAAGGGGGTCGATTTGCATCCTTTGTCCCGCTAAATCGCACTTGTGCCGATAAGATCCGGAGCGATGTTATTATTATAATAATTTCGAAACGTAATGACCCACGCCGCTCGGCCGAGAAGCTCGAATAGAAAGGACATGCAGTTTACATTCTAATAGAAATTATGAATTGAAGGGGAATAAAATTAAAAAAAAAATAATAATAATAAAATAAAACAAGTGTGATATATTAATGGAAGTTGCATAAAATAAATATAACGATCACAATTAAAAACACTTTTTAAAAGTGAAGTAAGCAATAAAAAAAACGTTTTTAATTGTGATTAAAATCTCTTCACATAACTTAAATTAAACAATTATAAAAATCTTCTTTATGTTGGTTGTTGAGACTTTAATTATTTAAATAAAAATACTAATAAGTAGGAGAAAGGACATGCATTTTTATCAATCTTCACGCAAATTATAATAATTATTTTTATAGTTATTTAAATAACTATAAATAATAATGGTGGTGTTGGGGGTTGTAAGTATAATACAATTCAATTAACTCATTTTTGTATCATGATCACACTAACGTTAAATTTTGAGAAATTTCTTTTGTAGGTTATAATGTATACGTCAAACATTATAACCTACAAAAGAAGTTGTAAGTACAATACAATTCAATTAACTCATTTTTGTATCATGATCACACAAACGTTAAATTTTGAGAAACTTCTTTTGTAGGTTATAATGTATACGTCAAACATTATATTATAACGTTAAATTTTGAGAAATTACTTTTGTAGGTTATAAATGTATACGTCAAGTTGACAATCGATTGCCAACATGTAAAAAATTCAGCGATAAAAATCCCCAGCTATTGAAAGAGCGCTACGCATTCGAATCATGACGATTCTTATAATAATTATTTTTATAGTTATTTAAATAACTATAAAAATAATTATTATAATTTACGTGAAGATTGATTTAAATATAAAGAATAACTTGTACAATTTTCAACACTTTTTTTTATTTTTAATTTTTCTTTAATAAAAAAACTTTTAGCATGTCAAATTGTTCAAAATTTTCAAACATTTTGTTTAAACGCCGCAAACAGAAACGACAATAAACAAACTTGTTATTTTCCACAGCCAACTTAAAAAGGACGATAATTTTTATTTAAATAATTAAACAGTATTTCACATTCAAATCGTCTTGAATTGAATTCATATTATAAGAATCGTCATGATTCGAATGCGTAGAGCGCTGTTTCAATGCCTGGGGGTTTTTATCGCTGATTTTTTTAGATGTTGGCAATCGATTGTCAACAATTCAATTAACTCATTTTTGTATCATGATCACACAAACGTTGAATTTTGAGAAATTTCTTTTGTAGGTTATAATGTATACGTCAAACATTATAACCTACAAAAGAAGTTGTAAGTATAATACAATTCAATTAACTCATTTTTGTATCTTGATCACACAAACGTTAAATTTTGAGAAATTTCTTTTGTAGGTTATAATGTATACGTCAAACATTATAACCTACAAAAGAAGTTGTAAGTATAATACAATTCAATTAACTCATTTTTGTATCTTGATCACACAAACGTTAAATTTTGAGAAATTTCTTTTGTAGGTTATAATGTATACGTCAAACATTATAACCTACAAAAGAAGTTGTAAGTATAATACAATTCAATTAACTCATTTTTGTATTATGATCACACAAACGTTAAATTTTGAGAAATTTCTTTTGTAGGTTATAATGTATACGTCAAACATTATAACCTACAAAAGAAGTTGTAAGTATAATACAATTCAATTAACTCATTTTTGTATCATGATCACACAAACGTTAAATTTTGAGAAATTTCTTTTGTAGGTTATAATGTATACGTCAAACATTATAACCTACAAAAGAAGTTGTAAGTATAATACAATTCAATTAACTCATTTTTGTATCATAATCACACAAACGTTAAATTTTGAGAAACTTCTTTTGTAGGTTATAATGTATACATCAAACATTATAACCTACAAAAGAAGTTGTAAGTATAATACAATTCAATTAACTCATTTTTGTATCATGATCACACAAACGTTAAATTTTGAGAAATTTCTTTTGTAGGTTATAATGTATACGTCAAACATTATAACCTACAAAAGAAGTTGTAAGTATAATACAATTCAATTAACTCATTTTTGTATCATGATCACACAAACGTTAAATTTTGAGAAATTTCTTTTGTAGGTTATAATGTATACGTCAAACATTATAACCTACAAAAGAAGTTGTAAGTATAATACAATTCAATTAACTCATTTTTGTATCATAATCACACAAACGTTAAATTTTGAGAAACTTCTTTTGTAGGTTATAATGTATACATCAAACATTATAACCTACAAAAGAAGTTGTAAGTATAATACAATTCAATTAACTCATTTTTGTATCATGATCACACAAACGTTAAATTTTGAGAAATTTCTTTTGTAGGTTATAATGTATACGTCAAACATTATAACCTACAAAAGAAGTTGTAAGTATAATACAATTCAATTAACTCATTTTTGTATCATGATCACACAAACGTTAAATTTTGAGAAATTTCTTTTGTAGGTTATAATGTATACGTCAAACATTATAACCTACAAAAGAAGTTGTAAGTATAATACAATTCAATTAACTCATTTTTGTATCTTGATCACACAAACGTTAAATTTTGAGAAATTTCTTTTGTAGGTTATAATGTATACGTCAAACATTATAACCTACAAAAGAAGTTGTAAGTATAATACAATTCAATTAACTCATTTTTGTATCATGATCACACAAACGTTAAATTTTGAGAAATTTCTTTTGTAGGTTATAATGTATACGTCAAACATTATAACCTACAAAAGAAGTTGTAAGTATAATACAATTCAATTAACTCATTTTTGTATCTTGATCACACAAACGTTAAATTTTGAGAAATTTCTTTTGTAGGTTATAATGTATACGTCAAACATTATAACCTACAAAAGAAGTTGTAAGTATAATACAATTCAATTAACTCATTTTTGTATCATGATCACACAAACGTTAAATTTTGAGAAACTTCTTTTGTAGGTTATAATGTATACGTCAAACATTATAACCTACAAAAGAAGTTGTAAGTATAATACAATTCAATTAACTCATTTTTGTATCATGATCACACAAACGTTAAATTTTGAGAAATTTCTTTTGTAGGTTATAATGTATACGTCAAACATTATATTATAACGTTAAATTTTGAGAAACTTCTTTTGTAGGTTATAATGTATACGTCAAACATTATAACCTACAAAAGAAATTTCTCAAAATTTAACGTTTTTGTGATCATGATACAAAAATGAGTTAATTGAATTGTATTATACTTACAACCCCTACACCACCATTATGGTAGATGGGGATTTTAGATTATATATATATATTATACTTACATTTCTCTTCACATAATGAAGATATTAAAAGCTTGTATTAGAAGAAAACAATCGAATAATCTTGCCATAACCTCAAACACTCAACACTAAAATCTTGAAACGTCAAATTCCCTGCTATTACAACTGCTCGTAGAAATCTCCCTAAACTTGAGCAAAATGAAAACAAAAAAATAGAATATAAAGTCGTGTAATGGATGGAATGAGGAAAAAAACAATAAGTTGGTTCAACTAATAAAAATGTAGTTTTGTGTAATTTTCAAATAAAAAAATAACCTCAAAATACGTTTTTAAGTACAAGCTCACGGTGTGAGAATTCCCTTATGGACTAGAGATTTCATCAGAATGATTCGCGAATCGAAAGGAGCTATTGAATTTTCAACTAGATCGAATCACCACACGGTATACATTATTCAAATCGTTATTTGAATTACGATCACCATTGGTGGCTCCCCGCAGATAAGATATTCAGCACGTACGCCCGCCTGGCAAATGGATGTCATCGACAGGAGTGTGATTCAGAGTGCGGATGGCCGACATACGAATCGTGCAGCGCCGATATTTGCGATTCCGCGTTTCGATTATCGCGTGGAAATGTGCGAAAGATAAATAGATGATTCAGACGTGCGTAAACATCGAACGTCGCGGTTATCTGAAATCGAAACGAGGAAAAGGGAGATTTTACAAAACGGAAAAATTATGTTCGTAAAGTTAAAGCCCGTTGTTATGTTCATAAAGTTAAAGCCTGTTGTTATCTTTATAAAGTTAAAGCCTGTTGTAATGTTCATAAAGTTAAAGCCTGTTGTTATGTTCATAAAGTTGAAGCCTGTTGTTATCTTCATGAAGTTGAAGCCTGTTGTAATGTTCATAAAGTTAAAGCCTGTTGTTATGTTCATAAAGTTGAAGCCTGTTGTTATCTTCATGAAGTTGAAGCCTGTTGTTATCTTTATAAAGTTAAAGCCTGTTGTAATGTTCATAAAGTTAAAGCCTGTTGTTATGTTCATAAAGTTGAAGCCTGTTGTTATCTTCATGAAGTTGAAGCCTGTTGTAATGTTCATAAAGTTAAAGCCTGTTGTTATGTTCATAAAGTTGAAGCCTGTTGTTATCTTCATGAAGTTGAAGCCTGTTGTTATCTTCATAAAGTTAAAGCCTGTTGTTATTATTTTTATTATACGATCTTTTCAGATTTAATATTTAATCTATTACGGAATTTCAAGTCAACGATATGGGTCTTTGGTTAGTCCATTGAAGAAAGGCGTACTTGTTCTGTTTATAAAAACAGAAAACAAAATGCGTTTAATAAAATGTGCAACCACCAGTCTAACCAGGGTAACAGAATTATCAGCTGTGTGGGAATTTTCTTACTATAAAATAAAACCTCGCGGTAATAAAAGCATCTCCGACGAGATAAATTCTATCGGAGGAACAGATTCCTGTAAATTATTTTCCATTGTACAGCGCCACCTGGAATACGGAAACGCTGTTGCGTGAAAGAGAAATAGATTTGTTTGAGAGAGAAAGGGCTATTTTCAGCGTTCAAAAAAAAATACATAGAGCTGGCAGTCTGTTACAGTCTGTAGAGGCTGCCAGTGTCAAATCTGTCATTTAGACATGTGAATTTGACAGTTGCATACGACCGAAACGCGCGAACAATTTCAGGAATACGTGCCCAGACGTCAAAGTCAAATTGAAGGTATGAACCGGGGAGTGTACTTTTACTAGGTGGCGCTCCTGTCACAAAATTTCCAACTTATTCATTTTGATATGGCAGGTCCTCGGGTAAAAGAGGATAAGATTAAGAAAGATATGGCAGGAGAGATATGCAGAGTAATGTTTCCTGCAGTAGGAATAAAAAAAATGTTTGTACAAGCCTCGATGTAAAAAAAGTTGATTCTTGCTAGAAGTTCAGGACAATCAAGCTTATTCTTGTACGTAACAGCTGCACTGCTACGCGCTGATGAAGAGCTGAAATTATTTAAAAATATTATTATCATAATAAACCCCTACACCACCATTATGGTAGATGGGGATTTTAGATTATATATATATATATATATATATATATAATTCCATTGATGTATATATATATATGTATATATATACATAATATAATCATAATAATTGGAAAGATAACGCAAGCGCCATCTATTATCTAATTATCCATAACGTTAAATAAACGGTGGTTGAAAATTTTATTAAATAACCAAGTTTTTTTTTCTTTAAACCAGTAGTCTATAATCATCTTTATTTCAACAGCAATCAACTTTTTTTTTAATATTGTTTTATTTCATTAGCACCCAAATTATGAACCGTTTCAAATATTGACATTTATGAATCAATTGAAGCGAGTTAATTTTCACTTTCATTCACGTTTTACGACTGCTTTAAACTTTGCGCAAACGATTTTTACTGGCCGAAATGATTTCACGCCCAGAAATAACTCTTTTTTTTGCGCAAATACTCCGGCTTTATTGCGTATACGGCGGGCGAGATTTTATTACCGCACTCCTCGGATTTATTAGGTTTTATACCGATAAATCATCATTACCCAGCGTTTAACATTTTTTTCGTTTTTACACGAGCGCGTTTTCTGCATTGCTGGAAATTGTTACTGGCGAAGAAAAATATTTTTTTAAACAAATAATTGAACCCGATGTCATATGGTGAAAGGGATTGCTAATTAATTATCAATTAATTAATTAACAATAGACCATTAGTGGGGTCTAAGATATGGTGGATGCGCCGGGCAAACCCGTGGCTGGAAATTATTATCGGTTGTATTTGCGGTTGGACCAAAATCCCCAAGTTCACATACAACTCTGAGGAATGATCTTTTTAACATTCAATTCTAAACAGAATCCAGCTATATTTCTATATTTTAATAGAAAAAAAAAACGCAATTATGCGAAAGTTATAGCCTATTATTATTTACTTTAAAAAAATACTATTTATTCGTTTAATTTTATTCGGTTTTGATTTAAATTGAATTAATTTGGTTTAATTTTATTTAAATTGATTTAATATAATTGATTTAATTTTGCTGATTGTATTTGAATTAATTTATTTTAACATCTTTAAATTATGTAAGGCATAGCTGTACTGACGAGGGATAGATCCCGAAACACGTGTCTGCAGATGGCCTTAAATTAAGTAACGTTCCTTTTGTTGTTTTCGCATTAAAGAAGAATTTTTCTCGGATCAAAATTTGTTGCATTATACAATATTTTATTGATGTGCAACAGTAGGCGTACATTATGTAATTCAATGTCCGGCGTGGGTATTTGCCGGGGAAGTAGTTGTTTTAATGTGCATTTGTTTAACGTACTTACGTAACGTCACAGAGCTAAATGTATATATACATATATATATATATATATATACAAATGATGCATAAATGTATTAAATAAAAATGATTTGAAAATAATTAATAAATCATTTTCACATTTAGCTCTGTGACTTTTGACTTACGTTACGTAAGTACTTGAAAACAAATGCACATTAAAACAACTATATATATATATATATATATATAATCTAAAATCCCCATCTACCATAATGGTGGTGTAGGGGTTATGCATCATTTATACTGTATAATATGTAGTCTGTGAGAAAATAAAGTTTATTATTATTATTTATCTTGTATCTCAAAAATTTGAAACTTAAGACGAAATATAATGACATCATCGCCTTTTACTAAACCGGCAATCGGGGGACGCGGGTTCAAATCCCATCAGAGGTGTTTCTTTTCCACTTTATATTTAATTAAATTTAAATTATACCTCAAAGTTGTACATTGAAAATTTCTACAATTAATAGATAACAAAAAAGTTCCCTAAAAATGCTTTTACTGCAAGCAAAGGCGTTATTTAAATATTTCTAAATCGGCAAAATTTTGAATTACTGCGCTGATTAGATTCAGATTTTATAATAAATATACAGATTTTTTTTCTGTAAGTATGATGATTTTATTGATATCTAAAAGTTTTACGAATAACAACAACTCGAAAACAATTGAAGATAAACCATACATTAGTACTAAAATTGACCCCCGGAAGCTTATATTCGTAATATTAATTGAAGAAACTATCCAAAATACACTTGGAGCACAACGTGCTCTTTATTAAGAGCTTTTTTATGTAACTAATCTTTATTTATATACAAAGTTACAATATTTGCTACTATATATACAGAGAGCTTTTTTTATCAGTATACATTTCCCCTATGTATACCTGCAAAATACACGAGTCAAACGCATTGATGTGTGTGTGTTTAGTTGCCTATAACACGCAACTGAACACATATGTCAAATAGGCAACTAAACATACACACATTAATTATTCAATGCGGTTGGCTCGCGTTTTTTGCAGGTATACATGGGGGAAATGTATACTGATAAGAAAACCTCTCTGTATATATATTTACAATTAATCATTGTAAATATATATACAGAGAATTTGTATATAAATTGACCGAAAGTCTTTCCGCATGTTATGAATGCTAACGTCATTGTCAAAGTCTGAGTAATTAGATAAAATGAAGTGACAAATTGTGTGAGATGGGTATTTATATTTTGAGGGAGTATGAAGGATGTACAAGTGCTTAAAAAGAGTGGATAAGTGGGGATTTGTGGCAAACTTAAGGGAGACGGTTTTCAGACGTTTTTGGATGAGTATATTACACTCATCATGAGTGTAATATACTCATCCAAAAACGTCTCCCCTAAGTTTGCCACAAATCCCCACTTATCCACTCTTTTAAATTATAATTATTTATATTATTTTTATTTAATATATTTAAACAACTGCGAGCAAGTAAATAAATACTCTTTTCTGTTCAAATATTTTCTAGCTTGAAATTAAAGTACTTTCCGATGATGATGATGTGGGCGGCCTCCCCAAGAAGAAAATAATATTTTCCGTAAGCGAAGGGACGCATCTCGTTTCCAACTCGCGGCGCACGGCCGGCGGTGTCATTGAACGGGGGCCCCACTTTATTTACTCGATTTAATGAGGCGGTCCAGACGCACGGGTTTATTTCATTTATTTATTCATTATCTCCGTCTCTCTCTCTCTGTGTGTGTTTCGGCGGACGTGTCGTCGCTCATATTCGCTCCATAAAGGTACCAAAAACAGTAGATATTCGAAGCTACTCTTCACATTCTACCGGGTTTTTGAGTTATTTTGATTTGTCAGGTTATAGACAAATCAAAATAACTCAAAAAAAAAATACGAAAAAAAAAAACGTTATAATAAAAAAAAACTTTTTTATTGGTCGAGACGGTTCTTAAGATATCAAGTTGTTATAAAAAAAGTTATAACTATTATTTTGTGATTTTAATAAATACAATTATACCATACTGATACTATAATTTTACGTTATACAGGATCAGTTATCGTCTTGAATACATCTCAAAAAGTTTGCATTAAATCGAATTGCTTTAATATGGTATCCCACAAGGATCACATTTGGGCTCATAGCTATTTCCACTAATTATTAATTAATTGTCCACACTTTTTTTTGTGATTCATGGATTTAAAAAAAAAACCGATCAATCTTCAAATATTATTTTAATATTGAAATTAAAATTAATTAATATATATATAATCTAAAATCCCCATCTACCATAATGGTGGTGTAGGGGTAAAATTAATTAATAATAGAATTAATTTTATTTTATTATTGCGATTCCACCGCCACGATTTATTGCATAAATAAAGCTCCGTAACTGAAAAAAAAAAAACAAAAGAGAATAAAAACTGCACAACCGCAAATAACACTTATTTATTAATCCCGCAACAGCAACATACGTGCACCTTTCAAAAATGATACGCTGTCCGTTTTCTTATTTATTATCAGCGGAGATGTAATAATACTCTTGCGGTTATTTATAATCCACGGATGTAATTTTCTGCGCCGATTACAAAGCTCAATGGAGTTACACGCTGCTCGAAAGGTGGAGGAGAGAAGGAGGAAAGGGACGTTTCATAAATATGAAATAGCCCCGGTGGAAATAAGTTATTCGGATTGTTGTTAAGGAGCGCGCGCGCGCGATATGTTTCCTAAGCAAATTATGTATCGCCGTACATGGAAAACATGTGTTGCACGAGATGTTATTGCCTTCCAGTTTGTCATTTGTATTCAGGCGTTTCAACGCACGTTTTGACATCTCTATAACGGCTCGACAAAATAAATTACGAAAAAATATAATTTGCATGATGCATTAAAATCCCTACACCACCATTATGGTAGATGGGGATTTTAGATTATATATATATATGATGCATTAAATGGCAACTTGAAAGTAGCTATTCCGTAACAAAAAAAAAAGAAGAGAATATTTATTCATTTGGTCAGTTATTTAATTAAATTAAATAAGAATAATCAACGTTCTTTTTTGTTGTTTACATTAAATTTTTCTCTGATCAAAAAAAAAAAGTTGCATGATGCAATTTTTTTTTAATATACAGCAGCAGGTGTACATTATGTAATTCAATATCTGGCAGAGTATCTGCCCGAGAAGTAGTTGTTTTAATGTGCATTTATTTAAAGTACTTACGTAACGTAAGTCAAAATGTCTTTAAACCCATATTCCCAGAATCAATTACCTAAAATCTAATTATTTACCTCTTCAAGGTAACAACTTATTTCATTCGTTGTTATTTTTTTTTTTTAATTGCAAACGTCTCGCGAATTCCCCAGTTCGATGGGATTAGAATTGTGCAGTCATCGCGCGATTTAATTCGCGTGATTCATCACTTGCTCTTTCGTTTCATATGAATTATTTATTCCTTGCATGTATTTCCTTTTTTTTTAGCAGCGTAATCACGCTGCTAAAAAAAAAATAATAATAATAATAATAAAATGATAATTATTTGCGTATTTGCGGACAGTCCGAGAAAATCGAAGCACGTTTCGCAGATCATAATTTTCTACATGAGGCCAAAAATGAAAGTCTCTATTCGTGGGGAATGATTTTGGTGATTTCATTGGGGAAGCGGAAGTGATTTCATTGAAGAAGCGGAAGTGATCTGTGGAGAGGAATTAGAATTTGGGATATTCTCAATTTAGCGAAACACGTTCAGATTGTGGCTCTGTAGAATGCTGCATCATCAGCATAAAAAATGGGATTTATCTAAGCGTTTATGATCAGGATGGTAAATACAGCATAGACTAAGTATATTGTAAAGTAGAGATGATAAGGGAGGATCTTGAGGGTGTACTTGTACGGGAATTGTAACATTACTGGCAGAGATCGATTTTCAAGGAGGGAATATTATAATTTGTAAAATAGGAGGTGCTAAAGGAGAACCTTGAGGGAACCCTTATTCATAGACTAAACTAACATTAATTCAAAGAATTAATGTTAGTTCAAGGAATTTAAGGAAGGAATCTATCTTAAGCAAGGAATATTATAATTAATCCCACTTCTAATTGAAAATATTATAATTACTCCCACTTCTAATTGGAAATATTACAATATATCCCGTTTTTTTTTTTCTAAACGCTTCGAATTGTTTCTTCTCTCTGTCTATTCACTTTTTTTTTGTCGGCGAGAGTTATTTTTCTCGTTTCGCAATTCGACATTGGCTTGGCACCGTTCATAAATATTTACAGCGTTCGCCTTTTTTCCACACTTTCTCGATTTTTGGCATTCGTGACGTTCTATACGCATACATATAAAACAAAAATTGACGCGTCGTTTATATTTCCGCGCTAAAAATACGCAATGTTTCGGAAATTTTTGTTGTTTGTTTTTCGTCACATTCGCTCGCGTTATCCTTTCGTTAAGAACGATTTCCCACTCGAGTACTTCGAATCTATTATTCTTCTTCCTTTTAAAAATCAACCAAAACATAAATCATTTAAAGAGCAAAAAAACCTGCTGGCCTAGAGACTAACACCATCATGTATTGTTTACTAAAAAAAAAGACACTTTTAGTCATAGATTAAAGGGATGGCCAACTTAGAAATTACACTCCTCCACAACGCAAACGCATTCTCGCCCCGAAAAATCATGCGATTTTTTTCTCTGTGGGATTCATGAGAGGCCTGGTTTACATCCCTCAGATTCCTAATGATTTAGATGGGTTAAAACAACGCATCACGAGGGCTGTGGAAAGTGTCACAGCAGATTGTTACACCGGGTTTGGAATGAAATAGGCTATCGCCTAGACGGGAGGAGCTCATATTCAACACATACATAAACTATATTGTATACTTTCTTTTCTCATTTATCACTTGGTAAAACATATTTAATAACCGTTTGTTATAATGAAATCACTTGGCTTTGTTTTACAAATTTTGTTGTTGTTATATTTTCGACTAGTTTCGGCTAGAAAAAAAAAATTAGTAAAACAAAACCAAGTGATTTCATTATAACAAACGGTTACTACATAAAATAGTTTAAACGAATTCATATTAACGCTATTAATTTTAGATTAATATAAAACAGTTTCTTTTGTAGTAACCCTGTATATATCTCTATTGATATTTAATTTCTCGCAATCGACTTCTGGATTGACGAATTTATCTTTGGTGATAGAACGTACTTGTTTCTTTTAATTCTCTTGAGCTTTCGATCAATCCACATCCAGAATTCCTATCAAATTTCACTCGTAAATTACGCAATTCTAATGAGATTTACATTTTCATGTTTATTTTATGACTTACTTATACAAGGTGTACAGCAAATGAGTGAAAAGCTTTAGGTAGCGTGACTCTTTGACTAATTTTTAGATAAAAATATTAACGAAAATAAGTCAGACGGTCCTTCCTTAAGCCTCACGGGCCACTTAAAAGAACTATACATTTGGCAACGCTGGATCAAACAAGTGTGCATTTATCCTGTTTATAACTGCTACATCATCCGCTGGAGGTGTTGCATACAACTTTTCTTTCACAAACGAGCGTGCGTCATTGCCAGATCTATTTTCATTAAAAGAATGCTTCTGATGAAGTTATAAAATTGTAAAAATATCCGATTTATTAATCATTTACATCAATGGAATTATACACGTGTCTAATTGATTATTATTGCTATTGATTTTTTACAAAATATTTAAAAAATAATACTAATTTATAGTCACATATTTAAAATTCCGAAGAGCTCGTGAGCCTCAATGAAGAACCTTACAACATTTTTTTATTTGAATTTTCTATTAAAAATTAATTAATGAAGGTTTTCACTCATTTTCTGTACACCTTGTATAATATAACAAAAATATAAATCTTATAGGTCCTCCCTGCAACCATTCAAAATACAGCAGTAACGACTTTATTTTCAATACATGAAACAATTACTAGAAAAATGGGTTTGAAGATATTTTCAATCAGAAATATTGATCATAATAAATGAAAGACAACGCAAGCGCCATCTTTGGCCGAATTTCATGCGGCAACGTCAACGACAAAGAATCATTGTTTCATCCAATAAAGGAAGGCGAGAACTTGTCCTGTTTATGAGTACAGAAAACGGTGGCTGAACATTTTATTACAGAAATATTGAATTTATGATGATGTGCATAAATTCAAAACAGGGCAGACACATTTCTGGTCGATGGCCCAGGAGAGATAAACACACCTGATGTTAATGTTTGTAAAAATGGGTACAAAAACGAAACGCACGCAGCGGCGTCGAGAGTTTCGATTGTCGGCCAGTCCGACGTAATTCAGCAATTCAAGGCGATCATTAACAACAATATCCGTTTGATCTGGACCTAAACGGGTCGGACACCTACGCGAGCGCGCCCCACCGGCAGTTTCATCATCGCCATTACTGAAATTGCAACGTGCACGATTACACGCACTCGAAAATCAAAACGGCGTTTTGCATTCCTTTAACCAAAATAATATAAATTATTACAATGTATATTGTAAAAGTCTGCCAATCTATCCAAAAGAAAACAATTAAAAAGATATATATACAGAGAGCTTTTTTTATCAGTATACATTTCCCCTATGTATACCTGCAAAATACGCGAGTCAAATGCATTAATGTGTGTGTGTTTAGTTGCCTATAACACGCAACTGAACACACATATGCCAAATACTCAACTAAACATACACACATTAATCGGTTCAATGCGTTTAACTCGCGTTTTTTTTTTTTTTTGCAGGTATACACTTCCCCTAATGTATACTGATAAAATAACCTCTCTGTATATATATATATATGAGGGGTGAAATTGATAACAGAATCTAATGTCCCCCTGCAAACCACTAAACTTTGCATTAGACAACTTTTTCGTTTGGGCGCACTTGTCTCGATATATTCCACCTGAAAGATTAAAATGGGACACCCTGTATATATATATATAATCGATGTCCCCTTCTACCAATTGGTGTCGGGGTTATTAAAAAGATGTTCATTTTAATTGTTTACAATTGAAAATATGCTCTTTTTAAATGTTATCTTTTTTTTATTTTTTCTGTCCAAAAGAAGAATTGCAATTATAAAAGTGATCCTTTTAATTATTACATTCTTTGGACAGACAAACTCAAAAAGGAAGATAACAATTAAAAAGAGCATATTTGTAATTGTTTTCTTTTGGATAGAATAAAACAATCTAATTTTAAGAAAACACTCTCATTATTTTCACCCTTGTTAAGAAAATAGCTGTGGGTGTACCACACAATGCGCTCGTCCTTTTATTCCCTCCTCTTTTCTTTTCGTTTTTTTTTTATCGGTCACGTGCCTTATTTACGGAACGTTATCCAATCCGTCCTAGTTTCCTAGGATGTTTTCGAGGCGCTCGCTCGTGTTAGTTCAGTTACATAAACCTATATCCTCGAGAAAGTTGTGCGGCGTTCGAAAATGAAGAAAGAACGAACGAAAAAGAGAATAGTTTGCGTCGTTACAGGTGTTGATCGCGCGACGATCGTCGAAAATTATTTCGTTTCAATCGTTGCGCAACCTTAAAAAAAAAAACTCCGGTTGTGTAATGATATTAGCGAGAGACATTGGGCGTAATATTCCCCCTCCATAGGTGGTGGTGGTTTTGTTGCCTGGTTGGATTTACCTGGCGGACATCCCTAGATCCACCTAGGCGGTTCGCCCTTCTCCTTCTGGGTCTAATTGCTTCCATACGGGGCTTTTCTTTTCTGCGCACCAGATCTGTTTGCACACTCTCGTTATTTTTTAATAAATATAATTATACTAATACATTATACTTTTACTATACAGAATCAGTTGTCGTCGTGAATTAAATCTCAAAATGCTTGCATTAAATCGAATTACTTTTAATGTGGTATCCCACAAGGATCACATTCGGGCCCACAGCTATTTCCACTAATTATTACTTAATTGTCCACATTTGATGTTTTCCTTCTTATTTTATATACTTACGAAAGAATCTGTGTGTATATCAGGTGTTGGAGGAGGGTTGAGGAGGGTGGGGAGGACGTCTCGTTAGCGATGGCGCCGCGAGGCTCGGGACTCACCTTTTATTTCTGGAAAAAAGAGAGAAAAAATTGCAGGCGTTAATGACGATAATAAACGAGGAGCTCGGTCGGTTCAATTTTCGCCACGCAAGGAGTGAAACTGTCTCAACTGTAGAACGAGAAGAGGGAATATAGCAATAATAATAAAAAAGTTTAAGCTAGTCAAAGTATGAAACTTCAACCGTAGAGGGAAAAAAATGTTTGAGTGAATCAAAGTATGCGTAATGAGAAAATTAGTGAAGCTTCAATAATCGAATTATTGATATTTTAATGCCGATGATAATTGGATTATTAAAATATCATCGAATGGCGGGATTTTTAAATATTTTTGTATTTACTATATCTAGTTCATTATTTTACTTCAAATTATTAATATAAGATTATCCAAATTTTTATAAATGCACATTTTTTTGCAGAAAAAAAAAATATATATTATCGACCTGTGTGATCGGTCGATAATATATATATATATTTTTTTTTTCTGCAAATTTTTATAAATGCAAATTTTTTTGCAGAAAAAAAAAATATATATATATTATCGACCGATCACACAGGTCGATAATATATATATATATATATATATATATATATTTCCGCAAAAAAATTTTGCATTTATAAAAATTTGGATAATCTCATATTAATAATTTGAAGTAAAATAATCAACTAGATATAGTAAATACAAAAATATTTAAAAATCCCGCCATTCGATGAAGTTTATGAAAGTTTGAAATTTACGAAATGGTTATCCATTTAAGCAATGGATGGCGTTGCGGGCGTTTCCCACCAAAAATAAAGATATTGCAATGAAAGTGAAAGAAGAAACTGGAAAGATCATTCTGGAATGTTCCACACAGCGCGCGACGGTAAACGCGTCATCGAAAGTTCGAGAAACGAGCACGCGCGCTAGTGGCGCTGCAGTCACTCTATCACGAACATCCGAGTGTTGAACATCTCGTTATAAACAAATAGTGACAGTGTGGTGTTTATAAATGTGTTAAGTTTACTGTAAATAAATAAATAGACATTGTCTAACTTATTTCCGAGTCTGATTAAACCCGATTTCGTAACAATATTACCCTCTTATATTTTTCTTAACTTAGGAAATAGTTCTCCACTTAAGCACTGAACAATTGTAAAGCAATTAAAATAATAACTGTTTAATTAAAAGTCGGTAAAAAGCGAAAAGAAATAATTCTCCCGCGACACCCAATACGGATAAAAGAGGATAAGATTAAGAAAGAAAGAAAAAGCGAAAAGAAATAATTCTCAGCATAAACCACCTCCCCCCCACCCAAAAAAAAAAATCTATTAAAAATTAAAAAAAAACACCATTAAACAATCGCTATTGTTACGTAAAAATTCGAAAGCACCAAAAAAAAGCAAAATTGTTTCCATCGCCGTATTGAAGGATCGTTTTCTGCGGCTTCTAATTAATCGACTTTCTTTTCGCCGTCAATTAATCGGCTGCATTAGCGCGGTCGCAGTTTTACATGCTTTCGCAATTCCTGATCGCGGTGTGAAATTCAGATCACACAATCGACTCGACGAAAGTCGCCCCCGAGTGAAAATTTCCGCCGCACTCAAAACACCGGGGATTAAATGAATTTCGTTATCATGAAAATACAAATTGTGACAGGAATTTAGTACTTCAGTTTTTTTTAAGTTGGTAACAACTATTTTCTCTTACGTAGAAGTTTCGTCGACGCGAAAGTACCAACAGTGATAAATGAAATGGCACTACAGTTAGCGATTTTTTTTCTGAAGTTGGTTAAGATTATTATCTTATTTAGAAATTTCGCTGGCGCGAAATTACTAATTTGTTATGAATGAAAATTCCTATTTTTTATCTAAATATTTTCTTTTATTAAAGAAAGTTAGTGATTTTTTTTTTCTAAAGTTAGTTACAATTATTTTTTTATTGTAACGAAATTTCGCTTACACGAAATTACCAATCGTGATGAATGAAAATTCTCTATTTTTTTCCCTAAATATTTTCTCTTATTTAGAAATTTCGCTTTAGCGAAATTACCAACTGAAATGAATAAAAATTCCTTAAAGTTAGTGATTTATTTTTTTCTAAAGTTGGTTACAATTATATTTCCTATTATAACGAAATTTCGCTGATGCGAAATTACCAATTGTTATGAAAGAAATTCCCCACTTTTTTTAAGTTGGCGACTTATTTTTTCTCTTACATAGAAATTTCTCCGAGACGAAATTACCAACTGCGATGAATTTTCTATTCTATTCCCTAAAGTTAGTGATTTCTTTCTTTCTGAAATTGCCGGATTCTAGTTTAGTCGATAGCGATTCAAAACGAAGATTGGGCGATTAATTGGTCCACCTCAACATTGAGAGCATCATTGAAAACAAAAAAACATCAATTTTTATAACAGAAAGTCTGTTCAATTCAAACAAATTGTTCGCGTAAAACAAAATGGTGTTCTCACAGTTACGCTCAAGTGATTCAACGATTTATAGGGAGAACCGAATGCCGGCGGTAATAATAATAACGATAATAATGAGCGGCGGCTCGCGGAATCGAGATAACGCATTCAAAAGGTCTGCGCCAAGGGACGAATATGGCTCTAACGCGCTTACGGGCTGCCTTTTTTAGACAACGCGATATCTTCGAGTCGCGGACGCAGCAAACGTAACGATTCTTTATTGTGGGAAAACTGTTAATTTCTTCTCCGCACTCGGATCGATGGGAGATACTGATTCACCGACACTAAATGGAAATGAATTAAGAGCGTGCATACAAACAGTTGCAGTCATGTTTTATTTAATGTTAGGGGATTTTTACATTAAATTATTCAGGTATTGGTAAACTGATTGTCAATATAATTGACACTTGAATGGAATTCATGTCAAAAAAGATTGCAATTAATGTAATGTTTCTCCAAATATTTCTAATTCAGATATTAATTAATATTTCGTGTTCTTTCAAATATCTCCAACTCAGATCCTGATAGATGGAAAACGGCGCAAGGGCCATCTATTGCCCAATTTCGTGTGACATCAAAGATTTGAGATCCTGATTTGGAAGGATTAATTATTATTTCGTGTCCTTCCATATATAGACTTTTAAACGGCTATCGACCTTAGGTCTTTCAGCCAGTAGTCCTTGTCATATGTCTTGTAAGTCGGTTAGTCCCATAGTTCCGTATATCTCAACAAATATACAAACACCATTCATCCAGAATGTGATGGCCATTTCCGTTTTTAGGATCTCCTCAGAAATTAGGCAATAACTTTTATTTGCCTAATTTTGACTTTCAGGTCAACACAGCTTCCTCTAATTGCCTGGCATTAGCTTTAAAGTCACCGAGAGTAAATTCATTTAATCCCCGGTGATTTGAGCGCGGCGGAAATTTTCACTCGGGGGGGACTTTCGTCGAGTCGATTGTGTGATCTGTATAGTTAGATGTATAGTTTACACTTATGCTGTCATTCCAATTATATATGATAAAAAATCTGATTTGGGATTTTGATTTCAGCCGTTTAACCGCCCAAGGAAGAAACAACAATAAACTGGACATTCAAATCCGTATCGGCTCTAAATATCGGATCGAGAAACGACGGCGTTGAAACGCACCGACTTATTCACGAGCCGGACTTCTAGTAATCAATCATTTCATTCACAATGGATCGCTGTGTGTATTCAATTAGCGCCAACGACACGGAACGAATAATGAAACGATAACGGTTTCAAATGCCTCCCGCTCGAAACGAATACATGCATGCACGCCATAAGGAACGCGCCGTTAATGAATTGTTTTCACACGCGAGAAAAGAGGATTTGTGGAGGAATTCAAACGTGCTGGCCCGCGAAATTATTCTAAAAACAAACAAAAAAGAGGATTTTTAGAAGAAAAACCACTGAATTTTTCTATTATCGATTAATTATGACGTTAATGTCACTATAGCCCACGTTTATTACCCGGCTGTGATTTTACAATAACAAAAGATAACTTTTATTGCCTAATTCTGACTTTACAGTCACTATAGTTCACCTGGCTACGATTTTAAAGTTGCTGAAAGTTTATATTAATGTTCAATTTAGATTAATCAGATTAATTTAAATCACTATTATTACCTGATTTTGACTTTGCAGTCACTATAGCGTGCTATTGTTGGCTGGCTATCACCATAAAGTCATTTACAAGTTTTTATTATCACTTAATTATGACTTTATTAAATACTCACTTTATAATCACCGAAAGTAACTTGTATTGCCTATTGTTACCTGGCTGTGAATTTAAAGCTTCCAAATTTCTCTATTACAACCCTCATTTGACTTTGCGCTCACTATGGGGCACAACTGTTGCCTGACTGATACTTTAAAACCATTGAATGTTTCTATTACTGTCTAATTTCGACTTATAAGTCACTGTAAATCACTGCTTTTGCGTGGCTATGAAATTTTACCTAACATTTCTATTAATGCCTAATTTTGACTTTTAGTTCACCATAGCTTACTATAATTATCTGACTTTGACTTTATAGCCACCAAAAGTAATTTTTATAGCCCAATTTTGACTTTCAGCTTATTCGAATTGTCTGGCTTTGACTTTATATTCACTCAAAGTAACTTTATTGACTAACTTTGACTATAATATCACTAAAGCACAGTCTTATTGCCTGGCTTTGACTTTATAGTCATTAAAAGTAACTTTTATTGCCTAATTTTGACTTTTAGCTTACTCTAATTATCTTGCTTTGACTGTATAGTTACTGTAAGTAACTTTTATTGCCTAACTTTGACTTTGAGATCACAATAACTTACTCTAATTGCCTGGCTTTGACTTTATAGTCGCTGAAAGTAACTTTTATTGACTAATTTTGACTTTAATATCACTAGAGCACAGTCTTAATGTCCGGCTTTGACTTTATAGTCACCAAAACTAACATTTATTGCCTAATTTTGACTTTCATATCACTATAACTTACTCTGATTGTCTGGCTTGGACTTTATAGTCACTGAAAGTAACTTTTATTGACTAATTTTGACTATAATATCTCTAAAGCACAGTCTTATTGCCTGGCTTTGACTTTATAGTCACATTTTATTGGCTAATTTTGACTTTCAGATCACAATAACTTACTCTAATTGCCTGGCTTTGACTTTATTGTCACTGAAAGTAACTTTTATTGACTAATTTTGACTTTAATATCACTGGAGCACAGTTTTATTGCCTGGCAATAACTTTATAGTCACATTTTATTGTCTAATTTTGACTTTCAGATCACAATAACTTACTCTAATTGTCTGGCTTTGACTTTATAGTCACTGAAAGTAACTTTTATTGACTAATTTTGACATTAATATCACTACAGCACAGTCTTAATGTACGGCTTTGACTTTATAGTCACCGAAACTAACATTTATTGCCTAATTTTGACTTTCAGATCACTATAACTTACTCTGATTGTCTGGCTTGGACTTTATAGTCACTGAAAGTAACTTTTATTGACTAATTTTGACTATTATATCTCTAAAGCAAAGTCTTATTGCCTGGCTTTGACTTTATAGTCACATTTTATTGCCTAATTTTGACTTTCAGATCACAATAACTTACTCTAATTGCCTGGCTTTGACTTTATAGTCGCTGAAAGTAACTTTTATTGACTAATTTTGACTTTAATATCACTAGAGCACAGTCTTAATGTCCTGCTTTGACTATATAGTCACCAAAACTAACATTTATTGCCTAATTTTGACTTTCAGATCACTATAACTTACTCTGATTGTCTGGCTTGGACTTTATAGTCATTGAAAGTAATTTTTATTGACTAATTTTGACTACAATATCTCTAAAGCACAGTCTTATTGCCTGGCTTTGACTTTATAGTCACATTTTGTAGCCTAATTTTGACTTTCAGATCACAATAACTTACTCTAATTGCCTGGCTTTGAATTTGTAGTCACTGAAAGTAACTTTTATTGACTAATTGTGACTATAATATCTCTAAAGCACAGTTTTATTGCCTGGCTTTGACTTTATAGTCACTGAAAGTAACTTTTATTGACTAATTTTGACTTCAATATCACTAGAGCACAGTCTTATTGCCCGGCTTTGACTTTATAGTCATCAAAACTAACATTTATTGGCTAATTTTGACTTTCAGATCACTATAACTTACTCTAATTGTCTGGCTTTGACTTTATATAATCTTTTAAGGTTCTTAAACTAAATATATTTAAATTAATTAAAAATTATTTGAAAGTATTAATTTAATTTATTAATAATAATAATATACTTTTTTATTTATAAGTATATTTAATTAATTAAAACAAAAACACATTCTTGTAAAAGCTTGTAGACTACGTCTACGATCGCATTAACTACCATCTCGTGTATAGCAAGGAGGGGAATCCGGCGTAATCCGTTCTCGTATTAGGCAAACACCCAAAACAAACAAACCGCACCGGGTACGCGACTCGTTTTCTTTCCCTCCCCGAGTGAGTCGCGCACTTGGTTCAGTAACCCCGTTGGACGCTGCTCCTAACAACAACAACACCAGCAGCAGCAGCAAACGCCAGATAAAGTTCTATTTTTCCTCCACGTGCTGCTGCCGCTGCGTGCGCTCGACTCGAATCGATTCGAATTTTCCTTTTTCTTGGCTGGCGTCCGGCCAACTGGTAATGTAGTTCCTCGAAATAAATTAACTTCGATCTGGTGCATTGCGGGCCGCGATGAGGGGAAACGCCCATTGTTTTCTCCACACCGAATAAATGAAATTGTGAGAGTTACGTGAAGATGATAACTTTTAAACGCAAATTTGCGAAGAAAGGTTAATTAAAACGTATCGAAAAAAAGGTTTATAGGAGAAATTCAATCGATTGTGTTGTTAAAAATTATAATAATAATATTTATTTCATCAACAGACATAATGTAATAATTACAAAGGAAATTACAGTAAATTAATACAAAATTTTTAAAAATATAAACAATAACATGAAAATATATTCAGTAACTAACTTAAGACAAACACAGAAACATTTGTAAATAAATAAGTACTTAAAAAAATATTTATGTGCTAAATTATTAAACACAAAAAATTACATTAAATATTTTCGATTCAAAAATTGTTGCATTATATAATGTGTTATTGTTATGCAACAGAAAATGTCTAGACATTGTTAAAGTACTTATGTAACGTAAGTCGGTAGCTAAAGGGAAAATTATTTATTATTAATTAATTAATTATTTTCAAATTCTTTTTATTTAATTTAATATAATAAATTTTTCAAAGAGTGTTACAATTTATTTTGTTATTTTTTATTTAGCAAACATTTTTCTTTTTTTGATAAATCCCATGTTATTTATGAAGCCCATTTTTTTAAAAAAATGCGTATTCACATCCAGAAGCAGCCTTTAACAGCAATACCGTTATCTAATAGCAAACGGTATTGTTGAAAAACTCCGAATAAATATTTCACGCGCGCGCACATTCACAAAAATATGTATTATTCATGGCATCTCCTTGTAAAATAAGCCTCGGCAATTATTCATGGCGTCCTCTTGTAGAGTAAACATTAGCAATTCGCGCGAGGGAGTGTTAATTTCGGTGAGTAACGGCCGGCGAAAATATGCCCGGATTATAATTGCGATTGAGGTCAGGAAAATATGACCCGAACAACAACAGGAATTTTCGAAATATTATTTTAATGTCGTTCTGTTTAATAATAATTTATTTTCATTACTAATTGTATTATTGGAGCAAAGTAAAGTCAAACGATAATCTCGAATGCTTCAGAGATTTGCATTTTATTAACTTTAGAATTAATTAACACTTGCTAAACAATTGCATTTTATTGGGTCAAATTGTTTAAGACAGCAGCGCCAAAAACGGTGAAATTCTGAACCAGTTTCGTATACGCAACTACAATCACGTGTGTTTTGATGAGTCAATCTTTTTTTTAATTGCCAAATATATTATTATTATCAAATTCACAGTACATGACATAATCCCTTATAAAAATCCATCATATATAAAACATATAACTATTATAAACTCGATTGTAAATAATCGGGATTATTCTGTATAGAAAATGTTAAGATTAACGTGTACGTTAATAATGATCTTAACATTCTATGTATATCCTATATGCTTAGACTGTGGTGATAAAATATAACGTGCACGTTAAACTCAACATTTTCCTTACAGAATAGCCCCGAATAACACCAAATAATTAAGCCGTAATAGAGAATTGTGAACGCTATTTCGACGTTATTGTTTCATAATTTATTTTAATGCAGCTTTCATTAAACTGGAAGTAAAACACTAAAAGGATATTTTTTCGCGTTTCGGCGCCACAGTTTCGACAAGCTAATTAAAAAAAGGATAACAATCATTTTCAAAATATCACGTACATATTACTATTAAAATATGAATCAAAACTCAATTTCTTTGAACAATTGAATTATCGTGGTTATTATTATACAACCCGTTTCGGTTGCGCAGTAATTTCACTCACGAATGCGAAAAATCGTTCTATCCAATTACGGGGCCTTTATCATTAATATCTCGCCTTTTAAAAAAATAATTTACGACGGTCGTGCATCGCCTTATTTGCGGGTTGTGAAAACGCTCGCGGTCCGGCTTCGTTCGATGCGGACAAACGATTGCCGTCGCGTTTGATCTATGATAAAAAAAAAGTCGAAGGGTATTAATCGAGAGAACATGATAATAATAATAGTATTTCCAAGGATTTCATTTAGAGTGATAAAACTGAATGTTTTATTCAATTTTGTCTAGTGAAGAACTTGAGGCTTATACATTGTAATTCAATTTTAACAAATTAATGACACGTATTTTGTACCAAGACTCACTGAGAGCACAGTGCTGCCCCCTGGATTTCATCAACACTTTAGAATAGAAGAACATAAACAATATAACATTTTAGAACAGAAGATTATAAACAATATAAAACCCAAGAGGTAGCAGCAGCAATAATATAACATCCTGGGGAGCAGCACAGGGTGAAAATTGGTGCAAACATTTTTTCATTTTTTTAAATTGAATTTTATTATTTTTTCATACCCCTACACCACCATTATGGTAGTAGATGGGGATTTTAGATTATATATAATTTTATACAATATTTAATTTCATTATTATAATTTTTTTATGTAAATTCCGATTTAATTCGGAACGCACGCGAATGAATTTTAATTAATGGTTTCAATAAATATATATATATTTTTCGTTTCTTAATAAAACTCGGTTAAAAATCGTCCGTTGGATGGGTGGCCGGGATTAATTAAACGCGACGTGCAATTACCGCGGGCAATTACACGTGCCGCCGTTTATGAATTAATTTCATATCGGCGAGCGCTTTTATTATCCTCATTCAGTGGAAAGGAAGAAAAAAGAAACATGAGAGTAATAAAGAAAAACTACGTGCGCGTCAACCATTACAAAATAAATTTAAAAAATAGGAGAAGATTCTCAAAAACACTCAAAAAGGCTCAAAGAGGTCTTAAGAACTCAGAAAAGGGTTTTGAGGACACTCAAAAACGTCTTAAGAACACTCACAATGATTATAAGACCATAATAAAACTCTAAAACGTCTTAAGAAAACTCTAAAATATCTTGAGAAGACTTAAAAAGGTCTTAAGAACTCTAAAAAGGGTTTTAGGTACACTCAAAAACGACACAATGATTGAATGATCTTAAGAAAACTCTAAAATGTCTTAAAAAAAACTTAAAAAGGTCTTAACGAGCCCTCAACAAGTCTTAAGAACAATCAAAAGGTCTTAAGAAAACTCTTTAAAGGTCTTTAGAAGACTTGAAGAGGTCTTAAAAACCCTCGAAAAGTCTGAAGAACTTTCTAAAAGTCATAAGAACACTCAAAAAGATCTTAAGAATACTCAAAAAGATCTTAAAAACAATCAAAAAGTCTTAAGAAAGCTCGTAAGTGTTTTTAGAAGACTTAAAAAAGTCTTAAGAATCCTGAAAAAGTCCTAAGAATTTCCAAAAAACCCTAAAATCACACAAAGGGATCTTAAGAATAATCAAAAGATCTTAAGAACTTTCTAAAAGTCATAAGAAAACTCAAAACGATTTTAAGAACAATCGAAAGGTCTTAGGAATAGTTAAAGATGTCCTAAGAACACTTAAAAAGGTCTTAAGAAGAATCAAAGTAATCTTAAAAACTCGCCAAAAGTCATGAAAAGCCTTAAAAAGATCTTAAGAACACTCAAAAGGTCTTAAGAATAATCAAAGAACACCTTAGGTCGCTCAAAAAGGTTTTAAGAAGACTCAAAGTGATCTTAAGAACACTTAAAGAGTCATAAAAAAACTCAAAAAGGTCTTAAGAAAACTCTAAAATGTCTTAAGAAAACTCTAAAATTTCTTAAGAAAACTTAAAATGTCTTAAGAAGACTTAAAAAGGTCTTAAGAACCTGCAAAAAATCTTAAGAATTTTCTAAAAATATCTTAAGAACAATCAAAAGGTCTTAAGAATAGTCAAAGTTATCTTAAAATGTCATGAAAAAGCCTCAACAAGATTTTAAGAATACTCAAAAGATCTAGAAAATAGTCAAAAGGTTTTAATAACCTTTTGACTACTTTCTAGATAAGGTTTCAAAAACCTTTTGACTATTTTCTAGATCTAGATCAAAAAGATCTTAAGAGGTCCCAATAAAACTCAAAAAGGTCTTTAAAAGACCCAAAGAGATCTTAAGAACACCCAATAAAGTCTTAAGACGCAATCTAAAGAAAAAAATACAGGTTAACCTCAACTACAATTGGTTTAAAGAATTGTGTACAAAATATGCTTTAAAAATAAAATTCTTCTGAGAGTACTGGCCAAAATTGTCAGTAACGAAAAATGAGCACCTGCTGTCAAAGTAGTGACGTCATGAAAATAACATAACAATTAGTCTCAGCTGCCAAAAATGATCTAGAAATGAGTAATGGAACTTCAAAATAAACCTGCACGAGTCGTAGACCGTTTTAAGTTGATAGAACTTGTAAAAAATTGTCAGTAAGTTTTCTATTACTGACTATTTTTTGTTATATTGAAAGCCGTAACTATCGAAGCAGTGAGGTTATAAAAAATAACCTACAAATGAGCCTCGGCTGTCAAAAATAATCTTAAAATAACTTAAGACTCCATTTAAGATAACTTGTGCAGGAATCATATTAAAGAACTTGCTGAAATTGTCAATAATATAAAACGACTTGTGGCTTTTATGAAAATAACCTAAAAATCTGTCCCAGCTGTCATTACAGTCTAATGAGTAATGGAGCTTTAAGATAACCTGTAAACGAGTCATAGGTTGGTTTTGGTTGGAAAAACTTGCGAAAAACTAGGAGTGACGTTATGAAAATAACCTACAAATGAGCAATAGCTGTCAAAAATAGTCTTAAAATGATTAATGGAGTTTTAAAATAACCCGTACACCAGTCATAGATTGTTTTTAGTTGAAGAACTTCTTAAAATCGTCAATAATAGAAAGAAACTTATGGCTCTATGAAAATAACCCCCAGCTGTCGAAAGCAGTTTTGAAAATAGCCATAATCTACGCAGGAGTGACAGCTGTCAAAAGTAGTCTTGAGAATAACCTACACACGAGTGACAGCTGTCAAAAACGTTATCCACTGTATCCAATTAGATTAACAGAATTCTCACAGCACACATGGCAGGTATTTGTTTTGCGATGTTGAACATAATAATATAAATTGAGTTATTTTTCGTTTTGTTTGTTTTAAATTATAAATCAGTGATTGGCAAGATTTCCAATTATCGACAAATTAAAAATAACAAAAAATCGCAAAACGTCACAGGTTTACAGCTGAAACAATTGAGTTTAAAATATCAAAACAAACGCACATTCGCGATTTATTGAGTGCACACGAAATTTCAACAGCGCAACCAAACCTATCTCGGGGTTTTCTTTTCTTTATTTTCAAGCCTCAAATTACGCAAAGGAGGAAGACGCAATTGATACACAAATGAAACCAGCTGAGAGAGGAGAAGCAACAACAAAAAAAAAACGCAATGACTCAAATGCCACATGCCCACACACAAACAACTCAAGCCAGCAGTCTCCTCATTCCACAACCCGATTAACCTATATCCGTCAAAATAGAGGGAGTAAAGAAGGGAGTAGGTGGAGGGGATACAAAACGTAAACAACTGTTTTCTTTTTAAGGGTGGTGATTATTTTTTTGGAAATAATTTTGATGTACAAGCGCGAATCCATCTGGAGTAATCTCAGACGAACCGGTTTTGTTTATGCATCCCAGGCAACAGGAAAAAAAGAACAAACGAATGACGTAAGTGTGTTAGCCAATGGTCACCGACGTTTTAAAACAATCGAATACGAATCTCGTTTCGGGACTCACCTGTTGTCGTTCCCGGGTAATCCGGCGTTATCCATTGTATCCAATTAGATTAACAGAATCACTGCACTGTACAACAATAATAAATAAGAACTTTTGAACACTGTACACATTTTGGTGTGTGGCAGGCACTACTGGCATCACTTATTCCCCACGGCGGTGTTGTTGTTTTTTTTTTATTTCCGTAATCACATCACTTTATTTTTTCCGTTTCGAGTGGGTCGCACTGTTTTTTCTCGTCGTGGATTTTGTGCGGATCAAAGGCACTTCGTTTCGGTCGCGTTGCGCTTAACTCGCTCACGGAACACCCGACCAACAAGTGTCAGCCATATTGGGTTTTCGCTCGGGTGCGTTCGGATGAAGGCGCGACGCGACGTCAGCGCCATCTCCTTACAGCTCGAACGATTACAGCGCTCAGTTTAAACAGGATACGCTTATCAAAAAAAGGAACTAATGATGAAGGTGCGTTGCGACGTTAGCGCCATCTTATAATAAATTTTAAGATTACAGCGCGCTTTTTGAACAGGATACTTTTATGAAATAATAATGTAGAATACTATTTTGTTCTTTATTCGTAAGCTTTGAATTCTTCTTCTCAACCTTCGTATTCTTTCATCTCGCATCCTTAAAAAAATTAAGCTTAGAGGAAATTACATTTTCCACTGTCACTTTTCTATACATTTCCCTTTCCACATCAAGGTTAATATGTGTGTGACTATTAAATTCTTCAAAATTGTCTTCCCATTTTATTGAAACAACGTTTTCAACTGTTTAGGCCATAACAACCGATTTCAACTGTTTAATCCATACTTTAAACGATTGTTCATTATACAAACTGATCAATTTTTTTTATGTTAAATTTTTTCATCTAATTACTACAAGAATCACCGCAAATATAGTTCTTTTTGCAACACTTCATGTCCCCAGGACAGTCGGCGTCGGTCCTGCAGGGCACTCCGGATCTGCAGGATCGCCTGGCCTCGGGACTCAAAGATGGCGGACAGTTGTTCGAAACCACAACTGGAAAATCGTTAACAGTGAAACAAAAAAAAAATAAAACAAATTACCCACTAAACAAAATGTTCACAAATAACGTTGCATCAACATTAAAAACAACATTAAACGTTAATGTAACATTAGTGCAACATTATTATGTCCGTTTTGCTCAGTGGGTAGTGTCTATACTTTTAAAAGACGGGAAAATAGGGGGTAATGAAAGAGAGAGAATATCTGCAAGCATTTTAAAGATGTTGAAGAATGAGAAAATAAAGAGGGATGCGCCAAAGAAAAGAAAAAAACAGAATGAAGAGATGAATTCAAGAAGTTTACTTCAAAAAAAAAGGATAAATGGAAGAAAAGAGGTGAGTGAAATAATGAAGAAGTGAACTAAAGAAGACGTATAAAATATGCGAAATCAATAAAAAAAATCTACAAGAAAAAAATAATTAAAACAGTTACTTACGATCACAACAATTATTATAATACCGACAACAATAATCATTCACAATATCCCCGCAGGCATTGCACAAATCCTGCACGTTGTTCCTCGCAACTACAAAAGGCAATTGAGTGAAAATCACTAAAACCAAACACCCGATTCGCTTCATTGTTTTAATTTTTATTAACAACTGGGTGCGTACAATCAATCAATCAATCATCAACAACAACAAATGATTCTAAAATGAAACAAATGAAAGTCCGCGCTGGAAATCAGTATTCAAAACGTGCGCACTAGCCGCTCAATGAAATTTACAAACCACACACAGGAACACAGCAAGGATGCAATTGATATCGAGGCTGATTGCAGCGCAAGAATTTTCAACCTTGATGAAAGGATAGAAGAAGTCGAAGGGGAGTTTGATGTCGAGTGTTGGAGGTTCGGGGAATTTCGCCGTTTGTTTTTTGGTGACGTCGTGGAACATTACTTCGCTTCTAATGGGGATTTCTAGGTGGAGGGTTGTGTTGGTCAGCTTGAATTGGAATCGGCGGGGGTTAGTGAATTCCACAAAGCTGGCTAGGAGTTTTTCTTGATTGTGTTGCTCCCTAGCGTGGAAAAAGTCGATTTTAATTGTTGTGCTGACGTTCAAACAGAGAAGGGTTGTGTTGGAATCGAAGAGTTTTCCGAAAGTTGAGTTTAGAACTTCATGAGGGGTTTTCTCAAATAAAATCCCTTCCCAATCGGAATGTTTGAAGCTGTTAGAATTCCCGTATTTACCCACGGTTTTATTAATAATTTTAATAAATTCAATTTCCTCGACCGTTTTGTTTTTTTCAATTTTGAAAGTTTTGTTTTTGATTAATTCTAATTGCGAATCCATCGACCAAAACGCTAAAATTTCATTCTGCACAACTTTACATAAATTATCATAGCTTGCAAAATTAACAACCTTATCAATTACGCATTTTGTTAATAAATTATACCCAAACTCGATCGGTAAATTCGTTTCGTTATTCAAAACGCATTTTCCTCTTTTACTCACTGGCAACACAAAGAAGTTTTTCGTAAAATCATTGAACCCCCTCTCAATCTTCTCTTCCGTGTTGACCAAACTTTTATTACTCGTCACATTCAGGGAAATGCTTCTACTAACAACACGATCCGCTATTAAAATCGGTTTCCCATAAATATACCCCGGATTCCCGCTCGTATAATCCGAATAATTCCGCGTGTAATTATCCCACATAAACTTTACTTCAAACACCTGTTTAAAGTCCTCGTTATTCGTGGTTAAATCGAGTATAAAGTTTTTTAATGTAATCACAACACTGACTTTTGTAATACCGCGGGTTCCGTTGTGGCGGAATTCATAGCTGGCTGATTGGACGAAATTTATGCAGGATTTTTGCCCGTTCCTGGAGTTGTCCTTGCACATCGGCTGCATTTGCGACAGTTTCTTCAAATCCCCCTGGCACTTATTCATCGCTGCATCGCAGATTTTTACATCCAGAGGAATGCAAACATTCCTCGGGCATTCCTAAAATAATGAAATACTTGTACCCTCAAAAATTGTTTTCTCTTATTAATATTTTAAACTAATAAGAACGAAACTAATGTTGTTTCGTCCACTAAAAGAACTTGTCCTATTTATGAAATAAGGAAAGATAATTCACCACAATTTTTAACCATTGTGGGGTAACCCACCTGTTGATTCGTGAAGTTGACAGAGAACAAATATGGCTCAGATAAAACCGTAACGTTCCCGACGTAATTCAAAACATTAAAATCTCCGTTGCTCTTCAAACTTTGCACGCATTCCGTTTTGCCGTCCACGAGAAACTTCACTTCCGACCTGACGTTGCAAAAGTGCGTGATGAAACCATTCGGCAAATCTGCAATGAGGAAAAAAATCTATACAACTCGTGGTAGGTAGTTGAATTACAGATTTATTATTTTGTGGTAAGACCACAGACAATTACTTTACGGTTGATGCAAGATGTCTGAACCTCACCTAATCTTTTGACTATTTGATTATTCTTGACTATCCAAATGGAATCTCCGTAGCTGTAATTGAAATTAAGGTCGTAGTCGTGTTCGACTTTATCGCTACGCACAAAATCCGGCCAGTTGTAATCGCTTTCCTTCTGCTTCATCGCACTCGCTTTTGTTTTAATTGTCTAAAATAATTGAATGGCTTTAATCCAAAAATAAAAAGACGGCTTAAAATACAAAGAATTGCTTTGTGTTTAAACCATAGAAAATTATTATTAGACAATATACAGATTGTTATTCTGATTCAATCGTCTTTATAAATTTACCTGTTTTTCTTGAGAGACGTACTGCTGAGGCAGATTGCTCCTCACCACGCAAAACAAGCTGTTCTGCGTCATTTCCCATTCGTACAACGTCCGGTTTTGGTAGACGTATTGCATGTATTTGCAGAGCTTTGTGTCCGGAACGAAATCCTCGGCGTCGTCGCACGTTTTGAACACCAGTTTGTCTTCGTAGGTGCAGTCCTTGTCGCAGCAGCAGTTTATATCACAAAAACGATGCTGAAACACAAAAGGATCCCACTATTAAATATTAATATAAGATTTTTCTGTTAATGGTGCGATCTTAAAATGGCATAAATGCTTCTGACGATTAGACGATTGTAAATGTCTGAATAAAGATGATTGTAATAATTAAAATGTATTTTAATTAAGACACTTGCTTATTCGTTTCACTATTACCACATGTCTTAATTAAAATACATCCTAATTATTACAAAAAAAATGTTTTACCACGGCGAGAAATTAATTATATATATATATATATATTATAATAATAATAATTTTTATTCACAAGTTTTCATTACAAATTGAATACATATTATTATGAGGAGGAAATACACAATAATAATATATATATAAAAGCGAGCAGAATTACCTCTGGTTGATAGCTCAGACATACTAATACACAAATGTATTGTATATAATAATAACCTTTATTTATTTAGCATCTTGCTATATGATAACATAGAATATATATGTATTTATAAAAAAGAAATAAGAATATAAATATTATTGTACTCGTAAAATGTAATTGACTGAATAAAAATGACTGTTTATATGGTTTTTTCGAGCCAATACTCGTCTAATTAATATTAAATTATTGGTAATTTATTTTATATTATTATTAATCAGGATTTAAATAATATATCAGCCATTTTCTGAAAATTAAAATCCGCGCGTGAAAGCGCCATCTAACCATGAAGCGACGCACTCACGATCGCGTTGGCAGCACTGCGACAACTGGCGCCTATATTCAGACTGTGTAATCATAGAATAAAATTAATTATAGATGTACTAACAGGGTCGTTTCACGCAGATGGGAGTTGTTTATACTGTATCGAAACTCGCCGCGACATGGTCGATAGGGGGCGCCTACGTATATTTTTAAATTTCCCTCCACAAATGACTAAGAAAAGGCGACAAATACGCGACAAATCCCTCCATTTTCGTTCCTTTGTTTTGTTTTGCTTAAGTGCGTTTTACTACTATTGTGAAAATAAGTGTCTATTTTGCTGGAAAAAGTGCTAAAACCGTAAGAGTGTAATTGTTACTTCATTTAATTACAGTATGATATTGATTCTAACATTATAGTATGCTATATTATCGTAAATATAAATGAGTAAGGTTATGTTTACAATACAGGTATACGCTGTTCATATAATTACATTTTATTATATTTTGGATATTATTTGTGTATGACTATATTTGAAATAAATGTTAATTTTATTCTCTTTTATTTCACAGAAATCAAGAATCGACAGATTGTTCTACATCGACAAAAAAATATGTATGTATTTCATTATGTTTGAAATTTTTTTCTGTTAAATATATTAAAATATTATGTATTTGTGTGTGTTTTCATATATTCTTTGTTCCCATCCCTATAAAAATTAAATTATATAATCTAATATAAATGAAAAAAAAAATTAAAATATATATTCAATTGTACAGATAAAGTGTAAAAAAATAAATGATTATTTTATTTAAAAAATAAACGTTATTTCTATATTGTATTAAAGTTTTACTTAAGAAATGAAATACGTTTTTTTTTAAATAAAATAATCATTTATTTTTTACTTATATAATTTTTATAATATTCTGTACATATAAATGCATTTAAAATTTGAGCGGCAAAACTTTAGTTGGCGATATGGTTAAAAGAGGCGCTGGCCACAATCATAGTCACAGTCGGTACATGCGCGTGACGCTTCTATCCTGTTTATTATTCTAGGGTACTAATTAGATATTACTATCTATGCGTCGGGGGTTTAACATAACCTCAATTATCAACGAAAAGTATTAATAATAATTCGTTTCGATTTTGCGGAGAACTATTAATTTAGATTACTGTGTCTGGTAAATTCCGCAGATAAAGTAGAAGACTAATTCTAGGCTTCTACCTAAATAAGAACTGATGAAAGATGGAACGCTGTTTGATGTAGATTAAAAAATTTTGAAGCCTCAATTGTGCGATAATTAAAAATGCCTCTACCGCCAGCTTTAGTGGCGAAGCTAGCGAAACGCGGAATAGCCAGCGCTGTGAAATCAGTTGAAAAGGAAAACAAGCAGGAGTACAAAGTAGCGGCGTGCTGCCCGAACAAATACAACATCTACCACGAGTGTTCGTCCTGGTGCCAGTTCCACTGGAAAGTCCAAAACGCCCCCGATGCTCAATACCAGAAAAACATGAAGAAATTATTAGAGAAGTACCCGCTTCCGAAAAACTGCACCGAGTTGTTCGACAACGGAGTCGGGAGGTTCTACTATTGGGATTTGGAGAAGAATTTAGTGTCGTGGTTGCCGCCCAGTCATCCGAAGGCAGTGCTGTCGGAATCGGCGTCCAAATTACGGCAGAGGATGTGCGAAACCGAAGCCAAGCTGCAAGACGAGCAACTGCAGAGGGATCTCGAGAAGCGGAAGGACAAGCACAAGGACAGGAGGGACCGGGAGAGGGATCGAGACGACGATAGGAAGTATAAGTACGATCGTGACAGGGGCAGGAAGGGCAAGCGGGACGATTTGGATCCGATGGACCCCGCCGCTTATTCGGACATTCCACGGGGAGGATGGAGCGACGGGTTGGAGAATAACAAGTCAAAGGTCGATACGACGGCGTCCGGCGCGCTTTTTCAACAAAGACCCTACCCTTCACCCGGCGACGTTTTAGAAGCAAACAAAAAGAACCTCAAGAAGAAGTAATCGATTTTAAACTCTTCCGAAGTTGGGAACAAACATTTTACATAATAATTTAAGTATGAGAGTAGTTGAGTGATTAATCTCAACTCTTCTGAAGTTGGCTTTTTGTTTACACGTTTGACAATTAAGTAACCATGAAAACCATATAACTTTGTTTCACTTTTGAGTAACTAGATATGCGCAGTAAAAGCCGAGAAATAAAATGTGTGTTTCTATGATTTACGCAATATTTTTCAGAAACATGATAATAATTTATAAATTGTCATAAAATACATTTTTTTAATAAATCATATAAAAAGAACTTGAAAATTATTAATTCCTGTAATTTGTTTTTTTTTTAACTCACCTGCAAATCGCAGGAACAAGAACTTTTTGTAGTCGGCCTATATTTCCGAATTGCCCTTCCGAAATCGTCTTCTTTCTTCACTTTGATTACGGGTGCAATTGTAGTGGCGTTTTCAAAACTACAAGAACTACTGTTATCTCCGACTGAGCAAGTAGTACCCGTAATCAAGTCTTCGGTTGTGTAGAATCCTGTCGTAGTTTCTTCAATTGCTATAGTCGTTGGCTCCGATTTAGCACAATAGTGTAGGAATACTGCGTAGAGTATGAATCCGTTGAATATCATAATTTTTAAATTATCCATCATTATCGTATTCTTAAATATTTATGATTACACTGATTTATTTATTTTATATTAGTTTTGCTTGTTACGTCACTTTAATACTTTCCGTACTAACTCACGGATGAACGTAAAGTTGCACTAAGTTCAAATCTAATCTTATAGGTGACAATTAAAACTCCCACTAAGATCTACTTAGTACTGAATAAATTACAATCATCTATAGCTTTGATCATTCATGTTTCTTTTTCGAAACTTCCTCCGACAGCAATGAAATCTTTACAAACTTGCATTCAGTTCAATTTAGTGCAAAACAATTGCACCTTTTTTTTGTGTGATTGCAGTCACAGCTGTTAACAAGTTAAGTAACAATCATTTGTATTCCACCCCGAATTTAAAAAAATTCCTCAATATCACGTTCAGCTCGAAAGTAACGACACCCATCGCCTCCGTGTTCAGCTTGTATCTATCGTTGGTGGTAAATATCAAGTCGGGGTATTTGAGCTGAGGCCCCCCGCCCAGGAAGTACTGGACGAAACGCTCCTTGACGCTTCCGAACGGCCTCCAGGTGTAGCAGTGCAGGGTGTGGAAACCGGGCGTCGTGGGAATCGTCACGAAGCCGTAGCCGAACAAGTGGCAACGCCCCAGCCAGTCCAGGTGAAAGACTTGGATGTAGATTTTGGGCCAGCCTTAAAGAATTATCATAAAAATAAATCAAATTATATCTCGGACAAAGTGTACAAGTTTTTTTTAATGGAAAGATGAGAGCGGATTGCGAAATTTATTTCAGAACCCGTACCTTGAATTCCTGTAGTGGCAAGGTGAATATCAACGGGAAAATACCATTTGGATGTGTTCTCAAAAATCGATGCTGAAACTTGCGTTTGTCCCTCCTTTTTACCAGCCACTACTTTCCAATTATTCCCTATGAAAATAAAAAATCATACAATTAATATTTCCAATGATTAGAAATATTACTCCACACAAATAACAAATATTTACATTATATTCTCGAATTGGCTATCGGTCAGAGGCCAGTCCACCATTTATTCATATAAATCATTAAAAATACACACTTTAAATCTTAGAGCAATGTAAATGCCAATTTGGAATGTATAAATCGTGGATCTGTGTGTGCTTTATCATTTTTTTTTCTTTTAACACTCGATTATTTTTCGGGGAAACTCACCACAATGCAGCGTCCATTTGCAGAACAAATTCTGCACCGGGAAATCCTTAGCGCTGACGATTTGCCCGATTATGTGGACTTCTGCCATGGAATTGTTAATTTCACGCGACTGCACGGTCGACTACAATCACATAATCATGTTCAGTTTGTTTATAAACACAGGCGCGTTGCCGGGCAACGGAGCGTTTCCGGTAGGTGCGCCAACGTATTAAAATCAAACCCGAATACATTCATAAAACACAACCCAATTTGGAACAGTTCCGAAATGGGTAACCAATAACAGCTCCTTCATTTTGTTCCGAGATGGCTCACCAAATCATAGATGCGTATTAATAGCTCCTGTCATTTTGTTCCAAGATGGGATACGAAATCATATTTCCGTACTAACATCTCGTCATTCTGTTCCGAAATAGGTCGACAAATCATAGTTAAGTATAAATCAGCTCCTGTCATTTTGTTCCAAAACAGGTAGAAAAATCATAGTTTCGTTCCAAGATGGATTACCAAATCATAGTTCGCTACTAACAGCTTCTGTCATTCTGTTCCGAGATGAATCACAAAATTATAGCTCCTGTCATTTTGTTCCAAGATGGATTGCCAAATCTTAGTTTCATACTAAGAGCTTCTGTCATTTTGTTCCAAGATGGATTACCAAATCATAGTTCCGTACTCCGTAGCTCCTGTCATTTTGTTCCAAGATGGGTCGTCAAATTCCTTGGAACAGTTCCAAGATTACAAACGCGAGTTTTGGGAAATTGATTCGTTTTCAAATTACAAAGCATACAAGTTGAAATGGAAATTAAATAAACGAAACGTATTTGCGTTTAAAATTTCACGAAATAAAATCTAGTCTTATAAAATAACTGTCAAAATTATTGTTTATCACACCGCCCTTGCAATTGTTGCGAGTCAATCAGAGAGAGCTCTCCGTCAATAATCCAATAAATAGCATTTTAGACCTGAATAGGGTTTAAAATCCCCCCGAGTCCAACAGTTAATGAAACCCAAGGATCCCTGCAAACCGTACGCGTGTAAAATTCAGGCCTGCTTATCTCGTAAGTGATTTACGTTTTTGTAAGGTTAAGTTATGTAATGTGCACGTAAATGATTAGCATATAAGGCTAATAAGGTGCTAATTCGGAGATTATTTCGGCTTCTGTGATTGGAAAACGGCTGCTTATAAATGTAAATTGATAATAAGTTGACGTTAGTTAAGTTCGGAGAATGTCGTGCTTACAGTCGAGATGCTTCAGAAATGCTGGAATTAAGTTGAAGTAATTACGATTTAACGTAATCTTTGTTTTCGGTATGGTTTTTGCTTGAAATAATTACGGTTTAATGTATATCGAAGACTAAACGAAATTTAATTTTCAGAGAACAGATACCAAGAGCCGTCATGCCAGCAGGCAATTGAGGCGATGAAAAACTGCTGCCGCAAGTGGAAAGACAGCAGCTACGTGTGCGACGGCTTCAGGAGCATCTGGGAGTCACCGGAGGAGCCGGCCCCGAAGAGGGAGCAATGAGCAGGAGGCCGATCCTGAAAGACCGGTCCTGGATAGAGAGAAACCCGCGGCTGTTCGTCGGAGTCGCGACCGCCGGGAGTCTGCTCGTGTTCTTCAGCAAGCCGATCTACGACTTTTTCTTCCGCAAGGACATCCCCGACCTGAAGGAGCTCCAGAGGCAGCACTACATAGAGAAGGCGCTGAAGGCAAATGGAGTCCGTTAAGAGGGCGAAGAACCGGTTCAGGCAGTACCCGGTTTTGTTGGCCAAGTGCAGGACGGAGGGGAGCGTGTACGCCAAATGTGTGCTCAAGAAGGATTCGGTTAACGTCAACGATTGCGCCGAGGAGTTTGGTCGGTTCAAGAAGTGCCTGCAGAAGAACGCTTTGAGTATGAATACTAGGCTGTAGCTTTGGAAATAAACTAGTGGAGTTTATGTTGATTTTATTCAGTGGAAAAAAAAAAAGTGAGGAAAAATGATTTGGGACTATTTCAAGCATTTGCACTATTTCTGGCATTTAATCGCCGCTGGTGTGGTTCGATTGGTGTTAATCGGCTACGGGGTTTATCACGATGAAAATTTCTCTGTACCTTACACCGACGTGGACTATAAAGTTTTTACAGACGCGGCTCGGCATATCGTTAAAGGGGGTTCCCCTTACGACCGCCACACCTACCGTTACTCACCGATCATCGCGTTTTTAGTAATCCCCAACATTAATTTACATCCCTTATTCGGGAAAGTACTGTTTTCATTATTCGATTTAATCGTAGGTTTATTAATTAGAAACATTGTTAAATCGGCGCTTAAGGAATACGAAAATTACAAACAAAAATCCGATTGCAAGGAGGAGAATTTGCAAAAAATTGAATCGGGAACGAGTTTGAGTAAACCTAACATAAAAAACGTGCGTAATCGAAAGAAGAACAAAAATTTCGATAAGCGGAGGATTAAATCAGAACACGATTTACAAGCCGACTTAAGCATGATGCTTTGGCTGTACAACCCTCTGACGATCGGGATTTCAACGCGAGGAAACTCGGATTCGATTGCGGGTTTATTAGTTTTGCTGACCGTTTATTGTATTCAGTGCAAGAAATTTTACTTCCTCGGGGGTTTAATCCACGGGATTTCTATCCACACTCGGCTTTACCCGATTATTTACAGCCTTGCATTTTTCATGCATTTGAGTAAATATTCCTACTATATGGCTAATCATTTTAAGCAGAATAATTTTGAAAAAAATAATCAGAGGGGGGGTAAGAAGGTGAAAAATCAGGTGGTTCAGAATTTAGATAAAAATATTGCTCTAACGACGACGAATATCGAAGAAAGGAGGACGATTTTCAAGAAGCAATATTTGTTATATTTAATCCCGAATTTAGATCAGCTGAAGTTAATATTGGGCTGCGCCTTAAGCCTGATCCCGCTGACTTATCTATTCTACCGGCTTTACGGGTATCAATTCTTATATGAAACCTACATCTACCACGTCGTGCGCAAAGACACCAGACACAACTTCTCCGTTTTCTTCTATTTGCAATACTTAACAGCCGGCGTGAAAAACATCGGACTCTGGCAAAAAATCCTAATCGTCCTCCCCCAAATCGTCCTACTCTCAATCTTCTCGATCCGTTACGGCCTCAACAGATTCGCCCTGAACTTCTCCATCCTCACCCTGACCGTCACCGCGGTCATCTACAACACGGTGCTCACCTCGCAGTACTTCGTGTGGATCCTCGTGGTCCTCCCCCTGTGCACGTGGCAGATAAAAATGTCTGCGAAAACGTCCGTCTTCTTGGTGGTGATCTGGGCGGCGGCGCAGGCCGCCTGGCTGATGCCCGCCTACTTCCTCGAGTTCCAGGGCCAGAACACCTTCCTCTTCATCTGGATGCAGAGCGTATCGTTCTTCTGCGCCAACATCGCCATCCTCGGTAGGTTGATCATGAACTTCATGCCCGCGAAGAAGTTAAAGTCAGCGTGATAAAAAAAAAACACGCTCAAACAATATTTATTTAGTCTTATGTAACATCGTTATATGTTCCTCTATATTGCTCAGTGCGAGGTGTACAAACAATATAAATTAGTTAAATTAATGCCCACGAAGGAGTTGAAGTCAGCGTGTTGATTAAATAAAAACAAAAAGTTTAATTGAATTAAAAAATAATGTATATGTGGGATTTATTAAATTATCTTTTTTTTTTAAATCCTTGATTGCATTTTAATTTGCAACGTGGTTAACGAATTAATCAATTGTGTAAACGAGCGTTAAATTCATCCAATAGCTGGAAGACTATTAATTAATTAAGTAATAAAAAAAACATGCAGGTTATTGGATTACGATATCTTAGTTATTATGTTATATCTTTAATTGAGAATATTTGTATTTTAATGAAAAAAAAAAAAAATAGAAAATAGTTGATTAAACAATCTTTTTTTTTATAATCAATTCGATAATCAAATTTACTTTCAAGCCTCACAAATTTATTATAAGGATATTTTTGAAATTCAAAAGCCATTTTTTTTATTTTCAACCTTAAAAAAAGTAATATTGATATCAATTGAAATATTTTCAAGCCTAATAAATTTATTTTAATGATAAATTTTTGAAGCCCAAAAGTAAACTTAAGTTTAATTTCATCCCTCCTCTGAAAAGCAAAATTGTAATTGAATTTACTTATTAATTAACTATATTTCATTGTATTGTTTTTTTTTATATATTATATAAATATTTAATTTATATATATATAAAATTGTAGTTCATTTTTACAGTGGCGAAAAAAGAAACGATTGCATTTTTATAGATCGTTTTCAATCTGTCAAATTTTATAATTGTGATTCACCTTATCCTTTAACATGTTTGTATTGTTTTTCTCTTAAATCAAAGCCCGATCGCTGTGTCGAAAAAAAAAACGAAAGACTAATCTTGTATTAAACGAATCGATTTTGAGTATTATTGAATAAAATCCTCGTATGAAGACTTGTGATGAAACGGCACGGATTGTTTCAATTTGAATTTATTTGGACCATTTCCCAGCCCTCCCTTGAATTTTCCCTAGATTCATAATAAATTAAAGACGACACCAGCGCCACCTTTTGCCTAATTAATTATTTATTTTTTTTAATCTTTTTCCTTTCTACCGTTAGGTGTAAGGAGGCCTAATTAATAATATGTTTTAATAAAGTGTGGATTTATTCCTCTCCCTTAGAGAAGCTCCCCTCTGAAGTACTGCTTTGGATTTGTCTGAAATAAATATCTAGCTCCTTTGAACTTAGTCCACCTAATATCATTTTATCTTCCGAATAAAAGATTATATATATATTATATATATATATATATATATAATATATATATATATACAATCTAAAATGCCGGAGACAATTATGAAAATTGTAAAATAAATTTTCAATCTTTTAAAAAAGAAAGCTAATGGCTTCTTTGGATCGGGTTTTTATAGAAATGAATAAACAAGAAATGGATTGAATTTGAGATGATTATTTAGGGATTGGACAGGTTTCCACACCACCCTGTTGGATCGAGGGATAATCCAAGCTTGGGGTACTGCCCTCGGCGCATTAACTTTTGTTTAGCGAGAGTTTCGCGGCAGATCGGGCACCAAAACACGAGCAAACGCCTTTTAACACCCGATCTCCCGCTATATTTTACTCGCCTTCAATAAATTGAAGTTTCATCTATTTTGCCTATCGGGAGGAAAGAGGGTGATTCTAGTTTTGAAGCTAAATCATTTTATCAGAAATAATTATTATGAAGAGGGAAATATAATTGAGAGAGTAAAAAATATTTAAAAAATACTTGTGTGTTGTAATAATTTACAAAATAAAAGGAATAAAAGAATTTTTTTATCAAGAATAAAATTGATAAAATGTATCGGATATATACATATAATATAATCTGTTCCTCTTTCTTTTGCTTTGTAGCATCGAGTACGTATCAAGTAATGAAATAACAATGAAGCATTTCAAATGGAAATCTTAGATGTAATTAAGATTATGAATAAAAGAAATAGATTAGAAAAAATTGGGTGGTGATTATAAGAAAGAAAAGGTTTAGAAAATAATTATAGAAAGAGAGGAGAATAATAATGTAAATAATACATTATAATAATGTAACTTTTTATTTTTAAAACACCTTTCCCCGCATCGTCCTGTTTTATTGTTGCCCTAACCTGACCTTAAACACCCCCCACGGTCGCCCTACCACCCGGATGGTGGCCCTGTCTTAGAGGACGGACGTTCCGCGGGTCGAGGAAACGAAAGACCGGATTCAGGACGCGGGGATGCAGCTGAAAAAGAAACAACAAAGCCGGATACGCGACGCACGAAATGTATCAACCCGAATATATAGCAAAGAAATCGCGGAACGCACGAAGTTTAATAAAAAAAAAAAAAATAATAGAAGCAAAATCGGGATCGCGTCGCGGTTGCTGTAATTAATTCATAACGGAGGCGGGGACTCTAATATCGGGTAATAAAATCCACTCACCGGTCGTCTTGGAGTCATCTCTTGCAGGACCTACCTTCTGTAACAACAAGAAAGAAAAAACAAGTTAGCCATGTAAGTAAATAAATTAAAACAATTACAACTGTTTTTATTAATAAAATGATATTTTTAATAAGAAAGCAAATTCATTTCAAATAATCAACACACATAAGGAAATAAAACAAAAATCTCAACTTACATTATTGAAGTCGAGAAACCGCAGCCCAGAAGTTCGCGTGTTGCTCGAAGACCATCTGAAGGGGGAGGAGGGGCGGCGGCCGAAGAACACTCCCGCACTTTACGATAGGGTAACTCTGACCCTCGCGCACTTTATACTCCCGCACTTTACGATTAGAGCAACTCTGACTCTCGCGGCACAACTACAATGTCCACACACACACACTTAAGCTGAAATAAAAAGAAACTTAATTTAGTAATTGTTATAAATCATTGCTCAATTAATGAAAACACTTTTTTTTTAATCAAATAATGTTTCAATTAAAATTAATTCCAGGTTTATTTTTGTAAGAGTAATTAATAAAACTCACCCAATATAAAATTGGCCTATAACGTTTAGATAGCAGCAGCGAAGTCTTTCCCTTCGGAGAAGATCTACGTTGAAATATGCTGAAACGATAAAACTATAAAATCAATTAAACAAATTTTTTGAATTAACAATTAAATAATTAGAATTTGTCGTATCCAACACCTGGAAGGGTGTAAGGATTCAAGAAGAATTTGTCAATGACGGTCCTGTGAAAATCTGATGTCTTGAAGTTTCGAAGCAAGCTCCCTTCAGTTGCAGTAGATCTCTCTGAAACAATAAAAGAATCAAATAAAAAATCTGCCGCTTCATCCCTGCATTAAGTTGTTCATAAAGGCATAACAATAATGAATTAAACTCACCTTATAAAAAAGAGACGAGAAGCAAGCAACTGGAACAATCTCGACGATGAACCTGAAACTAAACTAATAATGTTAAATGAGAAATGTTTGCAATGTAGAATCCAACCCTCGATGTCATCATTGAAATGCCGCAAAGACCTGAAACAAACTCAGAAAGAAAGGGGGGTTTAATAATGTTTACACTTTGTTGAAAAACAACGCGAACCTAGAGGTAATTTTTAAAAAGACTCACCGGACGTCTTGGAGTCATCTCTCGCAGAACCTACCTTCTGTAACAATAAGAGGAACGAATTAAAGTTGGCCATGTAAATAAATAAAATAAAACAATTACAACTGTTTTTATTAATAAAATGATGATTTTAATATGAAAGCAAATTCATTTCAATTAATCAACACACATAAGGAAATAAAACAAAAATGTAAACTTACATTATTGAAGTTGAGAAACCGCAACTAGAAGTTCGCGTGTTGCTCGAAGACCATCTGAAGGGGGAGGAGGGGCGGCTGCCGAAGAACACTCCCGCACTTTACGATAGGGTAACTCTGACCCTCGCGCACTTTATACTCCCGCACTTTACGATTAGAGCAACTCTGACTCTCGCGGCACAACTACAATGTCCACACACACACACTTAAGCTGAAATAAAAAGAAATTTAATTTAATAATTCTTATAAATCATTGCTCAATTAATGAAAACACTTTTTTTTAATCAAATAATATTTCAATTAAAATTAATTCCAGGCTTATATTTTTAAGAGTAATTATTAAAACTCACCCAATATAAAATTGGCCTATAACGTTTAGATAGCAGCAGCGGAGTCTTTCCCTTCGGAGAAGATCTACGTTGAAATATGCTGAAACGATAAAACTATAAAATCAATTAAACAATTTTTTCTGATTAAAGGAATTATTTAATTTAATTTATTTAGTCAAAGTCGTGGTCCCATCCATGAAGTCCTAAAGTTGAGAATCGTCGATGACGATCCTGTGAGGTTCTAAAATTTCGAAGTTCGTAGCGGACTCCCGTCAGTTGCTCTGGATTTCTCTGCAACAATGATAAAAATTAAGTTAAAAACCTGCCGGCTCCGCGCTACCTCGCTTTTATAAGTTATTGTAACGCGGATGACAACGGAATATTTTCTGCAATCTGTTGTAATAAAAAAATTAATTAATTAAACTCACCTTATAAAATCGAGAATATAATCGGGCAACTGGAACCATCTCGACGGTGAACCTGAAACTAAACTAATAACGTTAAATGGGAAATGTTTTCAATGAAGGCTCCGACCCTTGGTGTTGTCGTTGAAGTGCCGCAAGATCTGAAACAAACTCAGAAAGAAAGGGGGGTTTAATAATGTTTACACTTTGTTGAAAAAAAACGCGAACCTAGAGGTAATTTTTAAAAGGACTCACCGGACGTCTTGGAGTCATCTCTCGCAGAACCTACCTTCTGTAACAATAAGAAAAGGAACAAATTAAAGTTGGCCATGTAAGTAAATAAAATAAAACAATTACAACTGATTTTGTAAATAAAATGATGTTTTTAATAAGAAAGCGTAAATTCATTTCAATTAATCAACACACCCATGGAAATAAAACAAAAGTCTCAACTTACATTATTGAAGTCGAAAAACCGCAACTCAGAAGTTCGCGTGTTGCTCGAAGACCATCTGAAGGGGGAGGAGGGGCGGCTGCCGAAGAACACTCCCGCACTTTACGATAGGGTAACTCTGACCCTCGCGCACTTTATACTCCCGCACTTTACGATTAGAGCAACTCTGACTCTCGCGGCACAACTATAATGTCCACACACACACACTTAAGCTGAAATAAAAATATTTTTTCAATTTAGTAATTGTTGAAACTTCCACAAATAATTTTTTAATAAAAATTGCTTCGAGATTTATTTTTGTAAGTGTAATAAATAAAACTCACCCAATATAAAATTGGCCCATAAAGTTTAGATAGCAGCAGCGGAGTCATTCCCTTCGGATGTAGAAAGTCGTGGTCCCTTCCAGGAAGTCTTAAAGTTGAGGATAATTGATGACGATCCAGTGAAGTTCTAAAATCTTGAAGTTCGTAGCAGACTCTCTTCGGATTCCATACATTAAATGTTGAACTTATCGTACACTTTATATCTTATTATAGTGATATTTACACTTAGATTGTGAAGCTTAAAAATAATGTGTACGTTAAAATTAACATTTTATGTACAGTATTGGCCCTAATATAATATTAATTAATTTTTTCGGATGGAATGTTTTAGATTGCTTTGAGATATGAAGCAATCGTGAAGATTTATGAAACTTGCTCATTTGTGTATTGGATTAAATTTTATATAAGACAGTTTTACAAATAAGATTTAGTGGTATGAATAATTGAGTTAACTAAATGATTTGAGCAATATAACTTAAATAAGAAAGAAGAAGAAGGAAGAAGAAGGAAGAAACTTTTGAAATGAGAAATTTAACGAAAAGCTACTTCATCATCATCGGCATTATTTTGTTCTGGCTCGGCTTTTAGTATGAATGAAAAATCAAGAAGAATAGCATAAATTTGATAATTTTCGGATGGGCAGGTTTCCACGCCACCCTGTTGGATGGAGGTATGATCCAAGCGGGGGTACTGCCCTCGGCGCGTTAACTTTTTGATAGAGAAAGTTTCGCAGCAGATCGGGCACCAAAACACGAGCGAACGCCTTTTAACACCCGGTCTCCTGCCATATTTTACTCGCTTTTAAAATATTGTTTGTTTCATCTATTTGCCTATCAGGGAGGAAGGAGAGTGATTCTAGTTTTTGAGCCTTGCCATTAAAAAAAATCTAATGAGAAAATAGGATTATGAAATGAAGATTAATGCCATGATGAAGAATTAATGATGAATAAAGAAAATTTTGTGATGGAGAATTTATGATGAAAAAAAAAAAAGATTTTATGACAGAGCAAGAAATGTTATTGAGAAAGAAAATAATATTTAAAACACCAAAACTTGTGCTAAAAGGGAAAATTGATTATATATATATGTATATAATATTATTTAAACATTTATTGTTGTAATAAAATTTTGAAAAAAATATTAATAATACTGAAGAATTAATTAATCAAGGGTATTGATTAATTAAATAAGAAACGGATGTTTCAAATGGGAGTACAGAAAATTCTATTAATTCTCTGATGAGAGAAGACAGTCACAGTCAGTGAGTTATATACATACATATTATCGAAAATAACCCTTTATACCCGTGAGGGTGTAGGGTATCAGTGATTTATCCTAATATTAAAGACTTCTCTGGGTGTAGCCCAAGTAATATCATTTTATTGAATTATTTATTTATTTAATAATTGTTTTTTTCTTCCATTAAAATGTGTTTTATGTCTGTATTAAATTTGAATCAGAATCTAGTTATGCAAAACTAGACTCCGGGCTGAGCCCAGCTAATATTTATTTAATAATTGTCTTTCCATTAAAATGCATGCCTGAATTAAATATGAATTTTGCGTTAATTGAAATCAGAATCTAGTTACGCAAAACTAGACCCCGGGCCGAGCCCAGAAAATACTTTTTTGTTTTATTTAGAGCATATTTAGTTCTTATTTTATATAATTAATTGTGCTCGAAGACTTCTTTTATTCACACATTTATTTATATATTTTCATAATAATTATATATTAGTATCGAATTTAATTATAAATTAGGAGGTAGCACAACTAGTTTCAAGCTTCACCCATTCTAAAATATTTTATCTTGATTAATCGATTTCGTTTGTAGATTTCGATTTAATTTCTTCATATCAGAATCTAGCTTCGGTGAAGTAGACCCCGGGCTCAGCCCTACAAATACATTTCAATATTCATATCTCGATTAGTGCACACTAATTTCTGTTTAAATATTATTATACTCTTATTTTTCATTAATACCCCTACACCACCATTATGATAGATGGAGATTTTAGATTATATATATATTTTTCATTAATTATATTTAATTATTTATTTCATTAAAAAATTTATTGCCTTTAATATGTATGTTGTGTTTTCTTGTTTTCATAATAATTACGGATTGTACTAATCTTATTTAATTGCATTACAAATCAGGGACTAGCAGCTAGTCCCCGGGCTGAGCCCAACTATCACGATTATATTTAACCTTTATTCACATTCCATAAAGCATTTTGATTCTGATATTTAATTATATTTACATCAGGATTAATTTTACATGAATTATTGTTAACTTCTACTAAATTGTTTATTTATGCATAAATAATTCCATTTTAAGCAATCTCAATTTATTTACGGTTTTTATAGCCACTAAAGCAGTGCATTTTCCTCACGTTTACTTTTTCTAATTGTTTACTTTAAATAAGTAATTCTTAATATCAGAATCTAATCCCTTTGAATTAGACTCCGGGCTTTGCCCAGTAATATTCTTCATCTCCTACCATTAATATCGAAGCACTCATTGCGACATCTCCTTCCGAAATCAACAATAACCCGCCACGGGCTGTACAAGAACCTGCCATGGTTGTCATTGAGAAATGACTGTTTGAAATGCGTAGTTATGTCACACCCCTTGATCGATTCTAATGTCAGGGACTAGACTCCAGGGTCTAGCCCCCGGGCTGAGCCCAACTAATATAAATGATTCGTTGGCGATGCCACTTGAAATTAGGCGAAAGATGGCGCTTGCATCGTCTTTCATTAATTACGATTAATATAAATGTGTTGAATTTTTTCTTCATATTAATTGCTTCTGTTTGATGATTATTGTTTAATGTTGATATCAATTTCTTCATATCAGAATCTAGACCAACAAGTACTTTTCAATATTTATCTCTTGGTTTTTGTATACTATTTCTATTATATTATTATAATTATGTTCTCTTACTTGTTTTAGTAATTGCCTTTAATATTTACATTATATTTTCTTGTTTTAAAATGATATTATAAATCAGGGGCTAGCTAATAGCTAGTCCCCGGGCTTAGCCCAACTATCATGATTTCGTTTAACCTTCTTTTTTTATATACTCTATAATGCGTAATATTATCTGTTTATGATATTTCCATTGCACACACATAACATAGTTCTTTATTGATCTATTTGTATTGTATTCACTTATTTTTTTATGATTAGCTCACACTGAGAAGTAGAGAGGAACGTATAGCGATGTTATATAAGACTAAATAAATATTTATGATTTCTATTTTCTATCAATTCTACCAATAGTGATGTTATATAAGACTAAACAAATATTTATGATTTCTATTTTCTACCAATTATCTACTTTTAAACAATTATTAATCAGGAACTAGAAACTTAAGTCTAGCCCCCGGGCCTTGCCCAACTATCATCAGTTTTATTTTCATCCCTTCTTTAATCTTTGTTACAATTTAAATATTATTATTCAAGTTGCTGTATTACTTTTTTGTATGTATTCACTTCTTTCTAACATTCAGTATATTTATTATCCTCTTATTTTATTGCAACTGCAAGTTCATTTATTCATTTGCCGGGACCAACATTGTATCACATTGTATATTTTTCAATTATTACTACTACTAAGTCTACTATTATCTGAGAGAATAATACATTGCATATAATGTAATATTACCCCTACAAAACCATTATGGTAGATGGGGATTTTAGATTATATATATATATAATGTAATAAATAAATGTTGTCATAATATCGACTATAGGTCTGTCTTTCTGCCCTTAAATTATTATTTCTTTAATTGTAGTACTTATACGGGCTTAGCTCAGCTAACATCATTTCATTGAATTATTTATTGATTTTTTTCTTCTTCATTAAATTGTGTTTTTACCCTACACCCCATGTGGGTAGAAAGGGGTCATTGAATATATATATATATATTATATAAATTGTGTTTTATGTATGTGTTAAATTTGAATTTTTTCATCAGAATCTAGTTACCCAAAACTAGACTCCGGGCTGAGCCCTGGAAATACCTTTTTATTTTCTATCTTTTGGTTGTATGTCAGTTGCACATATTTTTTCGTATAAAAAAAATTGGTATTTGAAATATTAAAATATTATATTAAAACCCCGACCGACGATGGATTGAGCGGCGTTTTAATATTAAAAATATTTACAAATTTATTTTACTCCTTATTTCACATTCTTAGTTGTGTTTAAATACTTCTTTTATTCCCCATTGTATGTATATTCCCAAAGAATACATTGCTTTAATATACAATAACAATTTAAAATAAATATATATTCTTAAGAGAAACGGCTATTGAGCAAAGGTCTTTTGGCCTTCACCATTGTATTGTTTATTGTTTTTATAATAATTACTTATTTTAATTGTTTGTATCATTTTGTTTAATTATAAATCAGGGTCTAGCGCAGCTAGTCCCCGGGCTTAGCCCACTCTATTTATCTTTATATACATTCCATTAGACATTTGATTATTTTTATGATATAGTCTGTACTTGTAATATCCGTTAGTTATCGTCATTATCAGAATCTAATCCCTTTGAACCAGACTACGGGCTAAGCCCAAAAAACATAATTTTATTCTCTCTCTATTTTTTTATGTTTAAATCATTTCTTTTTATTTCGTATTTTGTTGTTCATTTAAATTTTCCCATAGTAATTTACCAATAAAACCCTACGCCCATATTGAGTATATATAATTTACCAATAATCAAGATCTAGAAAAAAAAAACTAGACCTCGGGCTAAGCCCTTCTCATCATCAACAACATTTCTCTTTTCTTTGTTAAATCTGCGAACAACCTTTGCCGTCGAAGCCCCCTACAAAGCTTTATTAAATCATTGATTACCTAATTATCAGAATCTAGTTGCTCTGAACTAGACTCCGGGCCTCGCCCATCAATACTCTTCATTAGAATCAAAACTCTCATTGCGACATCTCCTTCCGAAATCATTTGCCCCCACAACAACCCGCCACAGGCTATAAACGACCTGCCAAGCTCGTCATGGAGGAATGACTCTTCGAGATGCGTAGTTGTGTCACACCCGTTGATACAGCCCCCATGACTACCACAAACTAAGGCTGCACAATCGCCAACGGGAGAAATGACTTACTGCAGTTACTAATCCCGGAGGCCCTGTACACCAAATCTCGGATAAAAGCAGACAGCCACAAACAGTGGTCGAGTCTAATATCAGGGACTAAACTCGTGCGCCTAGTCCCCGGGCTTAGCCCAGCAATTGATTTCAACAAATTGAAATAAATATTATTTTATTCTCTTATTACTTTACATATACATTTTAATAATCCTACATTTTAAGGATTATTAAAATAATCCTTCAATTTAAGGATTATTAAAATAATCCTACAATTTAAGGATTATTAAAATAATCCTTAAAATAATATTTATTTTAAAATGTAGGATTATTAAAATGTATATGAAAAGTAATAAGAGAATAAAACAATATTTATTTGTGTTTGATTATTTGTTTTATTCACAATTGCATTACTTTCAATATTTGAATTGTTTGCACGATTTAATTGCCTTTATTTATACATCAGGGGCTAGCGGCTAGTCCCCGGGCTTAGCCCAGTTAATATTCAAAGTTGTTTTCCATAAAAATGGAAAACAATAATACAGGCATTATATTTGAATATAATGCTACTCAAAAAACAGAATCTAGATACTTAAAACTAGACTCCGGGCAAAGCCCATTAGCACAGTTTTTATTTTATCTATGGTTTTAACCCATTTTTATTTCATCATTTTTTTTTTTAATTAATTGAGCTATTTTGATTTCATTTAATCATTTATGCTCTTTTCATTATTAAATATACATAATATCATAATTAAATAACTTAATTAACCATCCTTATTCAAATGTGTATATGTATGTACAATAATATACAAAAATTAGAATTATATTCTGTAGATAATGAATCGGCTATCGACCGGAGGTCTTTCAGCCTAATTAAATATTTTTTTTTATATTCTTAATTTTTCATATCAGAATCTAGCTCCTTTGAACTAGACTCCGGGCCGAGCCCAACTGTAATAATTAATTAGTCAATTTGTAACATTCTGACTGAGTTATATTTTAATAATGGTTTCCATAATTCAATTTGTTGTTAATTTTGTGAATTATTATTACATACTAGTACCATTGATTGAAAAATTTTCTGATAATTTTTCAATCAACGCTAGTACATTTGTTGATAATAACACGTCTTTTTTTTTTCGTACTTCATTTTTTATTTAACATTCTAACGTGAAAATTTCGACCACAAAGCGGTTATTATCAATAACAAACAATTATTAATCAGGGGCTAGACATTATAGACTAGTCCCCGGGCTTAGCCCAATTAACATCATTATATTGAATCCTTTTATCTACATAATTTATGTTTATTGTGTTGTTCATTACCTTGAATCCTTGTTTTTCAGCTTTAGTTACTAGAACTAGGCTCTGGGCCGAGCCTAGCGAGTTAATTTGATGTAATTAATTGCTCAATTTTTAAATATTCTGATTGCGTTATAATTCAATATTAATTTATTTTTTTATGATTGACGACCCTACACACATATGGGTGGAAAGAGTCATTAGATATATATATATATAAATTTTATGATTGATTTCGTTCTTAATTTTCTTGAAAATAATTATTAATCAGGGGCTAGAAGCCAGTCCCCGGGCTTAGCCCAGTTATCATCATTTTATCTATATAGAGCTTTCACGATTTTCATTTCTGTAGTATTTATTATTCAGCACTTTGTATTGTGATTGATTGTAATATCAGGGACTGGACTCGAGTGTCCGGTCCCCGGGCTTAGCCCAATAATGAATTATTTGCTTTTATTATTTAATGTTGATATTAATTTCTTCACATCAGAATCTAGCTGCTTTAAACTAGACCCCGGGCTGAGCCCAAGAAATACATTCGAATTTTTAGCTCTTGTATTAAATAATATATTTTTTTTTAATCATATTTAATATCTCTCCTATCAGAATCTAATTGTTTTAAATTAGACTCCGGGCCAAGCCCAACGTGTTAAACTGATATAATTAATTACTCAATTTGTATTATTCTGATTGTGTTATATTTCAAATTTATTTACGTTTTTTTTTTTGTTATACAATTTATTGTTGATTTTGTTGAATAGTATTAAGTACCAATTATTAAATCAGGTACCCTATACCCATGTGGGGTCATTGAATATATATATATATTAAATCAGGGACTAGACGTTACAGACTAGTCCCCGGGCTTAGCCCAATTGACACCATTATATTGAATCCCTTTATCTTCATAGAAACTTCGTAATGTAATTTCTGTAGTATTTATTATTCAACACTTTTTTTCGCCGTATTATATTTTTATCCTTGTTTAATTTCCTTCACCATTACTTGTAATCAGAATCTAATTAAAAGAACTAGACTCCGGGTCCAACCCAGCAAGTTAAATTGATATAATTAATTACTTAATTTTTCAAAATTCTTTAATGTTTGTTGTTGATTTTCTTGAAAATTATTATTAAGTATTATCACAGACAAAATATTATGTTTGTCTGTGGTATTATTCATTCATTCATAATCGACACTCATTTAATTTACCGGCATTATCCAGCGTGTCTGTGGTATTATAGAATTATTAATCAGGGGCTAGGAACCTAGTCCCCGGGCTTAGCCCAGCTAATATCGTTTTAAAATAATTTCTTTCTTTCTTAATCTTATCCTCTTTGTCGAGGTTATTTTAAAATAATTAATAATAATAATTTATTAATTAATTTGTTTAAATAACTGTGAGCAAGTCAATAATTTAATATCATTTCATTTTAACATTTCAAATGCGATATTACTTGAAACATTAAAATATCGATTAATGTTTGTTGGAGAAGCCCCAACTTAGTGAAAGTCCCCGGCTGAAACTGACCCCTGAAGATATGACACCAGATCTGCGAGACGAGGCAATGGGTCTAAAGTTTAAGTGAGTGCGGTGTACGCACTGCCCTCCCACCCCAACATCCTCAATCCTTAAAGATGACAGCTGCTTCCGACGACCGCTGTGGATTTGTCTGAAATAAATATCTAGCTCCTTTGAACTAGACCATGGGATCTAATCCCCGGGCTTAGCCCACCTAACATCATTTCATCTTCCGAATAAAAGATTGTCGGAGATAATCGTGAAGTGTTATGAAAATTATAAAATAAATTGGCAATCTTTTAAAAAAGAAAGCTAATGAGAGACTAACTTGTGCTTAATGGCTTGTTTGGCTCGGCTTTTTATAGAAATGAATAATCAAGAAATGGATTGAAATTGAGATTATTATTTTTCGGATGGGCAGGTTTCCACGCCACCCTGTTGGATGGAGGGATAATCCAAGCGGGGGTACTGCCCTCGGCGCGTTAACTTTTGATAGAGAAAGTTTCGCAGCAGATCGGGCACCAAAACACGAGCGAACGCCTTTTAACACCCGGTCTCCTGCCATATTTTACTCGCTTTTAAATTATTGTTTGTTTCATCTATTTGCCTATCAGGGAGGAGGAGGAGGGTGATTCTAGTTTTTGAGCCTTGCCATTTAAAGCCGTTTTATTAGAAATAAATTTGACTCAATTATGAGTCAGTAAAAAATATTTAAACAACACTTATGTGTTGTAAAAATTCACAAAATTAAAGGAATAAAAGATGTATTTTTTTTTAATGAAGAACAAAATTGATACAATGTATCGAATATAATTATATAATATAATTCGTTCCTCTTTTGCTTTACAGCATCGAGTACGTATCAAGTAATGAAATAAAAATGAAGCATTTCAAAGGGAAATCTTAGATGTAATTAATATTATAAATAAAAGAAATAGATTAGAAAAAATTGGGTGATGATTATAAGAAAGAAAAGGTTTAGAAAATAATTATAGAAAGATAGGAGAATAATAATGTAAATAATACATTATAATAATGTAACTTTTTATTTTTAAAACACCTTTCCCCGCATCGTCCTGTTTTATTGTTGCCCTAACCTGACCTTAAACACCCCCCACGGACGCCCTACCACCCGGATGGTGGTCCCGTCTTAGGGGACGGACGTTCCGCGGGTCGAGGAAACGAAAGACCGGATTCAGGACGCGGGGATGCAGCTGAAAGAAAAACATCAAAGCCGGATACGCGACGCACGTAATGTGACAACCCGAATATACAGCAAAGAAGACGCGGAACGCACGGAGTTTATTAAAAAAAAAAAAATACAAGCAAAATCGGTGTCGCGTCGCGGTTGCTTTTGGTAATAACGGAGGCGGGGACTCTAATAACGGGTAAGAAAAATCACTCACCTTTCGTCTTGGTGTCATCTCTTGCAGGACCTACCTTCTGTAACAACAAGAAAGAAAAAACAAGTTAGCCATGCAAGTAAAATAATTACAACTGTTTTTATTAATAAAATGATGTTTTTAATAAGAAAGCAAATTCATTTCAATCAATCAACAAACCCATGGAAATAAAACAAAGATCTCAACTTACATTATTGAAGTCGAGAAACCGCAACCCAGAAGTTCGCGTGTTGCTCGAAGACCATCTGAAGGGGGAGGAGGGGCGGCTGCCGAAGAACACTCCCGCACTTTACGATAGGGTAACTCTGACCCTCGCGCACTTTATACTCCCGCACTTTACGTTTAGAGCAACTCTGACTCTCACGGCACAACTATAATGTCCACACACACTCACTTAAGCTGAAATAAAAAGAAACTTAATTTAATAATTGTTATAAATCATTGCTCAATTTATGAAAACACTTTTTTTTAATCAAATAATATTTCAATTAAAATTAATTCCAGGTTTATATTTTTAAGAGTAATTAATAAAACTCACCCAATATAAAATTGGCCTATAACGTTTAGATAGCAGCAGCGGAGTCTTTCCCTTCGGAGAAGATCTACGTTGAAATATGCTGAAACGATAAAACTATACAATCAATTAAACAAATTTTTTGAATTAAGAATTAATTAATTAGAATTTGTCGTATCCAACACCTAGAAGGGTGTAAGGATTCAAGAAGAATGTGTCGATGACGGTCCTGTGAAAATCTGATGTCTTGAAGTTCGAAGCGGGCTCCCTTCAGTTGCAGTAGATCTCTCTGTAACAATAAAAGAATCAAATAAAAAATCTGCCGCTTCATCCCTGCATTAAGTTGTTCATAAAGGCATAACAATAATAAATTAAACTCACCTTATAAAATAAAGAAGACAAGCAAGCAACTGGAACAATCTCGACGATGAACCTGAAACTATACTAATAATGTTAAATGAGAAATGTTTGCAATGTAGAATCCAACCCTCGATGTCGTCGTTGAAATGCCGCGAAGACCTGAAACAAACTCAGAAAGAAAGGGGGGTTTAATAATGTTTACACTTTGTTGAAAAAAAAACGCGAACCTAGAGATAATTTTCAAAAGGACTCACCGGACGTCTTGGAGTCATCTCTCGCAGAACCTACCTTCTGTAACAATAAGAAAAGGAACAAATTAAAGTTGGCCGTGTAAATAAATAAAATAAAACAATTACAACTCTTTTTATTAATAAAATGATGTTTTTAATAAGAAAGCAAATTCATTTCAATTAATCAACACACATAAGGAAATAAAACAAAAATGTAAACTTACATTATTGAAGTTGAGAAACCGCAACCCAGAAGTTCGCGTGTTGCTCGAAGACCATCTGAAGGGGGAGGAGGGGCGGCTGCCGAAGAACACTCCCGCACTTTACGATAGGGTAACTCTGACCCTCGCGCACCTTATACTCCCGCACTTTACGTTTAGAGCAACTTTGACCCTCGCGGCACAACTATAATGTCCACACACACACACACTCAAGCTGAAATAAAAATATTTTTTCAATTTAGTAATTGTTGAGGCTTCCACTTAATCAGATATCACTGCTCGATATATATATATTAATGAAAAACACTTTTTATACAAAGTTAAAAAATGTTTTTATTAATCGAATAATTTTTCAATTAAAATTGCTTCGTACTAGAAGCCTAAAGGGATAGCAGAAGAAGAAGAAAATTGCTTCGAGGTTTATTTTTGTAAGTGTAATTAATAAAACTCACCCAATATAAAATTGGCCTATAACGTTTGGATAGCAGCAGCGGAGTCGTTCCCTTCGGAGAAGATCTACGATGAAGTTTCCTGCGAGAACAAAACTACAAAATCAATTAGAAATATTTCTCATATTAATTTGTATTAAAAAGAAAAAGTATAGTTGCTCGATCGTTGAGGCGCAAAAAGTCGTGGTCCCTTCCATGTACTCTAGAAGATTATTAATGCGGCTGAACTGAAATAGAAAAAGAATAATACAATTAAATTTGCTATAAATAAACGAATGTAACATATATTATTTTTTAATTACCCTACACCCATATGGGTAGAAAGGGTCATATATATATATATATATATATGTATATATATATATGTATATATATATATATATATATATATATATACATATATATACATATATATATATATGTGTATATATATGTATATATATATATATATATATATATATATATATATATATTAATACATATATATTTATATATATATATTTAGCATCTTGCTATTCTATGTTATCATATAGCAAGATGCTAAATAAAGATTGTTATTTGCTACTAACTGCAAAAAAATAATTAAATTTAAATGTTTGATCGTACCTGTGGCGTTAGCTGAACAACAGTTAACGTTTAAAAACAAACAATGCACAAATTTTAAACTGTATCATCACAGAGAAAAATTAGCGTGCTCCATTTTCAAACGATTATTAATAACTGAAGTGAAAATATAAAGAATTCACGAAGATCGTTTCACGATAAGGATTCGTGGAAGTTTTTTTTTTATAAGAAAAAAAAATGTGCTTCGATGCGAGATGAAGGAAGGCAAAAAAAAAACGAGGCGATAAAATGAAAAAAAAAAAAACCTGAGATATTTTCGAGATAACGCGAAGTGAAAAAAAAAAAAAAAAGTAATAACGACAATAAATATGCAAACTTAAACAAATACTCACACTAATATTTCCCGCAATCCATCGTGAAATCGCAAACGGGGATTAATTTAATCCCGAGGACTGACTAATTAATCCAAAATCGAAAGAACAGTGCACTGTTGTTTCGATTTTGAATTGAATTTTATGCAACACCCCGCGGACGCGTCCATCTTGAGTGAAGCCCTGCACGACAATAAACAACCGCTTCGCTTTTGTCAACAATCAACGCAAAGGACGCCAACGGGGAAAACAAAAGTTGTTGATGTAATTATTAAAAAAAAAATATTAATTTATTTACATAAAACGGCAATTCTTGCGAGATTTAATGTAAAAAAATTAAAAACGCTGAGTGGATTACGAGAAAAATTAATGAATTGTAATGAAATTAATTGTTTGATAGAAAAAAAACTAATAAGAGGGGATTATTGTTGATTGATTTAATTAACTAACAATAAAAATTAAATAATCTTGATGAAATGGAGCACATATTTTTCAATTAAATTTGCATCAAGGTTTATTTTTTTTAATAATAATGACTATAATTAATAAGACTCACCCAATATAAAATTGGCGTTTTATACGTTAGATAGCAGTCGTTCTACGTTGAAATATTCTGCAACAACAAAACAATAAAATCTTTGTTTTTTAATCTTCTTTATGTTGGTTGTAAAGACTTAAATTATTTGAATAAAAATAAGTGGGAGAAAGGACAACTTTCCTTTTTCTAATTAAAGGTATTTATTTATTTAGACTCACCCGATATTAAAGCGGAACATTTGTTGAAAATTCCAGTGCAGAAAGTCTGTCCCTTCCATGAAGTCCTAAAGTTGAGGATTGTCGATATCGATCCTGTAAAATTCTAAAATCCTCCCTTCAGTTGCAGTGGATTTCTCTGCAACAACAACAACAAAAAATTAAACTAAAAACCTGCCAGCTCCTTGCTTTTATAAGTTATTGCTATTGCAACGCGGATGACAGCAGAATATTTTTTGCAATGAATTAAACTCACCTTATAAAATAGAGAAGACGAGCAAGCAACTGGAACAATCTCGACGATGAACCTGAAACTAAACTAATAATGTTAAATGAGAAATGTTTGCAATGTAGAATCCAACCCTCGATGTCATCGTTGAAATGCCGCAAAGACCTGAAACAAACTCAGAAAGAAAGGGGGGTTTAATAATGTTTACACTTTGTTGAAAAAAAAACGCGAACCTAGAGGTAATTTTCAAAAGGACTCACCGGACGTCTTGGAGTCATCTCTCGCAGAACCTACCTTCTGTAACAATAAGAAAAGGAACAAATTAAAGTTGGCCATGTAAATAAATAAAATAAAACAATTACAACTGTTTTTATTAATAAAATGATGTTTTTAATAAGAAAGCAAATTCATTTCGATTAATCAACACATCCATGGAAATAAAACAAAAATCTCAACTTACATTATTGAAGTTGAAAAACCGCAACCCGGAAGTTCGCGTGTTGCTCGAAGACCATCTGAAGGGGGAGGAGGGGCGGCTGCCGAAGAACACTCCCGCACTTTACGATTAGGGTAACTCTGACCCTCGCGCACCTTACACTCCGCACTTTACGTTTAGAGCAACTCTGACCCTCGCGGCACAACTATAATGTCCACACACACACACACACTAAAGCTGAAATAAAAAGAATTTTCCAATTTAGTAATTTTTTTTCTACTTTGTTATACGTTTTCAGTTGCTCAATTAACGAAAAACATTTTTTATTTCTTTTTTTTTTAAATCTTTTTCCTTTCTACCGTTAGGTGTAAGGAGTTTTTGTTTAGTGTCTGTTTCTATATTTTTCTCTCCATGTCTTTCTGTCCTTGGTTAATTGTTTAATGTCCTTCCAATCTATGTCCTTTTTTTCTGCTTCTTCTCTAATTATGTCATTCCATGTTTTTCTCAGTAAAACATTTTTTATACAAAGTTAAAATACATTTTTATTAATCGCATAATTATTACAATTATAATTGCTTCGAGGTTTATTTTTGTAAGTGTAATAAATAAAACTCACCCAATATAAAATTGGCCCGTAACGTTTAGATAGCAGCAGAAGAGTCGTTCCCTTCGGATGCAGAATCTCGTGGTCCCTTCCATCAAGTCCTAAGGTCGATGACGATCCTGTGAAGTTCGAAAAAATCTCGAAGTTCGTAGCGGGCTCCCTTCGGTTGCGCCAGAAGCTAATCCTCGGGCTTAGTCCACCTACAAAGACATTAAATGCTTGTTTTTTTTAAATGTATTTATTCTTATGTGACATCGCTGTATGTTCCTCTCTACTTCTCAGTGTGAAGTTTTTTTTTTTTTTAATATAAACATTTTTAATTTTCACTGGATTTATCCAGGGGCAATGAAAAACACACACTTGTTTTTTGTTTAATTTTCACTGGATTTATCCAGAGGAAATAAAAAACACACACTTGTTTTTTGTTTTACAGAAATATATACTTATTTATTCACCGACATTAATCGTCTGACCGAAACTAGCCAGTGAATATTTATTTATATTTCCGTGAAACAAAAAATAAGTGTGTGTTTTTTATTACCATAAATATCCAGTGATAAATATGTTTCATCTAGTGTTTGATGAGAGTCAACAATAAAAACAGTTTTTTTTTTTAATTTCATAGGTTTTATATCCCCTTTTTCTATTACTGAATTTTAAATTCTCTTGAAACCAGAAACTAGTCGAGAGTTTAAAGTTATTCAACCTAATCTGTGTTTAATTGTTTTATTTGTTGATTTTTAATAATCTATTCACATTTATTTTATACAATATTTAAATATTTAAACCAATAATTAAATAAAAATAATTTGAAAATATAATTAATAAATCATTAACTTCCATTTTTGTGAATAAAAATTCTCCTTTCTCTATTATATATATATATATATATATTATATATATATATATAGTATATATATATATATATAGTATATATATATATATATATATATATTTATATAAACATAGAAGCTGTGAAAAATAAAATTTGTTTCTTTAATTTCAATATATTCTTTTGTATATATATATATATATATATATATATATATTAAAGAATATATTGAAATTAAAGAAAATTAAAATATATATATAATATACATATATATATATATATATATATATATATATATATATATATATATATATAATAGAGAAAGGAGAATTTTTATTCACAAAAATGGAAGTTAATTATTTATTAATTATATTTTCAAATTATTTTTATTTAATTATTGGTTTAAATATTCAAATATTGTATAAATTCTTTAATTTCAATATATTCTTTTGTATATATATATATATATTAAAGAATATATTGAAATTAAAGAAAATTAAACAAATTATTTATATATATATATATATATATATATATATATATATATATATATTTATATAAACATAGAAGCTGTGAAATTGAAGAAAATTAAACAAATTTTATATTTGACTTACACCCATATAAACCCTTCACACGGTATGTGTCGATTATAAAATACAGAAGTGAAAATACAAAGAATTCACGAAGATATTTTTCGATAAGAATTCGTGTTTTTTTTTATATATAAAAAAACTCCGTTTCAATGCGAGTTCAGCGAACACAAAAAAAACGGAGATAAAATAATATAAAAAAAAACGTGAATCATTCTACCTAACAGCAAAATATAATACAAACAATAATAATCAAGAAGATTTATTTAGCACGTTTGCTATATGTATATATATATATATATATATGTATATATATATATATATATATATATATATATATATATATATATATATATATATGTATATGTATATGTATATATGTATATATATATATATATATATATATATATATAACAGTCTTATTAAAGATTAAGAAGAAAAACCAAAGCGAAAATGCGAACGCAACAATTACTCACCCTAATATTTCCCGCAATCCGCCGTTTAATAGCGATTGAGGGTAAACGTGCAAACGGGGATTGTTTTAATCGCGAGGATTGAATGGCTTCACTGTTATTTTGATTTTGAATTGAATTTTATGCAACACCCCGCGGACGCGTCCATCTCCAAAGACGCACAACAATAAACAACCGCTTCGCTTTTGTCAACAATCAACGCCATGGACGCCAACGGGAAAAACAAAAGTTATTGATACCGATGGTTTTATTATTTAAAAAAAATAATTAAATGAATTATTTAATGTTTTATGAAACAAGAGTGGATTTAAGAAGAAAATGATTAAAAATCCACTATTTTAATCATTTTCTTATTAAATCCACTCTCAGAGCAAATTAATTAATTGGAATTAATAAAAAACGAACAACTGTTCTAAAGTGCATGGCGGTTCCATCACCCTCCATTATTGAATGACTGTATTAACCAACTAACAACAAACGTTAATTAACCGGGGTGAAATGCACTCCATTTCATCCCGTTTAGTCGCTTTTTATTGTTAGTTTCGTGTGTAAAAGCACTCACCTTTAAACTCCTCCGTGAGAGTAGAAGTTCTCCGGGCGCCGCTGTCACTTAAGCGCAGGGTGGCCGCCAGCCAACAATGTCGCGGAAACAAATGAATCGCGCCCAAAAAATCAACAAGCCTTTTTTTGCAAAATACGGAAAATTATTTAAAACTCAAATAATCCGGGGGGATTGCTTAAAAATCACTCCGGATTACTTCTACTTCACTCCGGAACGCGTTACTAATGATTTAAACCCGATTAATGGATTTATTTAATTGCAAAAACTTGGGGGGCGGCGCTGAGTGACTGCACTGTACCATGGCTGGCGACCGACTGAGTTTCCCTGATTCGCCGTTGTTTTAAACGGGGGCCTCATTCAGAAAAAAAAAATCGTTTAAATCGAAAAACGTTAAAAATTAACGAAATTCGAAGAAAACGCGCTGGAAACGCGAGGGATGTTCTCGTGATTCAAAATCGGTGATTATATTTAAAATCCGTTCAGTAATAAACCAGTTAAAAATATCATCATTCTTAAAACACGAGGGGGTGGTTAAATAACACCCTTAAAACCCTGGAAAATGTTCTTCCATCACATTTTCCAGGGTTTTAAGGGTGTTATCTCACCAGCAAAGGCTGTTCCCAGTAGTTTATGACATTTTTTTAAGCAAATCCGTGCTATAATTCATTCGTAACAAACAATAAGGATTGTTTACGCTTTATTGACTGAACCCACACATCGTAAAAGAGCAATTAATATTTTTTAAACTCATTCCGGTGGTTTAAGAGATATTTCAAGCACTAAAATTCAATTTTAAATCCCATGATTTAAAAGAACTTTGGTGTATTTTGGGTTGCATATATAATTGAATTGTATTCATAGATACTGAATTATTTATGAAATTAAAAATTATTAAATAAAACAGGATTATATGAAATAAATATGAATAAAGTATTAAAAATCAACCAATAAAACACAGATCAGACTAGTTGAGAATTTAAAGTTATTCAATCTAATCTGTGTTTTATTGGTTGATTTTTAATACTTTATTCATATTTATTTCATACAATATGAACTACCAATGTCTAAATATTAAAACCATTAAAACAGGATTAGATTGAGAATAAGGGCGGAATTAAAATCACCAGGATTACACACAGAAATTGCCCCAAAATATTCGGTACACAAAATGTGTATTTTATTAATTATTTTCACATTCTATGAATATACTATCTTTTACAAAAATCGCTTAGACTGTGATGATATAATATTACGTGTGCACGTTAAACTTAACATATTTCCTTACAGAATAGCACTGATTTTCTTTTCTTAAAGAAATGTACGTTTTATGCAAATCAATTTAAATTACAGTTATCTGTAATTATTTGAAATCGCGGTTGGCGCCCCTGAGGGACGAAACATTTTACCGCCGCGAAGTTGGCGCATACGCGTTTGTTGATCGTCCCGCCTGTGCGTATTATTATTACTTTATTATTATTATCATCGGTGATGAGTATTGTTGTTATTGCGATGCGCTCGCGTCCGTCGAGTTGATGTCCCAGCGTGATGGCATCGTCCCAAGATGCATGGTATCTTTCGCTGCTGGGGCTAGCGGAGCACTTCCGCACGTCCAGCCCGCCGGCGATCAAGTTCTGCATACAATGCCTCCAAGCGGTCTTCACCTTCAAGCCGCCGCCGAGGGTCGAGGCCCGGACCCACCTACAGCTGGGCAACATCCTCCTCACGCACACGAAGAACACGGAATTGGCGAGGAACCACTTGGAGCAAGCGGTAGGTGGATCAAGTAAAAAAAAAAATATTAAAAGTTAGGTTATGTGTGCAAGTTTTTGTTGTAGGTTAATTAATAATACGGATGAATCCAAGCAATCGGTGATTTTAATATAAACCGGATTTGTTTTCGTGGCGTTTAATTAAATCAGTTTTGTTTTAGCTTTCATAAGACTCTTGATATTAAGTTTTAATGAATTATACAGGCCGATTCACAATCGCCAAGGAACAAATTGTACACAGAAAGCCCTTAAGGCCCCTTCCTGAATTAATACATGTAAATCTTATGATTCATCATTGCAATTTCTGTTTACGTTCCTGTGCGATTGTGAATCGGCTCAAAGGCGATTACAGCTAATTATTCTTGGATCTTGGAGTCTTTCACTTCGTGGTACATTTTCAATTTTGATATAAAGAAGTTCCTGGGTGATTGTGAATCGGCTCTAAGACGATTACAGCTAATTATTCTTGGATCTTGGAGGCTTTCACTTCGTGGTACATTTTCAATTTTGATATACAGAAAACATTTAACTTTTTTTTATACCACTTTTATTAAAAATAAAAGTAATAAAAATAAAATTTTATTATAATAAAAACAGCTAATTATTATCACCTACATTCGTGATTACGTTAGATTTGCACTAGTTAGTAACTCACCGCTTTTAAAATAGAGTTTCAATACCTTAAGCCTCTCACGAAGTTGGCTGCGATTTATACATAAATTTTAATCTGTTTTAATTAATTTTTTTTAGTGGATGTTATCGCAAGTGATAAACTCGTTCGACGATGTTAAATTCGAGGCGGCCAGCGTCCTGGCCGAGCTGTACGAGCAGCAGAAGCAGCTCAACCTGTCCAAGCCGATCCTGCGGAAGGCGATCGAACTCTCCCAACACAACGTGTACTGGCACTGTCGACTGATATTCCAGTTAGCTGTGCGTAAAAAAATTAACAACCACGAAATTTAAGTCACGACTTTTAATATTGTTTTTGCAGCAAATTCACGCCACGGAAAAAGATTACCAGTTGGCCAGCAGCCTGCTGGGCGTGGGCGTCGATTATGCTCACATCTCAAACGCTTATTACACTAGGGTCCTGTTTTTGTTAAGTAAGGGAATGGTGAGTGTTTGATTTAAGGAAAATAAAAACAACAACATAGATTTAATGAAGTGTTTATTAAATCTATTCAAGTATCGATAAAAACATTAAATAAAAATACAGTTAAAAAGTGCTCTAAAAAAAAGTACCTTTATTTTTAAAAAAATAACATAAATTCTATATTTATATTATACTACTACTACAATATCTTTATTCAAAGTTATTTGTTTTACATATATTTACAATATTTTATGGTACATTTGTTTCTTTCTTGCTTGCTTGAACAGGCTATCGTTTTATTATATTTAACCTAATATTTTCGTTTCCCTTTTCCAATTTAACCTCTTTAATATCTTCACGCCAGCACGATCCTCTTTTTTCCCTCTATTTTCATTTGATAACGAGAAAGAAGTTTTCATTATTCGAATAGTGAGATTTTGTTTGTTTGTTTGGTTTTAGTTGCTGTTAATCGATAAGAGGGTTTTGGACGTCACGCCCGTTTTAAACCAAGCGGGCGTTCTGATCGAACAATGGGGCGGCGGATTGTACCAGAAGGAGTATTTGAAAGTTTATTTTTTAGTGCTACAAGTAAGTCCACACGCTTGCGATTACTCTGCAAAGATTTTCACGAAAGCGAACAACGCTTTAGTTTTTTTACTTTCTCGATACTCGATTTCGTTGAAGAATGATGCGACCACTAGGTGGCGTTGAAGTAACTGTACATTTATATATACAGAGAGCTTTTTTTATCAGTATACATTTCCCCTATGTATACCTGCAAAATACGCGAGTTAATTGCATTAATGTATGTGTGTTTAGTTGCCTATAACACACAACTGAATACACATATGCCAAATAGTCAATTAAACATACACACATTAATCGGTTCCATGCGTTTGACTCGCGCTTTTTGCAGGTATACATAGGGGAAATGTATACTGATAAAAAAACCTCTCTGTATATATATATATATCAGTATACATTTTAAACCATTTTATATATATATATATATATATAATCTAAAATCCCCATCTATCATAATGGTGGTGTAGGGGTATTGTACATTTATAATAAATCTAATTAGATCGAATTTAACAATATGAAATTATTCTTTGCAGGTGTGTCATTATCTCATGGCCGGGCAGGTGAAGAGTGTGAAGCCCTGTTTGAAGCAACTCCAACAGAGCATACAGACGATAATGGCCACCGACGAACGTGGGTTTATTCTGGATTTCTGGGAAGTTTCGTTAACTGAATGATTTTTTTTTTTGTAGCGACCGGCCAAGCTCCCGGTGATATGTTTTTATGGTTACCCAAAGAACACCTTTACGTATTAGTGTATTTAGTTACGGTCATGCACAGTATGCAGTCGGGTTATATGGAAAAGGCGCAGAAATACACGGATAAAGCTTTAATGCAGATAGAAAAATTGAAGAGTAAGAGTTCTTCTACTACTCACAACAATATTTGTTTGGTTGCCGACTTTGTAGTCTAATTATTTTTTTTTTAATAACAATATTTATATTCTTTTATTATAAGTAATCACTCGATGAAACATAACCTCAATATTAAAAAAAAAAATTATTAACACTCGGATTGTATATTTTCTTCGTTATATTTCAGTTGTTGACAACAAGCCGATTCTGTCAGTGTTCCAGCTGATGTTGCTGGAACACATAATCATGTGCCGGCTGGTCATGGGCAACAAAACGCAAGCACTCCAGGAAATCACGTCGGCCACGCAGATCTGCAAGCAGAGCCAGCACTTGCTGGAGACTCACGGACCCCAATTGCACACGCTCTTGGGACTGTATTCTATGAGTATGAACTGCATGGAAGCTGCCGAATCGCAGTTTTCAGCATGTTTAATGGTGGGTAACAAATTTTAAGACTAAAAATTACAAGTATTTTGACTTTAAAGTTAATATTAGACCATTTAAGCCATCTGTAGTGATTATAATACTAAATATTGGCTTTTGTAACTTCTTTTAATATCCTTAAAGTCAAAACAAGCCAAAATTTAACTATTGATGAAGGTATATAGTGATCTATAATATTGAAAATAGGCATTTTGAGTATTTTTTTTTTTTTTGATAAAAAATGAAGTAAAGAAAAAAAAATGTGTGCTATTATTGACTTAATAGTTTGTGGAAAGTATAGTTGTGATGTGCCAGATTTAATTCTCTTCATTTAAGGTGTCGCCGGAACGCGAGTTGTGCACATTTGCAAATTTAAATTTAGCCATAGTTTACTTGAGGGGGAAACGCGAGGCCGAGTTCAACGCCATCCTGGAGAGGATAAATCCGGAGACGCTGCAGACTCACTCGCACAGTTTAAGGGCGGCCGCCTATTACGTACAGGGTTTACAGGCATTCTTTCAGGGTAGATACAATGAAGCCAAGTAAGTTAAATGAACAAAATCTCTGTTTAAGTATTGAAGGATTAGTAGTTGGTTATCCTTTCGATTTTATATTCATTATTACTATTTATTTATTTAGTTGCCTTACCCCACACAGTGGTAGAAAGGTCAATGATTAAAAAAAATATATATATTTCGTCTTGTATAACATCGTTCTATGTGTCTCTTATACTTCTCACTATGAGGTGATTCGTTATTATTGGTTATTCATAATTTCAATAAATTTGTTTATGTATATATATATACAGAGAGGTTTTTTTATCAGTATACATTAGGGGAAGTGTATACCTGCAAAAATGCGAGTCAAACGCATTGAACCGATTAATGTGTGTATATTTAGTTGACTATTTGGTATATGTGTGTTCAGTTGCGTGTTATAGGCAACCAAACACACATACATTAATGCGTTTGACTCGCCTATTTTGCAGGTATACATAGGGGAAATGTATACTGATAAAAAAAAGCTCTCTGTATATTCGATGTCCCCTTTTACTAATTGGTGTCGGGTTTTTTTTTATATATTTGAAATTAAATTGTTTTCTTTTTATCCCTATCTACCATAATGGTGGTGTAGGGGTATATTTGTTTTTTATATATATATATATTCGATGTCCCCTTTTTAAATTGTTTTCTTTTTTTTTTTTAATTTAGGCGATATTTAAGGGAGACGTTAAAAATGGCGAACGCGGAGGATCTGAACAGGTTGACTTCTTGCTCATTAGTACTTTTAGGACACATATTTTTATCTCTCGGAAACAGTAGGGAAAGCATGAACATGGTTACGCCGGCGATGCAGCTAGCCAGCAAAATACCGGACGTGCACGTACAACTATGGGCATCTGCAATTTTAAGAGGTTACTTCCAATTTCTTAGCTTCAAAGTAACGTAGAGCTTGGGTGTTCAATTTTATAGGGTTTTTTTGCTTACACAGAAACAAACCAGTGCACACTGAATGCAGGATGTAACATATTTGCACTGCCTCGGTTTTCAAAGATACATTCAATCTTTGTTTTCTTCAAAAAAACAAATTCAATATTTGTTTTCTTCAAAAAACAAATTCAATCTTTGTTTTCTTCAAACAACAAATACAATCTTTGTTTTCTTCAAACAACAAATTCAATCTTTGTTTTCTTCAAAAAACAAAGATTGAATGGATTCGCCTGAGTTTTTTTTGAAAAAACTAAAGATGTTTGAAAACCGAGGCAGTGTAATATGTTACAGCCTGCATTCAATAACAAATGAAATTAAACAAGGAAAAATTACTGGCAATGATCAATAAAATTTGATCAATTCAACTGCAAAAATTATTTACAGAGTGTAAACCACACTCGCCGGAGTTTTTTTTTGAAAAAACCCATTCAATCTTAGATTTTTGAAGAAAACAAAGATTGAATTTGTTTTTTTGAAGAAAACAAAGATTGAATTTGTTGTTTGAAGAAAACAAAGATTGTATTTCTTGTTTGAAGAAAACAAAGATTGTATTTGTTGTTTGAAGAAAACAAAGATTGAATTTGTTGTTTGAAGAAAACAAAGATTGTTTTCTTCTTCATTACTTTGTAGTGTACTAATGAAGAAAAGTTTCTAAATGTTTTAATCAAATATTCAATCTTTGTTTGTTTCGTGAAAATTAAATTACTACAAAATAGCGTCTAAATGTTTTAAGTTTTTATCATTCCATGTAACTCACTCAAATAAAAAAATGACTGTTTTTTTTTTTTTAGATTTGTATAGACTGTGTGGCGACCCCACTAGTGAAAACGAGGCCTTCCAGCGACATTTGAACTTCTCACAAATGTTGCTAAACGATCACTTTCAAGCGTCCCAGATGAGCGAGCACAACCTGATACACTGGACGGGCGGCCCGCTGCCCTCGACTCAGCCCAACGTAGCCAGTACTTCCTCAGTGATGATGTAGAAATAACACCAGTTGTACTTTACACACATATTCCTTCATGGCTTGCTAAAAATAATGTTTCAATAATTTTACAATTAAAAAAAAAAAAGGGGAATATCAACCAAATATTTAAAAAAAACGGATTAACAACTAAAACTTGATAAAAATCAGAATTTACTTTACTCACACAAGTAATTTTAAAAAAAGGATTAACAACTAAAATGTTACTGATATGCTGATTCACTTTATTCAATTGAGAAATAAATGGATTAACAACCAAAACTTTAGTAAAATCTTAAGTTTTGGATCTTAATGGTACGTTTCGATATTAAGAAATAAAGAAAACACTTCTACTTTTTTATGCCATTTTAAACGTTATTTGCAGTGACTAGTTTCAACTACTTAACCCTTACGTCCCGGAATACTAAAACACGTTTTAACACTAAAATTGCACAAAACCACGCGCAGACAATGGAAATTAGCGCTAGACTAGCTAGAGTCATGCAGACGTGTGATTTTTGTACATAACCTCAAAGCCAAACGCATGAACAACGGCCTGGTACAATTTCCACTGATAACGAGCGATTATTTTAGGTTCCAGGGGTTTTCACACATTTGTGGTACACCATCCGGGACGAAAGGGTTAAAACAATATAATGAAGTAAAAGCCTGTATTATCAATAATTGTTTTTTTATTTCTTAATATCGAATTTACTTTATTTCTTACTTTTAAATAAATTTCTTTCATTCGCAAAGATAATGGAAATATTTAGTACGAATTTATAAACCTTAAAAAAAATGCAATCATCATCATAAGCCAACTTTCTACTGAACAAATTGGTACTCGTACAATATTTCATCAATATTAAGAGCCGATTCACAATCGCCTGGGAACGGTAACAGATTGTCTACAGAAAATCCGTAAGGCCCGTTCCCAGGCGATTGTGGATTGATTCATGTAAATCGCATGATTCACTTTAACATTCTTGTTTCTAGGTGATTGTGAATCGGCCTTAAATAATATCGATGAACTATAACAGACCATTCAGTTGTTTTGGAAGGCACTGTATTCACTCGTGTAGAATATTATTATTAATGGACGACCCTATTCCGCACGGGAAATGTTATATTTAACGTGTACATTATTAATTAGTTTCACATTCTGTGTATACAGATATTAGGATAAAGAAAACACTTAGTAGCTTTTTTATACCACTTAACTTTGTACATTGAGTAGTAGAGAGGAACATATAACAGCGTTGTACAAGACTAAATAAGAATAACATTGCACCACGAAGCAAACGCCTCGAAGATTCAAGAATTTATTACAGAAATATTGTATTTTCAGGTGTAGGGTTTATTACAGAAATAGCTTAGATTAAACATTTCCCTTACAGAATAGAATATTCCCCGAGTATCGATGTTATCTTCAGTTTAATATGTACGTTGTTAATTAGCATTAGCTCATTCTACATCAATTAAAGAAGTTGCTCAGACTGTGGTTAATCATTTCCCGAACAGTCCTGAATATCGATGAAACGTTTTCGTTCAGCAAGCTATCAAAAATATGTGTTTAAAGTACAACCTCGACGATTAATTAAAACGAATATTTTTATTGTAAATAACTATCACAAAACATATATTTTTATTTAAAAAAAAAAGCGAACTAAAAACAATGTTTCAAACATGAAGTTGAATTTATAATAATCTCGAAAAGGAAAAAAAATTGTTAGGTACTAAAACGAAAAGAAAAAAAAAGAGTAAATCGTTACTTTCATATTTATTTATTGATCACCGTTTTCATTTTACACTCGTTCCTTCTTCATTTCTTTTTTTTTTGTTGTTTTTGTTCCGACAACGTAATTTCACGAGAATTAAAAAATAAAAAGAATGTTAATATCGACAAGAATGAGAGAAAAAAAAATGTTATTTATAAAGTAAAACAACAAAATATATTTACAAGAATAACACATTTATATTCTTATATAATTATTATTATAAATAAATATTAACTAAATGCGTATTAGTAGAATATTGATACCTCATTAATTTTTTTTTTTTTACTTCGTTCGCACAGTGCAATTTTTTGTTTTGCTTAAAAGAAATGTTTACTGCATTTGTTTATTTTGAATAATTATTTTGTTGTTTTAATTATAATTATAAAACATCGAGCTAAATGAACGTACAATTTATTTTTATTTATTTTGAATAATTATTTTGTTGTTTTATTATAATTACAAACCATCAAGCTAAATGAACGTACAATTTAATTTAAAGGATATTTAAATATAGTTCCCAGTCGGAATTCCGAATTAAATCCGTTCGCTGAGGATTTCGGGAATATTTCTTTTTCCTATTGTGAATCGGCCTAATGCAACGGCTGCGTCCAGCAGTGGAACTAACCGTTCGTAAAATCTCATTAATTTTAGTGCGCAAATTGAATCAGTGTTTAATTAAAACTTAACGGAGTAGAATCCTGTATTATTCAGGAATTGCTGGGCACCGCCGTTTTGTTCAGTGGATAAATGTCGCACGGAACTTGAAAAACTGTCCGACATTCAATTGAAGATCTTTTTCAATTAAATGTCCAACAGATCTGTGTTGGACATTTATTCGCTTAGGACAAAGAAAACACTTAATAACGATTTATTATTAAGTGTTTTCGTTATCCTAATATTGAAGTAAACGCCTCAAAGATTTATCCACTTAATTGATATATATTATCAAAAAAAAAAAAACCTTTATACCCATAAGAGTGTAGGGTGACATTTAATTGATAAAGATCTTTAGACTATTAACTAAAACACTTGGTATTAAATAAGAAATTAATTAAAGATATAATCGACAGTCATTTACTGACATTAGCCAGTGTTGAGAATTAAAGATAATAATAATTTTTATTTTCCAACGGAAGAATCCAACAAGGGAAGATGTATATATTATCATATAACCCTTATACCCTTTCGAGTGTCGGGTTAACGATATAAACATCTTTATTATCCAATAGAGTTAGGAATTCTAGTGTGTAATATAATTAGTAATCTCTTTTACCATATGGTGACGGTAATAAGGATCTTGAATTAAAAATCTTTTTTCAATGAAATGTCCAACAATTTTTGGAGTTCTGTCTGGCTGTGTTGAATAATTATCCACTGGACTTCGGGCCTAATAATACAAAAACATGTTAACATTATTCTTTAACACTTAATTGGGGTATAAATATATTTTAATTTTTTTTTTTTGAAAAAATAAACGAATGCAGTAAACGATATTTATTCCAGAGGTGCAACTAAATATCACAAGGTTCATTTTCATTCAATCATTACTTTTTTTTTTTTGTTTGTTTGTTTAGTAGTTTCAGTACCGTTAAATATTCAAAAATCCACTCCCGCCGACTTCCATCGAATACACAATTAAAAAATAGTGATATTTCTGTATATATTGACGTTATCTTAAATCCTATACTAAATTCATCACAAGCCTTCCTAAATTACCGAAAGAAAGAAAAAAAAAAAACAAAGGTGCGGGCCGCCAAAAATGTCTCGTCCTCAAATCCGCGCGGGGTGTTTTTAGTTCCACGAGAGAAATCACAGCTCGTTTGAAATTGATATTTAAAAAAAAACGAACAATTTTGAAGTAATATTATTTGCTACGGTTTCACAGAACTGCAAAAATATCGATTTATTTAGAAAAATGTTATTTGCGAGTCCCACAGAACTTCATTTATGTTGACGAATGCGTTTATCCAACAATGTTATGATATTACTGACGAATGCATTTCAATTGTTTGTCCAACAATGTTAAGATATTGATGAATGCATTTCAATTGTTTATTCAACAATGCTATATTATTGATGAATGCATTTCAATTGTTTATTCAACAATGCTATGATATTATTGATGAATGCATTTCAATTGTTTGTCCAACAATGTTAAGATATTGATGAATGCATTTCAATTGTTTGTCCAACAATGTTAAGATATTGATGAATGCATTTCAATTGTTTGTCCAATAATGTTAAGATATTATTGATGAATGTATTTCAATTGTTTATTCAACAATGCTATGATATTATTGATGAATGCATTTCAATTGTTTGTCCAACAATGTCAAGATATTGATGAATGCATTTCAATTGTTTGTCCAACAATGTTAAGATATTATTGATGAATGTATTTCAATTGTTTATTCAACAATGCTATGATATTATTGATGAATGCATTTCAATTGTTTGTCCAACAATGTCAAGATATTGATGAATGCATTTCAATTGTTTGTCCAACAATGTTAAGATATTGATGAATGCATTTCAATTGTTTATTCAACAATGTTAAGATATTATTGATGAATGCATTTCAATTGTTTGTCCAACAATGTCAAGATATTGATGAATGCATTTCAATTGTTTGTCCAACAATGTTAAGATATTATTGATGAATGTATTTCAATTGTTTATTCAACAATGCTATGATATTATTGATGAATGCATTTCAATTGTTTGTCCAACAATGTTAAGATATTGATGAATGCATTTCAATTGTTTGTCCAACAATGTTAAGATATTGATAAATGCATTTCAATTGTTTGTCTAACAATGTTAAGATATTGATGAATGCATTTCAATTGTTTGTCCAACAATGTTAAGATATTATTGATGAATGCATTTGTTATACAAACAAAGTTAAAAAAAGTGTTTTATTATAAAAAGAATTTGAAAATAATTCATTTTGTTTATTTAAATTAAATACAATAATTCTATTTATTTATTTAATTTATTGAAATAGCTGTGACTGAGCGAATAAATCCTTTTTGTATTATAATTGAAGAAGGAATTAAAGAATTACAGCATAACTTAACATAAATAGTAAACGATTCTCGCTCGTTTCTCTTGCATTGTTGACGAATGCCACGAATAAAAAACTCTTCGTGTTTTATTAATTCTTCGAAGTCTCAAAAAAATTAAATAAAATGAAACAAAAATGATTCACACGTTTGCAGTTATTTCAATGTAGTCTCAAAAAAACTGTGATTTTCTCTTCCGTTTTTTTTTTTTTTTCTATTAAAATTTAAAATGATTCAACATTCACACTTCAAAAGTGTTTAATTATAATTTTTATTTTATTCACATCAACGAAACGTATATAACACACCTCAACTAAACACACCCCGTGCGTAAACATAAAAAAAAAAACAATACGCAATCAATATTTTACCCTATTAATATTTAATTATAATAATCGACAACGTACGTAAATTGTAAAATCAAAAAAAACGTGCCTTAAAACGTAAGACCTGAAATGGCTCATCGGATAGTTTATCGAAATAAGTACATCTTAGTTGTGCTCTATGTTATGGTTCGTTACTTATTTTAATTTTTTATAAACTAAAAGGAATAAAACAAAAAAAAAAACATAAAGTCGATAATGAAAATCAAAGTGTAATTTCTTATAATAAATGGCAAATTAGAGCAGGTATGTTTTGTGTCGTGTGAGTGTACATAAAATACGTGCCTGCTGCAATCACATTCAGTGAGATTAGGTTAGGACGAAAAAAAAAAATGTAAAGAGAATATAAAGAAACGTCTGAAGGGGAAAATATTTATGTTTTTAAAAATATTAAAAAAAAAAAAATTTTAATTAACCGACGTTGGATTTTTAAGTGTTTACTGTGTATTCTAGTAGACCACCCAATGTCCAACGGTTAATTAAAATTTAATAGGGTTTCATTAAATGTTGGACCTTACATGTTTATGTTAAAAAAAAAATGGTTTAAATTTAAATTAACCGACATTCGTTAATTAAATGTCTACTGTATATTCTAGTATTTAATGTCCAACGGTTTAGTGTTTATTCTAGTACACTTGAATATCCAATGTCCAACAGTCTACTGTGTATTTTATTGGACACTTAAATATCCAATGTCCAACAGTCTACTGTGTATTTTATTGGACACTTAAATATGTCCAACAGCTTACTCGTATTCTAGTAGACACCCAATGTCCAACGGTTAATTAAAATTTAATAGGGTTTCATTAAATGTTGGACCTTACATGTTTATGTTAAAAAAAATGGTTTAAATTTAAATTAACCGACATTAGTTAATTAAATGTCTACTGTATATTCTAGTATTTAATGTCCAACGGTTTAGTGTTTATTCTAGTACACTTGAATATTCAATGTCCAACAGTCTACTGTGTATTTTATTGGACACTTAAATATGTCCAACAGCCTACTCGTATTCTATTAGACACCGAATGTGCAACGGTTAATAAAAATTTAATAAGAGTTCGATTGGATGTTTAAGAGTTCGACAGAATCGATAGGAATTATAAATTAATGAATCTAAAACTCGGTTTACTCCTTACTTCACTGTGGATTCTGTTGGACATGTATGCTCCCAATGATTTGATTTTCACGAAGTAAGGAAGTAAAATTAATTTAAAACTCATTAATTCAAATAATTGGTGCAGGCTGAAAACCAACCGTTGCGAGCGTAAATGTCCAACGCAATCCACACCCGTACGTTATGTCAATCATTGTTAAATAAACACTAGAAGTTGAAGTGAGTTATTAGGGATTATAAAAATGATACTTTAATTATTGCCACCACTTTAACTTCTACAGTCCAACAAAAATTAATGTTTAGATTATAAATTTAAACAAAAATTAATGTTTAGATTATATATATATATATATATATAATCTAAAATCCCCATCTACCATAATGATGGGGTAAATGAATCATTTGCTACACAATTTTTAGACAGTAGAACTTAAAGTGGTTCGACCACTTCACAGTTATTAAAGATTATATATTTTTTTATAAGATGGCGCTTGCGTCGTCTTTCATTTATTATGATTATAAAAATTTTATATTCTAGTTTGTAATTTATTTTTATGTATAACAGAATTTCAAATTCCCCTTCAGCGTGATTTTAAAAAATTAAAAGCAAATTCGTAATCAACATCTTCATCGATATATATATATACAGTACATATCTTAAACTTAGCGCCTAAATAAAAATAAAATTGGAACCTACACTCTATCTATCACTGGGAGCTCTAAAATACGGCGGCTGACGGCGGACCTTTCTTTTGTTTTTTTTTTGTTTTTTGTTAAATCTATTTGGTATGATCCTCCCCCGCCCGTCCGTCCAACACTATTTTATTTGCTTCAAAAATATAGGCACCAAACAGTATTATAAATCTTCCACTTGTTTTGTCCGCAATAAATCTTCATATTTATTTATTTTTTTTTGTCTCAATAAATCTTCGATAAATCCTCTTTCTCTTCGTCGTAAATGATAAAATTTGTAAAAGTACAACAATTTCTTCGACCGCTACTCCCGGGAAGTGGGGCGGTCTTCGAAGGGAGGGTGACTGTACTTTTGAATTAGAATAGTGCAAAAATATAATATTTATACGTGTAGTAACGCGGATGAACCGGAGGTGTCGTCGATCAGGCTACCGGCAGTACGCCTCCAGCATCTCCAGGAAAAGCTTGTTCATCGGCACCAGGTCCTGCTGGTGCACCCCCGACCAGAATCTCCTCACCACGTGATCCGCCTGTCGGAGCGCCGGCATGCATAATAACAATTGTTGTACTTGGCTAAATGCACCCGTTGGTCTACAACAACAACAACAAGAAACGATTAAAATTTGCACTAAAAAAAAAAATAATAATTTATAGGTTAATCGGCTAGAATTTTAGTAATCTGATGTAAGTTCTTTTTATTTGTATTTTGAATTTATCCTATAACTACAGAAAAATAGAGCTTACAGGTCGCAGTTCACATGAGGCTAATTTACGTCTCACTAGCCCCGTATATATCCTATAACTAAGTTATTATTATCTAAATAATAACTTTATCTGATGTATTTTTTTTTGTGTTTCGAATTTATCCAATATAAGATAAATTCAAAAAACAAATAAATAAAAAATACATCAGATAATTCTTCACATTACCTCGCAGCCGACTGGATAGCACAATCATCGACTCGGAATTTCAGAGCCGGCTGAGATTTCCCTACATCTTATATATATATATAATATAAAATCCCCATCTACCATAATGGTGGTGTAGGGGCCCTACGTCTTATACGTTTGTCAATTGATTTCATGTCCAACCGTGTTTTTAGAAATTGTTGGACGCTCATTACATCTAAGAAATATATCCATTGTTGGACAGACTTTCGATAATAATAATAATAACAACTTTATTTGTCCAACAGGACGTTACAGAACAAAATGTTTTATTATATTCATACCATCATTATGGTAGATGGGGAATTTGGATTATATATTAATTGTCCAACAATTTCCCCTTCCACAGCCCGAAAAAAAAATTGTCCAACAATTATCAATTAATTGTCCAACTTATTAAACTGTGTAGGATTTCACGACCAGTGTGATTAGAAATGTTGATTTGCGGGTTATTAGGCCGTGGTTTATCGGAGTTTAATCCAATTGGATTTAATTTAATTTCTAACTGTCCAACAATTAATTGTAGCGGCAGCAGCGGATGACACCAGAATATTTCTGTACATTCCGTTGTATTATGTAAATTTATTTATTTAGTCTTATATAATATCATTATGTGTTCCTCTCTACTTCTCAGTGTGAAGTGATTACGTAAATATATAATTGTCCAACAATTATTTAGTCTTATATATAATGATTATGTGTTCCTCTCTACTTCTCAGTGTGAGGTGTTTATGTAAATAAATAATTGTCCAACAGTTATTTAGTCTTATATATCATGATTATGTGTTCGTCTCTACTTTTCAGTGTGAGGTGTTTATGTAAATAAATAATTGTCCAACAGTTATTTAGTCTTATATATCATGATTATGTGTTCCTCTCTACTTTTCAGTGCGAGGTGATTATGTAAATAAATAATTGTCCAACAGTTATTTAGTCTTATATATCATCATTATGAGTTCTTCTCTACTTTTCAGTGTGAGGTTATTGTCCAACAGTTGCCGATGAACACTACAAATTATTTTATTTAACAAGATTGTGTCTTGTTGCAGGGACTTCAGCGATCCGTCGTGATGTTTACCTGAGGATTCCGACGGTGTCCGACAGTCCCGACAGTATCGAGTCCCTGAACTTATTCAGGGACCGGTACTCTTCTAACCTCACGTCGGAGTTGGCCAGGACGAGCGCTTTCAGGAGGTAGTATTCTTCTTTCGTGATCGACAAGTTCTCGAGCCTCTCAACCACGTGGCAACACTTGAAAAATTTAAAGAAAAAAATTAATGATTTATAAACAAAAGGCGTTAATAGATATTAACAAACAACAAACGAAATTGAAAAAAAATAAATAATGATTTATAAACAAAAGGCGTTAATAGATATTAACAAACAACAAACGAAATTGAAAAAAAATATATAAATAATGATTTATAAACAAAAGGCGTTAATAGATATTAACAAACAACAAACGAAATTGAAAAAAAATATATAAATAATGATTTATAAACAAAAGGCGTTAATAGATATTAACAAACGAAATTGAAAAAAAAAAAAATAATGATTTATAAACAAAAGGTGTTAATAGATGTTGGACACAAACAATTGAAGCAAATACTTGTCTTTAACTTTAAATACAGTTTGTTTGTTTGTTTTTTTTTTAATGGAAGGAAATGAAAATTGCTTTAATCTTTCTTAATCATATTCTCTTTACAATTTACCTCACACCGACACCCAATACGGGTAATTCGGTGTCGAGGTAAATTACATTAATATATATATTATAATTAAAGAAAATGTATATACAAAATAACAATCTATAAAATTTTAAAAAAAGTCTGTATAAATTGAATATAGGTGGATTTGAAGCACTGTATTGAGATTTGAAATCACAGGTCTCTGTGGTGTGATTGATAAAACACTCGGCTAGAAATCGGGGGACATGGGTTCAAATCCCATCAGAGATGTTTCTTTTCCACTTTATATTTAATTAAATTTAAATTAAACCTCAATGTTGTCTACTGAAATACCTTTTCGAGTCAGGTGGAATTGCTTTAATAATCTAAAATCCCCATCTACCATAATGGTGGTGTAGGGGTGAAATTGCTTTGATATATATATATATATTCAATGACCCCTTTCTACCCACATGGGTGTAGGGTAGAAATTGCTTTAATACTAGATGTAAATATTTTTTTTTTGCAACATCAATTTTATTTTTAATGTTGTTTCTTCAGCCCCAAGAAAAATATTTTTTACCGTGTATTTATAATGCATGTCCAACAGTGTCTTGACTATCTGTTGCATGATGGACACTAATTATAATTAATACTGGGTGTCCAACAGCTGTTAAATTCCTAATCTGCTGTTAGACAATTCAGCAACTGTTTGAAACATTACATTAAATAATAATTCTTCTGCTATCACTTGTTACCCCTTAGGGCGTTGGATATAAATAATAATTCGTAAAAACTTCTTTTTAATTGTAGATAAGTTTTTTTTTTTAATGGAGGGAAAAGAAAATAATAAAATATAAATATAAAATAAAAATATAATAGAAAATAAAAGATGCAAATGCTTGTTTTTTTCTGTGTATTTATAATGTGTGTCCAACATTTATTGAAAATTGAATAAATGTTAGACACATTTCAGTTGTTAGGAAACGTAGAGGCAGACACAGATTGTGAAAACACAGTAAAAAAATTTGAATTCAGGTACTGTTGGACATTCATTATTAATAATAATGGGAGTCCAACAGTTATTAAATTCGGCATCTCTTTGAAATGCATTATTTTTTTTTGCAGCATTTTTTAATGAAGGGAAAAGAAAATCGCTCTAATTCTGAATATAAATATGTTTTTATTTTTACTGTGTTCCACAAAAGGTGTCCAACATTTATTGAATTATAAATAAGCTGTTAGAAAGTGTTAGACAGCCGTTGTGAATACACAGTAAAAAAAATATTGAATTCAGGTACTGTTGGACAATCATTACTAATAATAATGGGAGTCCAACAGTTATTAAATTCGGCATCTCTTTGAAATGTATTATTATTTGCAGCATTTTTTAATGCAGGGAAAAGAAAATCGCTCTAATTCTGAATATAAATATGTTTTTATTTTCACTGTGTTCCAAAAAAGGTGTCCAACATTTATTGAATTATAAATAAGCTTTAATTAGAAAGTGTTAGACAGCCGTTGTGAATACACAGTAAAAAACATATTGAATTCAGGTACTGTTGGACATTCATTGCAAATAATAATGGCAGTCCAACAGTTATTAAATTCAGCAACTCTTTGAAATGTATTATTATTTGCAGCATGTTTTAATGAAGGGAAAAGAAAATCGCTCTAATTCTGTATATAAATATGTTTTTATTTTTACTGTGTTCCACAAAAGGTGTCCAACATTTATTGAATTATAAATAAGCTTTAATTAGAAAACGCAGAAAGTGTTAGACAGCCGTTGTGAATACACAGTAAAAAAATATTGAATTCAGGTACTGTTGGACATTCATTACAAATAATAATGGGAGTCCAACAGTTATTAAATTCGGCATCTCTTTAAAATGCATCATTTTTTTTTGCAGCATTTTTTAATGAAGGGAAAAAAATCGCTCTAATTCTGAATATAAATATGTTTTTATTTTTACTGTGTTCCACAAAAGGTGTCCAACATTTATTGAATTATAAATCAGCTGTTAGAGAACGCAGTAAGTGTTGGACACACACACAGAGTAAAAAAGATCCTTCTTGATATTCAAAAATTATGTGATTCCTCTGCTTACTTCTCTCCAGAGAGCTTACTGAGGGGATAATTTTCGATGATCGAGAAAAATATTTTTTATTTATTTATAATGGATGTCCAACACTTACTGCGTTTTATAAGGTCTGTTTTCACTCATTGTGTGATCGACTCAATTCAGTGATCGGACTGAAAACAGTCCCTATAAAACGCAGTAAGTGTTGGACACCCATTAATAATATTTTTTTTTTTTTTCGAAAATTGCTTTCCCCTCAATAAGCTCTCTCTCTCTCTCTCTCTTTGGAAAGAATGTGGTTTAATTACCGTTTGATACAGATCAATTGCACCGCAATCCCTCGCCTGTTTCTCGTCCAGCGTGAAGTTCGACGCGAACTTGAGCCGGCCGTGCAGCAGCGGCAGGCTCCTGTAGGCCTGCGTCAGCGTGAGGATCTCCGCCCACGTGCTCTGCAGCAGGCGCATCTGGTCGTTGAGCGGCAGGTCCGTGAAGCCGGGTATCTGCTTCGCCCAGCCGATGATCCCCACCAGCTCCCTGTCGTACAGCTCGCTCAGTATCGACAGCGACTTCTGCTTCGTGTTCTCCAAGCTGGTGTTCATGTCCAGGATGTCCGGCTCGCACGAGACCAACGCTTCCAACATTTTTATATCTGAGAAAAACATGAGATTCCATTGTTTATTTCTTTAATACAGCCATTGTTGAAGGTAGGTTAAGGTCATTAACGATTCTAGAAACTCTGCTGCACGTCCTTCGGGACGCAAATTGCCAAAGTATTTTTATGTCGAAGCGCCTCATATGATTCAAGAAGGTTCTAGAATCATCCATCACAGTCCAACATCCAGTGACGTAGGTTATGAAGGAATAGACGATTCTATAACCTCTTCACGCCCTTCAAGACGCAAGCAACCAAAGCATTTTTATGTTGGAGCGCCTCAAAACTCGTATATTTTAAAGTCAGAGAAGGTTCTAGAATCGAATTCATTACTTTAAAATCATCAGACACAATGATGATTTTAAAGTAATGAATTCGATTCTATGAAGGCCAAGGATTAGACGATTCTATAACCTCACGCTAGCAATCAAAGTATTTTTAAGTTGAAGCGCCTCAAAACTCATACATCTATCTTCAAGATTAGAGAAGATTCCAGAATGGACAAGAGCGGCAATTTTTTTAAATAAATTTACCTTCTAGTGCCAGCAGGGGTCTCTGTGCGGAAACGACCTGTATTTGGTAGGGACTGTCGGGATTCCTTCGATATTTCTGCCTGCCGCCCCTGACCCTGTCCAGCCGGACGCCCTCCTTCAGCATCCCCGATATCAGACATTTGCTGAACCTGCAGGCCTGGCACGCTTTCCGTCTTCGCTTGTTGATTTCGCATTCCCCCGATGCGGGGCACGTGTATTCTATGTTACCTGAACAACAAATACAAATCACACAGAGGCTAAATATTTGTTAGACATGTGTCTAACAAGAGTGTGCTTGAATCCATAAAATCTGTGTTTAATATTTTTGCCTGAATCCATATTGGGTTTCATTCAGATATCTGAAATTTTTTTGGAGATTTAATAGAAGCCAATATGAATTCAGGAACACTTTTGTTGGACATGTGTCCAACAGTTACTTAAGCTTTTTTCCCGAATCCGTATCAAATCCCCAACGACTTAAATTTCTTTGGAGATTTAAATGAAACCTAATATGGTTTCCAGCACACTTTTGTTGGACATGTGTCCAACAGTTATTTAAGCTTTTTGCCTGAATCCGTATCAAATTCCCAACGACTTAAATTTCTTTGGAGATTTAAATGAAACCTAATATGGATTCCAGCACACTTTTGTTGGACATGTGTCCAACAGTTATTTAAGCTTTTTGCCTGAATCCGTATCAAATTCCCAACAACTTAAATTTCTTTGGAAATTTAAATGAAACCTAAAATGGATTCCAGCACACTTTTGTTGGACATGTGTCCAACAGTTACTTAAGCATTTTGCCTGAATCCTTATCAAATTCCCAACGACTTAAATTTCTTTGGAGATTTAAATGAAACCTAATATGAATTCCAGCACACTTTTGTTGGACATGTGTCCAACAGTTATTTAAGCTTTTTGCCTGAATCCGTCTCAAATTCCCAACGACTTAAATTTCTTTGGAGATTAAAATGAAACCTAAAGTGGATTCCAACACACTTTTGTTGGACATGTGTCCAACAGTTATTTAAGCTTTCCCAACGACTTAAATTTCTTTGGAGATTTAAATATAACCTAATATGGATTCCAGTATACTTTTGTTGGACACATGACCAACAATTGCTTAAGCTCTGTTTTTAACAACACGAATGAGCTTTTTTGCCCGAATCCATATCAATTTTCCAACGACTTAAATTACTTTGAAGATTTAAATAAAAACCCAAAACGGATTCCAGCACAATTTTATTGGATGCATGTCCAAGCTCCGCTGGACATACGTCTAACAATAAATCAATAAAGAACAGCATTGGTGGGAATCGATTCGATAATCAATTGACGGATGGCTTCATGTCCAGCATGTTGGACATGCATGCAAGCATCTTTACAACTTACTTTTGAATCGTAAACTACTATTATTAACTAATAGTGATCTCCAAGTACTCGCCACGATAAGTATTAATAATTGCAATGAGAAACTGAGTAAACCTGTAGTTTTATTCACCTTGTATGGTGCGTTTGAAAAATGCCTTGCACGCCTCGCAGGACGCCACCCCGTAGTGAAAACCCGAGGCCACGTCCCCGCAGACCAGACAGAGCCGCCTAGGCGAGTCTTCCTCCTTCATTTCGTCCTAGACAAAACAAAAATAATTACAACTCGAGTTTCAATCACTCGTTTTATGCAAAGAAAACTCAATTATATTTCATTTTAATCATATATATACAGAGAGGTTTTTTTAACAGTATACATATCTTGAAATTCGACTTTTCTTCATTTGTATACATCAAATATTTCACACAATTTGAAGTTTAGCGTTTGACGTTTAGTTGTGTGTTATAGGCAACTAAATATACACACATTAATCGGTTCAATGCGTTTGACTCGCGTTTCTTGCAGGTATACATAGGGGAAATGAATACAGATAAAAAAACCTCTCTGTCTCTCTCTCTCTCTCTCTCTTTCTCTGTCTCTCTCTCTCTTTCTCTGTCTCTCTCTCTCTCTCTCTATATATATATATATTCAATGACCCTTTCTACCCATATTGGTGTAGGGTTCATTTTCGTCATTGAGAAATTAAATTTCGAAGCCGTTACTCACTTCCAATATATTAATTCCTGAGTCATTATGAGGTTGTGTGGTTGAAGAACAATACTGCCGTTCCGGACTTTCTGGAGATCGCATATTGATTTCATATTTGCCCGTTTCCACGATGTCCGTCTGAGAATTAATACAAAAATAATAAATAAAGTTTGTAAAACAAAAGCAACTGCGATGATTATTGATTTTCTGGTGTTAGAAATTGCAAATTAACTTTTCTTAATAATAAAAATAAATAACGTAAAATTCACCGTAATTTTCTGAATATAATTTCGAACGATACTCAATTGTCCAGCATGTTGGACACGTACACAAACATCTTTACGACTTACTTTTGAATCGTGAACTACGGTCGTGGTGGGCGAGTACATGTCGCTGTTGGACGGCGAGCACTCCGCGAATCCATCGTGCTGCTGTTCCTTTTTAATCGCCGAGATATCACTCGAGACAACCTCCCCTGTAACACCACCACCAGACATCATAGACACCTATAAGAGAATTGCAAAGTTTTACTGTTCATTTATTTCAATTCACATCGAAACAACTTTCTCATTTTAACGAATCTCATATACTTTAATAATAGAAAAAAAAGAATGGTTTATGAATTATTTTAAATTTAATTTAATTTAGGCCCATTTTCAGATCGTGTACTGTCCTCTTGTGTTCATTTTTTGAAAATAACGTTTAGTCGACTTCGAAAGTTTGAAAATAAATTCCGCCCACTTATTTTGATTGATCATTAATAATTATTTAATAAAACTTGGTATTTGAACTCCATTGAGAATTTGGATGTAAAATAAATTTAGTGAAGAAAAGTTTTATTAATTAATAATAATGATCTTCGCGTACCCCAATGATATTAATAATTGTAATGAGAAATAAATATGTCATTATTAATACACACAACGCCGGATTAGTTTAGCCAACGAATTAACCTTCTAGGGTAGTTTTTTTTTTTAATCTCAGCTACCCTTCTATTTTATCATCAAAATTCGTTATAACTCGTAAATAAAAACGCATTGTAACAATCCAAAGAGACAAAAAGAGTAGCGAAAACGGGCATTAATGTCAGCGGTTTGATTACAACGGCGGTTTGGTTGTGGGAGGAGGTGGAGGATTCGTGGGGGCTCATTTGCGTGTGTGCGGCGCGGTAGCGGGATCAATAAATTCGGAGGATTAATGACTGGGCTCGCCGCACGGTTGGTGGATGATCAATCAAAAAGGAGAGTCCGGGCCATGCTGTCTGCAGTCTAGACTGAAAAAAACCAGCCAAGGCCGACCCCGAAAATCTGCTAAACTTAGATATGGAAATCGTCGCCGTTATGAAACATGCAAATCGGCGGCGTTTGCATGCACGGATTTCCATACAGGCCGGGTATAAGATTCGCGAATTACGTATTCTAAACAGTCTACATAGAGACAAACATAAAAAAAATTATTAAGTTGATTTCATATAATTCAGCCAGGTTGATTCAAACTTATTATTAAAATCCTCATTGTACAAAACCCATTTTAAAAATATACTCAAGTAAACAATTCATCAAATCACCAAGTACAATCATTCAGTGCCAAAGTTAATAAAATCATAAAAATATTTCATCTAGTCTTAGATAAGTCTACAATAAAAAGGTTACACATCCCAACCATTTATAATTCAACTAACGCTGACTCTCCTTAATATTAACTTTAAACTCACTGTACCTCAGTTCTATTGCCTAATTCCGACTATGGAATCATACTTTATTTCCTAATTCTAAGTTAAAAGTCACCGTACCTTACTATTAACTCCGCCGTTGCCGGTCCCAAGCCCGGATGAGAAAGGAGGAGGGTCGTAGGTTTCCGTGACGATGGCGAAAGGGGCTTGTCACTATTATTGCCCAATTCTAATTATTGTATGTCAATCTTTTTGCATAATTCCAACTTTAAAGTCTCCATACTTATTAACTTATTGTGACTATACCTCAGTTTTATTGCCTAATTCTGACTAAACTCCCTTGACCTCACTGTCATTGCCTAATTCTGACATAAAAATCATTGGACCTCACTATTATTGCCTAATTCTGGCTGTAAAGTCACTAATTCTGACTTTAAAACACTTTACTTCACTATTATTGCATAATTTTGATTTAAAAGTCATTGGACCTCACTATTGTTGCCTAATTCTGACTTTACAGTCACTAGACCTCAGTGTTATTGTCTAGTTCTGACTTTAAAGTTACTTGACCTCACTATTATTGCCTAATTTTGACTTAAGTCACTAGAACTCACTAATATTGCCCAATTCTGACTTAAAAGTTACTAGACCTCACTCGTATTGCCTAATTCTTACTTAAAAGTCACTAGACCTTACTGTTATTGTCTAATTCTGACTTTAAAGTTACTTGACCTCACTATTATTGCCTAATTCTGACTTTTAATTCACTAGCCCTCACTGTTATTGCCTAATTGTGACTTTAAAGTCACTGTACTTCACTGTTATTGCCTAATTCTGACTTTAAAGTCACTAGACCTTACTGTTATTGTCTAATTCTGACTTTAAAGTTACTTGCCCTCACTATTATTGCCTAATTCTGACTTAAAAGTCACTGAACCTCACTATTATTGCGTAATTCTGACTTAAAAGTTACTGTACTTCTCACGTATTGTCTAATTGTGACTTAAAAGTCATTGGACTTCACTATTATTGCCTAATTCTGACTTTAAAGTCACTAGACCTCATTGTTATTGCCTAACTGCGACGTAAAAGTAATTATTATTGCTTAATTGTTACTTTAAAGTAACTAAACCTCACTGTTATTGCCTAATTCTGATTTAAAAGTTACTGGACCTCACTCGTATTGCCCAATTGTGACGTAAAAGTCACTGGACCTCACTATTATTGTCTAATTCTGACTTCAAGGTTACTAGAGCGCTCACTGTTGTTGCTTAAATGTGACTTTAAAGCCATTAGACCTCACTGTTATTGCTTAATTCTGACTTAAAAGTCACTGGACCTCACTGTTATTGCCTAATTGTGACTTTAAAGTAACTGAACCTCACTGTTATTGCCTAATTATGACTTTTAAAGTCTCTGGACCTCACTCATATTACCTAATCGTGACTTTAAAGTCACTTGACCTCACTATTATTGCATAATTATGACTTAAAAGTCACTGAACCTCACTATTATTGCCTAATTCTGACTTTTAAGTCACTAGAACTCACTATTATTGCCTAATTCTGACTTTTAATTCACTAGACCTCACTGTTATTGCCTAATTGTGACTTTAAAGTCTCTGGACCTCACTCGTATTGCCTAATTGTGACGTAAAAGTCACTGGACCTCACTATTATTGTCTAATTCTGACTTCAAGGTTGCTAGAGCTCACTGTTGTTGCCTAAATGTGACTTTAAAGTCACTAGACTTCACTGTTATTGCTAAATTCTGACTAGAATTCACTAGAACTTACTGTTATTGTCTAATTCTGACTTAAAAGTCATTGGACCTCACTGTCATTGCTTAATTGTGACGTAAAAGCCACTATTATTGCCTAATTCTGACTTAAAAGTCATTGAACTTCACTATTATTGCGTAATTCTGACTTAAAAGTTACTGGATCTCCCTCGTATTGTCTAATTATGACTTAAAAGTCACTAGACCTCACTGTTATTGGCTAATTCTGACGTAAAAGTCACTATTATTGCTTAAATGTGACTTTAAAGTAACTAAACCTCACCGTTATTGCCTAATTGTGACTTAAAAGTCACTGAACCTCACTATTATTGCCTAATTGTGACTTTAAAATCTCTGGACCTCATTTATATTGCCTAATCGTAACTTTAAAAGTCACTTGACCTCATTATTATTATCCAATTATGACTTTAAAGTCACTAGACCTCACAATTATTGCAAAGTTATGACTTAAAAGTCACTGAACCTCACTATTATTGCCTAATTGTGACGTAAAGGTCACAGGACCTCACTATTATTGTCTAATTCTGACTTCAAGATTGCTAGAGCTCACTGTTGTTGCCTAAATGTGACTTTAAAGTCACTAGACCTCACTGTTATTGCTTAATTCTGACTTAAAAGTCACTAGAACTTACTGTTATTGTCTAATTCTAACTTAAAAGTCACTGAACCTCACTATTATTGCGTAATTCTGACTTAAAAGTTACTGGACCTCCCTCGTATTGTCTAATTGTGACTTAAAAGTCACTAGACCTCACTGTTATTGGCTAATTCTGACGTAAAAGTCACTATTATTGCTTAAATGTGATTTTAAAGTAACTAAACCTCACTGTTATTGCCTAATTCTGACTTAAAAGTCACTGGACCTCACTATTATTGCCTAATTGCGACTTTAAAGTCACTGTACTTCACTGTCATTGCCTAATTCTGACGGCCCTTTGCTATTATTTCCCAATTCTTACTTTGGACGTCATTATCCCTCACTTTTATCGCCTTATTCCGTCTTCCCCTTACTATTATTCCCTAACTGTCACTATGAAAATCACTGGACGTCACTTGTATTCGAAATTGAAACCTGCAAACGGTAACCCAAAAATATAACCTGCAAACAATAAGCTTGCGGCCGAAACTGCAACCTGTAGATCACAATCTTGTATTGGAAATTATGAACTGCAAGCTTGTAGCTAAAATTGCTGATGATTTTGCTGTTTAAAATTTCGAGTATAAAATGCATCTTGCAATTTCAATTTTAACTTACATGCTAGTAGCTCGTCATCACAACAGCAACTGTATTATGTCTTTGTTTTTAACATGTTTAATATGTCTTTTGTTTTTAACAAATCAAATTTCGAAGAAAAACAAAATGTAAAGAGTTACAAATACGAAATGGTGCCTCCAATTGGTGATTTTATAGAATCAGGATTAAATAAAATCCCTGGAATGGACAGAGAGTTTTTAACTTCTGGAAATAATTTCGGCTTTCTAGTGTATCAATTCCAAATCCGTTCTGAATTTCGGCAAGAGAGGGGGGACGCAGTGGTAAATCGGAACATCTGCCCAGACAAATGTAAAATAACACAAACAAAACAAGGAACAAGCAGAAAAATTGCACGTGGCGTTCCTGAATGCGCCTGGCCGTGCACCGCTGCGGACCGGTTGTCCTTGACAGAGTGCTGGGCCTCCGTAGTTCAAGTGCAAGGCTGTGAGGACCAGCCTGCCCGAGTGTAGCGTGAATGCAAATTTCGCATGAGCGCGCGCCGCGTAATACATTTACAACATTTATTATATTGCGCCTCAGTTCAAATGCAGAAAAAAACAGGACCAGTTTAACGGGACGCGTAATCCTTTTTTCTTTCTTTTTTTTTACGTGTATAATTTTACTTACCGAGAGGGGAAAAAATGAGGATGAATGCACGAACGGCACCCGTTATGCAACAAGCGGGGATTATCTCTGGAACTGTAATACACTCAGTTTGTTTGCATGGGTGTGTGTGCAACCGGTGTTATCGTTCTTGTATTGAGCCGTGATAACTCTTTGGGTCAAGGAAATGGCTTCTTTATGAATGTACAGAACCATAAAAGTGATATTTTTTTATTGAATAAAAAAAAGAATTAAATAACAATTATTAAGAGAAACTTCGACTACTAATTTAATACAGTTCATTATCATAAGTCGACATAATCACCTTTTTCAGTACAGTTCATAATAATAATAATGGAAACATAGTTTCCGAAATATATCTAGTAAAATAAAAAATAAGTAGAAGAAAGGACAAGTATTTTTATTTAAATAATTAAAGTCTCCACGACCAACAACCAACATAAAGAAGATTAACAGTTCATAATAATTAAGGAATTATCCTGTAACTCTTATTAGCATGTTCTACTACCAGGTTGTGAATCGTATACTACAATACCACCTACAAGCTTTTATATGTAGTGACTATACAGTCAAAATTAAACAAAGAATATAATTTTCCATGACTTCAAAGTCAATTCTAAGCAATCACAATTAACTATGATGACTTTGTAGTCGATATTTCCATGACTTTGACGTCAATTTTAGACAGCTACAGTTACTGTAGAGTCAATATAGCCAATTTCCATGACATTACAGGCATTGAAAGCAACTTACAACGACTTCAAAGACAATTCTAGACAACAAGAGTTAGCTATATTGAGTGAAAATTAGGTAAAAATGACAGTCTCCATGACTTTGGCATCAATTCTAGGCAATTAGATTTAGCTATGGTAACTTAAAAGTCAAAATTAGGCTATAAATGTCGGCTTCCGTGACTTTAAAGTCAATTATAGGCAATGAAAGTAATTTATAACGTCTTTACAGTCAATTCTAGACAGTAGCAATTAACTATATTGACTAGAGTAAAAATTAGGCATCAAATGTCAGTTCCGATGATTTAAAAATTAATTCTAGGCAACTAGAGTTAACAGTAGTCAAAATTAGGCAATACATATTAGTTTTCATGATTATAAAATCAACTCGAGGTAACTTACAATGACTTTATCGACAATTCTAGGCAACAACAGTTAGCCACAGTGATTATACAGTCATAATTAGGCGACGAATATCATTTTTCATTACTTTAAAGTCAATTCTAGACCTCACTATTATTGCCTAATTGTGACTTAAAAGTCATTGGACCTCACTATTATTGTCTAATTCTGACTTCAAGGTTGCTAGAGCTCACTGTTGTTGCCTAAATGTGACTTTAAAGTCACTAGACCTCACTGTTTTTGCTTAATTCTGATTTAGAAGTCACTGGACCTCTCTATTATTGCCTGATTGTGACTTTAAAGTCTCTGGACGTCATTCGTATTACCTAATTGTGACGTAAAAGTCACTGGACCTCACTATTTTTGTCTAATTCTGACTTCAAGGTTGCTAGAGCTCACTGTTGTTGCCTAAATATGACTTTAAAATCACTAGACCTCACTGTTATTGCTTAATTCTGACTTAAAAGTCACTAGAACTTACTGTTATTGTCTAATTCTGACTTAAAAGTCACTGAACCTCACTATTATTGCGTAATTCTGACTTAAAAGTTACTGGACCTCCCTCGTATTGCCTAATTGTGACTTAAAAGTCACTAGACCTCACTGTTATTGCCTAATTCTGACGTAAAAGTCACTATTATTGCTTAATTGTGACTTTAAAGTAACAAACCTCACTGTTATTGTCTAATTCTGACTTAAAAGTCACTGAACCTCACTATTATTGCCTAATTGTGACTTAAAAGTCATTGGACCTCACTATTTTTGTCTAATTCTGACTTCAAGGTTGCTAGAGCTCACTGTTGTTGCTTAAATGTGACTTTAAAGTCACTAGACCTCACTGTTATTGCTTAATTCTGACTTAAAAGTCACTAGAACTTACTGTTATTGTCTAATTATGACTTAAAAGTCACTGAACCTCAGTATTATTGCCTAATTGTGACTTTAAAGTATCTGGACCTCACTCATATTGCCTAATCGTGACTTTAAAGTCACTTGACCTCACTATTATTATCCAATTATGACTTTTAAGTCACTAAGACCTCACCATTATTGTCCAGTTATGACTTAAAAGTCACTGGACCTCTCTATTATTGCCTAATTGTGACTTTAAAGTCTCTGGACGTCACTCGTATTGCCTAATTGTGACGTAAAAGTCACTGGACCTCACTATTTTTGTGTAATTCTGACTTCAAGGTTGCTAGAGCTCACTGTTGTTGCCTAAATGTGACTTTAAAGTCACTAGACCTCACTGTTATTGCTTAATTCTGACTTAAAAGTCACTAGAACTTACTGTTATTGTCTAATTCTGACTTAAAAGTCACTGAACCTCACTATTATTGCGTAATTCTGACTTAAAAGTTACTGGACCTCCCTCGTATTGCCTAATTGTGACTTAAAAGTCACTAGACCTCACTGTTATTGCCTAATTCTGACGTAAAAGTCACTATTATTGCTTAATTGTGACTTTAAAGTAACTAAACCTCACTGTTATTGTCTAATTCTGACTTAAAAGTCACTGAACCTCACTATTATTGCCTAATTGTGATGTAAAAGTCACAGGACCTCACTATTATTGTCTAATTCTGACTTCAAGGTTGCTAGAGCTCACTGTTGTTGCCTAAATGTGACTTTAAAGTCACTAGACATTCATTACTTTAAAGTCAATTCTAGACAGTGACAATTAGCTGTAGTGACTTTACTGCCTAAATTAAGTAGTAAATGACAGTTTCCACACCCTTAAAGCCAATTCTAGGCAATAATAGTAACGTGCGACGACTTTATCGCCAATTCTAGGCAACAAATATAAGTTTCCATCACCCTAAAGTCAATTCCAGGCAACTAAAGTTAGCTGTAGCGACTATACAATCAAAATTAAGCAACGAGAATCATTTTCCATGACTTTAAAGTCATTTATAGGCAACAGCAATTAGCAATAGCGACTTTATAGGCAAAATTAGGCAACGAGGCCCTGTCGCACTGGAATGTTTCAGTAATTACAACAAAAGTAGACGCAAGGTATTTGCTGATTGTGTTTGTTTTGGGACCAAACGAAGCAAAAAAACGATGTTTACATGCACTTGACCTTGATTTTTGAAGAGAGAGAGAGAGACGGAAAGAGCGGTGAGTAATAAACGAGTCGCGTTAATAGTTTTCCCGGCAGCCACAATGCGTGTAATAACGCGACGCGGGGGGATTATTAATGAGAATGCCATGCATTCGATTGTTTGCTCTTTTTTTTTTAAACGATAATGAATAAATAAAGTGAATGAAACAATGTTTCGATCCGATCGATTCAATACCGATTTTTTTTTTTTTGTGCATGAAAGTTGGTAATGATTTTGTTCGTAATACAGCAATTTTGATAAATGTTTTGTAGATTAAATGTTGTTTAGACTACAATAATGTCTTTAGTAAACTGTTGTCTCGCCTATAAGCTAGTAGTTTAGAGGTTTTAGTTTGGTTTTCCTTCAATACAAATATTTTGCCATGGTGAGATTATATAAAAAAAATCAGATTTCCTCAATTTTTGAAAAAAAGTTTATTTATGGATAAAATGAGGTGAAACTTTGTGTAGAGATAGTCTAAATAATGGAGAATAAGAATCCATCAACGGTTATATTTCTAACCAATCAGCGAGGTGAAACAATCCATATAAAAAAAACATTGACATTTCCCACAATCATCTGTAGTTTGGTGAAGCCATGGTGAGGTGAAACAATTGCTATATTGTCAACCAATAAGCGATGATTTTTCCAACCAATCATCTATACAAATGATGGTAAAACAATTGCAGTAATGTCAATCAATAAACAATGAAATATCCAACCAATCATCTGTCTGTTGAAGCCATAATGAGGAGAAACAATTGCTGCTAAACAGTAATATTTCCCACAAATCATATTTTGTTTGGTCAAGCCATGGTTAGGTAAAACAATTGAATGTACAGGATGACTGAAAATTCATTTTGTGAAATAAATAAAAATAAGATGGCACAGCCATTTTTCCATGGAAAGATATATAAAATGACACAGCCATTTTTCCATGGAAAGATATATAAATTTATGAATGACGTCATGTTTTCTTGAGATTAGAATTCTTGTCTTAACAATGGTATACGGTTTATATTTTGTTTTCTTTTTTTTTTTCATTCGACTTACATGTTGAAAATAATCCATTGAATTCGTAAATATTTCTCTCGCACTCGCCAAATGAAATCACATATATTTTTTGTTGTTGCGGTTACCGTTTTCTCTCTCTCTCTTTCTCTCTTATATCATTTCTCCGAAATGACCGAAATTAATTCAACGTTGCGAGGCGGTGGCGTTCCGCGCCGCCAGCGCGCACAATTGGCATAATTTCCCGGCACAACATAGCGTGTGTTGTCTGGGGTGGCGGAAATTCGCACAAAAAGAGAAGTGGTGGGAATGGAGGGAGTTTAAAATAAAAAAAAAACAACAGACTTAAACGTCCCCCTCGCGCCGGGAGACCTTGGCATTGAAACTAGATTTCATCACGCCCACACAGTGCGCGCAGAGCCAAAAAGCTGGCGGCCGCCGCCACCGTTTGTTTCCCTCTCTCTCTCTTTCTGTTGCCCGATTCGGAGAGCTTCTCCTCGCTCCTCTCCGCTCGCTGGTGCATGAACGCAATTAGCCATAGACAGCAGTTTGCGATCTATATACACAATCCGTTGCGAAATAAACGTCTGCCGGCCTTGAAATTTTCTGGGTGGGTTTTCTCTTTTTTTCTCCCACTCTCCTCACACACTTTTTGAAGATCCTCCAGTAGAAATCTCATATGGAAAGTAAAGATGTACTTCTCAGCCGTCTAGAAACGCATTGTTATTGCATATTCTTGGTAGAAGCAAAAAATAATTGTTTTTTGTTTACTTTATAGTCAATTCTAGACAGAAACAGTTAGCTATAGTGACTTTACAGTCAAAATTAGGCAATAAATTACAGTTTTCATGACTATAAAGTCAATTATAGGCAGTAATAGTTAGCTACACTGACTTTTGCAGTCAAAATTAGGCAATAAATGACAGTTTCCATGACTTTAAAGTCATTTCTAGGCAATAAATGACAGTTTCCATAACTTTAAAGTCAATTCTAGACAGTAATAGTTAGTTACATTGACTTTACAGTCAAAATTAGGCAATAAATGACAGTTTCCATGACTTTAAAGTCAATTATAGACAGTAATAGTTAGCTACACTGACTTGACAGTCAAAATTAGGCAATAAATGACAGTTTCCATGACTTTAAAGTCAATTCTAGGCAGTAATAGTTAGCTACACTGACTCGACAGTCAAAATTAGGCAATAAATGACAGTTTCCATGACTTTAAAGTCAATTATAGACAGTAATAGTTAGCTACACTGACTTGACAGTCAAAATTAGGCAATAAATGACAGTTTTCATGACTTTAAAGTCAATTCTAGGCAGTAATAGTTAGCTACACTGACTTCACAGTCAAAGTCAGGCAATACATGACAGTTTTCATGACTTTAAAGTCAATTCTAGGTAGTAACAGTTAGCTACACTGACTCGACAGTCAAAATTAGGCAATAAATGACAGTTTCCATGACTTTAAAGTCATTTCTAGGCAATAAATGACAATTTCCATGACTATAAAGTCAATTCTAGGCAGTAATAGTTAGCTACACTGACTATACAGTCAAAATTAGGCAATAAATGACAGTTTCCATAACTTTAAAGTCAATTATAGACAGTAATAGTTAGTTAAACTGACTTTATACTCAAAATTAGGCAATAAATGACAGTTTCAATGACTTTAAAGTCAATTATAGACAGTAATAGTTAGCTACACTGACTTGACAGTCAAAATTAGGCAATAAATGACAGTTTCTATGACTTTAAAGTCAATTATACGCAGTAATAGTTAGCTACACTGACTTGACAGTCAAATTTAGGCAATAAATGACAGTTTCAATGACTTTAAAGTCAATTCTAGGCAGTAATAGTTAGCTACACTGACTTGACAGTGAAAATTAGGCAATAAATGACAGTTTCTATAACTTTAAAGTCAATTATAGAGAGTAATAGTTAGTTACACTGACTTTACAGTCAAAATTAGGCAATACATGACAGTTTCCATGACTATAAAGTCAATTTTAGGCAGTAACAGTTAGCTACACTGACTCGACAGCCAAAATTAGGCAATAAATGACAGTTTCCATAATTTTAAAGTCAATTCTAGGCAGTAACAGTTAGCTACACTGACTCTACAGTCAAAATTAGGCAATAAATGACAGTTTTCATGACTTTAATGTCAATTCTAGGCAGTAATAGTTATCTACACTGACTCGACAGTCAAAGTCAGGCAATAAATGACAGTTTCCATAACTTTAAAGTCAATTATAGACAGTAATAGTTAGTTACACTGACTTTACAGTCAAAATTAGGCAATAAATGACAGTTTCCATTACTTTAAAGTCAATTCTAGGCAGTAATAGTTAGCTACACTGACTATACAGTCAAAATTAGGCAATAAATGACAGTTTTCATGACTTTAAAGTCAATTATAGGCAGTAACAGTTAGCTACACTGACTTGACAGTCAAAATTAGGCAATAAATGACAGTTTAAATAACTTTAAAGTCAAATCTAGGCAGTAATAATTAGCTACACTGACTATAGAGTCAAAATTAGGCAATAAATGACTTCAAAGTCAATTCTAGGCAGTAATAGTTAGCTACACTGACTTTACAGTCAAAATTGGGCAATAAATGACAGTTTCAATGACTTTAAAGTCAATTTCAGGCGCTAATAGTTAGCTATATTTACTTTACAGTGAAAATTAGGCAATAATTGTCAGTTTTCATGGTTTTAAAATCAAATCTAGGCAATGAAAGTAACTAACAACGATTTTATAATTAATTCTAGGCAACAATCGTTAGCTGCAGTGACATTAAGGTGAAAATAAGGCAATAAATATCATTTTTCGTCACTTTAAAGTAATTTTTAAGTAACAAAAATTAGCTTTACAAGCAGAATTAGGCACTAGATTTCAAATCTTTATATTTTGACAAAGCTGAATTTGTTGAAACTGTATTCTTCCTGTATTACCCCCTTTAATAATGTTTACTTCAGTTCAAGGGGAGGGAGGTGGGTTAAATCGTGGCTACATAATATATATTTGATAATTCATTGAAACTCGTACGCCAGCGTGAATAATAGATGAAATCCCGACCTATCCCATTACGTTCACGCACGCATCACTTACACGTATAAGCAATTCATGAGGATGCGCCTTAATCCGTCTCGGGCGAATTGACGGATGCAAATTTCGCGGTTATACGTTAATCAGGTATTCATGGGGATTGCGACGCCACGGACGTAATTATGGAATGTATTAGGGAGGGCGATCTGTGTGTGTGCCGGCGTTATTGATCCGAAACGCAATTTCCATCCGAGGTGTCGCAACGAAGACGACGGTTCTTTTCGAGAATGAAATTGCAGGATTCTGGAGAAGGCGAGTAACAGACACCAGCAACGTTCCAATCCCTTCTTTGAGGCATGTTGGTGTTATGTTACTCCTATAATTCTTCAACAAATTAAGGTGCGGAATTCTAGGCGAGGAGTAATAGATGGAACGTTGAGGCATGTTGGTATCCTACAATTCTTCAGTAAATAAAGTCAAAGCCTCATCTCTCCTTTGAGACATGTTGATGTCTTTTACTTTGACAATTCTTCAGCAAAAGTAGTATGGTTTTGAGGAAGGACTAACAGACACTAGCATGCCTCGAAGTTCCATCTCTCCTCTGAGGTATGTTAGTGTCTGTTACTTCTGCAAATGAAGTTGCAGAGTAACAGATACCAACATGCCTTAAAGTTCCATTCCTTCTCTGGGGCATGTTGGTATCTGTTACTTCTGCAATTCTTCAGTAAACTAAGTCAATACCCCATCCCTTCTTCAAGGCATATTGATGCCTGTTGCTTCTACAATTCTTCAGCAAATGAAGTAGCAGGATTCAGGAGGAGGAGTAACAGATAACAACATGCTTCAAAGCCCCATCCCTCCTTTGAGGCATGATGGTGTTTGTTAATTGTTTAGGCTTCTACTTTGTTATACATTGTAATTCAATTTTAATAAATGAAACATTTTGCCCTTGTAAAAAAATCAATTACGAAGAATCTCCATTTGATGCTACAAACTTTCTTTCGAAACAATTTCACATTATTATAAAACCGAAATGCGAAGGTATCGACGCCAAATAGTAACGTTTTCCCAATACACACACATTTCTTTTTTATTTTGGCAGAGCGTCGCGCGCGCTAACAAAAACAAAGGACGCCTTGGCAACCGGATTATTCAAGATCAAGGCCGCGTCGAGTGCAGCGCGCCGTCCTCGCTCCGAGTTTACTTTTCTCGAGAGCTTTTCCGGGCCCCGAAACACCTCCGCAACGAAATAGACAAGAAACAAAAAATTATTATAGAAAGAGAAAGAAGCGGCGAGCGCAATTAACGCCGCAATCATCCTCACGGACGCAGTTCGTGTGTACATATATATTTATCTATGAGTCAAAAGTTTGGGGTTCGAGATGGGTATTAATTTTTTTCGCTCGCGCCGCGAAAATTGCAACGGCTTACTGTTTGTGTATCTTTAATCGTACATTTTTGTAGGTCGGATGAACTGATGAAGCACTACTTACCCTTTCAGCACTAACAAAAACGTGGCATCACAGACTCATTTATTGTAGAAAAATTAAAAAAAAATAACAACTTGAATGAGTAGGTTTGTTCTGCACTAACTTACTGCGATATATTAATGTGCGACATCATAAGTTCAAAAGGCAATGAAAGTAGCCTTCTGTACTGTAAAAATCAACTACAGTGATTTAAATTTGTGCAATTAACTTACAAGAACTGTAAAGTTAAATTTAGACGACTGCGCTCAGCTACATTAACTTTTATATAAAAATTAGGCAATCAAAATAGCTTTTAACAACTGCAACGTCAATTCTATGTCACTATAGTCAGCTACAGTGACAGTTAATCATAGGCAATTGTAGTGACTTTAAAGTTAAGATTAGGCAAGAACAGTAGCTTTCAGTAAATGCAAAGTGAAAACTATGTAATTGACTTATAAGTCAATTCTAGATAAGTACAGTCAACAACAATTACTTTATAGACACATTAAGTAACTTGTACAGACTTTAAAGTCAAATTGTACTCACTTTATCGTCAAAATTTGACAATTAAAGTCGATTCCAGCAACTATAAAGTCAATTCTAGGTCACTGTAGGGATTTAAAAGTCAGTGAAAATAACTTGCAGAGACTTTAAAAGTAAAATCTGGACTACTGCAGTCAGATATAGTAACTTTAACGTCAAAACTTGAAATATAACTATAGTGACATTAAATAGTGATATAAAGACTTTAAAGTCAAAATTGAGCAATGGAAATGGCTCTCAGACTTGAAAGTCATACCTAGGCAACTGCAATTAACTGAAATGACTTTGAAATCAAAATACTGTGAACTATAGTGACTTTAAAGTAAAATTTAGATACATACAGTGAACTATAGTGACTCTAAAGTAAAATTTAGACACATACAGTGAACTATAGTGACTCTAAAGTAAAATTTAGTCACATACTGTAAACTATAGTGACTTTAAAGTAAAATTTAGACACATACAGTGAACTATAGTGACTCTAAAGTAAAATTTAGACACATACAGTGAACTATAGTGACTCTAAAGTAAAATTTAGACACTTACAGTGAACTATAGTGACTCTAAAGTAAAATTTAGTCACATACTGTGAACTATAGTGACTTTAAAGTAAAATTTAGACACATACAGTGAACTATAGTGACTCTAAAGTAAAATTTAGACACATACAGTGAACTATAGTGACTCTAAAGTAAAATTTAGACACATACAGTGAACTATAGTGACTTTAAAATAAAATTTAGACACATACAGCGAACTATAGTGACTCTAAAGTAAAATTTAGACACATACAGTGAACTATAGTGACTTTAAAATAAAATTTAGACACATACAGTGAACTATAGTGACTTTAAAATAAAATTTAGACACATACAGCGAACTATAGTGACTCTAAAGTAAAATTTAGACACATACAGTGAACTATAGTGACTTTAAAATAAAATTTAGACACATACAGTGAACTATAGTGACTTTAAAATAAAATTTAGACACATACAGCGAACTATAGTGACTCTAAAGTAAAATTTAGACACATACAGTGAACTATAGTGACTTTAAAATAAAATTTAGACACATACAGCGAACTATAGTGACTCTAAAGTAAAATTTAGACACATACAGTGAACTATAGTGACTCTAAAATAAAATTTAGACACATACAGCGAACTATAGTGACTCTAAAGTAAAATTTAGACACATACAGTGAACTATAGTGACTTTAAAGTAAAATTTAGACACAAACAGTGAACTATAGTGACTTTTAAATAAAATTCAGACACATACAGCGAACTATAGTGACTTTAAAATAAAATTTAGACACATGCAGTGAACTATAGTGACTTTAAAGTAAAATTTAGACACTTACAGTGAACTATAGTGACTTTTAAATAAAATTTAGACACATACAGTGAACTATAGTGACTTTAAAATAAAATTTAGACACATACTATGAACTATAGTGACTTTTAAATAAAATTCAGACACAGACTGTGAACTATAGTGACTTTAAAGTAAAATTTAGACACATACTGTGAACTATAGTGACTAAAATAAAATTTAGACACATACAGTGAACTATAGTGACTCTAAAGTAAAATTTAGACACATACAGTGAACTATAGTGACTCTAAAGTAAAATTTAGACACATACAGTGAACTATAGTGACTTTAAAATAAAATTTAGACACATACAGTGAACTATAGTGACTTTAAAATAAAATTTAGACACATACAGCGAACTATAGTGACTCTAAAGTAAAATTTAGACACATACAGTGAACTATAGTGACTCTAAAATAAAATTTAGACACATACAGTGAACTATAGTGACTTTAAAATAAAATTTAGACACATACAGCGAACTATAGTGACTCTAAAGTAAAATTTAGACACATACAGTGAACTATAGTGACTTTAAAATAAAATTTAGACACATACAGCGAACTATAGTGACTCTAAAGTAAAATTTAGACACATACAGTGAACTATAGTGACTCTAAAATAAAATTTAGACACATACAGCGAACTATAGTGACTCTAAAGTAAAATTTAGACACATACAGTGAACTATAGTGACTTTAAAATAAAATTTAGACACATACTGTGAACTATAGTGACTTTTAAATAAAATTTAGACACATACAGTGAACTATAGTGACTTTTAAATAAAATTTAGACACATACTGTGAACTATAGTGACTTTTAAATAAAATTTAGACACATACAGTGAACTATAGTGACTTTTAAATAAAATTTAGACACATACAGTGAACTATAGTGACTCTAAAGTAAAATTTAGACACATACAGTGAACTATAGTGACTCTAAAGTAAAATTTAAACACATACAGTGAACTATAGTGACTCTAAAATAAAATTTAGACACATACAGTGAACTATAGTGACTTTAAAATAAAATTTAGACACATACAGCGAACTATAGTGACTCTAAAGTAAAATTTAGACACATACAGTGAACTATAGTGACTTTAAAATAAAATTTAGACACATACAGCGAACTATAGTGACTCTAAAGTAAAATTTAGACACATACAGTGAACTATAGTGACTTTTAAATAAAATTTAGACACATACAGTGAACTATAGTGATTCTAAAGTAAAATTTAGACACATACAGTGAACTATAGTGACTTTAAAGTAAAATTTAGACACATACAGTGAACTGTAGTGACTTTTAAATAAAATTCAGACACTTACTGTGAACTATAGTGACTTTAAAGTAAAATTTAGACACATACAGTGAACTGTAGTGACTTTTAAATAAAATTCAGACACTTACTGTGAACTATAGTGACTTTAAAGTAAAATTTAGACACATACAGTGAACTGTAGTGACTTTTAAATAAAATTCAGACACTTACTGTGAACTATAGTGACTTTAAAGTAAAATTTAGACACATACAGCGAACTATAGTGAACTTAAAGTGAAATTTAGACACATACAGTGAACTATAGTGACTCTAAAGTAAAATTTAGACACATACTGTAAACTATAGTGACTTTAAAGTAAAATTTAATCACATACTGTAAACTATAGTGACTTTTAAATAAAATTCAGACACAGACTGTGAACTATAGTGACTTTAAAGTAAAATTTAGATACATACAGTGAACTATAGTGACTTTTAATTAAAATTCAGACACATACTGCGAACTCTAGTGACTTTAAAGTAAAATTTAGACACATACTGTAAACTATAGTGACTTTAAAATAAAATTTAGACACATACAGTGAACTATAGTGATTTTCAAATAAAATTTAGACACATATAGTGAACTATAGTGACTTTAAAGTAAAATTTTGACACATACTGTGAACTATAGTGACTTTCAAATAAAATTTAGACACATACAGCGAACTATAGTGACTTTCAAATAAAATATGCACTCATACAGTGAACTATAGTGACTTAGTGCAGAACAGTATGTTTTTTTTCAGCACAAATTGGCACCGAGTGTGGGTTTATAAAGTCGTCTATACCGTTTACGTTGCTGTTAGTGCAAAAAGTGCTGCACTAAGTTAAAGCAGTGCAAAATAATCCTACTGTAACTGTAAAAAATCCTCCTTAATTTATTTTGCAATAACCTGAAGTAAGTTAATGAATTAGTGCAGTACTTTCTGGATCGACAGCAAAAACTAATTTGTTGTATGAATTAAAATGCAGCCCTTTCTGCACTAATCCATGTATTTATTTCAACTTAGTGCAATGTTACAGTAGGTTTATTTTTCACTAAATTTGACTTGAGAGTGTACGTAGTTCTGTCAGTGCGGAAAGTGCTGCACTAATTCACGCAACAAACAAAACATTTAAGCATCCTCCGTATAAATTCGCGTACGTCTCCGCTATGTGTATTTTTCTTTCTTTATAAGTACGTTTCTGTGTGTGTGTTTATATATATATTTATGTTGCTATTAGCTCGCGTGGCCTTGGGACGCTTTTTCTAGAATCGCATTTAGAGATACGCGTCCAGCGCTGTCCTCGTTGGAAAAAAGCGAGACAATCAATTTGAATAGATAATGCACGTTAGGTTGTCGTAGGTTAGTAAACACGAAACGTATGCGCGGATTCAAAACATATTACGTGCGAAACTGCACAAAAAAAAAATAGAAAATATGCAACAACAAAAATATGCTGAATATTTCTGGATGCTGCTGTAAATACGTGTTGGATTAATAATGTACGACGTATGTTCTTTTTTTTTGTATAAATAATTCAGTAAAGCGTTGATTTTATCCAACACACACGCAACAGAAAAAAAAGCCTTGGCTTGCTTGGAATTCGGCGGATGTTTAAAATATTCACGAGGTGTTGAATTGGAATGGATCCGCGCGGTTTGAAATGGACCAGTGTTTAAATACAATAGTGGGCGTATTAACAATATTAAATAAAAATAAATTGTTTATTTATATTCTTAATTTGAATATACAAAATGAAAACGTCGCCCCGAAAGTCTCAGTTAATCCCATTAATAAAATAATATTAAATTTAAGCAACACACTCAATTCGTTGAATAAACAATATAAAATATTAGAAAATCTAATAGAATGAAATTTTATTGGATTATCGCTTTTGATGCACCTTCAATTAGCAAATGTTTTGAATTCAATTGACAGCTGTCATTAATTCAATTGACACCTATTATTGATTCAATTGACAGATGTTTTTAATTCAATTGACAGTTGTTGAATAAAACAATATGAGATACTAGAAAATCTAACATGATAAAAGACTTGGGGCCAAAATTTGAAGAGTATTGAGTGTGTTTTATGGTTCTAGCATCATAAATCGAGAAAGAACTAGACTTGCGTTCAAAATTTGAAGAATATTGAGTGTGTTTTATGATTCCAGCAGGATGGAGCAAGAAAAGGGCTTAAATCAAATAGATGTTGGCAAATTAAACAATAGTGGGTGAATCCAACAAGATTCCAAGTTGTCCAACTTGTTGGATTCACCCACTATTGTTTAATTTGCCAACATCTATTTGATTTAAGCCTTTTTTCTTGCTCCATCCTGCTGGAATCATAAAACACACTCAATATTCTTCAAATTTTGAACGCGTCTAGTTTTTTTTTCTCGATCCATCATGCTAGAACCATAAAACACACTCAATACTCTTCAAATTTTGGCCCCAAGTCTTTTTTTCTTGTCCCATCCTGCTGGAACCATAAAACACATTCAATATTCTTCAAATTTTGAACGCAAGACTTTTGTCTCGATCTATCCTGATGGAGCCATAAAACATACTCAATACTCTTCAAATTTTGGCCCCAAGTCTTTATTTTTCTTGTCCCATCCTGCTGGAACCATAAAACACATTCAATATTCTTCAAATTTTGAACGCAAGACTTTTTTCTCGATTTATCCTGATAGAGCCATAAAACATACTCAATACTCTTCAAATTTTGGCCCCAAGTCTTATTTTTTTCTTGCTCTATCTTGCTGGAACCATAAAATTCGCAAATTCTTTAATGAAGACATTCCAAACAAAAAAATCATCAGCATATGTTTGTAACGAATTAATTTGATTTTTGTTTTCGGCTTCCAGGATTGAAACGAATTTCCTGGATGGCCAGGAAGAGTCTGTTATCCGTACACGCCGCCTCTGCCTTCGCCGCGTTTATTATTAGAAGACCACTGAAAACGAAATGCAACAGTCCCGCGAAGGTGAATCTTTCGAAACGGAAAGTGTTTGCGTTTTCACTTGGCAAACCGCTCTTGGATGCGATCGAGAGATAACGGAAACAAAAGAACGCTAACATGCACAAAATTAGTCCGCATTGCATAACACGAAACTATATTTCAGTGTGAAATGTACGATTCGGAGTAGATGTCAGGAATTTATGAATGCACACACTCGATACTCTTGGAATTTTGATATAAAGACTTGTAATGTGAGCTGCGTTCGAGCAGAATAAAAAAATACTTGCGTTTCAAAATTTGAAGAATATATATGGATCCAGCAGGACGGAGCGAGAAAAATGACTTTATATAAAAATGTGAAGAATATCGAGTATGTTTCATGGCTCGAGGAAAAATGACTTCCTTTTAAAATTTGAAGCTGGAGCATCTTCAATACTTCATTAAAAATCTGAAGAGCAGATTTTTAATGAAGTATTGAAGATGCTCCAGCAGGATGGAGCGAGAAAAAAACAATGACTTCCTTTCAAAATTTGAACCTGGAACCCTTCAAATTTTGAAAGGAAGTCATTTTTTCTCGATATTCTTCAAAGGTTACTTTTTCTCAGTCAATTTTTTTCAACTCAACCATGTTGGAACCATTAAATTCACTCTTTAAATTTTGAATGTAATTTTTGTTTGTTAAAGTCTGCTCTATTTAAAACGAAGTATTTAACTTAATTATTCAATATAGTATGAAGTTGTTTTGTTTTCAATATTTCAACAGGAATGAGCGAGAAAAAAGACTTGCGTTCAAAAGATTTTGAATTTGTTTTGCTTGCTCCACTTTATTATTCAGAAAAGTATACAGAAAATGTTTTAATTAATAATCAAAATATTTTTTTATATTCAATTAATTATTAAACTTTATATTTTTTTATAATACATAATGTTTATGCGTTGCTGTTTCCATAAACGTTGTGGTTTCGACTGGAATTCAAACGATATTGAAAATTTTCTACTTACGTAAGCGTTACGTGTTGTTGTTTTTTTATCAAAAATATTCCATTCCGCGTGCAAATTGGACTCGACTCCGGTCGCTAGAGACAAACAAAACTAACCTACACCACCGAAAACCGGGTTCCTGATGCACACAACAGCGCATACGTGGAGCGAGCGCGTCCTGATTAGATTACCATTACGGGAGCCCCGTTTAATTTTCAGCGCGCTAATAAAATCCCAAGGTCAAGTGCAATGAAAATAAATGAATAATCATACGGCGGGGCTCGCGAGTCGCGCGAATTTCTGTTTCGCGTTGAAAAAAATAATCTAGAAACGCTTAAAACGAGGAATCAACGCTTCCTTTCTTTTTCGCTTCTTTTTTTTGTAGTGAAGAACAAACTTATCGAAGGACTCCATTCCTCAAGGACAAACAGTTTCCTTTTTCAAGTTCGTAAATGGCGCCCTCAGGAACAGATAGCGCCCTTTTCCCCTCTTTCATGGTTATGGGTGGTGTCGCTAGCGAATAAACTCTCCCTCACATTCATGGTTGTGAATGGCGCCTCTGAAAAAAAAGAGCGCGTTTCTCCTTTTTTAAAGTTGTTAATGGCGCCCTTCAACAATGTCGCATTCTCTTATTTACGGTTGTGAATGGTGCTTCGCAAAAACAAGGAGCGGCTTTCTCGCTTTTTCACTGTCGGGAGTGGCGCCCATCGCGAATAAACAGTCTACACCAGCTTGTATGGTCATGAATGGCGCCCGTCAAGAACAAACGGTGCCCTTTCGCCCTCTTCAAGTGTGGCGCGAATTAACAGCGCCCCTTCTTCCTCTCTCAATCACGGTTAAGAATGGCGCCACTTAAGAACAAAACAGTGCCATTCCCCTTCTTCAAGTGTGACGACCCTCGCGAATAAACAGCGCCCCTCCTTTCTCTCTCATTCATGGTTGTGAATGGCGCTCAAGAACAAGGAGCGGCCTTTTCGCTTTTTCATTGTCGTCGCGAAAAAAGAGCCTTCCCCTTATTGCATGGTAATGAATGGGCGCCCCTCAAGAACAAAACAGTGCCCTTTCGTCCGCTTTAAGTGTGGCGCCCCTCGCGAATTAACAGCGCTCCTTCTTCTCTCATTCATGGTTGTGAATGGCTCTCCCCAAGAACAAGGAGCGCCCTTCTCGCTTTTTCATTGCCGAGAGTAATAAACAGCCTACCCTTTCTTTTATGGTCATGAATGTGTGATGTTCCTCGCGAAATAACAGCGCCACTTCTTCCTCTCTCAATAATGTTTGAGAATGGCGCCCTTTAAGAACAAAACATTGCCATTCCTCTTCTTCCAGTGTGATGTTCCTGGTGAATTAACAGCGCCTTTTCTTCCTCTCTCAATAATGTTTGAGAATGGCGCCCCTTAAGAACAAAACAGTGCCATTCCTCTTCTTCCAGTATGATATTCCTCGTGAATTAACAGCGCCTTTTCTTCCTCTCTCAATAATGTTTGAGAATGGCGCCCCTCAAGAGCAAAACAGTGCCATTCCTCTTCTTCCAGTGTGATGTTCCTCGCGAATTAACAGCGCCTTTTCTTCCTCTCCCAATCACGGTTAATAATGGCGCCCCTTAAGAAGAAAACAGTGCCAATCCCCTTCTTCAAGCGTGACGTCCCTCACGAATTCATGGTTGAGAATGGCGCCCCTCAAAAACAAACAGCGCTCTCGCCCTCTTTCATTGTTTAAATTATTGTCTGCTCTCAACAACAATCCTCTCTCATTGGAGGTAGTGAGTGGCGCCCACCCCCTCTTTATAAGTAGTGAATGGCGCCTAACCAAGCGTGCACTCCTCACTGCGGTGCTGCATAAGGCATATTTTGCTTCAGCAATAAAATTGAATCATCCGAAAAGAATTCTAAGTTCATTATGAAGTTCGTTTTCATAGCTTGAAACCAAAGAAGCGAATTTTACATTCTGTTGTATACTTTAATTTAAAAAAATACAAACACTTGAAGGTGCTTTTGTTAATGATTACGAATTTATTTTTAAATAATTTTACACCATTATTGTTTCAATCAAGAATTTCTCTTTCAGATTTTAAGCTGCGATCAGGAATTACTTTGCAACTTTCAAGCTGTAATCAGATTTTTTAATCAGGATTTCCTTTCAGATTATAAGCTGTAGTCAGGATTTTCCTTTCAGAATTTGTAATCAGAAATTCCTGGCGCTCAAACGGACAAACAACGCCCCTTTCAGGTTTGTTAATCAGGATTTCCTGGCGCCCAAACGAACAACGTCAGATTTTTTTTCAAATTATAAGTTGCGATTAGGAATATTCTTACAGATTTTGTAATGAGGAATTCCTTTCAGATTATAAGCTGTAGTCAGGATTTTCCTTTCAGAATTTGTAATCAGGAATTCCTGGCGCCCAAACGAATAAACAACGCCCCTTTCAGATTTTTTAATCAGGATTTCCTTTCAGATTATAAGCTGTAGTCAGGAATTTTCTTTCAGAATTTGTAATCAGAAATTCCTGGCGCCCAAACGAGCAAACAACGCCCCTTTCAGATTTGTTAATCAGGATTTCCTGGCGCCCAAACGAACAACGTCAGATTTTTTCAAATTATAAGCTGCGATTAGGAATATTCTTACAGATTTTATAATGAGGAATTCCTTTCAGATTATAAGCTGTAGTCAGGAATTTTCTTTCAGAATTTGTAATCAGGAATTCCTGGCGCCCAAACGAACAAACAACGCCCCTTTCAGGTTTGTTAATCAGGATTTCCTGGCGCCCAAACGAACGTCAGATTTTTTTCAAATTATAAGCTGCGATCAGGAATATTCTTACAGATTTTATAATAAGGAATTCCTTTCAGATTATAAGCTGTTGTCAGGATTTTCCTTTCAGAATTTGTAATCAGGAATTCCTGGCGCCCAAACGAACAAACAACGCCCCTTTCAGATTTGTTAATCAGGATTTCCTGGCGTCCAAACGAACAACGTCAGATTTTTTTTCAAATAAAAAGCTGCGATCAGATTTTATAATCAGAAATTCATTTCAGATTATAAGCTATTAGGAATTCCTGGCGCCCAAACGAACGTAATCAAGAATTTTCAGATTATAAGCAGTAATCAGGAACTTCCTTGCAGATTCCTGATTAAGAGCTCGTTAGAACTTCAACATCAATAAGATTTTGGTTAAAATTTGATGGTACTTTACAGTTGCTGGCTTTTTGTTAATGTGTAATTTTAACGAAAAATAAAAAAAAAATCAAATATATTTTGTGTGTGGTAAGTAACATTTTGTGATGAAATCCTTTTATTTTTTCGAGGCTTTTGATGAAAAAAAAAACACCAGGATATGAAATTAACATGGAAAATGGGAGTTTAAACACAAAAAAAATCAATTGAAAGTTGTAGATATTGAAGAGTTTTATACTAAAGCTTTTCTGAGGATTTTCAAAATCCTGGGAGAAATAACATCCATATATAAAATTAACCACTCTTTTTTTTGGTAACATATAAAAAAATATGAAATTAATTGGATGCATAACCAATTTTTATTGTGGGTACTTATTCAACGCACAACAAAAATCAACGTACCACATCCTGCATCCACAGATCCATGCCGATTCGGAGCATTCACTATATATCCAGTGCGCACTATTTTATTTATTTTTACACTAAAACCAAAGCGAACTTTTGTCAAACTCGACTTTACAATTTGAATCCACACACTGTATTTCGCGGCGAACGAGAAAAAAAAACAACGTGGACGGGATTTATTAGCGAACGCGAACACACTGAGCGGTTTCGTTACCAAGTGAAATGAACGAGCACGTGTGCGGACCGAGTGCAAGTGAGGCCCCAAGTCGACGGAGTCGGTACTGTTCGGAGAGATGCACCAACCCACAGCGACGGCGGCATCGCGTTATTTTCAAAACTAGTCGATGATGATGATGGCGATGGCCAATCCCCGCCGTTGCGGGTTTTTCGGTTTTCATCGGACGCGAGATTCGCTCGAATATACAAACGGGAATTTCTGTGTGTGTTTGTTTTGATTGTCTGTGTGAGTTTATCGCGAGACTTTCACCTGCACGGTTCCACTTTTCCTATGAAACCAGTTTTGTGTGTGTATTTATTTTCAACGCGAATTCTATTCAATTGGGTTGATATTTCATTACCTTTTAACTAAGGAAAGAAATTAGCAGAAAAATGGTTAAGTTTTGTAGTCCCGAAATATTTAATTTTTAAAAAATCAAACACTTGCTTTTCCTATTAATAACTTTCGTAAAAATTCCATAAAGCAACAAACTCATCGTAATCTCCGAAGTAGAACCCTCAAGAACCCCTTTCCAGAAACAGTAATTAATAAGTTCAATATAACTCCGAAGTAGAGGGCTGCGGAACTTTTATTCTGTAATATTTTCCTGAAAAAGAGCAATTAAGAACTCCTGAAGCAGTTAGCTTCAATATAACTTCCTGAATGCAGCAGTAAAAAACTTCTTTTCTGAAGCAATTAGCTTCAGTATAACTTCCTGAAAAGAGCAGCTAAGAACTTCTTTTCTGAAGCAATTAGCTTCAATATAACTTTCTGAAAAGTGCAGTCGAGAACTTCTTTTCTGAAGCAATTAACTTCAATATAACTTCCTGAATAAAACAGCAAAGAACTTCTGCTCTGAAGCACTTAGCTTCAATATTATTTCCTATAAAGAGTAAAGAACTTTTTTAAGAAGCAATTAGCTTCAGTATAACTTCCTAAAAAGAGCAGCTAAGAACTTCTTTTCTGTAGCAATTAGCTTCAATATTACTTCCTATAAAGAGTAAAGAACTTTTTTAAGAAGCTAATTGCTTCAATATAACTTTCTGAAAAGAGCAGTTAAAAACTTCTGTTCTGAAGCAATTAACTTCAATATAACTTCCTGAATAAAACAGCAAAGAACTTCTGTTCTAAAGCACTTAGCTTCAATATTACTTCCTATAAAGAGTAAAGAACTTTTTTAAAAAGTTAATTGCTTCAATATAACTTTCTGAAAAGAGCAGTTAAGAACTTCTGCTCTGGAGCAATTAACTTCAATATAACTTCCTGAATAAAACAGCAAAGAACTTCTATTCTGAAGCACTTTGCTTGAATATTACTTCCTATAAAGAGTAAAGAACTTTTTTAAAAAGTTAATTGCTTCAATATAACTTTCTGAAAAGAGCAGTTAAGAACTTCTGCTCTGGAGCAATTAACTTCAATATAACTTCCTGAATAAAACAGCAAAGAACTTCTATTCTGAAGCACTTTGCTTGAATATTACTTCCTATAAAGAGTAAAGAACTTTTTTAAAAAGTTAATTGCTTCAATATAACTTTCTGAAAAGAGCAGTTAAGAACTTCTGTTCTGGAGCAATTAGCTTCAATATAACTTCCTGAATAAAACAGCAAAGAATTTCTTTTCTGAAGCAATTATTACTTCCTGAATAGAGCAGTTAGTTAAGAACTTCTGTTCTGAAGCAATTAACTTCAATATAACTTTCTGAATAAAACAGCAAAGAACTTCTATTCTGAAGCACTTAGCTTCAATATTACTTCCTATAAAGAGTAAAGAACTTTTTTAAAAAGTTAATTGCTTCAATATAACTTTCTGAAAAGAGCAGTTAAGAACTTCTGCTCTGGAGCAATTAACTTCAATATAACTTCCTGAATAAAACAGCAAAGAACTTCTATTCTGAAGCACTTTGCTTGAATATTACTTCCTATAAAGAGTAAAGAACTTTTTTAAAAAGTTAATTGCTTCAATATAACTTTCTGAAAAGAGCAGTTAAGAACTTCTGTTCTGGAGCAATTAGCTTCAATATAACTTCCTGAATAAAACAGCAAAGAATTTCTTTTCTGAAGCAATTATTACTTCCTGAATAGAGCAGTTAGTTAAGAACTTCTGTTCTGAAGCAATTAACTTCAATATAACTTTCTGAATAAAACAGCAAAGAACTTCTATTCTGAAGCACTTAGCTTCAATATTACTTCCTATAAAGAGTAAAGAACTTTTTTAAAAAGTTAATTGCTTCAATATAACTTTCTGAAAAGAGCAGTTAAGAACTTCTGCTCTGGAGCAATTAACTTCAATATAACTTCCTGAATAAAACAGCAAAGAAATTCTTTTCTGAAGCAATTAACTTCAATATAATTTCCTGAATAAAACAGCAAAGAACTTTTATTCTGAAGCACTTAGCTTCAATATTACTTCCTATAAAGAGCAAAGAACTTTTTTAAGAAGCAATTAACTTCAATATAACTTTCTGAAAAGAGCAGTTAAGAACTTCTGGAGCAATTAACTTCAATATAACTTCCTGAATAAAACAGCAAAGAACTTCTTTTCTGAAGCACTTAGCTTCAATATTACTTCCTATAAAGAGCAAAGAACTTTTTTAAGAAGCAATTAGCTTCAATATAACTTTCTGAAAAAAAAACAGTTAAAAACTTCTGTTCTGGAGCAATTAACTTCAATATAACTTCCTGAATAAAACAGCAAAGAAATTCTTTTCTGAAGCAATTAACTTCAATATAATTTCCTGAATAAAACAGCAAAGAACTTCTATTCTGAAGCACTTGCCTTCAATATTACTTCCTATAAAGAGCAAAGAACTTTTTTAAGAAGCAATTAACTTCAATATAACTTCCTGAATAAAACAGCAAAGAACTTCTGTTCTGAAACAATTAGCTTCAATATTACTTCCTGTAAAGAGCAGTTAAGCACTTTTCTGGAGCAATTAGCTTTAATATTATTTCCTGAATCGAATATTTCAGAACTTCTGTCCTGTAACAATAATCTAAAAATCTGGAATAGCTCTCAATATAACTCCTGGAACTGAACTGAAGAAATAAGTTCAATATAGCATACGGAACTTACGAAATAAGGCTTGAAAACCTCTTTTCTAAAACAGCTTCGCTTCAATATAACTTCGAGCGTAGGGCAGTTAAGAATTTCTGTTCTAAAACAATAAGCTCAATATAACTTCCGGCATAAATTAAGAACTTACGTTCTGAAGCAGTTTGCTTCAATATAACTTTTTGAATAGAGCAGTCAGTTAAGAACTTCTGTTCTGAAGCAATTAACTTCAATATAACTTCCTGAATAAAACAGCAAAGAACTTCTATTCTGAAGCAATTAGCTTCAATATAACTTCTTGAATAGAGCAGTTAGTTAAGAACTTCTGTTCTGAAGCAATTAACCTCAATATAACTACTTAAATGAAACAGCAAATAACTTTTGTTCTGAAGCAATTAGCTTCAATATAACTTCATGAATAGAGCAGTTAGTTAAAAATTTCTGTTCTGATGCAATTAATTTCAATATTACTTCCTGTAAAGAGCAGTTAAGCAATTAGCTTCAGTATAACTTCCTGGAACCCCTACACCACCATTATGGTAGATTGGGATTTTAGATTATATATACATATATATATATATATAACTTCCTGGATTAGGCAGTTAAATACTTTTCTGAAGCAATTAGCTTTAATATAACTCCCTGAATAGAGAAACTAAGAACTTCTGTTCTGAAGCAATTAACCTCAATATAACTTCTAAAATGAAGCAGCAAAGAACTTTTGTTCTGAAGCAATTAGCTTCAATATTACTTCCTGTAAAGAGCAGTTAAGAATTTCTTTTCCGAAGCAATTAGCTTCAATATTACTTCCTGTAAAGAGCAGTTAAGAATTTCTTTTCCGAAGCAATTAGCTTCAGTATAACTTCCCGAAAAAAACAGTTAAAAACTTCTCTTCTAAAGCAATTAGCTTCAATATAATTTCCTGAATCGAACAGTTCACAACTTCCATCCAGAAGCATTAATCTCAATATCTGGAATAGCTCAATATAACTTCTGGAACTGAACTGAAAAAATAAGTTCAATATAGTTTACGGAACTTATGAAATAATGCTTAAGAAGCTGTTTTCTGAAACAGCTTCAATATAATTTCGGGCATAGGGCAGCTAAGAATTTCTGTTCTGAATCAATAAGCTCAATATAACTTCCGGCATAAATTAAGAACTTACATTCTGAAGAAATAAGTTCGATTTAGATTACGGAACTTCCGGAATATGGCTTAATAACTGTTTTTTTTTTCTGAAGCAGCTAGCTTCAATATAACTTCTTGAATAGAGCAGTTAGTTAAGAACTTCTGTCCTGAAGCAATTAATTTAAATATAACTTCTTAAATGAAACAGCAACGAAATTTTGTTTCGAAGCAATTAGCTTCAATATAACTTCTTAAATGAAACGGCAAATAACTTTTGTTCCGAAGCAATTAACTTCAATATAACTTCCTGAATAAAACAACAAAGAACTTCTGTTCTGAAGCACTTACCTTCAATATTACTTCCTATAAAGAGCAAAGAACTTTTTTAAGAAGCAATTAGCTTCAATATAACTTTCTGAAAAGAGCAGTTAAGAACTTCTGGAGCAATTAACTTCAATATAACTTCCTGAGTAAAACAGCAAAGAACTTCTTTTCTGAAGCAATTAGCTTCAATATTACTTCCTGAATAGAGCAGTTAGTTAAGAACTTCTGTCCTGAAGCAATTAATTTCAATATAGCTTCTTAAATGAAACAGCAAATAACTTTTGTTCCGAAGCAATTAGCTTCAATATAACTTTCTGAATAGAGCAGTTAGCTAAAAACTTCTGTTCTAAAGTAATTAGCTTCAATATAACTTCCTGAAAAGGGCAGTTAAGCACTTTTTTGAATCGATCAATTCAGAACGTTTGTCCTGAAACAATAATCTCAATATCTGGGATAGCTCAACATAACTTCTGGCATAAATTAAAGACTTATTTTCTGAAGCAATAATATCAATATAAGGTTTGAGAACTTCTGAAACAGCTTCAATATAACTTCTTGAATATATAAATCGGAATTTATGTACCCCTGAGATTACCTGACCACTCTTAATTTTGAATTGTAAAATCACTTGGGATAAAGATGTTCAAAGTTTATGTTGAATAGTTGACTTATTTGTGTATTATTATTTATGATGATTTATGTAAATGTTTACAGTTTTTGTAGAAAGGAGATTTCCGTAAATAAATGAATTAATTAATAATTAATTATAAACTGAGCATCCGGAATAGAGCAGATAAGATATTTCCTGAAGCTTCAATATAACTTCCAGAATAAAATAATCCAGAAGTTATGTTCAAAAATAATAATAATAAATATACATAAGCTAATAAAGATTATTATATACGTTATAAAACACATTAATTATAAAATGTAGGCGAGATTAATTAAAGTCATAAAATCCATTCACAATAAAAAAATTATAATATATTCATTGCCACAAAAAAAATAAGCTGTTTCCAATAGAGAATCACGTTCACCAAAAACCCAATATTGTCATGTTTAAATAAATATATGGATATTAAAAACAATCTCTTCTCCCGCAACAACTTTCACATTTTTGCTAAATTCTTTTTATTTATTTTTTTTTTAGTGGGTCGTCGTTTAAATTCACATATAAATTCCTATCTTAATGACAGATTTCGTACGACCGAAATTGATCAATTTAGGGAATACGAGCCCTGGTCTTCCATCTAAACCTTATCTATAATATTGTTACACTTATTGTTTTATATTAGTTGAATCATCCTTTTATTTGTTTTTTCATTTCAGCGTGTTTCTTGATTTATTAGATAAACACTTTCGCAAACGCCCGTTTGATTCATCAAACGCGAGCCCATTATTCCTCCAAATTGTTTATTGCACAACACGTACACAGAAAGAGAGCGTAAGCATTTATTTATAACTCTAAAACGCGCCACGAACAATAATTACAACAACAAAAAGTACACATCTTTGATTGATCTAAAAAAAATAATATTCTCGCGTTTTTTTTAGATGATTATTTCTTCGCATCTGAGGCCGGATTCTGAGTCTATAAAGACTTAACAAGAAAATGGGACTTTCTCCCCCTCTCTTATAGAAATAAGGACGATTACTTCTTATTAGCGTCAGGATTTTAAGCCTTTACGAATTTTAAGTGGCTCTTTAGCTATAAACCGTGTTTCGATTGTTTTATTTAGTTACAAGCAAGTTTAATCCTGAATGAACGTCCTTAACATTTGAACCTAAACATTTCTAGAAAAAAATCGTAATTACCCCGTCCTTGACCTGCGTTCATTTTTTTTTTTTCATATATATATTTTTCTCTTTCTTTCACTTCTGATAATTTTCGCCCTGAGGTCGCAACGGAAGCACGCGATCGGTCGGCTTTCCATTCGCGCGCGCCCTTATTAATTTTCTTTTTTGCCCGAGAAAACGGTTTTAATCAATGACGCAAACGCTGCGAAATCAATCGCGTAAACTCCAACAATCTAATTGTTTGAATCTCCTGTCAGCTGTGGAAACTGTTTGATTATTTAAATTAAAAAAAAATAATGTCTTGTGTACTTTATAGGAGAAGAAAATCGTGAAAAAGAGAAAGAATGTGCGGTTTGATTCTGCATTGGATCCGGATTTAATCCAGGCACAAAAGATCTTCGGGTCGAAGTGCCGCAAATCAAATAATCCAGTCTCGGCTTTTAATTATTCGAATACGCGAAATATGGGTAATTAGTCGCGGCTATTTAAGGAGACGAGCTGATTTATTATGCATGCGGGTAATAACACCGAATAATGAAGAACAATGAGAAACACGATTTATGAATTCTTCTATTTGTTAGTTATTATCTTTTTTGCCTTCAATTTAAATTCACCATAAGAAATACTCAATTTCTTATAAAACAGGTTGAAACTATTGGTTTTCAGTTCTATCTAAATACATTTTGACTTTAAAGTCACAGTTTATGACTACAACTATTTGTTTTTGACTTTAAAGTCTTTAAAAGAGACTGTATTTACATATTTTTAACTCTACAGTCCTTAACATCCGCTGAAATCGACTTTAAAGTCATCACAAATAGTTGGTACCGCTTACTTTTGACTTTAAAGTCACAATTTATGACTACAACTATTTTATATTGACTTTAGAGTCTTTGAAAGAGACTGCATTTACATATTTTTAACTCTACAGTCCCCAACACTCGCTAAAATCGACTTTAAAGTGAACATAGATTGTTTGTATCGCTTGGTTTTGACTATAAAGTCACAGTTTATGACTAAAAATATTTTGTTTTGACTTTGGAGTCTTTAAAAGAGACTACATTTACATATTTTTAACTCTACAGTCCTCAACACTCGCTGAAATCGACTTTAAAGTCCATATAGATTGTTGGTACAACTTACTTTTGACTTTAAAGTCACAGTTTATGACTACAACTACTTGATTTTGTCACAGTTTATGACTAAAAATATTTTGTTTTGACTTTAGAGTCTTTGATAGAGACTGTATTTACATATTTTTAACTCTATAGTCCTCAAAACTTGCTGAAATGGACTTTAAAGTAAACATAAATAGTCGGTACAGCTTACTTTCGACTTTAAAGTTACAATTTATGACTACAACTACTTTATATTGACTTTAGAGTCTTTAAAAGAGACTGCATTTACATATTTTTAACTCTACAGTCCCCAACACTCGCTAAAATCGACTTTAAAGTCAACATAAATTGTTTGTATCGCTTACTTTCGACTATAAAGTCACAATTTATGACTACAACTACTTGATTTTGACTTTAGAGTCTTTAAAAGAGACTGCATTTACATATTTTTAACTCTACAGTCCCCAACACTCGCTAAAATCTACTTTAAAGTCTACATTGATTATTTGTATCGCTTACTTTTGACTATAAAGTCACAGTTTATGACTAAAAATATTTTGTTTTGACTTTAGAGTCTTTAAAAGAGACTGCATTTGCATATTTTTAACTCTATAGTCCCCAACGTTTGCTTAAATGGACTTTAAAGTCAACATAGATTGTTTGTATCGCTTACTTTTGACTATAAAGTCACAGTTTATGACTAAAAATATTTTGTTTTAACTTTAGAGTCTTTAATAGAGACTGTATTTACATATTTTTAACTTTACAGTCCCCAACGCTTGCTGAAATGGACTTTAAAGTCAACATAGATTGTTGGTACCGCTTACTTTTGACTTTAAAGTCACAGTTTATGACTATAACTATTTGATTTTGACTTTAGAGTCTTTAAAAGAGACTGCATTTACTTGTTTTTAACTCTACAGTCCTCAACACTCGCTAAAATCGACTTTAAAGTCAACATAGATTGTTTGTATCGCTTACTTTTGACTATAAAGTCACAGTTTATGACTAAAAATATTTTGTTTTGACTTTAGAGTCTTTAATAGAGATTGTATTTACATATTGTTAACTCTACAGTCCTCAACACTCGCTGAAATCGACTTTAAAGTCAAAATCAATAGTTGGTACCGCTTACTTTTGACTTTAAAGTCACAATTTATGACTACAACTACTTTATATTGACTTTAGAGTCTTTAAAAGAGACTGTATTTACATATTTTTAACTCTATAGTCCTCAACACTCGCTGAAATCGACTTTAAAGTCAACATAGATTGTTGGTACCCCTAACTTTTGACTTTAAAGTCACAATTTATGACTACAACTACTTTATATTGACTTTAGAGTCTTTAAAAGAGACTGTATCCACATATTTTTAACTCTACAGTCCCCAACACTCGCTAAAATGTACTTTAAAGTCAACATAAATAGTTGGTACCGCTTACTTTTGACTTTAAAGTCACAATTTATGACTACAACTATTTTATATTGACTTTAGAGTCTTTAAAAGAGACTGTATTTACATATTTTTTATCTTTACAGTCCCCAACGCTTGCTGAAATGGACTTTAAAGTCAACAGAGATTGTTGGTACCGCTTACTTTTGACTTTAAAGTCACAGTTTATGACTACAACTATTTGATTTTGACTTTAAAGTCTTTAAAAGAGACTGTATTTACATATTTTTAACTCTACAGTCCACAACACTCGCTGAAATCGACTTTAAAGTCAACATTGATTGTTGGTACCGCTTAATTTTGACTTTAAAGTCACAGTTTATGACTACAACTACTTGATTTTGACTTTATAGTCTTTAAAAGAGACTGCATTTATATATTTTTAACTCTACAGTCCCCAACGCTTGCTGAAATGAACTTTAAAGTCAACATTGATTATTGGTACCGCTTAATTTTGACTTTAAAGTCACAATTTATGATTACAACTATTTGATTTTGACTTCGGAGTCACTAAGCGGGACTGTACGTTACATTTATTTAATGTATAATCATATTCAAGCAACAAAAAACAAAAATTAAGCCCGACTGCCGAATTGAACACACCTTCGCCGCTACAATCGCGAAGATCAAGGATCCTGCAATCAATCCGAATCGCGGGTATTGTGTTTCCCCAGCACCCGAGGGATTGAATAGCACGCAATAATTCCTCAACCCGTCCGGCTCTCGAGCTTTCCGTCCGTTTCATTTTTCATGCTCTCCGAGCGTCGCGCAGAAGAGGAGTTTTCTCGGATGCAAAAACACGAACGGTAAATCCGATCCGGGCGCACAATCGCAAGAAGGTCAGGTGTGTATACCGGCTCTGGAAGTAGGTAAGCAAATTCGCAAGCAAACAAACACCTGGCCGCCACGCAATGCGGGATGGATAAAGCAATACCCCCTTAAAAACGATTAATCCTGCCGTGGATTGGTTAACATTAAAATCTGTCGATTTCCAAAATTGTATTTTGATTTATTCGTCGAGATTCATTAATGGTTATTTGTGTACCAAGGGCGCGAAAAAGAAGGTAACTTCGCAGCCAAGATGTACACAGTCTACGTTGACTTTAAAGTCAATATATACATATGTAAATGTAGTATTTTTTAAAGACTAATATTTATTACGTGATTCCCCGAAAGATTAACTTTGTTTGTCTTACTTTGACATTTATTAAAGTGACTGTAGTTCTAACAATTACAAGCTGTCATTATTAATTTAAAACTTTTATATTGGTAACAACAATTTAAAATTATTAATTTAGTGATTTTTTATTCCCACTGAACGCCAACAAAATAAAACGAAGTCCGTGCATTGATGGACGCTTCTTACGAGCTGATAAGATTTATTCCTCTCCGCGCAATTTTGTTATTCTTCTGACTATAAATCGTGCAATTGTGCGTCTTATCTTCAAGATAACACACGGCTGAATAATGCCTCTGTGTTATGTAACGGGATAATAATAATAACAACGCTATATTCATTTTATAACGCTAAAACGAACTCGAAACACTTTTTAATCACTCACCGAGAGTTCAGAGTCAGACATTGAATATGAACTCACAGTTTAAATTAAATATACTTAAACTTGAACTAGTTTAAAATCTGTAAACTGTCTAAAAGTAAGTTTTTCGACAGTTTACAGATTTTAAACTGTTTAAATTAAGCTTTAATAATAGTTTAAATGATATTAACAAAAATACACAATTTTTGCATTTGCAAAGGCAAAAAAGGGCTGAAATCAACTTCAAAGTCAAGGCTGATTCTTAACACCATTTAATTCTGACTATAACATGTCAGTTTGTGACTGAAATTGCCTTATTTTGACATTAAAGTCATTTGAAGAGGCTCTATTTACTTATTCTTCCACCACCAACAATCTACCTTGACTTCAAAGTCAACATAGATTGTTAGTACCGCTTAATTCTGACTTTAAAGTCACAGTTTATGACTACAACTATTTTTTTTAACTTTGGAGTCTTTAGAACAGACTGTATTAACATTTTTTTTAATTTTACTGTCACCACGACTGGTTGAAATCGACTTCGAAGTCAACGTAGATTGTTGGTACCACTTAATTTTGACTTTAAAGTCACAATTTATGACTACAACTATTTTATTTTGATTTTTAAATGACTGTAAGTCCTTATTTTGGAATTTAGAAGCACTCAAAGTGACTGAAATCGACTTTAAAGTCAACGTAGATTGTTGGTACCGCTTAATTTTGACTTTAAAGTCACAGTTTATGACTACAACTATTTTATTTTGATTTTTAAATGACTGAAAGTCCTTATCTTGGAATTTACAAGCACTCAAAGTGACTGAAATCGACTTTAAAGTCAACGTAGATTGTTGATACCGCTTAATTTTGACTTCAAAGTCACAATTTATGACTACAACCACTTGATTTTGATTTTTAAATGACTGTATGTCCCTATTTTTGAATTTACAAGTACTCAAAGTGACTGAAATCGACTTTAAAGTCAACGTAGATTGTTGGTACCGCTTAATTTTGACTTTAAAGTCACAGTTTATGACTACAACTATTTTATTTTGATTTTTAAATGACTGAAAGTCCTTATCTTGGAATTTACAAGCACTCAAAGTGACTGAAATCGACTTTAAAGTCAACATAGATTGTTGGTACCGCTTAATTTTGACTTTAAAGTCACAGTTTATGACTACGACTATTTTATTTTGATTTTTAAATGACTGAAAGTCCTTATCTTGGAATTTACAAGCACTCAAAGTGACTGAAATCGACTTTAAAGTCAACGTAGATTGTTGGTACCGCTTCATTTTGACTTTAAAGTCACAGTTTATGACTACAACTATTTGATTTTGATTTTTAAATGACTGTAAGTCCTTATCTTGGAATTTACAAGCACTCAAAGTGACTGAAATCGACTTTAAAGTCAACTTGGACTATTGGTACCACTTAATTTTGACTTTAAAGTCACAGTTTATGACTACAACCATTTGATTTTGACTTTTAAATGACTGTATGTCCCTATTTTTGAATTTACAAACGCTAAAAGTGACTGAAATCGACTTTAAAGTCAACTTGGACTATTGGTACCACTTAATTTTGACTTTAAAGTCACAGTTTATGACTACAACCATTTGATTTTGACTTTTAAATGACTGTATGTCCCTATTTTTGAATTTACAAACGCTAAAAGTGACTGAAATCGACTTTAAAGTCAACTTGGACTATTGGTACCACTTAATTTTAACTTTAAAGTCACACTTTATGACTGCAACTATTTTATTCTGACTTTTAAATGACTGCAACTTCATATTTTTGAATTTACAAACGCTCAAAGTTACTGAAATCGACTCTAAAGTCAACTTGGACTATTGGTACCATTTAATTTTGACTTTGAAGTCACAGTTTATGACTACAACCATTTGATTTTGACTTTTAAATGACTGTAAGTTCTTATTTTTGAATTTACAAACCCTAAAAATGACTCAAAACGACTTTAAAGTCAACTTAGACTATTGGTACCACATAATTTTGACTTTAAAGTCACAGTTTATGACTACAACCATTTGATTTTGACTTTTAAATGACTGTATGTCCCTATTTTTGAATTTACAAACGCTAAAAGTTACTGAAATCGACTTTAAAGTCAACTTTGACTATTGGTACCACTTAATTTTGACTATAAAGTCACAGTTTATGACTACAACCATTTGATTTTGAATTTTAAATGACTGTATGTCCCTATTTTTGAATTTACAAACGCTAAAAGTGACTGAAATCGACTTTAAAGTCAACGTAGATTGTTGGTACCGCTTAATTTTGACTTTAAAGTCACAGTTTATGACTACAACCATTTGATTTTGACTTTTAAATGACTGTATGTTCCTATTTTTGAATTTACAAACCCTAAAAATGACTCAAAACGACTTTAAAGTCAACTTAGACTATTGGTACCACATAATTTTGACTTTAAAGTCACAATTTATGACTACAACCATTTTATTTTGACTTTTAAATGACTGTATGTCCCTATTTTTTGAATTTACAAACCCTAAAAATGACTCAAAACAACTTTAAAGTCAACTTAGACTATTGGTACCACTTAATTTTGACTTTAAAGTCACAGTTTATGACTGCAACCATTTTATTTTGACTTTTAAATGACTGTATGTCCCTATTTTTGAATTTACGAGCACTAAAATTGACTGAAATCGACTTTAAAGTCAACGCAGATTGTTGGTACCGCTTAATTTTGACTTTAAAATCACTGTCAATGACTAAAACTGTCCGTTTGTGAATTTTGATTGACTTTAAAGTCAGTATAGGCTGTTATTAAATGTTTGCAATTAATGACTAAACCTGTATGATTTAAACATAGTCAATGTTAATTACGACTTTATGTAATTTCATTTAGTCAATAATAGATTGTTATTGTTAGAGGGTGGAGGGGGGTATTTTTAGACCAATCAGCGCCCTGAAACTCGATTTACGCATTGCCCACTTGATAGAAACAATAGAACGTAAAAGTAATTAAACAAATGCAAACCAGTAAAAGTGCAGCCCTTGTGCAATTATAGCTGCACAATAGACGCGACTAATTGCAATAATAAACGATTGCATCCGCAACGGGAAATCCAGAAGGAAAAAGGCTGCGGTTGTTATCATTGTGAAGTATTTTTTTGTATTGCGTTTGAAAAAATAATCGATAGAAAAATAAAATCGGAACAAAATAACAAACGTACATGCCCTAGCACAATAATAAACGCCGAACACCTTGAAACATGGCAGCGCGGCTCAATGTCAAGGCCTAAAATGTTGCGCGGCTAACAAGCGCTGAGGGAAAGGGGGGAAGCACATACACAAAAAGAAATAATATTAACGATAAATTGATACGAAGCCGACCCATTCCAACAAAACGTAATCGAGTCATCGCCGAAACCAGGCCGGCTTATTAATCCATCAACACAAATTGTTTACTGTTGTCACGCGAAGGGGGGGAATCCTCCGGGGATTCTCGCATTTTTTTAACTTCTCTCCGTTTGTTTATTCAATCCGGATGACATAAACGACGTTACGTTATTATTTCGGCCTCGGAAATAAATAAAATCGAATAGTAAATAGTCCGGGTTGCCAAGTAGGTGTTCTATTTCGCACGGACGGGGGGGGAAAACGGGACCCCGCCGGATGGACGTGGGGACGGTCACCTACCTTAACGTCAGTCCTATGGTAATTAATTGCACAATAAACAAAACGAACGCACCTCGGCGACTACGGCGATGGTTCACAAGCAAGATTTCATCACATACACATACAATCGGGCGTCGCGGCCATCTTTCTTACTATTGGCAATTCGTGACGAAGAAGCCCAGAAAAAAAAAACAGTTCGGGAGAGTGGTTTTTGTGGTGGTGACACTGTTTGGGAATATTTTAAATTGTTATTAGGGGACAAAATGTTGAATAATTGTCGCAGTCTAAACGAGCTTTAGATTGTGATATTAAAAATAACCCGTTTCACACATTAACGCTACCGTTTTATTTGAAATCCCTTGAATACATTTGTGTCTACAAATTAATTCACAAAATTCCAATTTTACAGTTTCCTGTAATTTGCACGAACTTTCACACTTTCCTCTGAGACGTTACCTTATGAAAAGATATGATCAATAAAAGAGCGTCAAGTGCTTTTAAAATTAACAGGATGGTTTTATTTGAAACACTTCGAATAAAATTAAATCTCGAAATTTCATTTTTACAGTTTCCTGTAATTTCGATAACTTAAGTAAAAATTCATTTTCGGTGTCTAAATGCACAAACATTGCATAATATAAATAAAATCATAGAGTTAGAATTACGCACATTCTACGTCTATGAATAAAACCATTATTAATGATAAGCAAATCTATCATTGTAACGATATAATTTAAATATTTTTAAATTGGATAAGTGCAATTATGTAAGTGACTAATAAATTGAGGCAAGTGTAGAGCATTTGGTAATTGGCGTTGAAAATTCCGAGCAGCGAGATCCTTGTGCGTTCCGCCGAAATTTGCTGCGACAGCAAAACCAGATGCTTCGTGTGAGGGGATGAGAAGTTGCTGCTTATTGCTTTGAAACAGGACGTCGAAGCCTCGGTGGTTGCCCTCGTTATGTATTCTCCTTTCCTTGTGATGAGATAAATCAACATCTGGAATAATAAATCTTTATTTATTTAGCATTTTGTTAAATGATAACATAAAATTATTATTAGAAATTAAAACAATCTTATTTGGTTCGTTTATATGAATTATAAATTAAAACGATTTCATTTAATTTATTCATATAATTAATTATTAATAATTGATAGAGGCTTATTCGAAGCTATTTTATTTCAAGTTGTTTTAAATAAATTCCCCAAAGTTTAGTTTTACAGTATCCTGTAATTTTGCAAATTTCTCATTTTCGGGTTTAATAAAGAAAACGTTATTTATTTTTATTTAATTTATTTGCGGAAATTCCGAAAGAAATAAAACTTACTATCTCAAGTTGTTTTAAATAAATTCCCCAAAGTTTAATATTACAGTATCCTGTAATTTTTCATTTTTTTTTTCATTTTGGGGTTTAATAAAGAAAACGTTGTTTTTTATTTTTAAATAATTTCTTTACAGAAATTGCGAAAAAAAATAAAACTTACTATCTCAAGTTGTTTTAAATAAATTGCCAAAAGTTTAATTTTACGGTATCCTGTAATTTTGCATTTTTTTTTTCATTTTAGGGTTTAATAAAGAAAACGTTGTTTTTTATATTTATTTTTAAATAATTTCATTACAGAAATTCCGAAATAAATAAAATTTACTATCTCAAGTTGTTTTAAATAAATTCCCCAAAGTTTAATTTTACAGTATCCTGTAATTTTGCAAATTTTTTATTTTGGGTTTAATAAATAAAACGTTATTTTTTATATTAATTTTTATATAATTTCTTTTCAAAATATCCAAAAATTATAATCCTGGAAAAATAGTACTTACTATTTAAGTGTTTGCAAATTAATTCCCGAAACTCCAATTTTACAGTTTTCTGTAATTTAGAAATCGCTTACTTTCGGATTTAATCAAGAAAATTATGCTGTTTAAATTAATTTTTACATAAATTAGGTTTAGTAATATATACAGAGGTTTATTAGAATTGGATTCTACTAGAATGAACTTTTATGTCGAGATAATATTTAAATAGTTTCGAAGTTTATTCTAATTCGATCAAAAAGTAAAGATTTTTACTTACAGACATAGTTCCAAAATTAATAACTGCGGCTAAACTGTAATTCCCTGTGCTCATATAACCGCTTGAAAGGACGAAATGGAGCTGATATAGCAAACGAAGGAATAAAATTAAAATTATAGAAAAACCATAAAAACCGAAAACGCCGTTAAAGCATTCAATAAAATCACAGATGCAATTATTAATTACAGCCAAGTTCTGGATGTCTCTCTCAAAAGGGATTCCGGACAAAACAAAAATTTTACAACCTGGATTCCTGGTGTATCCATCCAAACAAACCTTAACGTTCTTCAACCGCAAAAGCAGGCAATCCAGCAAAAAGTACTTGAAGTGCAAAATCACGACGTTCAAATTCAAATTAAAGCCCAGTATAAACATGTTCATCCAAAGATTCGGATAAAGCAGAGCGGTGAATGAAACGTTGTACGCGTTAAAAAGCAGCATTGCGAACACGACGAAATGCAAATTGTGATGAGACTTCCGTTCCGGATTAATCCTGCGGAGGCTGAAAAATATCTTATCGACCGATTCGAATAGATCGAACATTTTTTGGTATTTATGCACGTTGATTAAAGAGGCTTTTACGGCGAAAGTCGCGTTTACCGAGAAGACCAACACCGCCAGGGCTTTATCGACGAGATTGAACGTCGGGCTTATGTGATCCACGAAGAATAATTGCGCGGAAAATGTTGCTGATAAAACCAGGAAGAATGTTATCGTGTACGGGGTGTTGCGTTTGAATTTTTTCGTTTTCGTGTTGTAGAAAGGAATGGCGCAAAATAATGAGGTTACAAGCAACACGAATTTTAGAATTTTCGGATAATTCATGCTTGAAAAATGAAAATAAAAGAAATTCGTATTGTGCTGTGTTCTTTTACTGGATTGAATAAAGATATTTCAGCTATACAAACAAACCTCATTTTAAATTCAATTTATTTGATTTGAAATAATATTTCAAATCAATAAAAGCAATTTATACACTCGTAATTATTAAATAAAGGTTATAAATAATTCATAATGTTGCAATTTGTAAATCGTATTACTAAATAAATCAAGCAGTTTTGTAATAGCAATAATAAATTTTGCCTACATTTAATAAATTAATAAAAAAACTACCAATGGAACAAATCAAAACAAAAATTAAATTGAATTACTTTTCATTATCTATAGTTTCTGTCTCTGGTTGAGCTGAAAATTAGTAGAAATCTCCAGCTCTTTTTAGGGGGATTCCAAGGAGGACTTTCAGAAAGCAAATCCCGTCCACTCTGTGCAGGAATATGCTGGAGGGTGTAAATATCCTCAAACATATTTTGTATGGGATGTATATCTTTAAATATATTCTTGGAGGTTGTAAATATCCTCAAATATATTTCTCGACATCCCCAAATATTAAAAATTGCGCCAATTTCACTGGCGCCATCCAGCGTTAACTGAGAGAATTCGTTGACGGGTGAACCAAAAAGTTACTCTGTACAATAATCACTCTATGATTCAAAACAAAATGGCGTGCGTGTATCTTTCTATGGAATTCTAAATGAAACGATATTGCCGAATCGAACTTCTCTCTCTATCAACCGCTTTTGGAGTCGCTCTATTTTCTTTTTAATTCGATAATGACATGATCGACTAAACTAAATCCGGCCTTTGGTTAGTTACTCTACACAAAAATCACTCTATGAATCACAACAAAACAAGATGGCGTGCGCGCATCTTTATTACTTACTCTACACTAAAATCACTCTATGATTCAAAACAAAACAAGATGGCGTGCGGCCATCTTTCTATGGAATTCTAAATGAAACGATATTGCCCAATCGAAATTCTCTCTCTATCAACCGCTGTTTAGAATCGCTCTATCTTCGTTTTAATTCGATAACGATGTGATCGACTAAACTGGAATCCGGCCTTTGGTTAGTTACTCTACACAAAAAATCACTCTATGATTCACAACAAAACAAGATGGCGTGCGCGCATCTTTATTACTTACTCTACAATAAAATCACTCTATGATTCAAAACAAAACAAGATGGCGTGCGGGCATTTTTGTTGGCCGTTCGCTGGGTAATATTCCGCGGAAAAGGGCTTGAAGAGCCCCCGAAAATAGGCGCGCGCCCTCCGGAGACGCGTGAACCTCCAAAGCCCCCCAAAAAATAATCCAAAAACTCTATTTACCCCGCGCGACGATTGTTGTTTGTGCGCAAAACGTAAACATAACCTAAAAATACTGTGCAGTTTTACTGATTTTATTTAGTGCGGAAACGATGGGTGATAGTGATGATGATATGGACAATAGTGATGGGGTCAACCTCACCGGTTTCCTCTTTGGGAATATCGATGAGACCGGTCGGTTGGACAGCGACGTCTTCGATGCGGACACCCGAAGGCAAATCGCTTCCCTGGGAAAGTAAGTTGATTGTTTGTTGATTGTTGAGGCTTCTACTTTTTTTATTCATTGTAATTCACAATAGTGAAACAGTTTTCTTGGACACACAAACTAACCGGTGGAGGTGGATTTTTAATTTTAATTTAATTTAATGGAAATTCACCGCACTCTGAGAAGTAGAGAGGAACATATAACGATGTTATATATGACTAAATAAATAAATTATGTAATCAATCGAGCTGAAGCGATGGGTGATAGGATTGCACTTAATAACAAACGAAAAGTGTTTAAGTAAACTTTATAGGTGATGCTTACGTAAGACTTTTAATTTAATATCTGTATGAATTATTATATAAATACTTATCATTTTGTGGAGATTTCCGTAAAATAAGTTAAATTAAAAATGTGATTTTTAGACTCGGTTTGGGTTCCTTATTGGATGAGATGATAGGAGACGAAAGGATACAAGAGAACGCCTCCGACGAAGATTACGATTCACAGCCGGAAAGTTCCAGCCAGAGGAGTTCGCAAAACGGCATTAGTCAAAGATCGTACGATAGCGGTTATAACTCCCGTAAGTAAAAATGTCACAGACGTAATTGTGGAAATAATGTATTAATTATTTTTGATTTATTTTTATTTAATTTCGTTATATTATTATTTTAGAAAATGTTGAGGAGAAATTATCTTCTGCAATCGATTATTCGGATATTAACGAACTTGCCGATGATGAGATTGAAAGAACCGTAAGTATTATTAATCCATTAATAATTGTGAACCAATTATTAAAAATCTACCAGTAAAACAAATAAAATCATGGTTTCTTTTTACTACTACAATATCTTTATTCAAAGTTATTTGTTTTACATATGTTTACAATATATTATGGTATATTGGTTTCTTTCTTGCTTGCTTGAACAGGCTATCGACCTATGGTCTTTCCGCCAGGTTTCTTTTTATTTTCAAATGTTTAATGAAATGTTTATTGCATTTTTATACCCCTACACCACCATTATGGTAGATGGAGATTTTATATTATATATATATATATATAGCATTTTTGTTTGTTTGTTGAAATAGGATAACAACGAGGTGAATTACGATGCGGATGATGAATCGAAGAAGGACGTGAATCTGATGCCGCCGCCGCCCGCTCCCAGAACGGAAAACGGCGACGTGAAATCCGAGGACCTGAAGAAGAGGCTCGAGACTCCGCTGGCCGCGATGCTCCCTTCGAAATACGCGAACGTCGACGTCACGGAGCTCTTCCCGGACTTCCGGCCGGCGCAAGTAATTCACGACGAATTTAGAATTTCGTTATTTCTCAATAGGTCCTGAGGTTTTCCAGGTTGTTCGGACCGGGCAAGCCCAGCAGCCTGCCGAATATTTGGAGGAACGTTAGGAAGAAGAGGAAGAAACGCAGGATGAAAGAGGGGGGGAACCAGCACGATTCGGACACGGGTTCCGACGAGGAGAAGCCGAAGAATAGGGGATGGCATTTCGATTACGCCCCGGTTCCCCCGCCTGAGCAGTGCAGGAGTGATGATGAAGTAGGCTTAAAATTTATTTTTTAGTATAATAATAATGTGGAAATAATTTATTATTTTTTTCAAATCACTTTTATTTAATTTATAATAATTTATTTATTATTTTAAATATTCCAGTTGGGGATGGCCTCTTCATGGGCTTGGAAATTAGACGGACTGCATTTATTTGATACTTTAATAATCGGCTTACAACAATTTCACATAACGTAACCTTAATCTTGCAATCATTCTCTATGATTTTTACTACTTGAACGCGGCGTTAGATGGCGCGCGCAGGCGAGTAATTCAAAAATAGCGCCTACAATACACAAAATTTTGAGATTTTTAATAATAATTTATGAAAGAAATAAAATGAATTTCACAAAAGACTTTACAAGTTTATAGTAAACTAGATTTGAATGAAATAAAACAAATTGTTCACGGAAAACTTTGGTCGTTGAACCAACGAATAAAACAAGTTTTTAGTTGATGGAGGCTATAATTGAATAGCCTCGATTTAAATAATGATTTGCACGAAATAACGGCTAAATTTTGAAACGACATGTAATTATTGTTATTTAACGTGTTTGAAAAGAAATCAAATTTTCCAAAAAAAATTCACCGATTTTCATTGTTTGCGTATTTTAGGAGAAATTCAAGACAAAACTGGAAGTCGTAGCTATGGATACGAAAAAAGAAACCACCGCGAAGGACGATACCGGGCCCAAGGTGGCCGACTGGAGGTTCGGGCCGGCTCAGATATGGTACGACATGCTGGAAGTGCCCGAAACCGGAGACGATTTTAATTATGGATTTAAAATAAAAGAGGTATTCAGTTTGCATCCTGATAAGCCGCAGGTATACGAATAAAAAGAGGAAAAAATGTTTCTTTTCATGGTGAGGATTTCATTTCACAACTTTTAATTATAACCTGTGATTGTGATATAGGGCCGATTCACAATCGCCCAAGAACTATAACAGAATAGAAATGGGAAAGATGAAACAGAGGATTTACATGTATTGATTCACAATCTCCCGGGAAGAGGTCTTACGGACTTCCTGTATACAAGCCGTTCCCGGTCCATTTCTGGTAATTGTGAATCGGCCCATAGACTTACAGCCTTTCTGTGTATACTATCCTTTCAAGTTCTCTTGTGATTGTGAATGAGCCGACTTGCGGTTTTTACTGTACTTCTTATTATATAAACGTCTTTCATCACAATTTCAAAGTGAGGTTTTTAGATGGCGTTTTTAAAATTTTTTATCAGGTAATCATGGTATTATGGTTTCGATTGTTCTCTCGGAAGAGCTGTAAAGAAAAAAAAGCTTTAATTTTTTTTTCTCACTCACACATGGGCATTGGTTTGTGTTTAACCATGCAACCCAGTAACCTTTGTATATTTGTAATTTCAAATTTGGGGGACAATCAGACCATTCATACAACGACCAGCCCACTCCCGGAATCGAACCGGGGACCTCTGGCTAACTTGCCTGACGCTAAACCTGCGCGCCACCGAGGCAGACAAGCTTTCATATTTTTTCTAATATGTAGAATATTATTATTATTTTATCTTATACCCTTTCGGGTGTCGGTCATATGTAGAATATGTAAATATAAATATTCAACATGTCACAGAGGTAAATTTGGAAATAATTTATTAATTATTTTCAAATCATTTTTATTTAATTTGTGGGATATGCTTTTTCAGAAACTCGATAATAACGACAACATCGAAGAGATACACCGACCGGAGAGTGATGAGGAATTTGCTGATGATTCGTTTTTAATGGTGACACAGCTGCATTGGGAGGACGACGTTGTGTGGGATGGAAATGAAATCAAGAATAAGGTGAGCGCAGAATTGACTTCACCGCCCAGACTTCCTGTGCATTATTGATTCTAACCCCTATCAGACTTCGTACAACTCAAGATGGGAAGCCAAGTGGTTTTACAGATTATTGTAGTAGGGAAATAATCTTTGCATTTACCTATTATATTAGGTAAACAAATACACTTGTTTTGTTCCATGTTTTTATTTTCAGTTGCCTGACACATGTTTCGATCCACTACGATAATTTTCAAAGTTAAAACGATCGAAAACAAGTGTATCAATTTACCTAATATGAAAATTAGGTTCCATCAAGAAAGTAGCAGAAGTATAGAATATAACTCCTCTTAATTAAATTTATAGTTGACCGCTCACCTGCCACAGTAGGAGAATATTTTCTGCTAAAAGCATTCTGGTGTTTCCTAGGTTTTACAAAAGTTAAACTCGAAAAGTAATGCGGCTGGCTGGGTGCCGAGCTCGGGGAATCGAACAGCGGCGTTCAGTCAACCGGGAAAAGGGAGCAACATTCCGGGGACGGCGGCACGGGTTCCTCCGATACCGGCGCCGCCTTTACCCGGAGCCAAAGTTCCACCCAAGGGACAAGGGTGAGTAAAGAGAGGTTGCAGCTCCTCGCGTACCAACTTAAGGCCTTCAAAGCATATTAAGAAAAAGATATTAGTTTTTTCTTTGATTGAACAAAATTTGAATTAGGGAAAATTAAGTTTATTTGACAGAAAGGCATTTAGCTCAATTGCTTCTTTATTTTATTACTTTCAAATGTTATATCAATAATATATAACATAAGTCGAGGTTTACAACCCAATATGAGTAAAAGAGAATAAAATTAAGAAAGAAAGATATATTATTGTACTTGTTAATTGTTGAGGCTTCTACTTTGTTATATATTGTAATTCAATTTTAATAAATGAAACACTTTTTTACTTTGTTTGTATAACTCGGATTTTATTTTTGACTATAGTTTCGACAACCTTTTTGTTTTGATTGATTTTATTCTTGACTATAGTTTCGACAACCTTAAGGTGTCATTATCAAAACAAAAGTTTTTTGTTTTTGTTTTGATAATGACACATTAAGGTTATCGAAACTATAGTCAAAAATAAAATCAATCCGAGTTATACAAACAAAGTAAAAAAATATCGAAACAAAAAACTTTTGTTTTGATAATGACACGTTAAGGTTGTCAAAAACTATAGTCAAGAATAAAATCAATCCGAGTTATACAAACAAAGTAAAAAAGTGTTTCATTAATTAAAATATATTATTGTATAAAAAATATTGTTTTTGTTCAATCATTAGATTAATGCCGAAGCAAAGGCCCGAGCCGGAAACGGACGATACGTGGTACTCGATATTCCCCGTGGAAAACGAGGATTTGGTGTACGGGGTTTGGGAGGACGACGTCATTTGGGACGCCGAGTGCATGAAACAGATCCCGAAACCGTCGATACTGACCTTGGATCCGAACGATGAGAACATCATTCTGGGAGTGCCCGACGACATCGATCCCTCCAAACAAATCGCCGGACAGGCTCAACCGGCCAAAGTTAAAATTCCGCATCCTCACGTTAAAAAGTCGAAGATTCTGTTGGGAAAGGCGGGCGTCATCAACGTGCTTCAGGAGGACACGCCTCCTCCTCCTCCGAAAAGTCCTGACCGAGATCCGTTTAATATATCAAACGATATGTAAGTATGAATGTATTATAAAAACACTTTGTACACTTTTCTTCACTTATTTATTTATTAACAGATGTACATTTCGATCACCATGTGATTGTTTGTAAAACATTGATAATGATCAAATGGTGATCGAAATGTACATAAATAAATAAGTGAAGAAAAGTGTAGAAAGTGTTTTCATATTTCTTTCAAATCTTCACGAAACTCACATTTAATTAAGTGTATGAATGTATTGTTGTATAGGCTGCAAAGTGGATGATAACGATATTATATATATATATAACGATGTTATATAAGACTATATATATATATATATAATCTAAAATCCCCATCTACCATAATGGTGGTGTAGGGGTTTATATAACACTAAATAAAAATAAATAATATATTTTGTATTTTTGCTGCATTAATAAAGGTTATTATTATTATTAATAAAAATCGTATTTTTTAGATATTACATGCCGAGATCGTCAGAAACAACACTTCGCCTGAAAGTCGGGGGCGGTAACCTCATACAGCATTCCACGCCCGTGGTCGAGCTCAGAGCCCCGTTTATACAAACCCACATGGGGCCGATGAGGCTGAGAAACTTCCACCGGCCGCCGATGAAGAGGTTCTCGCACGGGCCTCTCGCGAACCCCGGCCCTCACCCGATTCAACCGCTCGTGAAGCACATCAAGAAAAAAGCCAAGCAACGCGAGTCCGAGAGGATGGCCTCCGGTGGAGGCGACGTGTTCTTCATGAGGACTCCCGAGGATCTGACGGGCCGGGACGGGGATCTCATTCTCGTGGAATTTTGCGAAGAGCATCCACCACTTATGAACCAAGTAAGAATTGCTATACAGAAGTTGTTTAAAGTTATTGTTTCATGATTTTTATTTTGAACCTAACACAATTTTTTATTTTATAGGTGGGAATGTGTTCGAAATTGAAAAATTATTACAAAAGAAAAGCTGGGAAAGATTCAGGACCTCCCACTTACAAATACGGAGAGACTGCTTACGCTCACACATCGCCATTTTTGGGCATACTACATCCGGGACAGTCAATACAAGCTATTGAAAATAACATGTACAGGTTGGTAGACTAAGAGCTGATACTTAATGGCCCGGGAACGAGAATCATATATCGATTCATAACCTCCTGAGACTTTCTGTATACAATCCATTTCTGTTCCCCAGGATTATATATAATCTAAAATCCCCATCTACCATAATGGTGGTGTAAGGGTTCCCCGGGATTACAACACTTAAAAAAATTAACTCTTGATTGATTTTATTTTTTCATGCAGAGCACCGATATACGAACACAAAATGAATGAGACCGACTTCGTGATAATCCGCACCCGCCATCAATATTACATAAGGGAAGTGGATGCTTTGTTTTTGGGAGGACAGGAGTGCCCGCTTTACGAAGTCCCCGGGCCGAATTCCAAACGAGCAAACAATTTTGTCCGAGATTTCTTGCAAGTAATTACATTTATAAACACGTTTTATCCATGAAATTAGATATTTTATATTTGAGGTAAATAATCACAAAGAGCCATTAATTGCCATTAATTAATTAATTACAATTACTGGACTATATTATTGTGACTAATTGTGATTAATTAATTAATCGCAATTAGTAGAATAATCTACGCTATTAAAGAAACAGTATAAAGATTTGTCTCTTTTCTTCACCTCACACTGAGAAGTAGAGAGGAACATATAACGATGTTATATAAGACTAAATATATACGGGACGGGACATCAATTGGTAAAAGGGGACATCGATTATATATACAGAGAGCTTTTTTTATCAGTATACATTTCCCCTATGTATACCTACAAAATACGCAAGTCAAACGCATTGATGTGTGTGTGTTTAGTTGCCTATAACACGCAACTGAACACACATATGCCAAATAGGCAACTAAACATACACACATTAATCGGTTCAATGCGTTTGACTCGCGCTTTTTGCAGGTATACACTGCCTAATGTATACTGGTAAAAAAACTGGAGTTATATATATATATAATCTAAAATCCCCATCTACCATAATGTTGGTGTAGGGTTTATAAATAAATAAATTCTTTTCTTCCAGGTGTTCATTTACCGGTTATTCTGGAAGAGCAAGGATATACCGAGACGGATCAAAATGGATAACATCAAGAAAGCCTTCCCGTCGCACTCCGAGAGCAGCATCAGGAAGAGATTGAAGCTGTGCGCGGATTTCAAGAGGACAGGCATGGATTCCAACTGGTGGGTGATCAAGCCGGAATTTCGGCTGCCCTCCGAGGAGGAGATCAGAGCGATGGTTTCGCCCGAACAATGCTGCGCCTATTTCAGCATGATCGCAGCCGAACAACGATTGAAGGCTAGAAAAATTAACTTTCCTTTAAATATACCAATTACGGCCTGGTTTTTAAATCACGGCTTACACCCAGGCGATTGTGAATCAGACCCTACTCTCAAATAAATAGCTTTACCATTAAAAGTAACAATAATATTCTATATGAGTGCATACAGTTCACTGTGACCAGACGGTCTATCGTTTACCTTATTTCTTATGGGACATTAACATTTATTGTTTTTTTATTATTATTTAGGATGCCGGTTATGGTGAGAAATTTTTATTCACTCCAGCCGAAGATGACGATGAAGAAATGCAGCTGAAAATGGATGACGAAATCAAAGTGGCTCCATGGAACACGACGCGAGCTTACATTCAGGCGATGAAGTCTAAGTGTTTGCTGCAGCTGACAGGGCCTGCTGATCCCACTGGTTGCGGGGAAGGCTTCAGTTATATCCGCGTGCCCAATAAGCCGACTGTAAGTATAAAATCTCGTTAATTGTACAAGTCAGGACAAAATGTAGTAACAGTAGTTTCTGGCTTCTAAAAGGATCAATAATTAATTAATAATACCACAGATCAAATTTACATTTGGTCTGTGGTATTAAATTAAAAAATATATAAAAATTTAATTTAAATATTAATATTATGAAATTGTATCCTCTTATATTTTTTTTTTAGCAAAGCAAAGAGGAGCAGGAATCACAACCGAAACGTACGGTAACCGGTACAGACGCCGATCTTCGGAGATTATCTCTGAATAACGCCAAAGCCTTGCTTCGGAAATTCGGTGTACCGGAAGAAGAAGTAAATATGAACAACCTTTCACAGACTTGGCAAATCGCTGAAATTATAATGAAACTTTCAGATTAAAAAATTGTCCAGATGGGAAGTTATCGACGTCGTCAGAACATTATCAACGGAAAAGGCGAAGGCCGGTGAAGAAGGCATGGATAAGTTTTCGAGAGGAAACAGGTTCTCCATAGCGGAACATCAAGAAAGGTAAATTATTTAATTCATAATCGACACTCATTTAATTTACCAGCATTAGCCAGTGTTGAGAAATTATTTAATAAGTTTGTGAATAAAAATATTGAGAATATTTTTTTTTTTTATTTCCTTTAGATACAAAGAAGAATGTCAGAGGATATTCGACCTGCAGAACCGCGTGCTGGCGAGCGCAGAAGTTCTCAGTACGGACGAAGGTGAAAGTTCAGACGAGGATTCCGATGAAGACATCGAATTAATGGGGAAGAACATTGAGAATATGCTGTCGAATAAAAAGACTAGTTCACAAGTAAGTGAATCAAAAAGTTTCTTGAAAGTGACGATGAAGAAATGCGGGCTGAAAATTGATGATGAAATCAAAATCTATTGAAATCAATTGAAAAACATGCACTCCTCAAAGATTCATGAATGTTTTAAAAGTGTATATTCTCTCACGTACCCTACACCCATGTGGGTAGAGAGGGGTCATTGAATATATATATATATATGTATATATATTCACTCATGACTAAATTCTGAAAATTGCCAGGCTTGCGGATTGCCATTATAATCGGATGCATCGAAATTTACATTGGACTTTAGGTTATGGCCTAAGTGGGTGCGGTGTACAACACAATTAATCTTGTTTTACTAATAAGTTTATTTGTGTGTAGTTGTCATTGGAGAGAGAAGAGCAAGAGCTGCAAGAGCTTAGAAAAATGATCATGGAGGGGGAAGACAAGAAGGGGAAAGATAAGAAGATGAAGGATGAAGATGATATGCAAGACCAATCGAATTATGCACAACAGGGTAATGTTTCTTTTATCATTGTTTTGAGTTTACATGAAGCAAAAAAAAAAATTCCTATTGATACTATAAAAAAAAAATGACGTGAAGCTAAAATAAACCCAAAAAAAAAAGAATACTCCACAACCGATTTACAGAATCTTATTTAACGATATTTTCATTAAAAAAAAAAAAATGACGTGAAGCTAAAATAAACCCAAAAAAAAAATCTTGTACAACAAATACTTATTGTACAATTAACAAGATTTTTTTTGTACAACAAATACTTATTGTACAATTAACAAGATTTCTTTTTTTTGGGTTTATTTTAGCTTCACGTCCTTTTTTTTTTTTTAAATGAAAATATCGTTAAATAAGATTCTGTAAATCGGTTGTGGAGTATTTTATTTATTTATATATATATATATATATATACAGAGACGTAATTTTTTTTTATATATATATATACAGAGAGGTTTTTTTATCAGTATACATTAGGGGAAGTGTATACCTGCAAAAAACGCGAATCAAACGCATTGAACCGATTAATGTTTGTATGTTTAGTTGACTATTTGGCATATGTGTGTTCAGTTGCGTGTTATAGGCAACTAAACACACATGCACTAATGCATTTGAGTCGCGTATTTTGCAGGTATACATAGAGGAAATGTATACTGATTAAAAAAAAGCTCTCTGTATATATTCAATGGCCCTTTCTACCAATATGGGTGTAGGGTGTCTTTTATTTAAATAATATTAAGTCTTTAATAATCTTTAAGGACGCGTGTTGAAAATTTCGCGAACGTTCAGGAACAACGAGGGCAAGGAATACACCCGAGTGGAAATCGTGCGAAAGGCGGCGGTGATAGATGCTTACGTTAAAATCAGGACGACGAAAGACGAGCAGTTCATAAGGCAATTCGCCACGCTGGACGAGGCGCAGAAAGAGGAGATGAAGCGGGAGAAGAGGAGGATTCAGGAACAGTTGAGGAGGATAAAGAGGAATCAGGAGAGGGAAAGACTCGCAATGGGGGGACACAGCAGTCACAGCCAGAGCTCGCAACACAGGGAGCCGTCGTTGATCGAGAAATCAACTACATTAGAAGGTAAATTTTATTTAAATTCTTACTTTATTTTTTTAATTATTTTACGGTGTTTCAAATAAATTGTAGAAATTTTCAGTAGACAACATTGAGGTATAATTTATATATATATATATATATATTCAATGACCCCTTTCTACCCACATGGGTGTAGGGTAAGGTATAATTTAAATTTAATTAAATATAAAGTGGAAAAGAAACATCTCTGATGGGATTTGAACCCATGTCCCCCGATTTCTAGCCGAGTGTGTTATCAATCATACCACAGATTTCAAATCTCAATACAGTGCTTCAAATCCACCTATATTCAATTTATACAGACTTTTTTTTTAATTTTATAGATTGTTACTTTGTATATACATTTTCTTTAATTAATATACATTAATAGGCAGAAAGACCTCGGGTCGATAGCCCTTCGATATGTATTGTAAATATAAATATTTGTAAAGAATTGTATTTCTGCTGTCTGAATAAAAATGTTTGTATATGTACATTATTACCACTATTATGGTAGATATATATATGTACATTAATATTTCTAACAACAGGACACTCCATCGAATAAGGATTTTTAAACTGTAAAATCCTTACTTACCTCTACACCACCATTATGGTAGATAGGGATTTTGGATTATATATATATATATATATATATATATAAAATCCTTACTTTATGGACTTCTCAGTGTCTGTCCCGTTGTTAAAAATTTTGATGTATTCACACTTTTCTAATTAGAAATTCGCACTTACATGGAAATTAATGGAATCTTGAAGATTCTTACTTTTCAGGGACGCCGACTTCGACGCCGAGCACACCCTCAGTGAGCAAACCTCAGATTCCGTCCCCGCCGAAATCCAGGAGGAAAGCCAAGCTGAAGCCCGACCTGAAGTTGAAGTGCGGCGCTTGCGGAAACGTCGGACACATGAGGTACACACAAATACGTTCTTATAGAATTTTGGGTCAGGGAAATAAAAATAAGCAATTAAAAGGGGCTTATTTTTATTTCCCTGACCCAAAATAAAAAAAAAAGCTTATTTTTATTTCCCTGGCCCAAAATTCTATAAGAAGAGTTGAAGATGATTTTAGTTTACCGACTTTATTGAGTTATAGTCAAGATCATAGATAAATATTATTAGATGAGAATGATTGACCGAGCATTAGTGTAGTTTAATTAATTTATTTTTAAGGACGAATAAAGCGTGCCCCTTGTACCAAGGTTCCGGCGGAGGTTCAGCACCAATGAACGTAGCAATGACCGAGGAGCAGGAAGAAGAAATAGAAAAACAACTCAACACCGATGACGAAGACTTAGTCAACGTCGACGGCACCAAAGTCAAGCTCTCTAAACGCCTCTTGAATGTAAGTGATTCCTGATCCAACCCACACTATCAGAACAATTACGCAATGTTTCCACCATCCTAATCCCGGCCTAATCCGAAACCTCGATTCTTCCTTCCCCCGTAGCACGCGGAGGAAATCAAAAGGCGGACGTTGTTGTTAAAGGTCCCCAAAGAGGCGATGAGCTCGAAGAAGAGGAAGCGGGCGAATTCGGACATCCACTGCGATTACCTGAAGAAGCACAGCAAGCCGGCGAACCGGCGCAGGACGGATCCCGTCGTCGTCCTCTCGACGATCCTCGAGAGTATTCTGAATGAGCTGAGGGACATGCAGGACGTGCAACCGTTTCTGTTCCCCGTCAATCCTAAGTTGGTTTTAGACTATTACAAAATCATCCAGCGGCCCATGGACTTGCAAACGATCCGCGAGAACTTGCGGCAGAAGAAATACCAAAGCCGGGAAGAGTTCTTGGCGGACGTAAATCAAATCGTGGAGAATTCAACCTTGTACAATGGTTCGTATTGTATTTACAAAAATTTGTTCCAAAACAATAAAAAAAGCCATTTTTTTTTATACTGATACTTAAACCAATGCACCAGTCACCCTTTATAAATAAATTACTTGCTCTATATGTATGTGGGTATAAGGACGTAAGAGCCAATCTATATTCGTTTAAAATGTAATTGTGATAAAAAATTGTTCCAAAACAATAAAAAAAGCCTATGTTGCTGATTACTCCGTTTAAACTAAACATACAGAAATCCATGTTTTTCGCATAAAATTCAAAAAATTAACAACAACAAAAATTACATCTATAGTTTTTGAGTTAACTATAGATGTAATTTTTGTTTTTTGCATATACTGAAGGAGAACAACTTGTAACAAAAATATTATTAAATCTGAATTTTCATAGGTCCGAAGAGTAATCTAACGATTGCCGCTCAGAGGATGCTGCAGAAGTGCGTGGAAAAACTGGGAGAGAAAGAGGAACGACTGATGAAGCTCGAAAAGGCCATCAACCCCCTGCTGGACGACAACGATCAGGTTGCACTGACGTTTATTCTGGACAACGTCGTCAACACCAAATTGAAAACCATGTCTGAGTCGTGGCCGTTCGTGAAACCTGTCAATAAGAAACAAGTGAAGGATTATTATAACGTAATCAAGAGACCCATGGATCTGGAAACGATTTCGAAAAAGGTCGCTGGTGGGTAGTTTTTTCTGGTCAACAATCTTCATCCTTCATTTTTTTTTAAATCTTTTTCATTTCTACCGTCATCTTTCATTTATTTAATAAAAATATGTGCCTCAACAATTAATGATGAATTTAATTAAAAATAATTAATATATTATTTACACATTTAGCTCATTACTCTTTTCTGTTTAAATTAACGATGATTCAATTTTTCAGCTCATAAATACCACAGCAGGCACGAGTTTCTGGTCGATATAACTCAAATCCTGGAGAATTGCACTCTGTATAATGGGAAGGATTCGCCCTTCACGCAAAAGGCGGAGCATTTGGTGAAAGTTTGCAAAGCCACCCTAGACGAGGTTTGTAATGGAAAAAAATATACCTAAATATGTTTAATTAATTTCTCACTTAACCCGTGGTGAAACATTTTTTAATTAATTCAGGATGATTTAATTAAAATTAAATCACTTGGTTTGTTTCACTTATTCTTCTTAGTGAAATAAACCAAGTGTTTGATTTAATTGAAATTAAAACACTTGGTTTATTTCACCAAGAAGAATAAGTGAAACAAATCAAGTGATTTAATTTTAATTAAATCATCCTGAATTAAAATATATATATATATATATTAAAATCCCCATCTACCATAATGGTGGTGTAGGGGTGAATTAAAATATACCTAATGTCTTTTTTTTTAATATGACCCATCAAATTTGATATTTCAAAGGTGTATTGGTGTAATTCAGGTTGTGTTTTTTTAGGTCAGGTTATTCAAATGTTTTCTTTTAAATCAAGCTTTTAATTTGTTCGTTATGAAACGTAAACGGAAATGTAACAACATAATAATTGAAGCTTAAAATGATAATCAATTGCCATAATTTTAAAATTTGTTGTTAAAAATCCTTTAACTTTGATACTTTTAGTGGTAAACACAAGCTAAGTTTTCTCGTATTAAAATAAGCACAATATAATGAAAAATTTCACAGCTTTATATATATATATATATTTTTAGTACGATGAGCATTTAACGCAACTGGAAAACAAGATCTCGTTGGCGCAAGAGAGGGCGCACGAGGACGACGATCTGACATGGATGGGCGGAGACGAGGAAAACTACACAATCGCCGAAGGCGACAGGCACAGCCAAGCCAGTTCCCCGGAGCCGTACAACCAAAAACCCACGATGGAAGACCTCGATTTCGTCGATGTCGAAGGCGGTATACATCTGATGCACGACCAGTTCAGCCCGCCGTCGAAATCGAGGAAGAGCAAGTCCAGGATGAAGAAGAAGACCTCCGCCACTCTGGAAGAAGACTTGCAGTTCTCGAGCGAGGAGGAAATGGACGAGGTTCCGTTGAATGAGTTTGAGGACAGCAAGCAGGGTATTTTGATATCCGCGGAGATGCCCGTGGAGGGGGGTGCGGATGATGACAGCCAGCAAGTGGCCGAAGCGATGGTGCAGCTCGGGACTATGGGTTATTACCATCAGAACGAGTTGGAAGGCACTTCGGAGCCTATGATTTTTAAAGGTTCTAAAAATTGGGCATTATGTGTTTATGAATTTAAATTCTATACTGAATTTACTTTTAAGTCTGAAGTGATTCAGGTAAAAGGAGACAAAAATGGAAACAATCGACCTGATTGGGAGAACAAGCAAAATGAGAATATCTTTCGGGATAGGAATAAAAAGTAAAATTAAATCACGGCCATCTAAATTCACAGGGCACTGCCTTTTTTATTAACACAAATATTGACTGATTGAATATATTATAGTAATCGTAAGGGGAATGTAAAGAAGTGTCCTCCTTGAAAACAAAAAGTTAATGTAAAAATACAATGTAGAATTTTCAATTAAATTTAATAATTTAACATAATTAAAAGCACAGCCTCCTGTGCTTTTTATTATGTTAAATCTTACTAATCTGCTAGGATATTCTGAAATGGAGAGTACTGCGATAACGAGTTCTCTTTCTATAAATAGTAGTTCAGAATTTAGGAGCCTGTGCTTTTAAGATATATCATACTAATGTGCTAGGGTGGGGGATTCAGAAATTGAACAGTATTGCGGCAGCGAATCAATACTACTACAATTTTAGTCACAACAAACGAAATCAACTAATTCGGTGCTGTATCCATTATTTCTTATTAATTGTATAATTTTTTTGTTCAGAGGAAAGTTTGGACGTCGATCCTAATTACGATCCCTCAGATTTCCTCATGGCGGGCTTGCCGATGCGCGTGAAAGAAGAGGACCAGCAGATGGAGCTGAAGATCGACGATGACCTGGCTGTGAGCGAAAGCGACGACGAGGGTGCCAACATGAACAGCCAGAACAACTCCAACAACCAACCGCTCCCCGATGAAGACGAGGATATTTGGTTTTAATAGTGATAATCGATACATTTTTATTATTCACACTAAAAATGAAAAGTCTGCTAAGATTAGTCGAATTAATTTCGTAGGATTTTATGTACAGAGATAGAATGGAAATATTTTTTTTTATATACGTATAAGTTAAAGGATTTATTTTTTTGTACCTGCGAAGAAAATCCTCTTTTATAATTCCTTGTATTTATTTCAGACAGTTTAGACATATCGTGGAACTTCCTATCCGAGTAGCAAGATCCATTTCACCGATCTTTCAATATCATATTTATTTTATTCATTTAAGGAATTCAAGAACAAACATTAAAAAACGTGGAATATGTCTTCATAAATTTATTCGTATTAAAAAAAAAAACTCATTTCAAATAAATAACATCTTACATACTAAAATATATTCAATAAAGCGGATCGGATAATAATAATAATAAGGAAAGACGAGTAGAATAAATATACACGTGTAAACCCCTTCGGGAAGATGCACTCTTTTGTTTCTCTTAAAATGATCTTACAAAAATATATATATAAATTTAAAACTTAATCCTGGAGGAGGGATGGGGAGGGTGCACGGATTATCAACGCTCGAATAGAATTTTTGGTGTTTCGCGCCACATGCAGCAATTAATTCTTTCAACAAAGTTAAAACAAACAAAAAAAAAACTTTTCGCTCGATATAAAATCACATTTTTTTTATATATATATAATTTTTTAATTATTATTACATATATGCGGTGGGTTGGTTTTTTATTTTGCTTGCAGGATTATTGAAAATGTGTACCCTTAACAAGGTATACTTTGTAAATTTTTTTACTAATTGTTATACGATTAATAAAAACACTTTTTTAACTTTGTATAACTGAAATTTATTTAGTGACTATAGTTTCGACATCATTAACTGCTAGTTTGAGAATGATGCATTAATGATGACGAAACTATAGTCACTAAATAAATTTCAGTTATACAAAGGTGAAAAATTAATCGATTTGAAAATTTTATAAAACCATGCGAATTATTTCTTTAAATTACAATGAAATTAAATTTATTTCTTTAAAATAAATATCATACCCGACACCCTAAGGGGCAACAAGAGATGAAGAAAATAAATATGAATAGATTATTAAAAATCAACCAATTAAACAAATAAAACACAGATTAGATTGAACAACTTTAAATTCTGGAAAACTATTCAATCTAATCTGTGTTTTATTTCTTTTATTGGTTAATAATTTATTCACATTTATTTTAAACAATATGAACAACTACCAGTGATTAAATATTAAAACTATGAATTATTTCTCGTTTGGTACATCTTCAATTTAATAAATTGATTAAAAAAATATGTCACACTTTTTGAAATAAAAATATTGGGGTTGTGAAATAAGCCGGGTGTAATTAATGTCATTTAGCTAAACATTAGTAATTTAGATAAAATTAAATCAAATCAGAATTATTTTCGATCGACAAACCCTAAATTTCGCTATCAATCTACAAATGAAACGAAAAATCCTGCAGTTGGAAAAACGAAAATCCAACCCGGCCAGCAGCCTCGCTAACAACTAAAACCCGCACGTATTACAAAATATTTATAACGGCGCCTTTCGGATAACGGAAAAATCTGAACCGACACGACACAGAAAATTAGTTTTTTTTCTTCTTTGTATCTTATTTTATTCTGGAAGTTTCCCTTATTTTACCCTACGAGAATAAGAACATTTAGTTTTATGCTTATGCGGACCACCGCACTGTTTGGATCAATCGGAGATTGACCGTTTGGCTGAAATTTATTTCGCTATGGTACAAAATTAGTGCTTAAACCAGCTATGATACAATGTTATTAAGTTTCTCTTGACGATATTTGGTTTCGGGGATTATTAAAAAAAATAAATCAAAAATAGAAAGGTAATGGACAAAAAGTGATAAGCGTATGGAATAAACGGTTATTGTTTTAAGTAAAAGCTAAATAATCCTTATATATCTTACATTTTCTGCCTTATTAAAAAAAAAATTAACTGTAATCCATGAATTTACGGCGTTTTGAATTGTTTAGAATAACTGTTTTTACAGTATTGTTTAACGTTTCCTTACAATAACTGTTTTGGCAGTAAATAATTAACCTTTCCTTACAATTACTGCCAAAACAGTTATTAACTTTTGTTTACACTGTTTTGAGTGGGTTAATTGTTTATTTTGTTGAAGCAATTATTTCGTTTTGTTTTTAATTAATTAGTAACCATAAAATCCTTATTGCACATTGATTTGATTCTCCTTAGACGATTTAAACCTATCGATATTCACAGTTCTCTTACGCACTTCAGTAATAAAAAAATCCAATTTCACGATATACATAATTCTATCTGTATAGACAATATGGTAGAAAGTAATACTTATCTAATGATAACGATTTTCCGTTTCTTTTTGTATCAAATCGAACAGAAACAAAACATTTGCTCGCATATCTAAACACACACGACTGACGGTTGTTTGTTTTTTTTCTTATATGATATGGAAACAATTTCGTTTAGCTTTGTGAAATAAGTCGGCTAATGGAGCAGCTGGTCCTTCCACGCGTACCTGAGCTGGACGCGGCTGGGGCTCAGGTTGCACGGGCTCGGTGTTGGCGGGCTGAAGCCCTCGTCTGCGGAGAGGGTTAGGTCTTCCTCTTCTTCCGATGAGATGTACTGCTCTAATGCTGCTGTACCATGAAAACTCTAAACAAATAAACAAACGATTAAAACAAAATCGTCGAATTTTGTAATCGAGACACATTGATTTCACAAAGCGGAACATTGTTTGTTTTTCGTCTCTAGTGTGTTTCTACTTTGTAATTGCGGCTTCCACTTATTTAAGTTTAAACAAAGAAAATCCCGAGCTTTGAGGGAAATCTGAAACGGTGCGTAATTGTTTATTGAAATAAAAAAAAGCGATTAAAATCGAGTGGATTTATGTTTTTTTTTTTTTTAAACGTGTGGTTGGATAAAAATTGAAGCCAGTGTCGTGTGATTGGACGTGCACAAATCGAGCGAAAAAACAGCGGTTAGCGTATAAAACTTTTATCATACTTTGTCTCGATTACCGGAACCTCCAATGAAACCTGACCGTTGAAGAAATAAAACAAAACAAAAAAATGCTTTAATAAAAACTTAATTTCAATTGTTGCTTATTATTATTTTCTGGAGAAAGAGCGAATTGTAAATGGCTGATTAATTCAAAGCAAAAGCCGAACCGACAGAACGAACGAAACAATAATCATTATTAATTAGTACACGCAAACAAACATTAGTCGGGTGTCTTTTCATTAGGTTTTTACAGTTCCACCCGAACAGCGACACTTTCTACTTACTCAACAATAATCGGATTCGAGTGGCACACTTTTCGTTTAATTCGCACAATTAAATCACAAAGTGTTATACCAATATGAATCACACTGGAAATTAAAAAAAAAAATTGAAAACTTATATATAACAAAAAATCGGGTGACGGATTTAACTGTCGATTTTTTCCGTTTTGCGATTATTGAATATTAAATTAGTTTCATTTGATTTATTGAAATGACTTTTTATTTATATATATATATATATATATATATATATATACAGAGAGGTTTTTTTATTAGTATACATTAGGCAAAATATACCTGCAAAAAACGCGGGTCAAACGCATTGAACCGATTAATGTGTTATGTTTAATTGATTATTTGGCATATGTGTGTTCAGTTGCGTGTTATAAGCAACTAAACACACATACATTAATGCGTTTGACTCGCGTATTTTGCAGGGGAAATGTATACTGATAAAAAAAGCTCTCTGTATATATATTCAATGACCTCTTTCTACCCACATGGGTGTAGGGTAACTTTTTATTTATAACGGAAATTAAAGTTTCTGTTATAACTTTTAGATCTCCTAGTTATATTTGCAAACCTCTACACCCAATACGGGTAAACGAGGATAAGATTAAGAAAGATGTTATTGTTGTAAATAACAATCAAACATTTACGATGTAATTCATAGGATTTAAGAATAATAACAAGATTGATTGACCGTGTTTTTTTTTTTACTGTACTTTTTTTGTAGATGATATTTACCTGTGATCGATGAACGGAACTCGAGTGGGATGGGGAACTATCACAATCTTGGTTGGCCTCGTGGTAGGACTGCGTCATCGGGCACTGAGTCTGTTTCTTGGCCAACTCTGCCTTCTTCTTTCCTTCAGCGGCTGCCTTCATCGGATCGTAGCTCTTCCGCCTCTTCCAGTTCTGGAACTCGACCTCCTTGCTCGTCAGCGACGAGTTGCTCCTCGGACCCGACGGCTTCTTGCCTAAATTCGAAAATTAAGTCATATTATTCAATCGGAGGAGTTCAATTGAAATCACAGACGTGTTGATTTTAAAAACAAGATAATTTCCAACATTGGGATTGTAAGTTAAGTATGGTTCTGCAGTTTAATGTTCTTTTGGTGGATTGCTTCAACAATCGTCACCTGAAAGCATTTGAGGCTTCAACGGATAAATATGAGTTAAGTATCATTCTGCAGTTAAATATTCTTTTATGAATTGCTTTAACGGAGGAATATGAATTGATTGATCAAATGTAATTGATAAAAAAGCACTAATAAAAAAGTAAGTGCTTTTTTTATCAATTATGGAGGAATATAAGTTAAGTATGGTCCTTGATTTATTTTTCCATGCCTACCTGTTGACACCTCTTTCCTGATGGTCTTCTGCGAATTCGTCATCGCGGGTTTCACATTTGTCCTAACACTAAACCTGCCGGAGTCCGTCCTGGAGAAGACCTGCGGCTTGGGCGCCGGTTTCGTCGCGACGTTCCCAATCTTCGGCGAGCCCTTCGCCTCGACCTTCTGCGCCGAACTCGCCGGCGCAGCCGTCTTGTTCTTCGTGATGTTCAACAAGTAGCGACTCTGAATCTCCGCGCCTTTCAGAGGTTTTCTGTCTACAGAGATGGCTCGCTCGGCGCGGGGGTCGTTCGGCTGGAATTTCCTGCGCATCTCCGGGGTGTTGGGGCATTTCGGCGGGGGGGTAGGCTCGTCGAGGCGCGCCCTCCGGAGGCTGAATGCGCGGTTGTAGCGCGTGTTGGTGATGTCTTTTTTCTTCGCGGGGACTTTCAGGTCGTCCTCTGAGCTCGACTCGGTGTCGCCGAATTGGTTGCGGTCGATTTTGTGCTCGGAGTTCACACTGGGCCTCCGGTTGAGCAAATTCGCGTTGTGCCGGATGCTGGCTGTTGACGAAGAGCGCTGGATCGAGCCGTTCCTCGTGAAATTCGGCGAGTTTTGCAAATTGATATCCTTCATGGGGATATTCGAGCATTTCGTGTTGATTTGGTTTTTGGTGGAAAAGCTGCTGGATCTTCTAATTGGGGAATTATTAGGGGAGTTCTGTATCTTGTGGATTTTACCATGGGAATATTGATTTAACACGTTGGAATAAGTTTGATCAATAAGGTTCTTATTCTGGAAGTGTTCTAACTTGTTGGAAATTTTCAAATTCCTATCATCGAGAGAGTTGTGCCGCATGTGCGTCGGCTTCTTCAGCAAATTCCGCGCGTCGTTATTGAGGTATTTAGTCTCGGCCTCGCTTTCGTGATCGCTATCCAAAGACAACCGCTGCTGGAGGGAATTCAGCAAATTCTGCGTCGGCTTCAGGTAACTCTCCGTTTCCAAACTAGAATCGCTCAAGTCGATGTTTAAAGAATTCGAGCTGTTCCGGCTGCGCGGCCTCGACGTGTGAATCGGAGATGGGATCTTCGTCGTCGGAGACACCTTCCCTGAAATCCCCCCAACCGGAGGTGGTAAATTAACAATTTTCCCCACCGGCACGTTCGTCTGCACGCTCTCCGAATCCATCTTATCCCCACCGTTTTTAAACTTCTCACTATTCACCGCTTTCGGTAAGTTCTCACTAACCAAAACTAAATTCGCACTTAAATTAGTTCTTCCCTTATTACAAACCTCCGCCGTTTTACAAGTATTATCCGTGTACGCCTCTACATGCACCTCGGATTTCGTTAAACTCAACTTCTTCAGTTGGAGCCGCTCCCGCTCCGATTTCGACCGAAACGCCCCACTGCAAGTCACCGAAATCACACTCCCCTTATCGTTACTCTTCTCCAACCCTATCCCGGTTTTCGCCTTCGGGCTGGGGAACATTATCTTCTGGAAAGTCTTCGCATACTCCTCCCTCAGCGGCTTCCCCTCTGTGCTCTCTGTAATCGAAATATTTTGCGTCGGAGAAACTATGGGGGAGAGTTTATTCTTGCACCTCTGCATGTTGTTGTTAACAAACGGTAAACTCTCCGGTTTACCAACAAGCTCCTCGTTGTTTCTCATTAAATCCTCTTCAGTGCAGCTCTTCGGCCTCCGCTGATCCAATCTCCTTTTCATCCGCATGAAGCTCTCTTTCTGCGCCTTCCCCAAAACCTCATCATCCATATAAATTTGCTTATCCGACTTTAACTGCTTCTCCACTTCCGTATAACTCGACTTTAACTGCTTCTCCACTTCCGGATAACTCGACTTTAATTGTTTCTCCGCTTCCGGGTAATTCGTTTTTATTTGCTTCTCGAAGTCCGAATAAACGGACTTCGCTTGCTTCTCCACTTTCAGCTGCTTTTCACTCATCTTTATTCCCGCGTAATTCGTTTGGATTTCCGAAACAACCGACGACGCGTCCCGAATATTCGACTTTACTTCGGGAATCTCGGGTTTTGGCATTTCCGCTTCCGGAAGACTCGATTTGAGCTGCTTCTCGATTTCCGGCCTCCTCATTTGCTTCTCGACTTCCAGTTTCATCTGCTTCTCTATCTCTAGTTTCATTTGCTTTTCGATTTCGAGCTTCATCTGTTTCTCGATTTCCGGCTTCATTTGTTTCTCGATTTCGAGTTTCATCCTTCTCTCGATTTCAGGCCGGCGCAAAAACTGCTGCGCGTTCCCTTCCGGATAGCCCAAATATTGCTCGGGAAATGACTGCTCCTGCATTTCGTTGTCGATCCTCCACTGCTCGACCATCTTCGTCGCGACGCTGAGACTCTCCAGGCAGTCCTCCTCGAAATTCCCCTGGTTCACCGAAAGACTCTCCACGTACTCCTTTGTCTTAGCGTAAACGGAAACGTGCTCGATTTTAAACTCCCTGTCTATGCTCATCCGTTCCTTTTGCTCCTCCGAGTAATTATCAGCGTCCAGCGTGTAAGTCCCTGCGTCGCTCAGCACATCCGTTTTATCGAAATCAAACTCGGTTGCGTCCACGAATTTAAACTCTTCTGGATTATCGGGGGTTTTCGCCGGGAAGGAATTATCATCAAGCTCGGGGGTTAAAACATCCCGCAAATCCACCTCGGGGCTCTCTATGCTAGGCAGCGTGCACGATTGCGTCATCCGATCGCTGTTGACGTTCTTCAGCGGCAGAGAGAGCCCGTCACGCTTGCTCGAAACCCTACAATTCTTAACCTCCTCGCTCTGCAGGGTTTTCCTTGGTAGATTTGCGCTCAGCGGATGCTTCTTGCCGGACGAAGTCGTCGACGAGGGGGAGTCGTCCAGTTTGGAAAGCGACTGGCCCCTCCGGTGCCGCTTCTGGTACTTCTCTACGAGCGTCTTGTGCCGTTGCGTGTCCACCGATTTGCCCTCGTTGAAGTCGATCGTGAAGGCCATCGGCTTCGGGGACTCCGGGATGGCGGTCGGGGTCTCCTCCGACGAGGACGGCGTCGTCCCGTTCTCATCCATTCCAGCCTCCTCCGTTGCGAAGATCCACAGTTTGTATCTGCGACAAGTAAGTGGAATGTAAACATAAGGAAACAAACATAATTGCTATTTAATTCAATGAAACTCTCATTAAAGTTTATTTATTTTTTTTTAACACAACTAAAATAATGATGTGTTTGTTGTGAAGGGTAAGGGATGCTTGAAAAAGCATCTCTTGATTAAATAAGTCTTAAACCCTGATTGACGTTGTATAAACACAGACCTGAAGTTAGCCATAAGTTGCATTGTTGTATTTTTTTGCCACCAGATGGAGTTTTATTGGAGATGCAACAAAATTGAAACTCTGTTTTGTGGCAAAATTTGGAACTCCCTCCAGCTTTGACAGCTGACAAATCACAAGCTCGACCCCCCTCCCCCCCGTTTCTCCGGGCAACGCTTGTGTATTTTAGGATCATGCTTTAAAAGTTTTATGCGCTCCAAAGTCAAACAAACCAATATATGACCAGTTTGAGCTTACTTACACAAAATTAAAAACTGATAACTTATTAATTGTTTAGGTTTTCACTTTCATATACATTGTAATTCTTCTTCTGCTATCCCTTGTTGCTGCTCCTTAAGGCGTCGGGTACATTGTAATTCAATTTTAACAAATTAAACACACTTTATTTGCTGAACTTAAATTATTTCTCATTAACAATAAAATCATTGTTAGTTTACTTTCAGCACAGACAAACACAAACAACAGACAAACCTTATATTATGCCTGTGCTTTCAGCTTAGTTTCGATTGGAAATTAAAAAAAAAATGGGCTTACATCTTTTGAGCCCTTTTTTTTTACACGGTTGCAAAAACTCTACAGACATCACCACAATGAATCAATCGAAAAGTCGAAGCCGATCGTATTAAAAATTCCACACCTTACGAAGACATTTGTTTACTATTTTGGAATGCTCGCTCATTAAATAATTTCAATGTCGGCTTAATAATATTCTATATGAGTGGCTACAATCAGCCCCACCACAGCGACCAAACGGTTGTCAGCTTAATCATCCCGTCATTTGCATAAAATTGTTTATGCTAAGCCGCTGGAAAACGAAAAGGAACTCATTACTGAAACAGTTCGTGTCCGAAAAAAAAGAGTCCTAATCTCTCTCGAATGGAATTAGCGGGCAAGGTTAAGCGAGCGAAAACCCGCGGCCTTATTTGACTTCGCATTCGCTTAATCTTCGTTCGAAAGGGGATTTTATTAAATATCTGTGAATATTTTAAACTGTATTTTATTTACATTTCTAAAGTTGCGTATTTAGTACAGTACTATATGATCGAGAGCTTTTTTCCTGTACAGTGTTTCGATTTCTTTTTGGGACCAGTGAAGTATACAAAATACTTGACTCGTCCTAAAAAAATCGTTACACAATAAATCAAAGTGCCACACACTTTGATTTATTGTATCCTTTGTATACAAAATGCTTCACTGGTTCCAAAAAAATATTTACTCTACTTTAAGCACACAATAAATCAAAGTCCTCTGTATACCCTATCAAACTGCTATTATGTAAAAATAAATAAGTTCTACTTATTTATAATCGACACTCATTTACCGGCATTAGCCAGTGTTATTATAAAACGTTATATGTTTCGTTATTATTAAATGTTTATATATATATATATAATCGATGTCCCCTTTTACCAATTGGTGTCGGGGTTTTAAATGTTTATTTAATAATCCTTAATTAGATTCCAGAATGTGAATCTAATTAAAGATTATTTACAGAATTTTCACATTTATTATTAGATTTAGAATGTGGCCAGAATGGAAACAGCGGAGATAGGGAAAAAAAAAAAAGTAGAATGTTGAGAAAACGAAAAAAGGAATCGTAACGGAAACGGAGAATCTTGTCTCAATAAAAATACTCTGTCTGTGGCATTGTTTGAGCCAGGTCCGGCCGTGAAAGCTACCGATTTAAAAATAACCCTGTCTAAAAATACGAGAGATCCAAAACGGATCCGGCTTCGATTCCTAAATCGAAAAAATGTTTTTCAAACAAACACCAATAAATTTCAATCCTGTTTTAATTCCATTAAAAAAACAAATCATTGTATTCGTTGTGAATCCAGTGAAAGTATTATTATTACGTAACTCCAACAATGGCCTCTGGCAAGAACCGCATTACGTGAAGCAAATTCGACGCCTTTTCAATAACAACACAATTTTCCACTCATTTATTGTTTCCTATATATAAATATTTTTTTCTTTTTTGTTTCGAACAACTTTCATAAACCCATTCGTGTCGTGCTAGGTCTTTTCCTTAAATACAAACAGTATTGTAATTGTTTCTGCGAATCGTGAATTATGCAATCGTTTCTAAATAGCAAGAAATCGGAATAAGTGTTTTGTTGTGTAATTTTACAGCAGAAAGAATACGCCGTATTTGCATTTAAGCATATTATATAATCAGACGATTTGTGATTGATGGTCGGATTGGATTGTTGTTGGTTTTATTAATAGTTGATTTTTTTTTAAACAACAAGAATGTAAGTAATAATGTTACTTATATTCTATAGAAAATATTGCTGTTTTTAATCAAATGTAAGTGGCATTGGATAATTTTTTTTTTCTCAGATCATTATATGCAACAGAGGGTGTACATTATGTAGTTCAATATCCGGCGGGGTATTTGCTCGGGAAGTAGTTGTTGTAATGTTCATTTGTTTAAAGTACTTATGTTATCTAAGTCAAAATGTCACAGAGCTAAATGTGATGAGAAGTTACCCAAGGTGTTTCCCGGCTACAGGCACAATCAATGGACAATTAATTTATCATTGAAATTATAATTTTCTCAATATTTTTTTTTTAATAAACAAAGTTAGGTTATTTACGTCAATTGATTTTCCATTGCCAGGAAAATCTATTGATCGAAGAACAAAAATTCGTGTTGAAACTAGAGTCATAATAAAATTTAAAAAAATCAATAAAAATGAGTAAATATATATATATATATAACATTTTTATTTCTGCTGAAGACAATTTTATATATAATAAATTAACAATTTAATTTTTATACTATATTATATGTTGTCCTTAAAAAACGTCTATTGATCGGTCGAATTATAATCACCCTGAAATTTTAAACGTACTTTTAATCAGTACCTTGAATCTATCACAATTTTTAGTAATAATAAAAAAAACACGGCTTTTCTTACATGCGAGTTTCTAATTAGCAATTGAGAAAATGAAAAGTTGTGCTTTTTTCGTGTTAGCCGTCTTTTAAGTAAGAGAAAAACTTTATTAAAAAATCAATAAACAACACTTCGCATCGCGCATTAATTTTCAAATGACATTTCAGAAATGTGATCATCTCATTTGCATACGCGACTCATCCAACGCGGATTGAAAAAAGCACGAATGAAACCCGCCTTCTGTTTGTCCATTGTTTTTTTTTTTAAAGTACTTTTTGACAGTGAAATTTCTATGAACCTATGTTCTCAGAAAACATAACCTAAATTTGGTAATATTAAAAAGAATACTTACTAAACTTAATACTATATGGGTTCATAGAAAAACATAACCTAAATTTTAATAATTAGTGCACTTTAAGTTATGTTTTCTGCGAACCTATATTTGCAGAAGCATAACCTAAATTTGATCTTATTAAAAAAGAAGCAGGCTCCACACACTAAAATTTAATTGGAAAATAAAAGGATAATAAAAGAAATGCACTTGGGGAAATTGTCAAAAGTGCGTGCTACGAATTTATTTTTGTTATAAAAAGGATAATAAAAGATATGCAGTTGGGGAAATTGTCAAAAGTGCGTGCTGTGAATTTATAAAAAAAATAAATAAATAAAGGATAATAAAAGAAATGCAGCTGGGGAAATTGTCAAAAGTGCGTGCTGCGAATTTATTTTTTTTATAAATTCGCAGCACGCACTTTTGACAATTTCCCCAGCTGCATTTCTTTTATTATCCTTTTTTTTTTGGGTAATAAATATTCACGTCCCCCACGAGTTTCCCCACTTAGCGCACACGCTGGATTACCCACATAATATTCCACGTACTGTTATTCTGGGAGATAAAGGAGTCCATTATTTCAACAAGAAATGATTAACCCGCATACCGGGAAGCCGTTACGGCGTTCAGTACGGCTTGAAGTGCACGACGTTTCATTGAGGGCAAAAGAATTATTGTCATCGAGAATGGTTTTAACTGTACCCGCAAAAAAAAAAAAATCGAGTTGAACACCTGTTTGGTGTTGAAGAATGGTTTGTTTTTGTTTGCCGTAAATTTTCCCATTCATGCAATTGTTTATTTGCTCTTTATCTTCACTCTCTTTAACATCATAATTGGACCGTAATCCTGTATAAATCTTCATTTTTTATTAACATCCTAATTGGACTGTATATTTTTCCTGCATTCGTCCATTTTTTTTTACTTACGGCACAATCATTCGAAATTCATCAACGAAATTTGTTCTTCGTATAATAATAATATTCCTCGACGCCCAATACGGGTAAAAGAGGATAAGATTAAGAAAGAAAGAATAATAATATTTATTTAGCGTCTTGCTGATATGATAACACAGAGTGTATGTCTGAAGAACGGGAAATAAAATAAAGCTAAAATTCAAGCGACTAGATTCAAATCTAGCCTAACTTGATGAAATATTATTATTGTAAATTAAATAAAAATTATTTGAAAATAATTAATGAATTATTCCCTCTTTAGCTACTGTGACTTTTGACTTACGTTAAACAAATGCACATTAAAACAACTACGTCCCGGGCAAATACCCCCTGTCGCAGAGCTAAATGGGGAAATAATTTATTATAGAAATGTTGAATACAGTAAAGTATATGTTGGAGCCACACACCGCACCTGACTTCCCTATAATAATTTATTAATTATTTTTATTTAATTTATTTAAAGTCAGTTATTTAAATAAATTAAATAAAAATAATTAATAAATTATTATAGGGAAGTCAGGTGTGGTGTGTGGCACCAACATATACTTTACTGTATTCAACATTTCTATAATAAATTATAATAAATAAAAAGAATAAATACTCTTTTTTTTATTTATATTGTTATTATTATAAACTTTCTTTTTTGCACCCTTTCGGGTGAAAATGAATTATTGAATACTTTGTATTTGAAGCTTTGCATTTATTTTCGTTTCAATAGATAGGAATCTAATCTAACTTAATGGAATATTATATTATTTATAATTGAAGCTTCTTAACATTTCGGGTGTTAAGAAGCTTCAATTATAAATAATATAATATCAACTGAGATCTAAATGATTATATATATAATTGAAGCTTCTCACATATTGCAATATGTTGGAACTAAATTTTTCTAAAACACGCAAATGAATTGAAACAAATTCATTTGCGTCAATTAATAACCTGTTGTCTTTCCACAATCTCCCATACGGTGTTTTTCAAGCAGCAACACTTCAATTAGTGTGCGCTGCGAGTTTAATTATCCATTCGAAAGCCAATTAAAGTCTGAGTAATCGCCCCGACATTGAATAATCCACCTGGCTCCCATCCAAATAGCAAAACGCACGAAAAGAAAACAACACGAGATAAGCGCAATTCCGTGCGTTTCATCAATCCACTAATCGAGTATTATATATATATAAAAAATAATATTAAAACAGGTTAGTTTTCGTGCAGAGGCGGAAACAAGGAGGGGGTGGATTTCCGCGGGGATGGAAACCGTACGGGGCGACACTTACGCTGCAATCAGAAACGCGGGTTTATCCGGCCAGCATTTTCCTCCACTCTTCTCCACTAAAAAGGGAAAACTCGGAAAAATCCCACGCACAAAAGAAAAAAATAACACACAGCCTCTGACACTCGCTACATTTTATGACAGCCCGCTGACAGATGACAGGCCGTTTGTGTGCGTGTGTGCGTGCGGGCGAGGCGCCGACTCCACTGGGATTTAATTAACAGAAAATACTGTGGAATAATTAAAATAAAACAGCACGCCCCGAAATTGCGAATTAATTATTCAAACCGCGCCCCCTCGGGCCGAGGTAATCGGGTTTAAATGGAACATTTTCACGCCCGCACCGAAACAATCGAACTCGATTAGTTCTAACGCACACAATCCGTATTTTTAAAAACCGTCACACTTTTCCTCGTTTTAAAAGCTTTGCTGTCTCTTTACTCACTGCGTAGCACATTTAAAAACGACTCCCCTGAATAAAGTTGTTTTTTTTTTACACTTAAAATTCCACTAATTTTTTTTTTGTCGGAAAACAAATTGCGAAACTGAACTTGCACCCCGCGCGCGCGCTTATTTATTTATAAACCCGTTGCTGGCGGACAACGCGACGCGAGACAATGCTAGTCGGCTATAATTAGATTTTTTTTAAATAAAGCGAGAGACATAAAAAGAAAACACACTTCAAGTTCGGCGGTCGCAGGTTCGCGCGAAACTGACTCATCCAGCCAGCGCTTCACCTGTGAACACACCTGTGTGTGCGTTATTGTGTGCGATCCGTTCCGGTCTACGAAAAGACGCGTCAGACTTTTGCGGTGGACTTTCTATTTTTTTTTATATTGTATTTGTTGTCTGTCGCGCTCACAGGGGGGAAAGCAAAAGCGTCGTCGCGCGATTGGGAAACGCGCGCGCGGGCGGATGTTTATAATTGATGTCAATTAGATTATTACAGGAGAGCGTTATGTAAAAGCGCCGATGGTTGAAATATTGAGCACTTACCTAATTTTACCATTGCGAAGATGCGCGTTTACGGAAGTAATTAAATTGTAAACGCATTGACCGGAAGTGTAAACAATTTTTAAAATAAATTAATGCCGGAAAGCTTCAAGTGCGTCATAACAGATGGCGCTTTAAACCATAGATGGTAGATTTTTTAAAAGAGGAGATTATTATTCAAATTGCACACAAAAAATAAGGGAAGTTAAATTATTGTTACTAATTTTAATTAAAATCCCATTTTTCGTTAAGAATTCGGTATTTCGCAAACAAAGGAAAACTTTATCATTCTTAAAATTAAAAAAAAATGGAAGCAATGATTTTTTTATTTTTTTAATAAAATAAAAAAACATTTTCCACAGCCATCATTAATCAGGGCTATTCAGAATGGGAAATGTTAAGTTTAACGTGTACGTCATCCTCACAGTCTATGTAGCTTATATAATAGATATATATATTTATAAAATTTGTAATTAATTAGCATCATTCACGTTAAAATTAACATTTTCCACACGGAATATTTGATTTATAATTAAGACATATTTGCGTAAAAACAATTGTTTACATAACGTTTCTTTTTAGATTCAAAAAATCTCATAAAAAAAATTAAATTCTCTTGAAAATGGGCTAATAACCCGAAACTAGTCGAGAATTTAAAGTTATTCAATCTAATCTGTGTTTTATTGGTTGATTTTTAATAATTTATTTCATACAATATGAACTACCAATGTCTAAATATTAAAACCATTAATTATCAAAAAATCATTTTTTTAAACACAAAATAATTATTTTAATTTATTTATTGTTTTAATTGCGATGCATATTTGAAAAAGAAATTACAAACGTTTATTTCTAATCAAGTTTTTTTGTAAAAAATATATTTTGAATTCAATTGCAATTTATCATAGATAAATACTTTATCTTCGCAAAAATTCACAACGCCGTCAAACTAGTTGAAAATGTGATTTTTTTGTAAATACATACATATTCTCAGTTATCATATAGCGAGATGCTAAATAAAGATTATTAATAATTAAGTTTTATGCATATTTATTATTTATTAATAATTTTCCATGGTTGTAGTAAATACTTCATCTATGAAAATTTCTATTTTATATAGGCAACACAACATACGCGGACATTTCTGCAGGCATTTGAAACACGCTGGCAACACTGTATTTCGAGTGGTGTTGAAAATTTAAGTGCACGAAGAAATGTTTTTCGTAATTCTTCACGAAACAGGGACGTTTTCGCTGTCTCCAGAGAGTATTCGGCAATCGCTTGGGATTTATTCAAGGTGAGTATTTTCGGGTAATTAAGCGGAGGCATTGTATGGTAATTACATCTTTATCTCGAATTTCATTGCAAACCATTGTTTCGTTACCTTTGTTGTGTGTTTATTGTTGATAATCTTGAAGTTTTAGCTATTTAGGTTACATTATTTGTATCGTAGGGGAGATTCACGCCCGGGAATGAGAAAGGAACGGATACAGGAATTATCGGCCCTGTGCACGAACCGTTTCCGTTTTTGATCCCGGGCGATCTTGAATCAGTACATACCCGAAAAGGGGAGTGGATTATAATTGTTTAATTTCGTGGAGAGTATAAATATCGATTAATATCCTTCATTGAACAAATTATTCATAAATAATATTGCATTAACATTAAAACGGCGGTAATGTATTTCGCGAAGGTTGGCAACCCTTTGTTTACTTGTGTGTTCGTTCAAGATGGCCGCGTTTATGAAAGTAAGTTTAAATTTAATTTATTTCATATATTTAAAATGTGCTTTACTATTTTGTTGTATACACCGAACGTAAAACTATTTCGCTGATTGCTTTTCCCCGTTTTAACTCACAGCGTTAATAATGAACGCCAGCGGGACGAAATTTTGTTTCCTTGTTACGTTCCGGATTCAATATGGCGGATCAAAGTCACAAATGTTATCCCTCCCGTAAAAACTCAGTTATTGTTCGATATAACCTTCAGGAATTTAACTGATCGTGTTTATCGCGATATATTTTACAATTATTTGTTACTAATTGAGGAATATTGCTAAATTTATAAATAAAAAAGAGTATTTATTCACTTACCCTACACCCATGTGGGTAGAAAGGGGTCATTGAATATATATATATATACACTTGCTACATTTAAACATTCGGTTAGTCGCACCGGTAGAATCTACGTTAAACTTATCATTTCCTTTACAGAATAGTCCCAAAATAATGTGGTGTCAATATTACACAAACGTTTAATGTTGTTTTTAACGTCTATAATCATTAATCCTATCTTTTTTATGTTGGTTGTGGAGATTTCTATATCAATAAAAATGGTTGTCTGTCCTACTTATTTTTTATTGAACTAAATATATTTCAGAACTACGTTTCGATCTTCAGTAGTTGAAGTTTTGATAAATACAAATGATTATGTTTAATTTGCGCAATGGAAAGTTACAAAATAAAAACAATAACGGTTACATTAACATGTTTAATATTTTTAAGGTATTTACGTAGCGTAAGTCAAAATATCACGGAGTTAAATGTGGAAATATATATATGAAATATTTTAGTTTTTAATTATTTATCTAAACGCCACCCCGACACCAATTGGTAGCCCCTTTTACCAATTGGTGTCGATTATATATATACATATACATATATATATATCTAAACGTCTATAAAATTACCGTGATAATACAGAATAATGTGCGTTAAAAATTACACAGACCCGATTAAATGCCTAATATTATTTCCGAAATTTCCGGACGGATTTTATAAATACTCAAATAATTACTCCTCGGTTTGGATTATGTAACTAATGAGGAGGGAATTATAGATGCACAGAAAATATAAAGATTTTAATAGCGGTTATAATTATGGCGCGCATGCAAACTGGTTTTCAGCACGCAGACACACGTACAAAAAATGGTATGGATTTGAGTGAGCCGTACACCGAATGGTAGACAGGGCAAATCAGTTGAAAATACAGGAATTTTTAGGCTGTATTACGAATTAAAATTCGTAATACAGCGATTTTGGCACAAACCTGGTAATGTTGTAAATTGTGAAATATAGCCTATTTTACAATTTTCATGATATAATAATAATATATCTTTATTTCAGACAACAATGTTTTATAATGTAAACACTTCTTTTAGTGTTTACATTATATGATTTTTGATATCATACATAAAATACGATTTTATCCGGAATTGGCTACCGAAAAGAGGTTTTACATGATATATCTATATTTAGTTAATATGTTCAATTTAATTTCAATTATAAGCTATTTCTGGGCTATATTTAGTAGAATAAGTAATGTGTTTATAATACAGTAATTTTTGGACATATTAAGCGATTTCCGCTATTTAAAAAAAAAATATTCAGATAATTTTGAGACTGTATTAACCTAGTGCACCCCTACATCACCATTATGGTAGATGGGGATTTTAGATTATATATATATATATATATATATATATATATATATATTAACTAGAGATGGGCAAAGTCAAGTCGATCTTTTCGATCTTTTTTGTCACTGCAAAATGAAGTTTATGACAATTTTCTTCGTGTTATTTATAATATTAATATATGAAAGTTTTACCTATTGATTAATAAATTCAATTTTATTGTTATTTAATAACTTTAGTTACTTAAAATTGGTTATTTAGAAATACTCGACTACTAAATTCACTCGATTTTGCCCAACACTAATATTAACCTAGTATAGGCTAATTTATGTGTAAATACAGATAATTTTAATCCACATTAGGCAGTATATGCTATATGTAATTTATATCGAAATAATGCTATTTTTAGACTATGTTAAGTACAGACGCTCAACTTCTCTACATGAAAAGAAACTTAACACGCTTTTTCTTTCAATAAATCTAGATAATGCACGAATCTCCTTCAAGCTCCGCTCTTAAACAATTGCCTTAATGAATGTCACGGTGCCGCACTTCCGTGCTTTATTCCATTCGCGAGAATCTCGAAAGAAAAGTGAGGACGGATTTCATCTTTCTAACGGCAGATTGCTAATAGGAGCGAACGTTGTCGTTTAATATTGTTATATTTCTTTCCGTTTTTTTTGTGTTGTTGTTCTGGTTGGAAATTTCTAATTGTCGACTTTCTTCGTTAATGTTAATTGCGCTATTAATTGTACTGCAGCGTGAATACGTGTGCGGAGTGCAAGGAGATTAGTTATTGAAATTTCTTGCAGCTGTTTCTGTTGTTGATTGAATTTAAATCCTCCTCTCAGATGTTGCGATTTCTGTTGTTTAAATAATCTTATAATATATCTTATTTTGTATTTATTCTGTATTGAATTTGAGTATATAAATAAATAATTTATTATTATAAAATTATTTTAGATGTAAAATGCAGATAGATAAAAATATATAACGTACTTGAAGCTATAATCACTATAAATAAAATTTAGTGTTATACAAACAAACTTGAAGATGGAAACATAGTTTCCGAAATATATTTAGTAAAATAAAAAATAAGTAGGAGAAAGGACAAGTATTTTTATTTAAATAAAGTATTTTATTCAAAATTATTTGAATGAAACACTTTAATTTTATTATAAATTGCAGTTTAGTATATATATATATATATATATATATATTTAAAGTAATTACGTACTTAGTATATATGCAATTTATAATAAAAATTAAAGTGTTTTATTCAATTAATTTTGAATAAAATACTTTGTTTGTATAACACTAAATTTTATTTATTAATAGTATTTATAGTAGTAGTATATATATATATATATATAATCGATGTCCCCTTTTGCCAATTGGTGTCGGGGTTTAATTTTATTCAATTGAAATATAACAAAGTTGAAGCCTAAATATCTAGTTCCGAAGATATTTGTAGAATCAATATGAAATTTGGAACATGTTTTTGACTAATTAAAATCTATTCATCTTGATTTTTGTTTATAATAGCACGGATATTCAAAATAATGCTCATTTGTCAGGTTATTGTCAAAATTAAAAAAAAAATGCTGAAATATAATAGCACGGTATATATTTAAAAATTTATTTTTTTTATTTATATAAAAAAAATAACAGCTAAAAGAATAACCTATCAGGTTATTCTTTTAGCTGTTAATTTTTTATTTTTTTTCATTTATCAATGAGCATCATTTTGAAAAGAGACAAAAGTGGAAACAATCAACCTGATTGGGACAACAAACAAAATGAGAATATCTTGAGGGATAGGAGTAAAAATAAAATAAAAATAAAATACCCGTGCTATTATAAAAAAAAGTTTAGTTGGCGCATCTTGAAAAGTTCGACAATTAGTATCAAATTTCTGACAGCCAAAAGATTTAACAGCATAATCTTTTGGCTGTCAGAAATTTGATACTAACTGTCGAACTTTTCAAGATGTGCATCATTTTGAATACTCATGTTTTTTTTTTTTTTAAATCAAGTGGTCGCTGTATCATGGAAAGTTTGACAGCTAGCGTCAAAGTTTTGATAGAAATGAATAGATTTTAATTAGTTATGTTTCCAATTTCATATTGATCGGATAAATAGTTCTGAAGATATTTAACCGGTTCTATACTTTCTGAATACCCTGTATATATAAACGCTTATAATATAAATAGAAAAATTTGTTGCATTATGCAATATTTTATTGATGTGCAACAGTAGGTGTACATTATGTGATTCAATGTCCGGTATGAGTATTTGCCCGGGAAGTAGTTGTTTTAATGTGCATTTGTTTAACGTACTTACGTAACGTAAGTCAAAAGTCACAGAGCTAAATGTGGAAATAATTTATTAATTATTTTCAAATCATTTTTATTTAATACGCTTATAATATCTTGATCATATTTTTTAAAATGGTTTAACCGTCAGAAATAATTTAGGCTATTGTGTTATTAAAAACATCACAATCTAAATGTACACATCAATTACAAAGCTGTCTTATACTCAAGGGTTGGCTGGGTCGGATAATATTTTGCATTGAGAAACACAGCCCATTTGAGCACTGCGGCTTTTTCCTGAAATCAATGTTAAATGCGCATGTAAATTCCTATCTAAAGATTGCGTACGATCAAAAAGTACGACCAATTTCAGGAATACGGGCCCTGGAGGCGCTGTAGTCTCAATTGGAATATTCAAAATACTTTAATTTTGAGTTTTTGCTTAAAGGATGGCATACTTATCCTGTTTATCAGGATTCATTTAATAAAATGCTCAACCAGCATTCATCTAGCGTATGGATAATTGGTGATGGCCATTTCGGACCTCTTAAGACCAGTGTGATCCATGTGCAATACTTTGATGAAGGCGGTTGATAGGATTAAATAACCTGATATGAATCATAATAATTAGAAACACCATCTATTGCTTAATTTCAAGTTTTTTTTTAAATAAAGTAATAGTTTTCTAAGAGAGATAATCACCTTTTTCGATCCATTAACGATTTTAGTTCCTGAAGTACCATTTTTTACACCAAAAAACAAAACAAAAAACTTGAAATCATCTCAGAAAAACACAAACACACGCGCGTCCGTAACGTCAATACGTGAAGGTGCGTAAAAGACAGTTATTTTCGGTTATCAGCATACGAACGTGGTACGAAATGAATTAGTACTGTCGCGGTGAAAGCGTACAATGCAATGCATGTGAGCTGCGGCCGTTGGAACGTTCCGTTGTGCGTCGTTACCTTCCTCACTCATAACTGCGATAAATGTCCTTTACCAAATTTAGTCTTCGTCCAAATGCGGCCTCCATTGAATATATGAGTGGTTTTTAATATTTATTTTCAGCTGGTTGTGTAAGGTGTGAATATGCGGGCGTTCTTTTATTTATTTATTTATTTTGTTAATTGATTTGGGTCATTGTTGGAAATTATGGAATAATTTATAAGACAACGGAAGTAATGTTTATCAGTAGAAGAGAAAATAAAGTAGGATGAAGATTAATTTTAACAAAGAATTAGAACTCATTTTTCAGTAAATATTGATGTATTCCGTTATAAATCACACCTATTTTTACTTTAATTAGTGTTGAAATTACTTGTTTTGAATCTGAATTGTCTAACTATAAGCAATTCAGACTAATTGCAATATAAAACATAAATTGTAACAATTGCTCAAAACGCCATCTATTGCCTAATTTATAAATTGCATCAACGAATTTAATATGGGCTCCACAAGGTATCATGTTTTAAAAGTGCTATGGATGTACACAGTGAGTAGTCTCCTTCTAACTTCAATTATTAACAAAACCGATTGACATTTCAAAACACACCTGAATGTGGTTGCGTACCCGAAACGGGTTCAGAATTTCGCCGCTTTCGGCGCTGCGCTCCTTATTCGTATGCCATACGACTAAAATTTTCGTTGCATAAAACAATATTATTTTAATATTTAGTAGCGTTTTATACATTTATTTTATTTATTATTTCCAGAAATAATTATCCCTGGATAATAACTTTCGTTGTTGCTGAGAGTGTTAGCCGTTGACGGATTCAGTGAGCACACATCCTGGCGAGTGTTATCCGCAGACAATGCCGTGAGTAATTATACAGCGCAATAAACGTGTACTCACCTGCTGTTTGATCCCAACTGTTCACCGATAATTTTTCTTTCGCGTTGTTGGGTAATGCGCGAGAACAATTGCACTGAATTAAATAACAGTGGATAATTAGAGATGAAATAATTGTATGGGATGGGACGAATCTTAAAAAAGGGATTCGAAATATGTGAGATTCGTAGAAATCCTTTCCTCGAAGCTAGTAATGCTCCTCCTTATTTGTTTCGAGGATTTCGCAGTTAGAAAGGGAAATATGGGAGATATTTCCGCCACACCTTGTAAAAATATATTCATGATAGTTTACGCTGAAAAACTAGCCTCATTTAGTACAAAATGTAAATCTATTACAGCTGTTACAGCTGAGGTTGAGTAGTAAGTATTGGTCACAGTTATTTAATTAATTTTGAAAATAATTAAAATTCACTTGGTCACAGTTATTTAATTAAATTAAATAAAAATGATTTGAAAATAATTAAAAAAATATTTTTTTTAAATGCGGAAATATTTTTTTAATTATTTTCAAATCATTTTTATTTCCACATTTAAAAAAAAATATTTTTTTTAATTAGTTTCAATTATTTTTATTTAATTTAATTAAATAACTGTGAGCAAGTGAATCAATATATACAGAGAGGTTTTTTTAACAGTATACATATCCCCTATGTATACATGTAAAATACCCAAGTCAAACGCATTGATGTGTGTGTTTAGTTGCCTATAATACGCAACCCGAACGATCGATTTCTTCAACTAAAATAATTCGAAAAAACAAACAATTTTTTATTTCTGTTCATGACAATATCGAAATGCACAATGTGGAAGAATTTTCACGATTCGACTTTTTCTTTATTTGTATACATTTTCGATCAAATATTTCACATATTTTGAAGTTTAGCGTTTAATTGTGTATTATAGGCAACTAAACATACACACATTAATCGGTTTGATTAAGTTTTTTTACAGGTATACAGTTTGTCTAATATATACTGATAAAAAAAACCTCTCTGTATATATTCAATGAACCCTTCTAGGGTGAATGAATACTCTTTTCTATTTATAATTAATCCACCAGACTTTACTTTCTCAATATCAATCACGGAGGCAAAATATTGTAATACATGTGGTTTAAAAAAAAAAACAAAATTTTTCTTTTATTACTGCACCTTGATAGGTACGAGAAAAATTTCAAGAAAAGGATGAAAAATCTTAGAAAATAAGTATTTTTCGTAAATAGGCAGTTTGTCGTAATATTATTTCATATTTGTTTTATTTCAAACAAAAAACACAGATTGTAGCAATAGCACAAAGTGCCATCTGTTGCTTAATTTCTACGTGGCATCGACAACGAATGTAATATTGGCTCTACAAGGTAAGTAACCAAAACAAATGTTGTTTCGTATACTAAAAAATAAAATATCTTTTCCACTTGTGTTTTTGAACTTAAATCCTATAATTGCTACTACTTTTTATTTTAACGTAAATTTATTCGTGTTCCCAGTACTCCCTGATGTGGATGAGCATCCAGATGGGCATGATGGTCATGAAGATTTTAGATTCTACGCTTAAAATAACTATCGTTTTTATTAATAAAAAGAAGAAGAGGGTAAACGCCCTTACTCTCAAACATCGAACAATTCCGCGTTGTTTTGTTTTTCAGTTCCTCTTCTCCATTTTTTAAAATCCTCAAAGTCCTGCTCGGTGGAAGGGGGTAGATTAATGGGATGAATATTAAAAAAAACACTGAGAGATTCTATTTAAACGACTTTTTTTTATTTCATAAATTGTTTTTCCCATTTATGCGTTTTACAAATAACAAAATAATAATAAGAAGAAGGAAAACGCCCTTCCCTTCAAACATCGAAAAAATCCGCTTTGATTTTTTTTAATCCTATTCCGCTTTTTTTAAACTCTCGCAAATCCTGTGCGGACGAAACAAAAATTCAGAACAATCAACAGAACATTCGCGTCAGGCACTTACAGTACACAACAAATGAAATCATACACTTTTATATATATAAAAAAATAACGCTTTCCTCCTCGCGCCGTGTAAATCCTTAAAGACCCATTTTTTTTTCATGTAATCTTTTCTCTCCCGTAAGAAGCTATCTAAAAATTCATCATATAAAAAGCTATTTTAAAGATTTATTTATTCGTATAAAATTGAGGAAATGAATTAAGTGTGGATTATTGATGGTCGTGGCTTCTACTTTGTTACGCATCGTTTTAATTTCAATAAGAAACACATTTTTCAACTTTGTTTTTTTTAACTAGTTTAACCAGCGATGACCCAAAGAGGTTGTATATTTAGATGAAGCATTGCGACAGTTATTACGATCCCAAGATGTGATGTAAGTACAGTTGATTTAGGCCGCGTTTACAGTGGAGCAGCACAATGTTGAATGTCAGGGGCTTTATTCCTGAAATTGATCGTACGTTTCGGTCGTGCGAAATCTGTCAATCAATTTTATAGTTGCATACGATAGAAACGTTCGATTAATTTCAAGTATACTGTTCAAAAGAGGATTTTTCTTGGTGTGCCCATACGCGTTTTGGTGTAATTAGAATTTCGTGAGCGTGCGAATCAAAAATTAGCCTATTTCCAGGTATTAAGCAGCTATTTTTATATCCCACTGTAAACGCGGCCTTAGCCATACAATCATTAACTTATTTTCTTATTGAAACTAAAAATTAATTGGTTTTCTTAGTATTTTCTGTGATCGTCGGATTAAGTACTTATTTTTTTTTTTTAATTGAACATTTATTTTGGTAATCAATTTTCTTTCTGCTTTCTTAAATATCCCTTCTATCAATTAATTAACTTTTTGTGTTTTTCTTTTTAATATACTTTCTGCTTTCTTAAATATTCATCCTGTTAATTAATTTTCTGTATTTTTTGTCATCTCTCAAATATGTGTATTAATTAAAAAAAATAATCTAAAAAATGATCCTGTGTTTACAGAAAAACCGATAAATACATATTTTTCCTTTCTTTTTTTAATATATTTTTTTAACACGTACATGAGTATATAACTTTTTTACCAGAAAAAAATCCGTAAACACGAGGATCTCAACATTTCAAGCACGTTATGTTTTAAGTTTTATTTATTTATATATAATATAATTTTTGTTTAAACTTTAGAAATAAAACGTATTTTTTCTACAATTTTCTTATGTCATTTTTTGTACATATAAATAAGCACAGCACAGCTTTTTTATTTTTAAATATTTTTTTATATAAACAATCGTTTTTTAGTAACGTAACAAAATAAATTTGAGGACAAATTTGTGATTCAACGGAAAAATAAAAATTCTCTTATATACAAATAAATTAAATAGAAAATTAAATGTAATAAACAAAATTTGATTTAAGATAAAAAAAAACATATATTTTTTTAAAAATAACTATGTTAAAATATTAAATTTACAATAACATAAAGTTGTGAAATTCACTTTAAGAAAAATTAGCAATAACATTTATATAAAATTAAATAAACGTAAATGAATTAGATTTAAAATAATAGACAGGAAATAATTGAAAATCGAGGAATTTCAATAGAAATTTTGCGCATTTTTAAGTTCTTTCTTTCTTTCACAAGATAACAATAAAAACAAATATAAATATTCACATTCTGAAATAAACTCTAATTGAAATGTGTATTAAATTAATCGAATACAAAGGTTATTACGTTTTTTGAATCGTCATTATAATGTTGAATTCATGTATTAATTAGTTTTTTTAACAAAATCAGCGCTTGTTTTCAACAGCTTCCTTCTGTTTTGAATTATAATAATCGAAAAACTAGCGCAAGCGCCATCTTTTGCCTAATTTGTTTTTTAAAAAACAAAATCAGCGCTTGTTTTCAACAGCTTCTGTTTTGAATCATAATAATTGGAAAACTAGTGCAAGCGCCATCTTTTGCCTAATTTGTTTTTTAAAAACAAAATCAGCGCTTGTTTTCAACAGCTTCTGTTTTGAATTATAATAATCGGAAAACTAGCGCAAGCGCCATCTTTTGCCTAATTTGTTTTTTAAAAAACAAAATCAGCGCTTGTTTTCAACAGCTTCTGTTTTGAATCATAATAATCGGAAAACTAGTGCAAGCGCCATCTTTTGCCTAATTTGTTTTTTAAAACAAAATCAGCGCTTGTTTTCAACAGCTTCTGTTTTTAATTATAATAATCGAAAAACTAGCGCAAGCGCCATCTCTTGCCTTTATTTACAAGTGATATCGTCAATAATTCCGTTTTGTTTTTCTCCAATCGATGGAAACCGAAATAAATGATAAAATAAAGGAATAAACAATCTTTGTGATTACAGATTTAAAATCAAATATAAAAAATGTTTAATTTCGAGATGAAGCGTTTGCTTCTAAATCTAAATTAAGTGTATTCGAGCGTTGAAACGGTTTTAAGCACTGAGAAAAGAATATACTACTTAAGTTTGTGTGTGTGTGTAAAATAAAACATAAAACCTAAAATGTATTCATGTGAAAAAAAGCGCGAAGCCTGATTTTTCGTGGGATATCCCCGATATCCCGCTCAAATCCGACAATAATAGCAAATTTCTCAATGTTCATTCTTTATATCCCGGAAAATATAAACACAACATAAATACATTAAAAAAATAATAAAGAAAAACGTAATAATAACAATAATTGTAATAAAATCGTGATGTAATTAAAGTGCGTCTTATATTTACGTTTTTTTTTTTGTTTGTTATTATTATTCTCTTAAAAAAAAACTACCCGTAAAAGTAGCTCTGTATGATTATTATTTATTATAAAAAAAACTAAACGAGAGAGGGTTGTAGTTGTTTTTTTTTTCTCCCTTTTGTTTGTGTGTGTTAGCTTACAGCATCCTCAAGTTCTTGTCCGTGTACGGGTTCTGGATGTACGATCTGTAAAAGTTTTACCCAAATTAAAACAGAAAATAAAACGGCTCAAAACACGAAAAATTCACGAATGACAAGAAAATAATGATTTTTTTTTGTATTTGCTTCATTTAATTAATTATTAAAATGAATGTGAAATTTCAATTCCCATCAAGGAATAATTAAATTGATTTAATTTATTTCATAATTTCCACTGAATATCATTTACAAATAACGCTGCATTAAGGTTGCGGTTTAGCTATATAGTAAAACGGAAATAATCGTTTGAAAATAGAGCTATTCTTTTGGATTTCATAATATGAATGTGTATTTACATTTTTTATCTACCAAGTATAAAGTATCAGTCTAAATAAAAAATAAATCGTAAATTTTCGTGTATTACGTCAATTTACTAGTTCAAGTTAGAAAAGAAAATTGTAAGATATAATGAAATGAATAGGTCGTGTCTACTGAGTTATTTGAATGCAGAATTTAGTGAAATCCTTTAAATTTTCATTGCACAAGTTTTCATTAGCAAAAATTTAATTTAAAATTTGCTATAAATTTGATCAATTTTCATTGTTTTTCATAATTATTTTTCACAGAAACTAAACATTAAAATAATTTTTAATTTATCTAATGAAATTCCTGCTTATTTTAAGATTATTTTAATGTATAATACAACATTGTTCATTGATCATAACAACAATCTAACTCAAATTAGTGATTGCCCATATTTGTATAGCTATCTCTTTCTTCTAAACCGCACTCTTAACTTAAAATGGATAGTATTTGGGACTGATTGTATTATTTAAAACGTAATTTAAGCCGGTAGATGTTTGAGTTTTCTTTGAGACGCTAAAAGAGTAATCGCTTCTGTGTAAAGTACAACTCAATTCATTCGTGATCATTATGATATTGTCATTCATTTCTTAGTTTTCATTATTAAGCTCAGCACATTCACGAGCAAAGCGAAGCATTCAATCAATTAAAATATATATCTATATAGATTAATTATTTATTTATTTTTATTAAATAAATAAATAAATTATAAACATAGTCACACGTGCTCATAAACAACAGGAAAGATAAAACTTAAAAGAAATGGAAATTAAGTGGTGGTATTAGCGTGCTTGTTTTTTCTTCGTTTTAAAATCCATTTTAATTAAAAACAACAACTTGAGCCATATGCATAATCCACTAATTCCCATTAACTACTAAATACTTGTTTTGTTGTTTTCATGCTTTTCTACAAATTTAGTTAAGTCTCCATTTAGTTGCGATTAGCAGACTGTGCATATGGCTGCTTGTTATCAATAAACTCTTTTTTTTTTTTGGTTGTTTCATCATTCGTCAAAACGTTTCCTTACCAAATTATTCACTCAAAACAGGCAGAAGAGACCCATAGAAAGAAATCACAAAACAATTAGTCAACCCTGAATAATCCTTCACACACAAAATGACAAAAAGAAATGAATCTAAAAAAAGTGTGGGGATGTGAAAAGAGAGGGGGAGCTAGGTTTGGAAAATAAGTAGGTGGTGATTTTTGTATATTCACATTGTACAAATTGTGCATTTAAAGTCGTTACAATGAACAAAAAAACTCGTTTTGATCTCACGAAAGTAACTTTCACAACAATTAATTAGGAGTACTTAAGAGTGGTTCAACTTACTTAAAACCCTTTTCCAATTTCAATTTCAGTGATCAATATTTGAAAAATAATATAAAGTATAAATCAATGGTGTTCGTTAAAGGCACAATCTACTTGGATCTATTTAGTTTTAGTTTTCTTGAATGTACTCTAGACTGTTTTGTTCTAAGAATTTCTGGCTATTCTTTTTGGGGTAGCGTACTTACAATTCTATGTTGTGTATGGTGGACGTCGGACAGTTGTCGTTCACCTTGACGTGGCAGTGTTTGTGGCACTTGAGCAGGCAATCCCTGCATTCGTAGCCCTGCTTGCCTAATCTTCGGGCTATGCTTTTACTGCAAACTTGACACACGGTTCCTCTGCGTAAATTAAAAACAAAACATAAACAAACAAATAAATTTGCGTCTATTTAAAACGCGTTGAATTATCAGCTCAATATAATTTTTGTTTAATCTTCAGAAATAAGTCACACATTGCTCCTCACCCGGTCAAGTGTTTGGCGACGAAGGTGTGATCGTTGAATATGTGCAGCTTGTTGCCCTTTTTCCGCCACTTGGACTTCTGGGCGAGCGACAGCGGCACCAGGTAGTGCTTCTTGATGCCGTTCTCGACGGTCTCCAGCACCAGCGTGCTCGCCTCGTTGATGTACGTCCTGGTCGAGGCGCTGCTCAGGCCGGACGCCTCCGAGATGCTCGACCGCCTCGAGTTGACAAACTCCCCGCCCCGACCTGGAACATCCAGTCTAAAGCCTAGCGAAACGTTATAATTGAAATCCTTCACCGTTCCCAATAAGATAATCTAAGTTTGTCAATTAAGATTGACTACAAAGTCAGTTCAGATAACTCTTGTAGCGTATTTTTAACTAAAAAATAAGTTTTAATAACCTACTTTCTACTACAATATCAATTTAGATAACTCTCGTTACCCAATTTTAATTAAAAAGTCGATTGCTGTTTACCATTGACTACAAAGTCAATATAGATAACTCCCACAGCCTATGTTTGACTATAAAATCAGTTTAGACAACTCGCGTAGCCTGATTTTGACTAAAAAGTCAATTTAAATAACTCTCGCAGTTTACTTTTGACTACAAAGTCAATATAGATAACTCCCACAGCCTACGTTTGACTATAAAGTCAGTTTAGACAACTCGCGTAGCCTGATTTTGACTAAAAAGTCAATTTAAATAACTCTCGCAGTTTACTTTTGACTACAAAGTCAATATAGATAATTCTCACAGCCTCCGTTTGACTATAAAGTCAGTTTAGACAAATCTCCTAGCCTGATTTTTACTAAAAAGTCAATTTAAATAACTCTCGCAGTTTACTATTGACTACAAAGTCAATATAGATAACTCCCACAGCCTACGCTTGACTATAAAGTCAGTTTAGACAACTCTCGTAGCCTGATTTTGACTAAAAAGTCAATTTAAATAACTCTCGCAGTGTAATTTTGACTACAAAGTCAATATAGATAATTCCCACAGCCTACGTTTGACTATAAAGTCAGTTTAGACAATTCTCGTAGCCTGATTTTTACTAAAAAGTCAATTTAAATAACTCTCGCAGTTTAATTTTGACTACAAAGTCAATATAGATAACCCCCACAGCCTACGTTTGACTATAAAGTCAGTTTAGACAACTCGCGTAGCCCGATTTTTACTAAAAAGTCAATTTAAATAACTCTCGCAGTTTACTTTTGACTACAAAGTCAATATAGATAAAACTTTCAGCCTGCGTTTGACTATAAGGTCAGTTTAGCTAACTCCCGTAGCCAGATTTTTACTAAAAAGTCGGTTTAATAATCCACGAATCCTACTTTTGACTATACAGTTATTTTAGAATACTCACGCAACCTGACTTTGACTATAAAGTCACATGAGATCATTGTTATTATTTAATTTTGACATTGAAGTTACTTCAAGTCACTCTTAAAGACTAATTTTAACTATAAAGTTACTACAAAATCAGTGTCATATCTTAATTTTGATCCGAAGTTATAATTTTGCTTTAGTACCAATTTATGTAATTTTCACCCTCTAGTTTTGACTTCAAAGTCACTTTTAGTCCCTTTAATCACCTAATATTAATTTAGCATCGTCCATTTTTGGCATTAGAATATTTTTGCTGGCACTTATTGCCCAATTTTGTTAATAAAGTCACTCAAAATCACATTAATTGCTTAAATGTGACTATAAAGTCACTTGAAGTTATTTTTCTTGTCCAATATGAACATTATAGTCATAACAGTTACTAATCTCAAAGCCTAAAATTGACTCACCTGGGGCTCATTTTTTGGTCACTCTCATCATCAATTTTGACTTTAAAATCACTTTAGTTAGCGCTTGTTGCGTAATTAAATTATTTGTAAGTCGTATGGAATGTCTCATTTTGACTATAAAGTCATTTTAGATCACATTGATTGTCAAAATCTGACTGTATAGTCACTGTCAGTCACATTTATTGCCTAATATTGACTATGAATGACTACTAAGACTATGAAATCACTGTCAGTCATATTGATTGCTTAGTTTTTACATTTGTTGCAAATTTTCGACTATAAAGTCACTGCTGGTTACATTTCCTGCCAAAATCTGACTATTAAGTCACTGTCAGTCATATTAATTGCCTAATTTTGACTATAAAGACACTATAGGTCACACTGATTGCCTAATTTCGACTATAAAGACCCTTTAAGTCACATTTATTGCTCAAATCTGACTATGAAGTCACTGTAAGTCATATTAATTGCTTAATTTTGACTATAAAGACACTATAGGTCACACTGATTGCCTAATTTCGACTATAAAGACCCTTTAAGTTACATTTATTGCCCAAATCTGACTATGAAGTCACTGTAAGTCATATTAATTGCCTAATTTTGACTATAAAGATACTATAGGTCACACTGATTGCCTAATTTCGACTATAAAGACCCTTTAAGTCACATTTATTGCCCAAATATGACTATGAAGTCACTGTAAGTCATATTAATTGCCTAATTTTGTCGTTAAAGACACTATAGGTCACACTGATTGCCTAATTTCGACTATAAAGACCCTTTAAGTTACATTTATTGCCCAAATCTGACTATGAAGTCACTGTAAGTCATATTAATTGCCTAATTTTGACTATAAAGATACTATAGGTCACACTGATTGCCTAATTTCGACTATAAAGACCCTTTAAGTCACATTTATTGCCCAAATATGACTATGAAGTCACTGTAAGTCATATTAATTGCCTAATTTTGTCGTTAAAGACACTATAGGTCACACTGATTGCCTAATTTCGACTATAAAGACCCTTTAAGTCACATTTATTGCCCAAATCTGACTATGAAGTCACTGTAAGTCATATTAATTGCCTAATTTTGACTATAAAGATACTATAGGTCACACTGATTGCCTAATTTCGACTATAAAGACCCTTTAAGTTACATTGATTGCCCAAATCTGACAATGAAAAGTCACTATCAGTCATATTGATTGTCTAATTTTGACTATAAAGTAATTTTAAGTCACATTGATTGTTTAATTTAAACAATAAAATCTCTGTAGTTCAAACTGTTCTTATTTTGACTATAAAGTCACTGTAAATCATATTGATTGCTTAATTTTGATTATAAAGTCATTTTTCTTGATATTTCAGTTTGTCTATATTATTCTCATAGCTCAATTTTGACATTGAAGTTACTCTGGTTTCCCTACAACATTATTTTGAGGAGATAAAGTGAAACCTTGAGGAACACATTGTTCAGTAGTAAATCATTTTTTACTACTGCACAAGGTGTTCTTCAGGGTTTTCCTTTAGTTCCCTGTATTTATCTTTTTCCTGAGGGCTTCCCCTGGTGTACAAGATGTTCCTCTAGGTTTTCCCCCAGGCTCCATTATTAAATTTCTATGACTAATATTGATAACAATAGAAAAAGAGTATTTATTCATTTGTTCACGGAAATGGACATTTGGAAACATCCTCGATCACTTCTATTACTTATTAACGTAAACCCACCGTCGTCGGTCCGAGATCTATCCGCGGAGATCGATCTGTTTATGGAATCGTCGCGGCCGCTGTCATCCTCCCCTGGCCCGGCTGATTTGGAGCGGCCTTTCGACCGTCCCAGCCTCCTCTTTATCGTCCCGAAGAAGTCCCGGCGCTTCCTGGTCCTGCCCCGGTAGTCGGGATTCTCGGACGGATTCTGCGAAGAGTCGAGCGTGTCCGTCTTGGATACGTCCGCTATCTAAACAAAACGTAAAAAAGGAAAGGAAACGTTATTAATTATATATTACAGAGGATGAAATATTTTAGGTCGTCATGCAAAAAAAAAAAAATAGATCGGGACGAAGATTGAAGGCGTTGCTTCCTTCAGTTTGACTTTAGGCTATTGTACTGAAATCTACGATGGATATTAGGCGTCATCTACAATGATTTCAGTAGATATTGGGCGCCATCTATTATTCATTTCAATAGACGTTTGGCGACATCTATCGTTGATTTCAAGGCACTTTTTCTTGAAATTGGTCGCACGTTTCGGACGTACGCGACTGTTAAATTCACATTTATTTTCATTTCCTATTTAAATGACAGATTTTTTATGGCAATCAATTCGAGAAATACGGCTCCAGGAAATATAAGTCGCCATCTACTTTCATAGAATGTATGGCATTTATTAAGGCTTACATGAGACTCAAATTTAAAAATACGCCTAGCTATGTGAAAACATCGTAGGAAGCACTCGAAGAAGCTGAAGATTTTTTTTCCAATTCATCCCTTCTATCCATTCGAGCAAACGCTGAATCCTAGTTGAACGCAAGCTAACTTACAGAAATTACTGTAGTTCCGTTTTAATCGTTAGTAGCAATAAAAAGTAACACCATTATTAACCTTATCGACGCCGTCGGCGGCGCCGTTCGCCATTTCGTTCGTCGGCGTCACGCCGTTCTCACCGTTGACCTTCCCGTTCGCCTCGGGGCTCTCTTTCAATTCGGCGACGGTCTGCAGCTCCTCCTCCGCCGGCTTCTCCACGCGTTCGATCTCCTTCCAGGTGCCGTCACTCAGTTCGACCTGTGTTAGTCCACAAACAAACAAAAAACTCACACGTCAAAAATGAAAATAACACAACACTGTTAACTCTTGAAACGGTTAATTCAGACCGATAAGCGCACGAAGCTTTTAAAACCCAAAAAAAAAGAAAACGAAGAACTTTGAGCAGGTTGCTTACCTTTACTAATCTCTGCGAAGGTTGCTGAAATTAGAAATTTTAATTACGTAAAGATTATGAAACTTAGTTCGATAAGTTAAGCAAAACTAGATAAATTTGGGATTTAGTTATATTGAATTTTGTTGATTTGGATAGATGAAAAGATTGTGAAATGTAGGCATCAAGTGGAAGTAAATCTAATAAGTCTTAACTTATTAGATTTACTTCCACTTGATACAATTGGGTTAAGTTTTGATTATGTTGAATAGTTTTGGTTAAATTAAAATAGTTTTTGGTGGAGTTAGTTCAGATTACGTTAGATTGTTCAATTCAGACTATTATAAACCTAACTAAATTACAAATGAGGTAGGTTACTCTATTCTAACCTACTGAAACCATCAGTTAGATTACTCAACCCAATCTACACCAAATGAAACCAACTCAATCTAACCAACTTACTCAACTAATAATCCATCTAATACTATGACTGATCATATTGACTTTTGGAATATTGAACAGTGTAAAAATGCATTCTACTCTGAAGCCATTTCAAATAAACCAAATTAAAATTGAGATGTATTCAGATGTGAACTTAACTATATTGAATTGAGTTAGCCTGGGTTGAGGTGGAATAATATTGCTTAGGTTGAAATGGTTTTGGTTGGTTTTTATCCAACCCGAACAAAACCATGAAATGGTTTTGGTTGGTTTTTATCCAACCCGAACAAAACCATGTCAACCTAAGCATAGCCTGGACTGAGGAATTTTCTATCCAACCCGAACAAAACCATGTCAACCTAAGCATAACTGTGGAATCTAACTCAGGTCGAAATGGTTTTGGTGGGATTGGTATATAAACCAACCAAAAACCATTTCACCTGGGTTGAGGTTAGATTAATTATAGTTATATTGAATTTAGGTAACCTGGGTTGAGGTAGAATAGTATTACTTAGCTTGAAATGGTTTTGGTTGGATTGTATCCGAACCCAATCAAAACCATTTCAATTGCTCAGTTCAGGCTATTTTCAACCCAACCAAATTACGATTGCGTTAGGTTTTTTAATCGTAGAACAAATTTGGCTTGGCTTTGATTTAGACCAATTTGGGTTGAGATGAATTATTCCAGAATTTGGAAAACTTACTCGATTCACGCTGTGAATAACAAGAGTGCTCTTATTGACGTTGTTGCCGTGCTGCTCGACGTTCAAAGTGTTCGGCACCGTGATGTGATCTCCATTCATCATTTTGTCTACAACAATAACAAACAAAAAATACCGCAAATTAATTAATTTTGTGTAATAAAATTAAAGAATGATTTGATGTTTAAACACTGTTTTTATTGTGGTCCAGTTTTTCAATTCAATTCGTACTTTACTCGCTGATTTTTCACTCTTTTAACAACATTAATCAATTGTCATCATTTTAACAATTCATTTATTCATAATGAGTATCAATAATGAATTAATGACCGGCATTAGCCAGCGTTGAATTATCGTTTAAAACAATTAAACTAAATACTTTTTTTCTTATCGACATCATTTATTTACCTCCCGTGTGTGTGGTGATGACTCTGGGGATGGCGGTCGGAACGCCCCTTATGGACTCCTTGATCCTCATCGCCTGACTCTGGCCGGTCACTATCGGAATATCAGCGCCTTCGATAAACATAAACTAAAACAAACCAAACAAACTGATAAAAACGTCACTCTCATTAAGTCGTGATTGATGAGATGCTCGGAACACACACAAATAAATAAACTAAACGAGAAAAGAGAAGTAAATAAAAAGGCAATCAACAAAATGGAAAAATATATTATTCTCTCATTTCAAAAATACAGTAAATATATGTTTTTTTTAAGGAACATTCACAAAAGCTAAATTTAAATAAATTCCAGAACGGCATTTATAATTTTGTTTACTGTCTGTTATTTATTGCTGTAAAACGGAAACAGTAGTAAACTTACGACGCCATCTGTTATTCATTACTGAATAACAGCTATAAAAGTATGGTGCCATCTGTTTTTATTGTTGTACTACAGAAACTTATTGCGTCACTACTGAAACATTTTTTAGATAACTTAAGTATACTACTGTATTACCGAAACTGTAGTAATCTTAGGGCGCCATCTGTTAGTCATTTCTAAAACACTATTTGAATAATGGTACCGTAAGTTTATTGCTGAAATACGGAAACAGTACGACGCCCTCTGTTATTCAATGGTACAACAGCAATAAACTTATGGCATTTTGTTTTTCAGTGCTACCATAACAGTAAATTTACGGGGTCAACTGTTATTCATTGCTGTATGTTCACTGTATTGAATAACAGATGGAACTGTAAGTTTATTGCTGTTGTAAATTTGTATACGAGCAATAAACTTACGACGCCATCTGATGGCCCCGTGTTTATTGCTGTTGTACCATTTGAACAACAGATGGCGCCTTAAGTTTATTGCTATTGTACCTTTGTATACCAGCAATAAACTTACGACGCCATCTGATGGCCCCGTGTTTATTGCTGTTGTACCATTTGAACAACAGATGGCGCCTTAAGTTGATTGCCGTTGTACCTGTGTATACCAGCAATAAACTTACGACGCCATTTGATGGCTCCGTGTTTATTGCTGTTGTACCATTTGAATAACAGATGGCGCTCAATACAGTGAACTTGCCGCGCCATCTATTGTTGAGCTGTACAACGATGGCAACAGATGCTGCTTATTTTACTGTATACTATATAAAATCACAATAATAATAAGCTAAAATAGTAACAATAAATACCAACTTATTGCTCACTGCACCACCATACATGATGCTCAAAACAAAAACATTAAACATCAATCCGATTGTTTCAATTATATTAAATCTACACTGCTTCTTCTTATTATCTGATTATTTCAAATGCTAAAACTACGTTAGAAAAAAAAATCTTTACAATTACATATATTTTATTTGTTTGTTTTCGTTTGTTTACGGTGAGGAAAGAAAGTGAAACACCGGGCGGGGATTATTTATTTCGTTACGTTCTTGCGATTTTGCGGGGGCGTCACGGGTATTTTCTTGGCCGGCTGACCGGAAGGTTGTTTTTGACCACAATGCACTGGAAAGAGCAATTGCAAACGTTTAATTTGCAAAACGAGCGGAATGATGCGTTCTTTAAAAGTCGGACTCGCCAATTTTACGTGAATCAACAAAGAAGCGGACTTGTAGTTGCGCGTTCGGGTACAAGGTGGTTAGTTGAAACTCCTAAAGCAACGCTGTGCTTTTGTTTAATTTTGTGAAGCACTTTTCTTTTTAATTATGAAAAGCTGTATGTAATATCATAAGTTATTATAACAATAAACTGCCGTATGTAATATCGTAAGTTATTATAACAATAAACTATGTTTTTCGCAAGTCTTTTATTTTTAAACATGAATTTTTAATAATGACAAGCTCTATCACTATTAAAAAAAATACAGTGTGTCAATTAAAAAAAAAAAAAAACAAGCCAGCTCTATATTTTTGGAACGGTAATGAACAAAACTGTTTCTAGGACATACAGAGTGTTGTAAACATTTCTTAGAATTTCATTGTATTATTCGATATTATTATATTTATCAGATAAAATTATCTATTGTTTTGAACAATATTGAAAAGTAATTATTTTGAAGAGAAGTAATTAGATTTTTGATATCCGAGAAATGTTTTCAACTGACTAATGGCTGTGTAAATATTTTCATACAAAAGGACTTATTATGTACACGTCTTGTCCTCCCGTTATAATCACAGTGTTTAAGTTTTAAGTTTGTAACTGTTTTTGAAGCAGAACTGATTCAAAATGTCTTTGCCTTTTCGTTAATAGTAAAAAAATATAATAATTGTGTAAAGTTTGTATGCAAGTATAAGTTAAAGTTTGAGCTCAGAGTTATTGTTGTTGACTTCTTGTCAATATGACCCGCAAGGTGTTATAAAAAGCTCCACATAAGCAGTGAGTGATAACAAGAGGGAACCACATAAGTCTTCTACAAAGCTATAGCCAAAGTAATCTATTTTTTTAAAGACACTACCCTATTTGATATTGGACTGGACTTTTTTTTAAATTGGCACACTGTATTTTTTTTAAAATTGTGAGTCAATTTTTGACAAAGCTTGTCATTATCGAAATTGTTTGATTGTAATTACAATTAAAGAAAAAAGCCTTGTAAAAAAAGTTTATTATTATTTCATTATTAAATTTAAACATACATAACGAAGTAGAAGCTTCCAAAACAGAAAATTCTCACTTTTATATATATATATATATAAAGCACAATTTTTATTTAAAGTAGAAAACCGTAATTTTAGAAATAATTAAATTCTCATATATATATATATATATATATATAATCTAAAATCCCCATCTACCATAATGGTGGTGTAGGGGTAAATTCTCACTTTTAATTATTTCTAAAATTACGGTTTTCTACTTTAAATAAAAATTGTGTTTTTTTCTCAATTGTGTATTTACCTCGACAGTCAGCGTGCCGCTGACTTGATCGCTCTCGTAGGGGCGACTCTGGAGGGAGATGATTTGCCGTTGCGAGGGGTTGATGAGGAGCTCTTCTACGCCCACTATGCCCAATCCGAGGAATTTGTGCGGGTTCGCAGAATGGTCGTAGACTTCAAACAGAATTTCAGCTGTGCTTGGAGTGATGTCGCTGCAAACAACAAAAAAATATTACATAAATAGAAAAGAGTATTATTCATTCATTTGGTCACAGCTATTTAAATATATTAAATAAAAATGATTTGAAAATAATTAAAAGATTCAACGATCACAAAAAAAGAAGCGAGAAGCACGAAACAATCAATCGCAGACTCGAAGAAAACGTAATTCACCAATCACTCCTTCTTTGATTAATCCTTATATCCTTTCAGGTGTCGAATGGATTTACCAATTACAAAAGAACAGTGTATTATTAATGAAAAAAGTGTGTACTAACAATAGGAAGTGTTCATCCCAGTTCGGACTGTCTGTGTTCTTCTGGACGCAAGTCTGGTTCTTCTGCGGCGGCTCGTCCATTTCGACCACGCAGTACGGCTCCTTGCAGCCCTCCGCGGCGCCCAACTGGGACGCCTTCACCACTTTCACCAGGAGCCTCTTGCTCGATTGGCCCTCAACGGCCGTGTGCGTCGGTGTGGAAGTAAATGCGTTCATCTAAAACGAAACAACAACATTTTCAAATGTTTATGCGAGCACACATCAACAAAGAAATTACCTGATGGTCGAACCTTAAAGGCCTTCCCGGCGTTTCCACGTGCCTGATCAGTCTTGGGCACGATGGGTAAGCTGCCAAATTCAGGTGGACTTCGGTGTGTCTCAAAGCGTTGCACGCGATTTCGCTGTAATCAAAACAAAAATCCCTCAACAAATAGTTGGATAACAAACTCGTTGAAGAATACTTCGAGTAACGAATTTTCTTTATTCAACTTCGTCTGATAAATGGTTGTTGGATGATAGGACAGAATGTTCGTAAGAATAAAATAATCACACGCACTTGATCAGTTCCTGCAGGTGAGTCTCGTCCAGGTTGTTCTTGATGTTTCCGACTTGGGCCAGGGCGATCTTGATCTCCGGCCAGCCGTCGCACTTGATGTAGGCCTGCAGCTTCTCCGACACGCAGAAGATGTTCAGGCGCGCCCTGAACCGGTTCAGGTTCGCCCTGTAGTGGGACACCTCCATCTTTTCGCCCTTCTGGCGGAAGCACTTGATCTGAAAAGCCGGCGTCCATTCGCAATCGCATGTGATTGTCTGAAATAAAATATCACGAAATTATATTATATATATATATATATATATACAGAGAGGTTTTTTTTATCAGTATACATTAGGGGAAGTGTATACCTTCAAAAAACGCGAGTCAAACGCACTGAACCGATTAAATGTGTATGTTTAGTTGACTATTTGGCATATGGGTGTTCAGTTGCGTGTTGTAGGCAACTAAACACACATACATTAATGCATTTGACTCGCGTATTTTGCAGGTATACATAGGGGAAATGTATACTGATAAAAAAAGCTCTCTGTATATATATATATATATATATATATATATATAATAAAATCCCCATCTACCATAATGGTGGTGTAGGGGTAATTATATAATATAATTAAATTAAACATGGAACTCCTGAATTCGTTTCAGCAGGTTAATTCATAAATCTAACGATGACATATTTAATGATTACAAAATGGAACACGCGTAATTTCCTAACTGAAGACTAACTCGCCAGTAACGCTAATCCAGCCCAACCGGATCGGTCCTGTAATTAGAATCGTGCCGCCCGACGGCGGCCAATATCGCTGCTAATGCGATAAAAACGGCCGGAATTGCTGGCTGGCTAATTAATTTAGGGGGCTTGTTTTCGCGTTAATTCAGCGAGCGTTAATCAGGAAGCGCGTACGGTTCACTGAGCTACATATGCGCGCCAAGGAAGTAACCACTCGGTGGTACGCAAAACAATGTCGAACCGGAAAAACGGCGTACGCTACGAGGATACATAATGAGTTCATTTGATGGATAGATATGAAGAAAAGAAAATGAATATTTGTTGCTTTTAATAACAGTTCATGGGGCTTTAATAATATAATGAAACAAGGAAGTAATTATGAAAAAAGGATGATTGCATTATATTTCGCATGTATTTAGCTTGAATAAAGAAAACTCAATATTGTTGGATTTTCATCAAAATTTGTATGTTTCATGTTGCATGTCAGTACAACCGTGCACTTGCTTATTAAAGCCAAGTAAAAAAAACTATTATAAATAAAAAAAGAATTTATTCTCCCGATCACAGTTATTTAAATAAATTAACTTGAAAATAATGTAAAGCATAACTGTACTGACGAGGCATAGATCCCGAAACATGTGTCTGCAGATGGCTTTATATTAAGTAACGTTCTTTTTTTGGATTGAATTTTACTCCGATAAAAAAATGCTGCATGCAATATTTTATTATAAGAAACAGCAGGTGCACATTATGTAATTTAATGTCCGGCGAGGTATTTTCCCGGGAAGTAGTTATTTTAATGTGCATTCGTTTACGTAAGTCAAAATGAAAAAAGAATGTAATTATGAAAGACTTCAAATCGAAAAAATTATAAAATCATTTAGTTTCTCTTTACAAAAGCTGACAAATCAAACACAACTGTAATATTAACAAAAGAATTATATATTCAAAAAGTGAATAATTTCATTAATCAAGAAAATATAATTAATTTAAAAAAAGATCCAACAATTAAATATCAAAGAGAAATTAAACAATTTCTATCAAAAAATTCAATTTTTAATAAAAATGATAAATTTAATATAATAACAAAAAAACCTATTGCTCCAAAACTTTACGGTTTAATTAAAACTCATAAAACAAACCTACCAATGAGACCTGTTGTTTCATATATAAATTCACCTTGCAGAAACTTAGCTATCTATACTAGTAAATATTTTAGAAACATTACAAATTATAAATCAAAATATAGTATTAAAAATAATATAGATTTAACAAATAAATTAAAACATTATAAAACACCTTTAAATTCAAAAATAATTTCTTTTGATGTAACAAATATGTTTCCTTAGTATTCCTTCAAGTGAATGTGTTAAAATTATTAAAAATATTTTAGATAAAAACAATATTAATCCAATTATTAAAGAAGAATTACTTTCTTCTTTTAAATTATATATCGATCAAAATTATTTTCAATTCAATAACATTTATTATAAACAGAATTCTGGATTGGCAATGGGATCTCCTTTAAGTCCATTACTAGCTGATATCTACATGAATACATTAGAAGAAACAATTTTTAAAAATCCACTTACAAAAAAAAACATATTAAATTTTGGTATAGATATGTTGATTATATTATTGCATGCTTTGACGAAAACTTAAATTCATTTTTAGAATATATCAATTCTTTAAACCAGCACATAAAATTTACTTTAGAAATTGAGTTAAATAAAAAGATCAACTTCTTAGATTTAACTATTATACACACAAACAAACAGATACAATTTGAGATTTATAGAAAACCAACCAGTAACAAAAATACTATCCCTTTTGATTCATTTCACCCCCTTTGTCAAAAATTATCAACATATTATTCTATGATCAATAGAGCTTTCAAAATTCCACTATCAAAATAATCATTCAATAATGAATTAAATTTAATAAGAAATATTGCTGCAAAAAAATGGTTTTCCTTATCACACAATTCAAAAATTAATTAACAAAGAATTCAGAAAGAAAGCACTTTTTGAAATTTATCCAAAAATTAAAGAAAACAATAAAAAATATTTAACTTTAACTTATTTTGGAGAAATTTCAGAAAGAATTGCAAGTATATTTAGAAAAAATAATTACAAAATAGGATTTAGAAGTAAAAATAAATTATACAATAGAAAAGATAAAACAGAAAAATTTAACAAATCTAGTGTTTATAAACTTATATGTTCTGATTGTAATAGTGTGTATATTGGAAAAACTAGTCGAAATTTTAATATAAGATACAATGAACACTTTAGAGCATTTAGATTAAATAAAGATTGTTGTACTTTTTCAAATCATATACTTACAAATAGTCACACTTTTCCAAATTTAAATAATACAAAAATCTTATATCATTGTGAAAAAGGTCAAAAATTAGATATATTGGAAGCAATCGAAATTTATTTACACAATAAAGACGCTAATTCATCACTTCTAAATGAACAAGTAGATCAATTATATTCTTCACTTTATGATGTATTATAAATACTACTTTTCACTTTTTTTCTATTATTAAACCATATATATATAATCTTTATATTTCTATTAATTTTAACAATCCAACTTATTTATAAATAACTGATTTTGTTTAATTTTAGCAAAATAATTCCATAATGATCCTGAGGGTGGTTTTTTAGTGGTTTTTTTTTCCACCTTGTGAGCAAATGCTGGGACCGAAATTATTTTGCCTGCCCCACAATAAAATTAAAATTAAAAAATCAATATATCCATTAATGTAAATATTAATTTAAGAGTTATTCTACGGTTTAGATGTATAATTTCTTGCAGTCGTAGAGAATATAAAGTCTTCAACTCGCTTAGAATAGCCATAATTCACTTGAATAATTCCGCTGTGCTCGGAAACCCCATCACAAGTGAATAATACCCATCATTCTAAGCCCGTTGAAGAACGCACTATTTCTCAACAGCTCGAGTAACGAATTTTCTTTACTCCGTGATTCAACTTTGTCTTTAATACGAAAATGTTTTTTGAATGAGGTGGAGGCGTTGGAATGCATTAATTCCGGTACTTCGTTCTTGATTACGCACGTGAATGTGCACGCAACGAACGGATTAGCAAGTCGGGAATATAAATTAGTGTGTTACATTTGCATGACAAAAAAAAATATTATAGAGAAAAGAAAATGCGTAATTACGCTGATTGTTTAAGTAAATACAAAAATTAAACAAGAAAATATTAAAGGTATGAAAGGAGAAGCGATTTAAATCATCATAAGGTGTGTTAAAGCGCACGGGCCACCCCTGACGCCCATTCATTGTGTAGGGTGGTGTACCGCGAGCATCGGCACTAGCTCCTCGACTACCATGTTGAATCATTCTGTATACGTTGAAATAAAACGTGTTATTGTTATTCTTCTGCACTTTTTGAGAACCGTTCCCATGAGCCTACCACCATCAGTGTTCACAAGGTGAGTGAAAAAAAAAATCACCCATCATCTCTCAATTATTATGATTAATCGTTGATGTTTGAAAGTTCTTACTTGTTAATATTTTATATATATTATAGTGATGGGCAAAGTCGATCTTTCATTACTGCTAAATTAAGTATATTATAATTTTATAAATGTTACTTATTATAAAAATATCAAGAATAAGTTCCCATTTATAATTAAACATAGATTTGAAATCATTTCTTCGTTTTAAATACTTAAAATGACACATTTAGTAATACTCGATTACTAATATTATTCGATTTTGCCCAACACTAATATATTATCATATACCCTTTCGAGTGTCGGGTTGTTAACATTTTAAGGTTTTTTTTAAAGTAAATAAAAACTTTAGTTATAAATTGCAGGTAATATTTCAATACGCAAACAAAATGGTCATAATGGTAGGGGTAACCTAAACTCAAGAAATGTTGGATTTAATATTTGTTGAGTTTAGGTTACCCCTACGTTATTTATGACCATTTTCTTTGCATATTGAAATATGTGTGGTTTTAACAAGACGGAACTCTTGTTTAGGACGTTTAATTATTAATATTTTGCCTCTTTTTAAAGCGATTTTAAGACTCAATGAATGTCAACAGAATTATTATTATTATTTTATAATCCTTTCAGTCTTACATAATCCCGACTGATCTCGGCAAGTTTTCGATACAAACCCGATTTAGACCTTATTGAGCAATTGCGCGTTTATCTCGCCGGCCCGCGACAAAGCAAGTCGCTAAATACGGGCCGATAATCACCGGCCGAACCCAAAACAAACGGCAACAACAACTCCACTGCTAAACATGGCGATGATCGCATCTGGGAGCGATTTTATTCCAAAGTCGATGTTTTCTCGATTCGAAAGCGATTTAAAAATCGGAAAATGTAGGCGGCTCTTTTCTATTTTTTTCCCACTTGTTTTATTGCTTTTAATTGTGTTTGTTGATTTTTTCTTTCTTTTAATTATATGTATAACCCTTATACACTTTCGAGAGTCGGGTGAGATTTTAATTAAAAAATGTGTTATTAATAGCTATTTATCGAACAAGGATATTAATTATAAGTATACTGTACTCACCACGTCGTCGTTTGATGCGCATTCCGAGAAGACGTTTGTCAGAGCCGGCGGATTTGTTTCTGGCAAAAGCCGCACGAATTCGATCCCGATGCCTTCCTGTAATAAGCAAACAACACTTTTAAAAACACAAATACAAAACAAAACAAAAAACATAATCATATTCATGACTGTTTTGTAATTACGCATTCTTAAATTTTTCAAAATTAAATCAACACTAAAACAACAACCAAAAATAGGAATATTCACAGCGACAAATTTTGAAACTTTTAAAATAAATAATAAAATAAAACAAAAGAAGTATAGGAATATTCATAGCCTGTTCTGTAATTATACATTTTAAAGGATTTTATAAACACGTCGTGAACTTAATAAGTGATGATTTTATTAAAATTTTATTTTTATTAAATTTATTTTTCCCTACAAAAAAAAAGAATTTAAAAAATGTATTTTTTGAGATTACTTTAATGTGTATTATAAACTGAAGGATTTTCTGTGCCCGGCGCTTCCACCATAAATGTATGAATTATATCCACAGATAATACTACTACAATATCTTTATTCAAAGTTATTTGTTTTACACATATTTACAATATATTATGGTATATTGGTTTCTTTCTTGCTTGCTTGAACAGGCTATCGCCAACCACAGATAATATATATATATATATATATATACAGAGAGATTTTTTTTATCAGTATACATTAGGTAAAGTGTATACCTGCAAAAAGCGCGAGTCAAACGCATTGAACCGATTAATGTGTGTATGTTTAGTTGACTATTTGGCATATGTGTGTTCAGTTGCGTGTTATAGGCAACTAAACACGCATACATTAATGCGTTTGACTCACATATTTTGCAGGTATACATAGGGGAAATGTATACTCATAAAAAAAGCTCTCTGTATATTATCTGTGGTTGGCTAAAGGTATGATATATATATATATATATATATATATGTTTATATGTATATATATATATATATGTTTGTGTTATAACGAAACTCGATAATACTACTAAATCTTTATTATCTGAAAAAAAAAATATATATATCGTTTGCCAATCCCAGCAATTTTCATTTTGCGAGGTGGGCTGGATACAATTTTCAACAATTACTTAATACTTATTTTCTTTCTTTCTTAATCGTATCCTCTTTTACAATATTGAGTGTCGAGGTTTGGTTCTATCCTTTATATAATCCTATCCTTTCTATTCATTGATAGTTCCTTTGTCTGTGCCCAAATATTTATTTTAATAAATTTATATTTTCATTAAAACGAAGTAAAATTTAATTAAAATTAATAGTAAAGAAAAGATCAATATATTATTTTTTTTAAATAAAATGAAACAAAGATGATTCACACATTTGCAGCTATTTAAATTACAATGAAATTAAACAAGGAAAATTTCTGGCAATGATCAATAAAATTCGATTAAACCCTTTTTCCCAACTGCAAAAATTACTTACACTCTAAGTTTTACAAACATCTATTGAAACAACTACTTCCCGAGCATTTACCCCGCCGGACATTGGATTACACAATAGATATTTGTTGTTGCATAGCAGCGCTACTGCGACTTGCAACGGTTTGAGTCGAAATTATTTATTTTGTTTCACTTCATTTAATTTTTATTGAATATTCAAGGTTTCGCAAGAGGAATTACAAAAATTCAAGCTGAGCAAAACAAATTCCGTTTCAAAATTGGAATCCGGCTGCGCCGTTTCCATAAACGGAACGCAATCTTACGTCGATATTGTTGTTAAGTCACCGCAATAAAAATAGTTTATTATTAATTGGTGGTTGTGTCATAAAGTACGCAGCCGAATGTAAATAAATTATGTCATTAATATTTCGAGCCGAGCATTCGTAACAGGTTTGAATAGATTTAATTGCGAATAGGGACAAAAAGAGGTCACCGCCGGAGTCAGAGGCCATCGCTTTTCTCGATAAACTTTTAAACGGGGAATGCTTCGAATTAATTATGATGACGAAAAACATTTCAATCGCTATAAATAGCATTAACAAAAGCTCTAATTAAAAAAAAACAACAACATAAATATAAATTAAATATATGTAACTACTAACTGTATAGTTACGAGTTTACGTGAAGTGATTAATCACAAAATAGAAAGACTATTATTCCTTACTTCACTTTTTATTTTTATGTTAGATGTACATTTCGAGACACAAAGTGCTCGTTATTAATAACAAACTGTTTTTTTTATTATATGTAATTACTATTTATTCATTTTATTACAATTATTACTACTTGCCAAAACGCAGGAGAAGTTTTAAATATCAGATTTGTGATATAATTAATAAATTAAAACAATTTGTTTATATTGGTATTTCAGGATTTCTAAAATATAATTCATTATTAAAATCGCATTTCTAGGAATGGATTACTAATATTTTCAAAAATTCAAAACTGTCATTTTAAATCTCGGAAAATACAAATTAATGCCAAAAATGCGATCAGCAATGTTTATTTGAAAATTTAAGATACTTTTTTATAGTGACTTTTCGGTGTTTCGAAAATATTAAATTTTATAAAAATTTCAATAAAAATCTTATTTCCAGACATGGACTTCGAATATTTTCAAAAATTCAAAACCGCCTTTTTTTGTTCGTTTGTATTTTCAGAGATTCTATCTCTAAAAATACAAACGAATGCAAGATTTATGTTCAGCAATGTCTAATTCACAATTTAATAATATCGTAGCATTTTGGAAATATACATTTATTAAAAAATATAAAAAAACATATTTTTTAATAAAAAAATATCGAGAGTCGTGAGACTCCAAACTTATCCAATAGGAGATATCCGCAAATAAATACTTTACTTTGCTAATATTTATTTATTTATTTATTTATTTCCACCCAACAGACATACAGTCCACTTACAGGGATTTAAACTAAAATTACATTTTATAAAAATATTTAAAAAATGAACATAAGTTAATACTTAAACTAATAATAATCTAATACTACATTAAAATACAGCATAAGAATAAAGGGCGTTTTTATAGTTTTATCGTTCCTAGTACTTCATTACAATATTCCCGACACCAATTGGTAAAAGGGGACATCGATTATATATATATATATATATATATATACTTTGCTAATATTGAATTAGGCAACAGATGGCGCTTGTGCTGTCTTTCCAATTATAACATAAAATTATAATTCTCAGCCATCCCTATTTACTTGATTGCACCTTTCTGCTGAATATACCTTCGCAATTCGTCTCAATCCCAAGGCTGCGATTTTCAAACGACAAAGTGGACACAATGCGTTTCATTAATTGCGCAAACCGTGAGTCAGCTCTGTACCTTCCCATGCCGATAATACCGGTGCTTGCCAGAGTAATTGAAGCAATTTCCTTCTAATTGCCATCCATCGGCTCTCGTTGCTGACTCATCCGATACGCAACAAGTTTCCGTGATTCCGTTGAAAGTTGTCGATATTCAAAAATAACCGGACGCGAAATAATTATTTATAGAAAGATAGAATGAATGACAGAAAAAAAAACACACACACACCAAAACTCAACCAGTCCAGATTTTTTTATTGAACAAGCTGACATCCAAGCTCAGCCAGTGCAGATTTTTTTAATGAGCTCGCTTCGCTCGCAATCCTGATATTTAAGACCAGCCAGTGCAGGATTTTTATTGAGCTCGCTTCGCTCGCAATCCTGATATTTAAGATCAGCCAGTCTAGAGTTTTTATTGAGCTCGCTTCGCTCGCAATCCTGATATTTAAGCTCAGCCAGTGCAGGATTTTTATTGAGCTCGCTTCGCTCGCAATCCTGATATTTAAGATCAGCCAGTGCAGGATTTTTATTGAGCTCGCTTCGCTCGCAATCCTGACACTTAAGCTAAGTCAATCCGGGATTTATTTTATTGAGCTCGCTTCGCTCGCCAATGTTCTTATTAAGTTTGTTTGTTAACTATAAAAGACAATAATTTATTTTTAATTTAATAATTTTCCATTTGCTGTTATCGAGAGACTTATTTCACCGAATTTACCGGCGAAAATGATCATTATGGTACCATTTTTTCTCTATAAAAAATAACAATTTAAAAATATTAATTTGTAAATTAAATTCACTTGGTTTTGTTTCACTTATTTGTATTTTATTTTCTACTAGTTTCGGCTTGATGCCATTATCAAGAATGATGTACAAAAATGAAACTAGTTGAAAATAAAATACAAATAAGTGAAACAAAACGAAGTGAATTTAATTTACAAATTAATATTTTTAAAAAATGTTTTACCAAGTGATTAATGAGAAAAAAGTGTCCGATATAACAATTTAAAATGGTAATTTAGATTAGAAAATTACAGGCAAACTTAATCATTTTTTTAAGGAATATATATTAATAAATATCGAATTGTGAATTAAACAATCGGAAAGATATTAAAAACCTTGACACGCAAACCGCGCCGATTCAAGGTTTGTATACAATTCGAATGTCAAAGGATTGCGATAAAAACGCGATAAAAGTTTATTTCTTGTTGTGAATGTATTGTTGTAGTCGTGAAATTTACCCACTAAATAAAACATTGCATCAATATTTGTAGCAATATTAAACATTAATAAATATTAAATTAACAATATTCAACGTTAATTGACTATTTTAAGCTTGCGGTTTATCAGAAAGAGATAGCTATATAGTAAAAAGGAAATAATCGTTTGAAAAAAGAGCCATTCTTTTGGATTTAATAATATGAATACATATTTACATTTTTTATTAAACAAGTATACCCCTACACCACCATTATGGTAGATGGGGATTTTAGATTATATATATATACAGAGAGGTTTTTATATCAGTATACATTAGGAGAAGTGTATACCTGCAAAAAACGCGAGTCAATTGCATTGAATCGATTAATGTGTGTCTGTTTTGTTGATTATTTGGCATATGTGTGTTTAGTTTAGGCAACTAAACATACACACATTAATCGGTTCAATGCGTTTGACTTGCGTTTTTTACAGGTATACATAGGGAAATGTATACTGATAAAAAAAGCTCTCTGTATATATTAAACAAGTATAAAGTATCTGTCTAAATAAAAAAATAAATCGTTAATTTCGGTGAAATAATGCTTTATTATCAACTAAGAAACTTAGATGAAAGTTTCCGCCGAAAATACTCAACTGTTACGTTTCGTGTAGCGTTGTTATCTCTAAATTTAAATATCAATTTAGTAAATTACTAATTTTTAAAAACTCTGTTTACTTAATTTAAAATAGAAACTAATTGTAATTAATGAATTTCTTATGTTTCCTGTAGCATTGTTATCTCTAAATTTAAATATCAATTTAGTAAATTACTAACTTTTAAAAACTCTTTTTACTTGATTTAAAATAGAAACTAATTGCAATTAATGATTTTCTGCCCAGAAAATGTCAGTTTATTTAATTGTCAAACTATCAAGTCGACGCCCCCAGTGCGATTTCACGAAATCAATGATTTTGATAGGCGACGAATTGTCGGCATGAAAGAGGCTGAAAATACTACATTGAAACAATTACTACCCCGACACCAATTGGTAAAAGGGGACATCGATTATATGTATATATATAACCATTACTTTCCGGGCGAATACCCCGCAGGATATTGGATTAGCAATAAATGTAAATTAATTCCTTTCTTGTTTTTTTTCCATATACACGCATCCATTACTATTGTTTTTTTTTTTTTATTTAAATTTATTCGTCGTGAATAAAAACACAAAACGGGCAGCGATCGAAAACGTCACGCACCGTAAAGCGGCGCCGCCACGAAAGCGTATCGTAAAACGCCGTGTCTAATTTATTGTCATTAAAATTTGCTTTCCGCAATGGTACACCTCTTGTTTGCGCGCTTGCGGTAAATGAGACCACGGATTTTCGATCGTGTGTTATTAAATGAATACACACACGTAAACAGCGGAATTATTTCTTGCTTGAATTTCGAGGAGTTAATAACAATAAGTATTTATTGCCAGTGCAGAAGGACTTAACTCTGGTCAAACAGTTTCATTTTATTGTGTTTTGAGGTAGGGAAAAATAATTTTCAACAGGAGAAAGACATCTGCAATTTAGTTTTGTTGTGTATTCTGAATGTTTGAAATTTTAAAAAAGGTCGAAATTTATTTAGTATAGGTCTCGGAATACTGATCTTTTTTTTTCTGTCGGTTGTTTCAGCACAGGACGCGCTGTCCTGCAAGTGATAAAAGCATCGCTTGCAGCTAGTTTTTCTTAGAAGTACCAACGGCAGAAAAATACGTTTTTTTTTTGTGCTGAAAATTTTGTTAAATAAGGTTTAAATATCCCTCTATAACATATAGAAAACCCTAATTCATACAATCCTACGGTCAAAAAAAAAAAAACACCTTAATTGTGGCCTGTTTAGTAGGGGGTTTCCCCTTAATGCTTGTAAAAATTCAGACAATTACGATTAAAGTTATGTTTATCTATAATAATAGTAATACACCGGTCTTAAAATTTAGAACTGTAATTATATTTTTGTTACCCCTACACCACCATTATGGTAGATGAGGATTTTATAATTTATATATATATATATATATATATATATAAAGAAAGCTTTTTTTTATCAGTATACATTTCCCCTATGTATACCTACAAAATACCCAAGTTAAATGCATTAATGTATGTGTGTTTAGTTGCCTATAATACGCAACCCGAACTATCGATTCCTTCAACTAGGATAATTCAAAAAACAATTTTCTTTTTCTGTTTATGACAATACCGAAATGCACAATGTAGAAGAATTGTAATACACACTTGAAAATTCGACTTTTTCTTCATTTGTATTCATTTTCGATTTCACACAATTTGAAGTTTAGCGTTTGACGTTTTGTTGTATAGGCAAATAAACATATATACACAATCGCTTCAATACGTTTGACTTGGCTTTATTGCAGGTGTACAGTTCGCCTAATGTATACTGATAAAAAAAAACCTCTCTGTATATATATATTAGTGTTGGGCAAAATCGAATAATATTAGTAATCGAGTATTACTAAATGTGTCATTTTAAGTATTTAAAACGAAAAAGTAACTTCAAATTTATGTTTATTAACAAATGGGAAGTTATTTTTGATATTTTTATAATACGTAACATTCTTAAAATTATAATATACTTAATTTAGCAATAATAAAAGATCGACTTTGCCCATCACTAATATATTTATATATATATATATATATATATTATATTTTTATTAATTAGGCAATAGTTATTATTTAGTATATATTTAAATAGCATACAACTAGAGATAGGAAATTTTGTAAAATAAACTTCTGTGGTTGTATTACAAATAAATAAATAATATTGTTCATAATAAATGAAATACAACGCAAGCGCCATCTTTCGCCTAAATAAATATTTTTCGTACTCAATACTGTATCTTTGAAATCGGAGGAGGTGTTGAAAACAAGAAGAAAGCCAAAGGGCCCAACAATAAATATTTACCTTAAGCGCGTGTATTGAAATTTCCTTACCACTTTTTATGTAGGGGCAACTCTTTTAAGTAAACTTAATGCCTTAGTTGACAGTCAGCGCTTTGGGGCTTTAATAATTATTTTGCGGGGGCGCACGAAAGGTAGTTACGGCTGTCATTACAAAAATAATTACAATTTTAAGACCAAGTATACGTATGCATCTGGAAGTCCTCCACACTCCGACATTCTGGCCTGTATATTTAGTAGGCACTGATTGTATAGTTCCGATAAATTGTTGTGACAATAAAAACAAATGTGTCGGACAAACGAAATGATTTAGAATGTGTGACAAAACTCGCCAATGGATTGATTAATTAGTCACATATTTTAATGTGATTGAACAATCGTAAATATATATCACATGCCAAATACGATTGTTCAGTATCTGGCATGTGATGTATATTTTGAATACATCATATCTGCCAATACCAATTTGTTTGACCAACACAAATTGTTATTGTCACCCAATCTAATTCCGTCGAAGAAGTTTCGGACGTTTCGAAACGTAACGTTTAAAAATAAACGCGCTCCGTCGCGGGTTAATTATTATGCGTTCCGTGATTTTAAATAGAACCGCAAAACTGCGGGAAATGTGCGAAATTTCAATGTCGCTCACTCAGCCGTCACTTTTTTTTTGGTTTGTTTGGTTTTATTTGTTCGTTCGCTTATTTTAATTGGTTTTGTGACTTTCGCAAAAATGCACGGATTGCCGCGATAAGAATTGCAACGGCTCATAATACGCGAAGTAAATTGCTTCGTTGAATAATTTTCGCAAGTTGTTTTCGCGACGCAGACCCCGCCGATGAGCACAGGAAAACTAAACGTGTCTTCGGTAATCGGAAGGAGCTGAATAATAAAGTCGGAGCTTATTGTCTTGCACTCTCGACTGTGCTTGATTTTGAAATTTGGCGAAGAAAAACACTTGTTATTTTTGCAATAAAATTAAACAAGGGAAAAATTACAATTATGTACAATTGTGTTAGTAGCCTGTCATGGGCTACCTCGCAGGGATTATTTTATTCAGAGCTCTAGGCTTTATTCAGAATATTTGTAATTTATTCAGAGCTCTAGGCTTTATTCAGAATATTTGTAATTTATTCAGAGCTCTAGGCTTTATTCAGAATATTTGTAATTAATTCAGAGCTCTAGGCTTTATTCAGAATATTTGTAATTTATTCAGAGCTCTAGGCTTTATTCAGAATATTTGTAATTAATTCAGAGCTCTAGGCTTTATTCAGAATATTTGTAATTTATTCAGAGCTCTAGGCTTTATTCTGAATATTTGTAATTTTTTCCTTGTTTAAGCAGATCAAGGAAAAATTACAAATATTCCGAATAAAGCCTAGAGCTCTGAATAAAGTTGCAGCGATAGTTTATACATGGTTAAAAATAAATAAAGAAAATAAAATTGTGTGGGCAAAGTTCGATAGCCCATGACAAACTACTAAAATAATTGTACATATTGTAAATGTATTATTGTTGTTACATTATCTGAATTAAGATATTTTTGTGTATATAAAATTGAGTGAAAACGAAAAACTACTTTCATTTAAATAATAATAATAATTCTGCGCAGCAATTATCTAGATATTTGAAATTTACTAATCAAAAAAGAGAGAAAAAAAAAACAATTTCTATGCAGGCGGGCGTTTGAAATTCGCCAAGATCTCACTTTCACGCACGCGGACTAATTATATCGCCGGAACGAATCGATTCGATGACGCCACGATGATGCAATCCCGCAAAACACACCTTTACAGATGTACAGGTCTATTTATTTATTTTTTTCCAGCGGCGCAGTGGGCGACATTTAAAAAAATAAATAAAAAAAAACATCATCGAATAGCCATTACGTAATTGGTTTAACAAAAAATCGACTACTTTTGCTTGTAATGATAAAAAAAGTAATATATGGCAGTTATATAACAAGGATGACTTTTCATTTTACAACGAGAATAAATGGTGATTATTTTAAATTCCAATTTACGTATTTAAAAAAAATCATAACATTAAGAATTTGTTGGAATGAAATTTACAGGATTTCGATGATCAAAAAATCAATTGGTTTGTTTCTTATGAATAGAAAAGAGTATCCATTCACTTGGTCACAGTTATTTAAATAAATACTTACTTATTAATTATTAATAATTTAGGAATACTTACTTGATTATATACAAATATGTAAATTATTGTATAATGTAATCAATTATAATGGAGAATTCCGTAAAATAAAGTTAAATTAAATAAAAATTATTTGAAAGTAATTAATTGCTTCGGTTCTTATTTATTGATTTCACCGTTATGAAGGGCTGCTGATTTTTTTTTAATGCAGCTGCTTCTAATATACTAGGCTGCGACTACTTTGGCGTTTCGGTTTGTAAAATTGTAAAAGATGCCCCTGTTTATCGTGATCTAAGTGGTCGCATTATTGCTATGCGAGAAGCGGGATTTTCGGGAGTCGGTTTTCGATTTTCCCCAGCTTCGGACCATCTAGACCAGCAGAGTTGTGCGCTGCTGGTCCGAAGCTGGGGAAAATCGAAAACCGACTCCCAAAAATCCCGCTTCTAGCATAGCAATAATGCAAGTGGTCGCATTATTGCTATGCTGATTTGATCACGATCAAATCAGGACGACCAAGAAACACTACTGAGCGTGAAGATCGAGCTTTTCATTTGATATCATTAAGAAACAGATTTACAATGGATAATTGGAAAATGATTTATTTATTTATTTATTTAAATATTTAATGATCTAAATGGTCAAAGAACAACCATGGTTACTGTTTATAGAAGAATCCGCAGTTTCGGTATCAGATTCTACCGTCCATTATTGTGTCTGCCAGCATCGCACAACAAGACTTGATTGATGCAGAGAAAGACAATGTTATTTCGGAATAACATTAACTTCAGTGATGAGTCTTGGTTCTGTGCATGTTCTAAATGGTCAAAGAACAACCATGGCTACTGTTAATAGAAGAATCCGCAGTTTCGGTATCAGATTCTACTCCATTATTGTGTCTGCCAGCAACGCAGAACAAGACTTAATTGATGCAGAGAAAAACAATGTTATTTCGGAATAACATTAACTTCAATGATGAATCTTGGTTCTGTGCATGGGCTCATAATTACATTATTAATTAATCCCCGCAATAATTGAAAATTACACAACAAATCACGAATGGATTCATTCTCTTCACGAGGAATTCCCACAGAATTCAAATAAATACGCGAACGAGTCGGGTTTCACTTTCTTGAGCGTTTCTCGCGATGTGAAAACCGCATTTCCATTTGCTGTTTTCGGTTCAGATTTGAAATCTGCAATTATTTCAAATCTGAACCGAAAACAACAATAAACAAATGCGACACGCGAGGGAATTGTTCACTTTGTGTAATTACGTGCGCGTAATTGCGACTCGATTGTTGAAAGCGTACAACCCTTATTATTGTTGCTTGTTCGTAAACAATGTCGACACACAAGTGTTTATTAATATTTAAATTATTGGGCGGTTTCTGTTGTTGTTAAATTGATTAATTCAATTTGTTCTAACTGAAAAATGCATATTTCCGGCTTTAAAGGGTTTCTGTATTGTTTAATTTTAATGAGGCGGATTTTTTTTGTATTTAATTATTTTTTCTATCTCTACCGTCCGATACTCGAAAAGGTTATATGATATATATATATATATATATACAGAGAGCTTTTTTTATCAGTATACATTTCCCCTATGTATACCTGCAAAATACGCGAGTCAAATGCATTAATGTATGTGTGTTTAGTTGCCTATAACACGCAACCGAACACACATATGCCAAGTAGTCAACTAAACATACACACATTAATCGGTTCAATGCGTTTGACTCGCGTTTTTTTGCAGGTATACACTTCACCTAATGTATACTGATAAAAGAACCTCTCTGTACATATATATATATGTTATAATCTAAAATCCCCATCTACCATAATGGTGGTGTAGGGGTAAAAGTTTATATGGTAATATATACAGAGAGGTTTTTTTTATCAGTATACATTAGGGGAAGTGTATACCTTCAAAAAACGCGAGTCAAACTGAACCGATTAAATGTGTATGTTTAGTTGACTATTTGGCATATGTGTATTCAGTTGCGTGTTGTAGGCAACTAAACACACATACATTAATGCAATTAACTCGCGTATTTTGCAGGTATACATAAGGGAAATGTATACTGATAAAAAAAGCTCTCTGTATATGTTAATATTAATATTAATTTATACTTTGTTCTCTTTTTGTTCTATTTAAATTTAACTAACTTTGCTTGTACTCTTCTTATATTATGATGTTGATTGTATATTTTCCCTTGTTGGATTCTTCCGTCGGAAAATAAAAATTATTATTATTATTATTATTATTATTATTATTATTATTATTATTATATCTATCTCTACCAAAAATAAAAAAATAATTAGCAATTATTATGTGAGAATAATTTATTAATTATTTTCAAGTCATTTTTATTTAATTTATTTAAATAACTGTGATCAAGTGAATGAATGTTTTTTTTTTTATATTTAAATTGGCAATGAAATTAAACAAGGAAAATCTGACAATGATCAATAAACTTCGATCAAAGCAAACATTACTTATACTGTAAATTTTACAAACATCTATTAAAACAACTACTTCTTGAGCATTTACCCCGCCGGAGATTGGATAACACAATAGATATTTGTTTGTTTCATAGCGGTATATAATAATAATAATAATAATAAGGGGTGTTTCATAGCAGTACTACTGCGAATTGCAACGGTTTGAGTTGCATTTCTGCTCTTGTTGTTAATTGATTGATAGTTTGTTTAATTTATTTTTTCTAAATGAAAAATGCATTACCTTAAAAGATTTCTGTAATGTTTAATGTAAGAGCTACCCTTGCATCCTAGTGTGTCTGGATTATAGACCAGAGTTAAGTGTTTCTGTTTATTCTTTGTCTTATTATTATTATTTTTTTTAATGAAAGGATCACCACAATTCATTTTTTTTTTCAGTTTTTATAATTAAATTTTAGGAATGTGTGATTCATAATAGTGTAAAAATGGTGAGACTTTTGTTTTATGTTGGAATGATTAAATAATAGAAGCGCAGATGTGCGGTGTTAAATAATCCTGGCGGGTGTGCCAAAATATGATTTTATTTTTTGTTACGCTCTTTTTGGTGTAGGTAATAAAAATAAGTGACTCACCTCGACAACGGATTTCTTGCAATATTCATTCAAACTCTGGAGCCAAACAGCCAGCAACTCATTGACCACCACTAAGTCGTTATAAATCCACTGAAACACGTCATTAACCCACAAAACACTGATATTATCTGCACCGGTGGTCGTCGGCGCCGGGACGTACTTGATCTTCTTGGGCTCCGGAGCGGGACTCTGCCTGGTGAGCCTCCTCCGCACCGGCGGCGTCGCCGCCACGGCCTTCCCCCCGCCCGAAGGTATCCTAATCGGCGTACTCGGCGGCGAGATCTTCTTCCCGGCGTCCACTACCTCCCCGGCGACCGGAACCACCGCCACGGGCTCCGCAACCACCGGATCGATCGTCCTATCAATAGCCTTCGCCAGGAACTTATTGTAGACGAGCTTCCCCAGCCAGAGGACGAAGAGCGCGGCCAGCAGCCAGCCGAATATGAACATCGCCAGGGTGTCCATCGTGGTGTCTCCGGAGCCGTCGAATATGCAGATCAGGTCGTCGACTGTCTCAGCCAGATCCATCACTTTACTCCATCCTGAATTGTTTTTTAATGTCCGTGTGTGGGGGTCAGTTGTTCTCGGGACGCCGTTTCTGCAAAAGTCGGAACGCTCAGTGTTTGTGTTAGAGAAGGAGGGGCTTTTTCCCAAAATAATTCCTCTCCCAGATTTCGGTACTTTATAAATATATCGCTGCTCTAGTTTTCAGGTATGCAAAACCACGACGCCGAGTTTAACACTAATCGCTAGAACAAAAAAAAACGCGCGCGCGCTTAAAGCTAAATTGAAATTAAACTTATCCACAGCGAAATATTTATCAATCGCTTAAATTATTTTTCTGTTGCTCGGCATGCTTTAACACATTTGTTCAAATTATAATAAGCTTATAATAATTAAACGCTCGACAAAATATTTACAGATTATATGAGACTGTGAAAATCATAATGGTTTAAATAGAAAAAAACAAACTTATTTTGAAACATAACATCCCAAAGTTAAAATAATAATTTAAAACATAACACCGAAATTTCCTAAATAAACATGAATAATGAAACAGAATAAATTATATTTATATCCATGAATTGTAGAAATTTTCAATGTACAACATTGAGGTATAATTTAAATTTAATTAAATATAAAGTGGAAAAGAAACACCTCTGATGGGATTTGAACCCACGTCCCCCGATTGCTGGTCGGGTGCGATACTACACCACAGAAACCTGTGATATCAAATCTCCATACAGTACTTCAAATCCATCTACATTCAAATCCCATCAGAGATGCTTCTTTTCCACTTTATATTTAATTAAATTTAAATTATACCTCAATGTTGTACATTGAAAATTTCTACAATTCATAGAATTAACTTAAATATTAATTAATATTTAATTAAATTTAAATTATACCTCAATGTGGAAATTTAAGTTAATTCTATGAATTGTAGAAATTTTCAATGTCTAAATTTCTACAATTCATAGAATTAACTTAAATTTCCATTATTTTATTTTCCGTGATATCACTGCGCAGTTTGACGGCCAAAATTTAATACTGTGGAGGTACAAAAATCTCAAAACACAAAGTGCTATGACAAAGGTCATAGCAATTTTTGTGTCCGTTGTTCGAGCACTGGTTGGACGTAAAAATTGCCAATGACAATTACTGGCAATTTGTGTATTCAATGATTGCGTTTTTTTTTTTTTTTCAAAAAATTCTAATAATGACAATAGCATTGATTGAGAGAGCAGAGCCAAAATGGGCAAAACACACTAATATATATATATATATATATATATTCCATCAGAGATTTTCAATATATATATATGTGTGTGTTTTGCCCATTTTGGCTCTGCTCTCTCAATCAATGCTATTGTCATTATTAGAATTTTTTGAAAAAATAAGAATATATATATATATATATATATATATATTCAATGACCCCTTTCTACCCACATGGGTGTAGGGTACAAAAATATATACCAGAATTAAAGATTATTTCTGTGCCATATTCCCGGTTTTAGGGCTAACTTGAAAAAAAAAATATTAACGAAACGAATTTAAATTCATTATTTTTTTTCTGTCGAATTTTATTTCGTAATCGTGTATTCGCCGAGTTTTGCATGTTTGACGTTGGCGTGTTATTTGGGCATAAAACCTCCCTTTCTAACAATTTCCTCCCCGGCTGGCGCCAGCGATTAAAATGCCCCCGCGGCACGAAGTTTCTATTTTTATACGCAACCCCCGCGAAGCCTAAAACAAAGCTTTTATTTATTACGCCTTGCGTACAATAAATCTCAATACACAACTTGATATTTTCCACGAAGAAAAGAAATAAACTTAAATTTAATTTTTATTAACTACGAGCAAATGATCAAATATTATTTTTCTATTATTAAAAATAATTAACATCAAAACTGGCATGTTGTTCCAATTTGCTCCTATTGAAAAAACAAAGGACTTAATATTTGTGTGTAAGTTAAAAAAATGTGAGAAAGGAAAACATGGCCTGAATAAAGTCCTTTTTATATATGAATATTATTATTATTAAATGTTAGATTAAATTTTAAAATCATTTACTTCTTCACGCTTATAAACACCACACAGGAATACATCGTTCTTCTCTCCTGGAAGGAAAGCAATTGCATTACACTGGAAAAGCGTTGCAATCGCAATTATTAAACGAATTAGTGCACGATAAATTAAATCGCTATCATGGATTTATTTATATATATATATATGTATATACAAAAAAAGAAAGAAATTATATAACACCATTTTCTACATTTTTCAATCGCATTAATTAGATTCACCGCTGGCGATTAATTCGCGAAACCACGTCTGATGTGTAAAGAGCAGAAACGCTCCGTCGATTTCTTTTATTGCAATTCATTTAATTTGTTGTTATTTATAAAAGAAAAATACAGTAATGACATTAGACTTACAACTGTTCGCAGTAAACACACCACAATACAATATATTTATACCCCAACACTTATCGGTAAACGGTTCTTTCGATTATATATATATATAAATATCCCGACACCAATTGATTATACATCGATTATATATATATATATATTCAATTATATAATATATTTATTTATTCAATCGACGGACCATTTACAATATTCTTTTTATTTCATTTAAATTAAATTACGCTTTTTATATTATGCGATAGAGAGCTTATCATAGGATAGAAATGACATCACCATCGATTTCATGATTGCATCGCTTCCCGTTATTTCCGTTCCTATTAATGACAAATAACGATGTTATCTTTTGTAATTTTGTAAGAGCCCTACGTAATAATGTAAATACCGATTAAATAAAGTATGCTTTTTTTAAATTTACGGTGCGTTTGCTGCGAACAGTTGTGGGTCTGTTTCAATGGCAGGGGATTTTCATCACTGAATTTTTAAGAAGCTGACAATCGATTATCAACATAATCTAATCATCACGCACTAAACTTATAATTAGGCGCCAATAACGATCTGTAATGATTTCAAACTCGGGTTTAGGCAATAATAATGAGCTTTAGTGATCTTAATCTCTAGATTAAGTATCAATAGTAATCAGTAGTTAACTTAAACTCAGGATTAGGCTTCCATAGTGATCTGTAGTTAATTTAAACTCAAGATTAGGCATCGATAATGATCTGTAGTTAACTTAAACTCAAGATTAGGCTTCCATAGTGATCTGTAGTTAACTTAAACTCAAGATTAGGCATCCATTGTGAGCTGTAGTGCACTTAAACTCAAGATTAGACTTCCATAGTAATCTGTAGTTAACTTAAACTCAAGATTAGGCATCGATAATGATCTGTAGTTAACTTAAACTCAAGATTAGGCTTCCATAGTGATCTGTAGTTAACTTAAACTCAAGATTAGGCATCCATTGTGATCTGTAGTTAACTTAAACTCAAGATTAGGCATCCATAGTGATCTATAGTTAACTTAAACTCAAGATTAGGCTTCCATAGTGATCTGTAGTTAACTTAAACTCAAGGTTAGACATCCATAATGATCTGTACTTAACTTAAACTCAAGATTAGGCATCCATTGTGATCTGTAGTTAACTTAAACTCAAGGTTAGGCATCCATAGTGATCTGTAGTTAACTTAAACTCAAGGTTAGGCATCCATAGTGATCTGTAGTTAACTTAAACTCAAGATTAGGCTTCCATAGTGATCTGTAGTTAACTTAAACTCAAGGTTAGGCATCCATAGTGATCTGTAGTTAACTTAAACTCAAGATTAGGCATCCATTGTGATCTGTAGTTAACTTAAACTCAAGATTAGGCATCCATAGTGATCTGTAGTTAACTTAAACTCAAGATTAGGCATCCATTGTGATCTGTAGTTAACTTAAACTCAAGATAACTCAAGATTAGGCATCCATAGTGATCTATAGTTAACTTAAACTCAAGATTAGGCATCCATTGTGATCTGTAGTTAACTTAAACTCAAGATTAAGCATCCATAGTGATCTGTACTTAACTAAAACTCAAGATTAGACATCCATAATGATCTGTACTTAACTAAAACTCAAGATTAGGCATCCATAGTGATCTATGGTTAACTTAAACACAAGATTAGGCATCCATAGTGAACTGTAGTTAACTTATACTCAAGATTAGGCGTCCATAGTGATCTGTAGTTAACTTAAACTCAAGATTAGACATCCATAATGATCTGTACTTAACTTAAACTCAAGATTAGGCATCCATAGTGATCTATAGTTAATTTAAACTCAAGATTAGGCTTCCATAATGATCTGTAGTTAACTTAAACTCAAGATTAGGCTTCAATAATGATCTGTAGCGAACTTAAACTCAAAATTAGGCATCCATAGTCATCTATAGTTAACGTAAATTCTAGGTTAGGCATCAATAGTGGTCTTTAATTATTTTAAACTAAAGATTGGGCAATAAATAGTAATTTCTAATGATCTAAAGGAAATTTTAAAATTCAAACACGCGAACCGTGAAAAATTCTACAAAAATGCTACGTCTATTTATTTGATTAACCATACAAAAATATGTTAATTCAATCGTTTAATTATTCTTAGATTTCTCTTCGCAAGTTAAAAGCATGGATTAACGTTAAAATTATCTTGCCCAATACACTGTTTGTAAACAGAGAAAGTTGAGAGAGTTTGAATAAAATAACCAAAAAAAAAAGTGAACGTAGGAAAGTTGATATCGATTTCGTCCGGGGGGGTGAATACGCCCCCGCAACGCACTGCGGTATAATCAAACAGTCCGAGCGTCTCCACGCCATCCATTCCCATCATCCCCAAGCATCCTCGCGACTTCCACAAACAACGATGAAATAATTTTGATTGTAAAGAAAAAAAAAACGTTTTGTTTAATCATTTTAGCCTTTCTTACCTAAACGCGGAAAGGCGAAAGATATATATAGTCTTTATACGAAGAGGGTTTTTTCAGTGCGGGGAAGCGATCCTGAAAATAGAGAAAATCCGTTTTGCAGTAAAGAATTATTTCAAGACTGTTTGTAGAAGGAATAAATGAAACAATGTGAAGAATAGAAAGGTTCTGCGTTTAATATGTAAAGTGTTGTGAGTGTAGTAATTTCCTCTAAAAAATGGTGTACTTAAAAAAGAAATGTATTTCGAATATGTATTGTTTATTCGTTTAGAAATAACATTAACAGTTCCCAACCTTGAAAGGCGATAAGCTATTGCTGTTTTATCGAAAAGGAACAATGAGTTAATTTTCCCGCTTTGGCTATGTTACAGCAAAATTACACAATTAGTTTTTGGGGTGATAAATAAATATATTTTTTTAATGAATTGAATAACAACATCTGAAATTTATTTCTAAGACTAAATATTTTTGTAAACTGCGACATTATATTATATAATACCGAGTAGTATATTAGTTATGTCCTTACACCTAACGATAGAAAGGAAAACGAGTAAAAAAAAAACAACAACATTGGTTGCGATTCGATTACTTCAGTAGCATCATCGAAGCAATATCCCTTTTCTTCCTTGCTGCAACTGCAACCCAGTCTTGCTTATTATTTATTTTACAAAACGCGGCCGTTCATTAAATAATTCTAAAAGGCACTTTACTTTCCCGACAACAGGCAATTATCGCCCATTATGGTAGTCATTAACACACACACACTAACACACGTACAGAGAGATTAGTTCGGCTAATAAAAAAAAATCCCACCTCGACAGCTCAGAGATAATTGCGCTTTATTAACATTTCCGATATTTATTCACACGTTAGAAATTGCATCGAGATAACGCGTGCAAATAAAATAAATTACGAAAACAAACATATATATGTACACTGAATCACCCTGTATAGTATATAGTATATAGTATATAGTATATAGTATATAGTATATAGTATATAGTATATAGTATATAGTATATAGTATATAGTATATAGTATATAGTATATAGTATATAGTATATAGTATATATGTATATATATATACAGAGTGAAACAGTTCGGTATTCCATCCCGTTTTAACTTTTTTTTTATTTTGAGATTAAACTATAACAAACCGTATATATTTACAATTCTCTAATGGTGTAACTTAATTGACAATAAGATGACAACTGTCATGGTAACGATAGTCAACTTTTTTTTCAATTAGCACCATATCTTATAAAATAAATATGAAATCAATTAATGAAACAACAAAAACACAGATTAGATTGAATAACTTTAATTTCTCGACTAGTTTCGAGTTGTTAGTCCATTTTCAAGAGAGTTTTTTGTTCAATTCTGATAGGGAATCAGTGTTTTGTTTATTAAAATTAAAAGCAATGTATAACGAAGTAGAAGCCTCTATTATAAATAATTTTTGAAAGTTTTAAATTAATTTGACGAGCTATAATTCATGCCAACGTGTTGAAAATTCGGTGGAAAAATCCCCTGCTGTGAAAACAGGCCTGCAATAAACGCATTTTATATATTAAAAGAAAACAGTATTTAAATTGAGAAATATTTTAAAGAATTTAAATTTAGTTGGATTGTTTGAAAAATAATTCTCAGTGAAATTAGGGCGGCGCCGTCCATTTGAGATATGTTTACGTCGCCGTCAGAAGAAGTCACCGCCTGCAATTCAGCTTAATCGCATTAGCTAATTGACTTTCCGCATTAATGGGTCACAGCTTTATGGGTTTTTAATGCGTTTAAAGTGGAGACGAAATATAGAAAAAACACGAATGGGTTCTTGTTTAATTAATTTAAATAAAACTACAATCAAGTGAACAACCTCTTTTATAATATATATAAAACATCTTTATTTCTGCCGAAGACAATTTTATATACAATAAATTAACAATATAATTCTTGTTTATTTATTTATTGTTTATTAACGGTAAGTTCTTATAATATGTTATACGTTGTCCTTAGAAAACGGCTATCGACCATCGGTCTTTCTGTCTCTTTTATATTATTATTCGTATATTACTTTAATAAAAAAAATAGTGTTAACCCATTAATATTCATATCATTAATGGGTTAACACTATTTTGTAAATAATTGTTTGAGATAATCGGGGTTATTCTGTAAAGAAAATGTCTAGTTTAACATGTAGGTTATTTTTATCATCACAATCTAAGCAATTTTTGCAATAGAAATTTATTCATCGAATGTGAATTTAATTTATTAAACGTAACACTTTCCTTACAGAATAACTAAGAATATAAAAATTTGGTGGATGCGCCGGATTCGTGGCCAACTTCTCTCCAGTAAACAAAAATAAGCATGGATTCAAACTAAAAAAAGAAAAATAATTGCACCGAAAGTATAACAACTGGCTTACAAAAAAAACGTCCCCATTTCTTTCATTTTTTCTTTGTATGAAAATCATTTCCATTACTATTTCGAAATCGAGGCGATTCGTCGGCGGGTCGTAAAGCCCGAAAAACAAGGGCTTCCGTGTTTAGGGGTAATGCACGACGAAATATTAAATCGATACACCGGGCGTTTGACCCAAATCGGGGTCGTTTGTATTTACTAAGGGGTTGCAGCTAGGTGGAGGGGAAGAAGAGAAAAGTTGACCGACTTGAAATAACGAAACGGCGGAATTCAGCTTGAATCGTAAGCGGAAGATCAGTATTACAAAGTCATATATTTAAAACTGTTTAATTGTAATCATACAACAAAATATTTATAATAATTTACTGTGTATTTTCATTTCGGATAGATTTGTAGCTAATCCATTGTAAAGATGTTGTTAATGTGGAATTGTATGTTGGAAAACAAAAGAATGTGGATTTACTTGTTTCAACTTCTCGGCCTTCTCCTCATCGAAGATGACTAAGGTGTACAAGAACCTAGAGCAACGGATATTGAATTTGGTGTTGTTCTTCTTAGGGTTGTTCTTGATCTTTACAGATTTAGCGTCTTTCCTCCTGGCCCTCAGCAGGAATTCCTTGATTTCACGCGGTATTCTGAAGACGAAATTGCCTTGTCCGAAAACTTGACGTTAAAAGTAACAGTTTAAACTGACTAAACTTCGCCTACACTCATAACATTTCATTTTTTCTGTGATAAAAATAGGTATTAAGGCAGAAAGACCCCGGGTCGATAGCCATTTGACAATGACAGTTACATAACAAATTGAAATAATTCTATAAATATGTAAACACACATACACAGATGTTAAATAAAAAAAATAATAATAAAAAGGTATTATTATTATAAACAGGACAAGTTCGCCTTCCTTTCCTGCGCGAAACAACGATGCTCGGTTGTCTATTGATTGTTGACGCTGTCACATAAAAGATGGCGCTTACGCCGTTTTCCATTTATTGTGATCAATTAAAAAAAATGAATTTTGAAAAGTATAAACAAAAAAATCTGAGCAAACCCGAGTTTGATTGATCCTGATTTTTTTTTAATATTACCCAAAAATGTTCAATTACGAAATCCACAAAAAAAATGAAAGGAAGAGAAGTGAAAAAAAAAGCAGGCCCACATCATCGTCCCAGATATTTCCACGGAATTGCGACACGCCGGTGTATAAGTCAAGGATAATGGTGTTTAACGACCGAGAACGAAACGTACTTGATATGTATGGATTATTAGTCATCGCCGCTTTTAAAACAAGGCATAATTTTTTACCGAACGATTTTTAGCGCTGTATTGAAACTGAAACGTTTCAGAAGATCGAGTCTGGCGTATGTAAAATTGGAATGGACTTGTACAAACTGACCTACAGCTCTAATTATAGAGCATTCCGCCGCGGAAATAACGCCGCGGTTTTACCAAGACAAAACGAAACGAAAAGAAAAAAAAACGCGTTTCGTTTCCTTTTTGTGTGGATATTATCTTTCTTTCTTTCTTTCTTTCTTTCTTTAGGAGCAGCTTGGGTGGATACATAATAGGGATTTTGAAAAAGATGCCTGAGTTTTGTTCCCTTTAAATGAACTATCGTTGCCGTTTGTGTTTTATTTATTTGTTTGCGGAATAAGGGTGTATAATTAGGCGGCTGCACCCAAGAGAATGAAGCAGCCCCGCGTGCGCTATTTAATTATGCTGAAAAGCCCCGCGCCGTCGAGGGCGTAATACGCGGGAACAAAAGCGACCCTTATTAAATTATGCACGATGGTGAAAATGAGGGCGGGGAAATTCCGCAGATGCTAGCAGTTTAGGCATTATACAGTCAAAATATAAGTGGCTTCAATTGTCTTATATTGACTACAGACTATTACTAAGCTTTAAATTCTGACTTCATTGTAAAGCCAATGACTAAAAATGTCTTATTTTAATTTTGAAGCCATTCTAACAGACTTTTAGGCATTACAGTTAAAATATAAGTGGCTTCAATTGTCTTATATTGACTACAGACTATTATTAAGCTTTAAATTTTGACTTCATTGTAAAATCAATGACTAAAAATGTCTTATTTTAATTTTGAAACCATTCAAAGTGTCTTAAAATGCCCATTTTAGACATTACAGTCAATATAAGTGGCGCCAATTATCTTACATTGACTATAAAGCCACTAAATACCATTACTAAGCTTTAAATTTTTGACTTTATAGTGAAGTCAATAACTAAAAATGTCTTATTTTAACTTTGAAGCCATTCAAACAGACTCGAAATGGCCATTTTTTGAATTACAGTCAAAATAATTGGCGCCAATTGTTCTACATTGACTTTAAAGCAACTAGAGACCATTACTTAGTTTTAAATTTTGACTTTATTGTAAAATCAATGACTAAAATTGTCTTATTTTAATTTTGAAGCCATTCAAAGAGACTTAAAGTGGTATTACAGTCAATATAAGTGGCGACAATAGACTAATTTTGTCTTTTAAGTTACTACAAATCGTTAATAATCACTAAATTTTAACTTTGGAGTCACAATTAATGACTAAAACTGTCTTTTTTCGAAATGAGAGTCATTTAAAGGGACTTAAAACTCCTATTTTTTTCATCACAATCAATACAGATGATTTAAATAGTCTAATATTGATAGAATAAAATTAGACAATAGATGGCGCTTTCGTTATCGTCTAATATTGACTGTAAAGTCACAGTTAATGATTAAAACTGTCTGTTTTTAATTGTAGAGTCATTTAAAGAGACTTAAAATACCAATTAATATTAATATTGTGACTATAGTAGGCTTAAATAGTCAAATATTGACTATTTCAAAGAACAACAATTGGTTTCAGCAAGTCGGTGCTATCTGTCATTTCACACACATTAAATTTTAAGCATTACCCCGTCCCGTACGATTATTTAAAAAAAACGTACATATACAAACATCTTTATTCCAAAATAATACATACATGTTCTTTCTACTTTATTTAATCTTGATAAAGGTATCTGATACATACATGTTTACTTTAATGTATAACAAATGAAACAATTTAAAACACGGCATTGACCCACATGTTGCCCTTTACAGGTTTGTATATCCCTGATCGGTGGATATATGGTATTTCTGTTTTAGGATTAAAACAGCTTTAAACCCGTTGACAAAAACAAGATTGCGTATTTTTAATCCTAAAACAAAAATACCATATATTCATTGATCAGAGTTGTAAAGGTGGGTCAATCTGATCGAAATTTCGAAACAAGGCTCAAGGAAGACCTCCCATCCTTTCGGCTTGATCAACCCGATGAGTCGTCCTTTGCTGAACATTTCTTTCTTAATCTTAACCTCTTTTACCCGTATTGTTGAGGTTGCTGAACATTTAATTGGCAATAATCATCCTTTTGGCGAGGATGTACTCTCAGTTTCGCATTTTGCCGAAAAGGGCGGGGAAATGGATATCCCCGAAGCCTATGAAATACACAAATCCCGCGCTAATCCGAGAATACTAGTAGAATGACACTGTTCATCTAGCTTGATATACTCTTTAATTCCCATTTGTAATATTTCTCTGTCTAGTTTCTTGTAAATAGTTTTAGACACTTTTAGTTTGATGATGACATCGAAACTATAGTCACAAAAAATAAATTTACAGTTATACATTTAAAAAAAAGTGTTTTAATTTATCCTTTTATCGGGATGCGAAATAGTCAATTGCGTGGTCGTTTCCTTTCGTGAAAAACGCGCCAGGATGGAATTAAGCAACACGTTAAAAAGCAGCAGGTAAGTGCGCTTACTCATTGTTTGGCGCTCTTTACGGTGCAGTTACGCTGGCGTTTTCGTTACGACCTATTTATCGGACTGAACTGTTCAGCTACGGTCGAGTCGAAATAATCGCGATTCCTCGATTCAGCTGAATTTCTTCAAACAATAATAATGCTCTTTTCGTGTATCCTTTAACTGTTAAATTTTCATTTCGTTATGCCAACTTAATGAGAAATTAAAAAGGCTAATGCCAGAGTTTAACAATAAGATTTTCGAGAGATAGTTAGGGCTATTGCCTAGAAAAAAGCCAACTTGAAAGCATGGAAGTTAATTGCCAAATTTTCGAAAGATATCAATAAATTTATTCCTGTATTCATTTTTGAATAAACCATGTTTTAATTTATTGCTATTAAACGCTTCACGTAAACTCAAACCAATTTATAATGATTTTGGAGAGATAATTAACCCGACAGGGCTTAGTTCCGACTTAATGAGAAATTACAAGCTTAAAATGGCGGAATTTAATTATAAGATTTAATAAAAAGAGAAAGAGTGAGCTTGAAAGCCGCTAGCTCGCTCCATAGGAAATCTGCCCGCTAGAATCTGCCTCTCTCTACCATCGTTTCCGCGGCCTAGGTGGCGCTGGTTTTAAACGTTGACGCAAAGATTTGCTTTTATATCAAGTTGTCCAATGAAAGCATCTCTCTAACGAGATTAATTATAAAAGCGGAACAGTTTTCATTCCCGCAAATTATTTTCCTTTGTACAGCGCCACCTGTAGCGCGGAAACGCGGTTTCCGTGCTGCAAATAGTTTTGTTGGAGCTAATTTTAGCGTTCAAAAAAAAATAATAATGCACAAAGCTGTCTGTTGCAGTCTGTGTTGCATGTAGCAAAGCTCAGTGCAAACTTAATAAGAACTAACAAGCTTAAAAGGGCGGTGGTTAATTGCTAGATTTTCTAGAGTTAGTGAGTTTAAAAGGGCAATCGCCTAGCAAAGCTTTAATGAGAAATGGCAGGCTTAACATATATACTGTATGTTATTACAAATGGAAATAAACTATATTATGTCTGGAGAGGTTTAAATCTGAGATTTTCGAGAGTTAATAAGCTTGATAGGAAAAAACTTAACACTTTTACGCTTAGGTAAATTTAGATATTTCGCGAAATTAACTTTCTTTTTTCATTGTTTGTTTGTATTATTTTTGTAAAAAGGTGATTCCGTAATAAAATTATTAAATTAAATTATTTCTAATACATTTTTTTGTGGCTGAAACTTTGGAAAAGAAATCGATTCTTGAATTTTTTGTGTAAAAATCAGTCTAATGATGCCACTGTGTTGGCGAAACAATTGTCGCAGTGTCAAAAATAAATTGGAAAAATTTATACAAAAGTGTCTTTAATTTAATTAATCATTTTTATCATCTAAAAAAATATCTTTTTTATTAAAAAAAATTCCCGTTAATTAGATTCAAATAAAAATAATATAAAAAACAGTAATTTAATGTAAAAAAAATATTTTGATACTTTTATTTTTATCATCAAACAAGAGATTTATAATAATTATGGACTCACAATAGTCTATAACGTAAGAATTAATTAACCATTAATCACCATTAATCCTAAATAGGACGGATAGATGTCCTATTTAGGATTAATGGTGGCTGAACATTTTAATAATAATAATAATCTGTATTAACAGATATATACAGCAAAAAAATACTAAATAAATATTAAACAAATACAAAATCAAATGTATTTTTTTTATCTGTTAATTGGCTATCGACCAATGGTCTTTCCGCCTATGAAAATTTATTAATTCTATATAGAATTGATTGCTCAATTCTGTTAGGAATTACAAAAAAAAGAGAGAGAATAACATAAAAGCAAAACTTATTGGAGTGAACGTGTTGAGTAATCCAATTATGTCACAGAAAACTGGCTTGCTCATTGTTGATACTTTTACGGTCGAATCGAAGGCGAGTCGTCGTCGTGACCTATTTGCACGGCAGCTTGAACCAGGAAGCAAAACAATCCCCCTCTGACTCAAAAATCGATTCAACACACACACACACATACACGCAGAAGGATATCAAATCCTTAAAATATTAAAAATTTCACGAGGAAGGAAATTAAAGAAGCCTATTTTAATTCCCGCATCTATTTTAAATGCAGCCTCCGTTTCCTTCGGCGGCGATATATTTATAAATGCGACAACAGAGAGCAAAGCTGGATGTTGCTGCTTACCAGAGGGAGAGTGGATTGTACCGTACGCCCTGCGCTCGGGTTGTGTACCTATCACTGTCAACACGCAAATAAAGCGAATGTTTACACACACAAACGGGGAAAAGGAGGAAACGCACGACGGACACGGACAGAATGCGCGCTCGCTGCGATGGCAGGGATATTACTGAGCCCGAGCGGCCATGCTCTGCTGCAGGATGTCGTGAATGTACGCCGGTGGAATGGAAAACCTGCGGCGGACTCTCCGGCCGTGCAGTGCCATGCTTTCATCCCCTCCACGGGCGCCGGCAGAGAGACATAATGCAGCAGTAGTAAAACGGCGCAGATCCATAAGCGTCCTGCACGAGGAATCTTTATCCTGCAAATGTTTTACAATTTAACTTTAAGATTTGTCATAAAAAAAGTTTTAATCAACACTTTAATTAAAGATTTATTTTAGAAAAACTGATCTTCACTTTTTTTCCGAAAATCCTGTTGATTAGAATCTGATTGTAGAATAGCTAACGTTAAAAAAACATTTTTTTCAAGCTTTTTAAGCTCTAAATACAGTCAAATAGTCTAGCTAATAAGTCTGGCTAATTCTGTGAGGTCTTGTTATGACTCAATTCCCGCGATAACAAGCTTGTAAGTCGACACGGAGCTTTGCTAGGCTAAGGTCACTATCGCTTGCAGATATGACACCCACATTTCTTCGCCATTGACACATAGCTTTTCTTGACAATAGCCCTTTTAAGAAGCTCACTATCTCTCGAAAATTTGATAATCCGCCAGGCCATATTCGTTGGCAAAACTGACATCTAAATTCCGCCGGTGAAAAGCTTTCTTAAGCTCGTCATCGCTTGCTAAGTTGATGCCGATTTTTACCGGTCTAGAGCTTCTTAAGCTCAATATCAGTAATGCTCCGCCAATGAATAGTCTTATCAAGCTTGCCATTGTTTGCTAAGTTGATACCATTTTTTACTAATCAGAAGCTTCTTAAGCTCAATATCAGTAATGTTCCGCCAATGAATAGTCTTATCAAGCTTGCTATCGTTTGCTAAGTTGATACCATTTTTTACTAATCAAAAGCTTCTTAAGCTCAATATCAGTAATGTTCCGCCAATGAATAGTCTTATCAAGCTTGCCATCGTTTGCTAAGTTGATACCATTTTTTACTAATCAAAAGCTTCTTAAGCTCAATATCAGTAATGCTCCGCCAATGAATAGTCTTATCAAGCTTGCCATTGTTCGCTAAGTTGATGCCATTTTTTACCAGTCAAGAGCTTCTTAAGCTCAATATCAATCACGCTCCGCCAATGAATAGTCTTATCAAGCTTCCCATCGTTCGCTAAGTTGATACCATTTTTTACTAATCAAAAGCTTCTTAAGCTCAATATCAGTCATGCTCCGCCAATGAGTAGTCTTATCAAGCTTGCCATCGTTTGCTAAGTTGATACCATTTTTTACCAGTCAAGAGCTTCTTAAGCTCAATATCAGTCACGCTCCGCTAAGGAATAGTCTTATCAAGCTTGCCATTGTTTGCTAAGTTGATACCATTTTTTACTAATCAAAAGCTTCTTAAGCTCAATATCAGTCATGCTCCGCCAATGAGTAGTCTTATCAAGCTTGTCATCGCTTGCTAAGTTGATACCAATTTTTATCAGTCTAGAGCTTTTTAAGTTCAATATCAGTCACGCTCCGCCAACTAATAGTCTTACGCCATCGCTTATTAAGCTGAGTTTTGCCAGGTAAAGCTCATTATCGCTCGCAAATGTGACACTCTAATTTCTCCTGTAAAAAGCTGCGCCTGTCAATAACCATTTTAAATTCGATATCGCGCTATAATCTAGCAAGCCTTTGCGTCTAAGGCTTGCTAGATTATAGCGCTTTTAAGCTCGCTCAAATTTCGCCAGACAAAAGCCACATAAGCTCGCTATCTTACAATTGCCTTTTGGGATAAGGAGCTTATAAGGGTTCTAGACTGTCAGTTTTACGAATGATAGCGGGCTTAATCGAATCTTTCGTGTCAGATTTGCAAACGATAGCGAGCTTATGTGGCTTTTGTCTGGCGAAATTTGAGCGAGCTTAAAAGCGCTATAATCTAGCAAGCCTTAGACGCAAAGGCTTCATAGATTATAGTGCGATATCGAATAGCCCTTTTAAACTTATATACAGAGAGGTTTTTTTATTAGTATACATTAGGGAAGTGTATACCTGCAAAAATAAAAATAAAGTTGCCTACAACAAGCAATTAAACACATTTGTCAAACTCTAAACTTTAAATTGTGTGAAATAGTTGACAGAAAATGTACAAATTAAGAAAAATTCCATCAGTACTAGGGTAGGATAAGACATTTTTTCAATGTTTTCAGAGCGATTTTAAAAATAATTAACAGTTATACAATGGGTAAATGTATACTGATATAAAAAGCTCTCTGTATATATATATATATATATATTCAATGACCCTTTCTACCCATATGGGTGTAGGGTTTGTTCTTTCTACCTATATGGGTGTAGGGTCCCTTTTAAACTTACTATTATTTATTTATGTAATGAACGAAGGCGATTGCATACAGTAACATACATATTATTCAAACTCCATCGATCAACAACCCTTTTAAGTTCGATTTTGCTAATCAAATTGACTCAGTGCTTTGCTAGGCAACAGCCCTTTTAAGTTCAAATATTGCTTCATGTAACAAATTTTCGATCCCAGAAAAATGCAATGCAATAAACGCAAAACAATGCTACATAATATAAGGCCATTTGCAGACACGTGTTTCGGGATCTATGCCTCGTCAGTACAGCTCTGCCTTACATAATTTAAAGATGTTAAAATAAATCAATTAAATTAAATCAACCACTCAGTCAAATTAAATCAAATTAAACTAAATCGATCTAAATTAAACCAAATTAATTCAATTTAAATGAAAATTAAAAATTGAATTAAATTGAACGATCCTTACCAGCCGCGTGCTCCGATGGTAAAATTGCAAAAACATGCGATGGCCGGGAATCGAACCCGGATCAACTGCTTGGAAGGCAACTATGCTGACCATTACACCACCATCGCACTTGCAAAACTGGTTGCGTAGCCAATTATTTCAGAACTTAGCTTAACTTCTCAAATTTATTCAAATTAAAACAAATCACAGATTAATTCTGGTGTAATAACTTTGCATATATTTACACTTACAAACAATAAATACGACTTAATTGTTTTGTGTGCAAATACAAGCGTTAATGTATACAACCAAATAATCAGTGTGATATTGAAAAATATATAACGAAGGTATGCTTTCAACAACAATTATTGTTTTGGCTATAATAATATAAGTAAAGCTACTAGTAAAAACAATTGAAAAAAATAAACTACAGCGTCGCGAATCAAGTGAAGTAAAGTACACAAAATGTGTTTTATTGTTAACCACAACTTCACGCAACCCAAAAATTTGTATACGATTAAATTATTGATTGATAAGGCTGATAAATGTTGAAAGTTCATTCTCACTTTTATATAAATAAAACAATTTATAACTTTCAAATATATTGTAAACTCGCTACAATTGTTTCGCCACACTGTGGCTTCTTCAGGCGAAGAAATATTTATTTAGTATTTTTTTGCTGTATATATCTCTGTTAATACAGCTTATTATTACTATTAAAATGTTCAGCCACCATTAATCCTAAATAGGACGAATGGATAATTAATTAATACTTACGTTATCATTTCTTCGCCTGAAGAAGCCACAGTGTGGCGAAACAATTGTAGCGAGTTTACAATATATTTGAAAGTTATAAATTGATTTATATAAAAGTGGCTTCTTCAGGCGAAGAAATGAAGAAACCACAGTGTGGCGAAACAATTGTAGCGAGTTTACAATATATTTGAAAAGTTATAAATTGTTTTATTTATATAAAAGTACGATTAAATTTCCATTATTATTACTATTAAATAAAAATGATTCTAAAATAATTAATAAATTATTTCCACATTTAGCTCTGTCACTTTTGAATTACGTAAGTACGTTAAACAAATGCACCTTAAAACAACTACTTCCCGGGAAAATACCCACTCAGGACATTAAATTACATAATGTATATCTGCTGTTGCATATTAATAAAATATTGCATTTTATTTATTCACTTGACCGCAGTTATTAAATTAATGTATTTAATAACTGCGATCAAGTGAATAAATAAAAAGAATTTGAAAATAATCAATAAATTATTTCCTCTTTAGCTACTGTGACAATAATGTGTAACATAAGTCAAATAGTCACAGTAGCTAAAGAGGAAATAATTTATTAATTATTTTCAAATTCTTTTTATTTTATGATTTTTTTAATATTTATTTTTTTAAAACAATAACTTCATTGTTGATAGATGTGTAACAATTAAATGAACCAAAACGTTACAACTGCTTCTAATTGAAAATACATATAAATTCTACATTGTAATTTTAATGAATCAAACAAATAATCTATAAATAAATATAATTACGAAACACATTTCACATGTTTTTCTCTGTTCTAATCAGTGTGGAAATTCCATCGCTCATCTCTTTGACCGCCTCAAACTCAGTCAGCCCCAAGCGCCTTTTGTTCGAAATATCGTAGACGCCACCCTTTGATTCCGAATGTTCCCCAGACGTTCCTCTTACTTGCAGATTGTATTTAGCGGCCGTGCTGTCCAAAACCTTTTTGTCGGCAGAGAGTTTCGGTAGTTTTATGTGCACTGATGCTCTTATGGTGGTACCTAATAAATACATTTATTATAAAAAAAAGTTATTTTAACCGAAATTATTTATTTAGTCTTATATAAGATTGTTATATAAGACTAAATAACTTCTCAGTGTGAAGTGTTAACCGTTTACCTAATTGAAAAAAATATGAAGACGCTGATAAAGTTGAAGTAGTAAAACCACAAAAGATAAGATGGCTTGGGCTTGGGAATAGGACAAGGCTGCGTTTCAAAACAGGGGAAACCAGAAGGAGAGGAAGACCAAAAAATCCAAATATGGAGACGCTGATATAGTTGGAGTAGTAAAACCACAAAAGATAAGATGGCTTGGGCTTGGGAATAGGACAAGGCTGCGTTTCAAAACGGGGGAAACCAGAAGGAGAGGAAGACCAAAAAATCCAATGCAAAGAAGAGGTCATCAGAGTTCGTGAGGAGCTGCAAGGATAAAACCAAAGATTGTCCAGAAAGTCAAGGGCCTTGTCCATAATAAATAAAGAAATGGAAATAAAGAATAATAATAAGTTGTTATTGATAAATGAGTGCATAGCACTATAGAGCGTGCAACAAAAATCGACGACGAAGTTGGCGTTGGAAGTCTCGAGTCATGTCTGTACTAAGATCACTTGTCAACATGACAACCAGTAGTTTATGCGTACGCGTGTGATTTTAGTTGAGACATGGCTTTAGATTTCCAACGCCAACCTTGTCGTCGATTTTTGTTATACGCTCGATATATCTAAACATTAGAAAATAAAGTGTGAAGAAAAGATACAACTTTGTTAATTACTTTAATAATCTGGGCATCAAATGCGACAGTTTCCTCGCCTTTCTTCTCTCAACAATTCGATCATCGCAATCGCTGATTTGGTTGACGCTTGTAACTTGAAGCATTTTGTTTACATTTAAAACATTCAAACATTTGCTCTGATATTACTTGATTTCGTGTATCCGAAATCAAGTAATATCAGAGCAGAAATACTTAACTCTGGTGTTAATAGCGCAGTTTTTTACTTTATGTAATTTGGATTGTTTATTATTGACTTTAGTTTCGACAACTTTAGCTTGTTTGACATTGACTCGCTAAGATTGTCGAAATTATTATCAACAATAAACAATCAACGTTATACAAAGTTTTATTTATTAAAATGTTTACATTTTCTATAATTTTTTTAAATATTAGGGATTGTTAAGTAAGTTTCACTTGGTTTGTTTTACACGCACGGTTGTTTGCGTGTAAAACAAACCAAGTGAAACTTACTTAACAATCCCTAATATTACTAAAATGTTTTACCAAGTGATTAATGAGACTCAAATTGATTTTTTTTTTTTAAATTGATTTTTACCTAAATTCGTTGGACAAAACGTCAAGTACCCCAAATGCGGACTTTTCGAAAATTTCAATCTCTTCTCCAAAGCCTGCGCGGCATCCATCAGTCTCTTGTAAACCTCCCTCAAGTCGCCGCCGTTCTGCATCGAAATCAACCTGAGATGGTCCTCCTCGCAGACCCACGTCAGAAACGTCTTCTTCGGATTATAAAAGATCCCCCTGCCCTTCGGCCAGAACCGGCTCGCGTTGGCCGCCTGCAGAAACCGATCGCCCTCCTTAAACAGAAAATGATCGTCGATCAGCTTCTGCTGCTCGCTCTTCGTCATCAGCTTCAACGGGTAGTAAGTGCCCTTCAGGTCGCCCTCGAGGCACATCAGGGCGCTGCACGCCTTCTGCTCGAGGTCGAGGTAGTGCTCCTCGGTCATGCACGGGTTGAAGGGGAAGCCCTCGACGTTGCGGCCGCAGCGCACCCGCGTGCTCACTATGTAGTTGCCCTCCGGGTCCAGGCTCTGGATTTCGTTGGGGTTTCCCCAGTCGGATTTCGGGTGTTTCGACGACTTTTTGAAGCCGTGGTAGTCCTGGATGATCGGGTCGAAGAGCTCGTTGAAGACGGCGTAGGCGTCTTGATCGGAAGCGTACACGCCTATTCCGGAATCCAAGTTTTGAACACCTACAATCAACGCGTTTTACTAAAACGAAATGGATCGCTTTGCGCTTGAAGAACTCCGGGAAATATTTGCAAACTCATTTTGCTTATTTTACTAATTGCAAAATAATTTACGCGTAATTAATCGCTCACTTAACTCGTGGAGAAACATTTTGTGTTTTTAATCAAAACACACCTGATTGGATGCAGTCCATCAACGTGGAGCCCATCGGCGTCTGGATCTCCTTCAGCATGTCGAACACGGGCCGCGTCAGGTGCTTCTTGAGCATCGACGTCGAATCGGAGCAGTTGAGGATGTCGAAGGCCTCCTCCATCTGCAGGAGCTTCTCCGTGGAGACGTTGCCCTTGCCGCACTTGGTGCGGCAGTCGTCGCAGGCCTTCGCGGTCGCCATTCCGCCTCGCAGTCTCCCCGCGGATCGGAACAGGTGAGAAAAGTTGGGAATCCACGCCACGATTTTACTTGACATTCGTTCGGATATTGTTTCATGTTACGCGGATTTTTCGATAATCGAAATGTCTCTTCTCTGACGTCTCCGGTCACTTGATTGTATACAAACATTTTTTTGCGCGCACGCTTCGGAGGAAAACGACGCGATTTCGATGAACACCGGCCTTGTTACGATGCGCATGCGTTTCATGATATACGCAGATTATTCTACGCCAATGGATGAGAGCAAGAGAAAAAAATCAAATATTAGTTCGTGTAAGACGAAAATACGTATTTATACACGCCTTCATAAAACCAAGATGGAAAATTATGATTTAGGGCCAATTTTACAATCCGCAAGTAATGCGTATAAGTAAAGTATTCGCGTTGATGCTTACGATTCTCCAAGATTCGTAGATATATATATTTAAATAACTATATACCTATCTTGATGATCCTCTCAATTTGATGATCAATGAGAATACGTTACTTACACCATACTTGCGGATTGTAAAATAGGGCCTTAAAGAAATAAGGACGGGATTGATGAAAATCGTCCTGAACATTTCCTTCGACCAGTTGATTAATTACTAGAAGAAAGGCAACTTCTCTTAAGTTGTATAATGTAGAATTTTAATGTTTTTCGTACAAATTAATAAAAAAATAATAATTGGAGTTAAAAGGTAATTGCAATATTACCTAAAGCTAACCGTTTTTTGAGATTTTTCAATATTTATGAAAATTATTATTATTTTTTTAAATATCACACCACAAAGTAGAATGAAGTCACAGGAATATAAATTGGAACATCTTCAAGATGTGACATCATATAATTAGATTCTAAAAAATATATATATATAATCTAAAATCCCCATCTACTATAATGGTGGTGTAGGGGCTAAAAAATATATAAAAAAATAAAAACCTGCTGCAAGGTTGAAGTGCTTAAATAGTCGGTTTCAATTTTATATAGACCCCTGCATAGAATCCTGAATTAATTAAAAATATTTTCACCAGAGTCGACAGATTTAATTCTAATTAAAAACATATATACAAAAAAAATAAAGAACTATTGCAAGGCTATTTTAACTACTTAAGTACTTCAACTAGACTCCGGGCTTTAAGTTTATTTCAATTTTATGCACTTCGGATACCCCCGTTTTCGCCAGAGTCGTCACATTTATTCTCGAATCTTTGATGCGCTTACTTCATGGCACATTTTCAATATTAGGATAAAGAAAACACTTTTTTAACAACTAGTCGCAGTGAAATAAATTGCTAAGTGGTATGAAAAAGTTACTAAGTGTTTTCTTTATCCCAATATTGAAAATGTATCACGAAGTAAGCGCAACAAAGATTCAAGAATAAATCTGACGATTAATTAAAAAAATAAAAAAATTAAAAAAAATTGTTGTAAGGTTAATTTAACTACTTAAATTAGACTCCAGGCTGCATGCTAATATGAATTTTATGTGCTTAGGACATTTCCACCCCCCTGCACAGAATCATAAATTAATTAATACTCTTTTCGCGAGAGTCATCACATTTAGTTCAAATTAAAAATTTATTTAAAAAAAAAATGAAAAAAACTGTTGCAAAGTTAATTTATATATATTGTCATGTAATGAATATCGGGTTGTAACTACTTAAATTACTTAATTAGATTGAGGGCTTAACGAACCCTTGCGCTTAACAATTAAACTTTTCTCTCAATGAATAATTCATATTCCATATATTTGTTTTTTTTTATGTTATTCTTTTGCGCATTCACATTCAGTCCGTCTTTCCGGGCAATTTTCATTACCTAAAAAAATTTCCATAGCCATTAAAACCGAACATATTACGCATAGGAATTGTCCGTTTTTTGACGGCGCGATAATTTTTTGTCAACACATATTGCGACCCTGGCAATTGCTCGGCTTTATTGGCGATGATTTTTTATTGATGTTTGACGCGTGAAAATCCGATTTGCATACGAATTCCCGAAAATGCGGAGATAAGGACGCGTATAAGACGGCCGCGAAAACTCTCGGCCAGGCATCGAATCAAGCAAGATGAACCGTTTCGTACTGTCCGCCCTTCTGGCCCTGGCCCTCGTCGGCACCTCCACGTCGGATCCACGTAAGTTGACTTGCCCTCATTCTGGTCTTTGGAAAACTTAAATGATTTTAAATTAAATTGCGAAACGTGTAGTAATAATAATAGTTAAATTAAAGTAAAATGTAAAATAAAGAAGTTTTTTAACACATTTTTTGCTAAGAAAACTATAGTAAACGTAACTGATCGATGGTTGAGGCTTTTACTTGTTGAAACTCCATAATACACTATTTGTAAATAAAACAACAATTTCACAAAATTTATTGTAGAGACACTGCTACAAGGGAGTTAAAAACTTAAAAAAACTTAAATGTGTGTTTTTTTTTTTCGTAATTTATTTATTTTCAACGATTAAATCAGATTCCATCAATAATTATTTCATTTCTCTTTTTTCCAGTTGTGGATCTCGGCAGCGTCTTAAATATTGCAGGTACTTTTTTTATGACATCTCAAATTAAAACAGTCACAACAGTCAAGTCTTGATCGATACAATCAAGCTCTTACTGTAAAGTCAGAATCGTTGTGCTTGAAATCAAGTTCGCAAAACTTGACTGTTGCGGTTAAGTTTATTCGAATCAATCTTTGACTTTTACCTCGTGAAGGAAGAAAGGGGTCGTTAATACTGAGCTTGACCTAATCGTATTAAGATCTGATTTAAAATTGTATCACAGTCAAGCGTGGTTCTAATTATACAGAGAGCTTTTTTTATACATTTCCCCTATGTATACCTGCAAAATACGCGAGTCAAATGCATTAATATATATGTGTGTTTAGTTGCCTATAACACGCAACTGAATACACATATGCTAAATAGGCAACTAAACATACAAACATTAATCGGTTCGATGCGTTTGACTCGCGTTTTTTTCAGGTATGCACTTCCCCTAATGTATACTGATAAAAAAAAACCTCCCTGTATCTAATAACGTCATGACGAGGCATTAACTTTAATGTATGATTTTGAGGAGAAGTCTAATGTGATTAAACAGTTCATCCGATAACAATGTATAAACGTTAGTCGTTTCAGTTAGTCGCAGTTTCTACCAATCAAAAGTCAAACTTAAGCATTAATCAATGAATGTGGAAATAATTTATTAATTATTTTAAAATCATTTTTATTTAATTAAAAAAAACATTTCATTCAATAATGATGTGTTAAGAAAGAATTTAATTTCGATATCAAGCAAAAATTCAGTCAATGTCGTTTTAGTAAACGTCGGAGGCAATCATCAAAGTTAAATGGCAAAATAGTATCTATGTTTCATTCGTAAATTGCGAAGGAATTTCGTTTCAACAAACAGTTCTGGCAATGACGTTACGTCGCAGCTCTTACCAATCAAGCGTCAAACAAATTAAAAAGCAAATTAAAATTAAACCTCTCAATCATTAAAGCCATACGTCCGAAATTAAGGTCAAACGTCAGCCAAAAATAAAAATGATTTAAGCCATACGTTAAAAAAAATAAAGTCAAACATTGGAGTTTTAAATGTTTATGAATTTCGTTATTACAGGGGGTGTGACTAGCACGGTGAGTGGCGACACCGGTGGAAATCTCCTGGGCGGTCTCGGCGGAGGCCTTCTCGGAGGACTCCTGGGAGAAGACGGCCTCCTCGGAGGACTCCTGGGAGACGATGGCCTCCTCGGAGGACTTCTCGGGGGCGATCTCCTCGGAGGTGGTGTCGCCGGACTTCGCCAAGGCGGCGTCGGCGCCGGTTTGAACCTGAGCGGTCTCCTCGGCAGTGTCCTCGGCGGTTTAGACTTGGGAAGTGTCCTCGGCGGACTGGACTTGGGAAGCCTCGTCGCCGGCGGTGTGGACCTGAACATCCTCAACGGACTCCTGGGAGGTCTGAACTTGGGAGGACTCACCGGCGGCGTCACCGGCGTCGCTGATGGTGAGTTTTAACAGAAGCGGGTCGATCGGGTTGGAAACAATACAAATCGTTGCATTTTGTACATTTTCGTGTTTGATAGTTTACAAACATGATACAGATTTTGTCCGTTTTTTTGACAATTTTACAAAAAACATAATTGCTTGTTTTCAATTATTTTTTTATGTTGGCAGATGTAAAACTGACTGACAAAATCTGAATCATGTTTGTAAATAAAAACATAAAGTACCATATGATCGAACATTCTTGAGACTCTTAATTAAATATGAGTTTCGTGAAGATTTGAAAACAATATGAAAACACTTTAGACACTTTTCTTCACTTATTTATTTATTAACAGATGTACATTTGTGATCATTATCAATGTTTTACAAACAATAATCGTAAAAATGTTTGTAAAACATTGATAATGATCATATGGTGATCGAAATGTACATCTGTTAATAAATAAATAAGTGAAGGAAAGTGTACAAAGTGTTTTCATAATTCTTGAGACTTTTTTATTTATTTTACATTTTGTTGGCACCAGTGAATAAAAACAAATAAAACGTCACATATCTCATTATTTCTTCAATATATATATATAATCCAAATTCCCCATCTACCATATTGGTGGTGTGGGTTTTTTCTTTTCAATATATATTATCAAAAAAAAAAGAGTGTCGGGTATGTGTCATTATTTATCAATTCAATTTATTAGAATAACATAACCCTATTGCGTGTGCTTGCTTTTATTGTCAACATCTTTTTTTTAAATAATAAAATTCAAAGCACTCTAAATGAGAAAATTTCTCGATCATATGGTATAAAATTACGCCTAACTTAAATTTAGTATTGCCAAATCATTAAAAAAAAATAGACAATAACAAAATGGAAACCTTTACAAATTAACAATAAATACAATTTATTAATTTTATTTTATTTTCAGGCGCTAAACAGACCGGTATCGCTGTCAACAGTGCTTGTGAGTATAATCGATTCTCTTTTAAAAAAAAAAAACTATCTTATTATGAATTAAAGACGACACAAGCGTCATTAAACTATTTTAGTCTGATTGGCAGAATTTAACTCTTAAATTGAGTTGTATTTTTTTTTTGTAGTAATAATTTCTTGGCGTGTGTAATTTTGATTTTGTTTTCCTCCACAGTTTCCCATTTCGAAATCTTCTGCAAACTCATCCAGAAATACTTGGCTCTCTTCGAGTGCTACATGAACAGTAAGTTTTTCATTTTTTTGCGCGCGCGAACAAGTCCTATACAGGGCAGAATATTTCAGCAATATTGCACTAGCGTTGCAAGATTGACGCCACGTTGATGTTATGATATATTGCAATGTTGCTGCGGTGCAAAATTGTAGCAATGAATGTTGTAAATGCATCACCGACATAAGGAACGCGCCGTTTCTTCTGGTAGAGGTCGCCTCAAGCGTATAATTGTAGGGATGGTCCTGGCAGTCCGGCAGAGGTCGCCTTAAGAGTATAGTCAGACGAATGGTCCCGGCAGGCTTTATAAAAAGCGCTGCGTTTTTACCGGCAGATGTCGCCTCAAGCGTATAATTAGGGGGATGGCCTCGGCAGCCTTTATAAGACACGATACGTTTTCGCCTTGTGCGTATAATTAAATGGATGGTCTCTGCTGCCTTTATTAGGAATACTGCGTTTTCCCTGGCAGATGTCGTCCCAAACGTATAATTAAATGGATAGTCCCGGCAGCCTTTATAAGATACGCTGCGTTTTCTCCGGCAGAGGTCGCCACAAGCGTATAATTAGAAGGACGATCCCAGCAGCATTTATAAGACAAGATACGTTTTCCCCGGCAGAAGTCGCCTCAAGCGTATAATTAGAAGGATAATCCCAGCAGCATTTATAAGACAAGATACGTTTTCCCCGGCAGACGTCGCCTCAAGCGTATAATTAGAAGGATGATCCCAGCAGCATTTATAAGACGATGTGGTTCAGGTATAAAGTTAACTCATCGCAGACCCGCCAATGGGTACATTCACAAATCCAATTGAGGAATACACAATTATAAGACACGATACGTTTTCCCAGCAGAGGTCGCCTCAGGCGTATAATTAAATCGATGGTCCCTTCTGCATTTATTAGGAATACTGCGTTTTCCCTGACAGATGTCGCCTCAAGCATATAATTAGAGGGAAAAATCAAAGTTCAATTCATTACGAACTCCACAGATGCTACACCAGTGCGGTGCAATATTTTAATTACTTTAATTTGAAATTGGTTTCGTTTCGCATCGTGGATGTGTTGACCAAGAGATGAAGCTACCAATAGTAGGTCACATTTATGAGAACACTCCACATATCCTGTAGTAATCGTATAATGCAGTCTTGCAGAAATCACACATTGCAATATTGCCAAAGGCGGACATTTTAAATTTGTATCATCCATCTAGTTGCAGTAATCTGCAATCTTGCAGTGCAATATCTACGCAACCTTTCTACAATCTGTATGGTGTGTTAATTAATTGTATTTCTAGTTTTTTTTTTTATTTTCTTCCTTTTTCCTCTCATTATTTTTTTCTTCCCTTCTTCCATTTTTTTGTTTCTTTCATTTCCTTCTTTCTTCTATACTAACTTCTTTCCCTTCTTCCTTTTATTCTTGCTTTTTAATTTCTTCCTTTCTGTCTCATTATTTCTTTTTTCCCTTCTTCCGTTTGTTCTTTCTTTCCTTTTTTTTCCTTTCTTCTATACTATATTCCTTCCCTTCTTTGATTCTTTCTTTCTTCCTCCCTTTATTTATTTCTCTCTCTCTCTCTTTTGTTTCCTTTCGTTCTTCATTCCCTTCAATATTTATTTTCTTTCTTACTTTATTTATTATATTTCTCTTGTTTTTTGTTTTTTTTTTTAGATTGGGAAAGGATGTTGAACGACACCTCCGACTTCAACAAGCTGCTGACCAAAACCGCCGAAGCTTTCGGAATCAGTGAGTTGAAAGTTCGATTTTGTTTCTTCATTTTTTTTAATTTCAACGCCGCGTTTCCGTTCTTTCAGAGAATATTGCAGCGCAGGGCATCGAAGGAGTTAAGAGTGAGTCCATTCAAAAATAATTACAATGACGAACTTTAAAGTGTTTCACAGTTATTATTATTTAAACACACCCAACCCTACACCACCATTATGGTAGAAGGGGATTTTAGATTATATATATATATATATATATATATATACAGAGAGCTTTTTTTAACAGTATACATTTCCCCTATGTATACCTGCAAAATACGCGAGTCAAGCGCATTGATATGTGTGTGTTTAGTTGCCTATAACACGCAATTGAACACATATATGCCAAATAAGCAATTAAACATACACACATTGCGTTTGACTCGCGTTTTTTTTTTTTTTTTTTTTGAAGTTATACACTTCCCATAATATATACTGATAAAAAAAACCTCTCTGTATATTTAAACACACCCAACACCCGAAAGGGTATACAGGGTGTATTATTTAAAAACAATTAAAACACTTTAGAGTGATAATAGAAAAGAGTATTCATAAATAAATTAAATAAAAAGAATTTGAAAACAATTAATTATTAGGAAAGCTAAAGGGAAAATAATTTATTAATTGATGATTTTCAAATTCTCTTTAAAGTGTTTTCATAATTATTATTATTTAAACGAAATTAAATAAGACACTCTAAACGTTGTTTATGTAACACTAAATTAATTTATTGTGAGTATAGTTTCAACAATTTTTTCAATTGTCTTTATTTTGCAGAGCTGATCACAGATTTCCTAACTCTGGTCAAGAAGGACTCCGATTTACTCTTCCGTAAGTTTTGATGTTTATGCAACCTTTCTGTAATCTGTATGGTGTGTTAATTAATTGCATATATATATACGTTTTTTTTTTGTGTAGTTGGAGCCAATAGCTTCGTCAGCCAATTCTTCGCAGGCAGGGATGGAATCTTCTCTAAACTTTTGAGTGAGTCGATTGAATACTTTTTAAGCACCTCGGCGCGGGCCTCTCAGATATAATCGCTTGCTGATTTTATATTTTTGACGGCCCTACCCCAAGGTGTTAATAAAACATTTTGTTTTTTAAAAAAAAAATGAATAAATATAACAAAAAAATTTAATAAATGAAACACATTTTTACTTTGTTTTTTATACATTGTAATTCAATTTTAATAAATGAAACACTTTTTTACTTTGTTTTTTTATACATTGTAATTCAATTTTAATAAATGAAACACTTTTTTTACTTTGTTTGTATAACTCGGATTGATTTTATTGTTGACTATAGTTTCGACAAAACTTTTGTTTTGAAAACGTCACGTTAAGGTTGTCGAAACTATAGTCAACAATAAAATCAATCCGAGTTATACAAACAAAGTAAAAAAAGTGTTTCATTTATTAAAATTGAATTACAATGTATAACAAAGTAGAAGCCTCAACAATTAACAAGATAAAAAATATTTATCAATGAATCTACAAATTCTGTTTTCTTGAATTATTCTCATGGATTCTTCTGTTGTTTGTTTTAAGTGAATAAAATTATTTAACAGTTTTTATCTTAGCATAACCAATTTAAAGTTACAAAAAAATACTAATGTTTTAACAGAAAATCCATTTTTCGCTAAACTTAAGTGTTTACGTTTCGTAAGTTTCAGTAGCGAAAATAATTGATGCAAATTAATCGTTTTCAATTTTTTTTTTCGTTTAATTTAAATTATTTTTTTTACAGGATCTACTTCAGTCGGTGCGAATGCCGAGGGTAAGCGCTCGTTAATATACAATTATGTTTGTAACTTAATTGAAATCAAAAACGACTCTCTTTAATTTCTTAATCGATCGCTAACAACAATTTCACGTAACATAACGTTAACAGAGCTGAAAGGCTGGGGCCATAAAATCCGCAAGAATAAGAAGAAGAACATAACGTTAATCTTCTAATCATTCTCTATGATTTTTACAACGTGAACATAGCTCCCATAAAATCTCAAAAGTGTAGCCAATACAAAATTAATTTCCTTTCCGCTGCGTTAGATGGCGCGCGCGGGCGCGTAATTCAAGAGATGCTCAATGATTTTAATAATTCTTATAGTGTTTTAAAAAGAAAATGATTAATAAGTTGCAGCTTTCTTAAATAACAATTTGATCTAAATGCGCTTTCATCCAACAGAAGTCATCCGTAATGTATTGGCTGGAGATTTAGCCAAAGGTAAGTGAATTTCTTATTTATTGCCTCAGCTTGTATGTTTTTCCTTTCTTTCTTTTATACACAACCGATTTCTGCATTTCAGTGTTCAGCGAAGGACCCGGAGGTATTTGAAATAATTTTCTATATATATATATATTTTTTTAATTAATCATTTCCCATATTTCGCATTATTATTTATAATTTCCCACAAATTCTACAAATTATTTAATAAATTTATTTTAATAACCCCGACACCAATTGGTAAAGGGGGATTATATATATATATATATATATTTATTTTAATTGTTTAGGACTTTTGGGAATCGTGAAGAATTTACTCGGAGGTAATGCGTTTTATTCAACAAACAATTTAAAAGTTATACGGCTTTCCGAATATAAGACATAAGGCGGAAATTTTTGTTGTTTTTTCCATAAAAATATGAAATGTGTTTTATTTTTTACAAATATAATATTTTTTTTCTGTTGCTTCCCCAGTGCCCAACACCGGTAAGTATAATTTAAATTTTTTTCATCGACGTAAATCAAATATTTTCTTTTATTCCAATTGTTTTTATAACCTAAGTATATTTTAACTATGAAAAAAAATGTATTTTCTAGTTAAAGCAGTTGCCGATATCGCCGTTGGAGAAGGAGAACTCCTCGAAACTGGTAATTTAAATTTATCAATAAATTACAAAATAATTTAATTCACTCGTTTTACATACTCCGAGTAATACGAGTAAACTGTGTTTCTTATTTGTTTTAGCTGCCGATGCTTTAGCCTAAGTGAAAAATAATATATACAATCAAATCAAGCATGGACTGGTTTTTGTTTCGAATAATGAAATAAATGTTGATTTATGTGCATTTTTTTTGTTAGATGTATAGTTGGTATGGAATAAAATTAGAATATAAATTCATTGTTTTTTTTTTGTCTCATTTTCCTTTAAACGTTCAAATTTGAACTGTTCGAAGCTGGTGAATTACTCATCTATAAACAGATATTCTTGTATTGCACGAATGAAATTTTGAAGTATTCAATTGGATGCTTTCTAAACACGATGGTGGAGCCCTCAGAAATATTTGCTTATATTAAATAAAAATGATTTGAAAATAATTTATTAATTAATTATTTTCAAATCATTTTTATTTAATATAATTAAATAACTGTGACCAAGTGAATGAATAATACTCTTTTCTATTAATATTTGCATTTTTTGAGAACCTCGACACCCAATGAGAGAAAAAATTAGGAGAAAAAAAGAAGCTTAATTGTTAAAGAAAACAAAAATATATTTATCAACCGATCTACAAATTTATTTCGATATATTTCATCCACCGCAATTTCTCGTTAAACGCCTCTTCGTTCCTCGCGCACAAAAGGCTAGTTTTAAAAACGGAAACGACACCCTCGGCCTCCGGGGGCTTCTTGTACAGCTTATTAGTGCTAACGTCATAGAGCCATTCCAGAATCTGCACCGAATAACCCTTCCATTTCTCGTCTTTTAAAATACTACACAACGCGTAAGGGAAACATTCCGAATACTCTTTAAACGTCTCGCTGTTTATCCTGAATGTATCCATCCCCGAGTAAACGCAGACAGCGGTGATGAATACTGAGCATTTGAATAAGACGGTCGAGAAGTTTTGCTCGTCGGCCAGCTCCAGCTGGATCTTCGCCATCAACTCGATCAGCCATTCGATTGCTTCCGCGTGATTACGATGTTTCACGAACACTAATCGCAGCCAGTTATACAAAGAACGGAATGATCTATAAAAGAAATGAAGATAAAATGTTTTCTATTAATAATTCAATAACTAATAAATGAATTGTATGTTATCATATAGCAAGATGCTAAATAAAGATAATTATTATAAAAATTTCAAGGTACAACATTGAGGTATAATTACATATAAAGTAGAAAAGAAACATCTCTAATGGGATTTGAACCCATGTCCCTCGATTTCTAGCCGAATAACTGAATATAAGTGTTATTATATTATTATACCTAAATATTATACATAGAAAATTTCTACAATTCATAGATATAAATATAATTTAAAAAGGGAACATCAATTATCATATAGCTGGATATATGAAGACACAATATTCTGTGGTACACTCGGCTAGACATCGAGGGACATGGGTTCAGAGATATTTCCTTTCCACTTATTTTAATTAATTGAAATTATACCTCAATGTTGTACTTTGAAATTTCTACAATTCATAGATATAAATATGATTTAATCAATTTAATTTAACTTACAAATATTTTGAGCCGTCGGAAGTGAGGTCACATTTAACGTTGGGGCACTCGTTGAATAAATTCAGGTAATTAAACGGGTTGCCGTAGCTGTTGACTGCGGCGGTACAGCGGATTTTAAGGCACTTTTGTAGTATATCCGGAGTAACGTTCAAAAACGACAACGGCGAACTAACTGCGTCCAATTTTTCTATCGGAATCACGTGGACGCAAGTCAAAATCGCATCAAAGACCTGAAATAAATAATTTAATAATTAATATGAATTCTTATAAATCTAGAAAACAAAACAAAAGATCTTATTTAAGTGAATATTCTTAAAGGCGCTTGAAATTAATTCGGGTGCATTACCTTACTGTTGTAATCGAGTTTATACAACTTGTCGATAATTTCATCGGAAATAACGATTTTGTTCACGTCCGAAATGGAGATTTCCTCCAAAACCCGCTTGAAACAATCCAGTATCAGCAAGAGCGATTCCTCGCTGCCGCTGAGAAACTCTGATATTGCTAAATCTAACGTTTTCGCTACGAACGGTTTCACGATGATCGGCTGGATGCTGTTGGACAAGTAGACGAAGCATTCGTAAATTAAAATCATGTCCGCTGTCTGCAAGAAATAATTGAAGAGAGATGAATTTACGTAAGTCAAAATTGTCACAAATAATTCAAATCGTTTTCATTTAATTTTTTAAAAGGAGCCGTTTCAAATTCTCCTTACCAATTCCGTCTCCTCGGTTAATGCTAATATGTAATTCTCAACGAGCCTCCGAGCCGTCCCCGAAAGTATCACTTGATGTGCCGCGATCCGTAAGCAGTATTTCCTGGTCTCATCTTCGTGGATCAATTCCTGCAGGAAGCACCAATCGGCCGGCGGTAAAGGCTTGCTGTATTTAAAGCTGAGTACGCGCAGGCATTCCAAATAAACAGCCCTGTCAATCGTCTTCCATTTCGAGACCTAATAAATAAATCAAATTATTGATAACTTTCTTTCTTAATCTTATCCTCTTTTACCCGTATTGGGTGTCGAGGTATTATCGATAACGCGATTCAGTGTTTAATAATATATTAGGAATTGTTAAGTAAGTTTCACTTGGTTTGTTTTGCGTGTAAAACAAACCAAGTGAAACTTACTTAACAATCCCTAATATTACTAAAATGTTTTACCAAGTGATTAATGACACTCAAATCGAAAATTTAATAATATAAGTGGGTACAGTCAGCCCCCCTCCACCACAACCAAACGGTTTATTGTGGCTCAAACTTACTTTAGAGCCCAACACCCGTAAGGATACAAGGGTTTTTGGTAATATATATATATACTTACTTGAGATTTGACATGATTGAAAATCGCGGCGAGGACGCTGTAAGCGGGAAGCTCGAATTTATCGGGCTCTCCCCTTCCGTCCGTGACGGTGTAGACGTGATTCTTGAAATTCTTCACCTCAGTCGCAATTAACGTTCGGAGGAAATCACCGGCGTATTTCAGTTCTTGCTTCCTGCATTTCGACAGGAGGTTCACCCAACTCACGCCTGGGAAACACGCAAGAAAAAAGTGTGAAAATAAGGAAAAACAGTTTTTTGGAATGCAAGATGCAAATTTATCAGTAAATTTCTTTGTTCGGAAACAGCAGGGCACGAATGCCCGGCGCTGTCAAAGATAAGAAGTTCCACGAGCAGGGAGAAGCCCCGAAATATTCTCAAATATATATATAATCTTATATCCTTCTACCACATATATATATTCTCAAATAAATCTTGCAAAACTTTCTTTCACCACATTTACATAAATTTTCTTAAAAAATTCGATTCCACAGCAATTTTGACAATAATTCCGTAGATTTCGATTTAACAAAATAAATTGTGACATTCCTCGACCTTCTTCCTCACACTTTTCGAGTGAATCATGACACTTTTTTTCCCGACCTGGAATATTTCCGAACGCGTTGCACGTTCCGACTGCGTACTTCTCGGGGAAGCAAACGGACACCTGTTCCAAACTGAACTGGCCCAGGGCATCGTAAGCGGCTCTCACAATGACAAGATCGTCGCTCATCGTGTAGCTCCACAATTGCCTCACGACACCCTCCAGCAATTGCTCCTGCTTGACGTCGCACGCCGTTTCGTTCGAAATCTCGGACAGCATCTCACACAAACTGAAATTTACAGATAAACTGATTTCAGTCGGTTTAAAACAAACAAAAAAAACTAAAATGAGATAGAACAAATGGAAGAGGTTTGTCGATTGCGCGAACTACGTAAATCTTATGATTCAAGGATATGGGAAAACCTTTATCGCAAATAATAAAATGCAGAAACGTCCCTATTTGTGATTCTTAATTACATGTAAAATCTGAAATAAAGATTTTCCTGCATCCCTGATTATTTTAGAGAAAAATTAAATTAGGTTAGGTCCTTTCTACCATTTATATCATACACACGGTATACGTTTCAATAAACCGTACCTCTTAACGACATCAGTCCTTCTGTCATTCTCGTAATGCACTCTCAGACTCTCCCAAGCGGATCTGATGTCGATGATATCGTTCTTGCAAAGGTGCTTCAGTCCTTCCAGAGCCAGCGCCTGAACTAAAGAATTTTCCCGGTCGCGACTGCCGCTCAGTATTTTCGAAATATAACCAGCCAACTCACTTCCGTACACTTCAGAATGTGCACTAAAAAAAAAAAAGTGATTACTGTATATATATACAGAGAGCTTTTTTTAACAGTATACATTTCTCCTATGCATACCTGCAAAATACACGAATCAAACGCATTGATATATGTGTGTTTAGTTGCCTATAACACGCATTTGAACACACATATGCCAAATAAGCAACTAAACATACACACATTGCGTTTGACTCGCGTTTTTTTGCAAGTATACACTTCTCCTAATGTATACTGATAAAAAAAAAACTCTCTGTATATACAAACATCTTTATTGAGAGAATTACATTAAATTTTATATACAGCTATATATCACAATTATAATTATGCATGAAGGTGTTTGTCTTGTGATTTCTAGAGAAGAAAACTTGTCAGTCATACGGTATAACAAAAAAAAACATTGCATAACGCTTTGCATTAGTGTTAGGGCGCAACGCGCAATGTTGCATTTCCTTTCTTAATCTTATCCTCTTTTACCCGTATTGGGTGTGTGAGCACATTGTGTTTCGAAATGTACATCTAATATAAAATAAAAAATAGAAAGACTGTTATATTTTGAGTGTCGAGGTTAATGTTGCAGAATTTTTGAATGTGAAGCTTCGACAAATATATATATATATATATAATACATACTTTTTCCTACACAGCTCCTTGAGCACGTACGCTTTCGTAACAGCATATTTCCGAATTTCCCGGTCGGTCCCTTTGACATCCCTCACCAATAAATCCTGGAGGTAACTGAAGCAGCGGATGTCCACGCAGAAGATTTCATAAAGCAAATAAAGCGCGAGATTTTGCAATTTCGGGGAGTAGACGGAAAACGTCTTGACGGTCGTCAGTATCAAAGGCAGGTTCTCCTTCAGAGCCGACAATTTCGGGAACGTCTTAACCAGCTCGAAGTTAACCCTCGGATTGAAACAGTTGGCTAATTTGTACAGAACGACCGATAACAACTGGCTGGTTTTCAACGCGTCGCCTTCAACCGTTTTAATCAGGATTTTCAATAAGGACTTAATTGAATCCGCGTCGGTGCTTTCGTATAAAACGCTCAGTAAATAATTGTGGACGGTTTTTAAGAACGAGATTGGGCAGTTTTTTAATTCGCCCACGTTTTCCGCGAGGACGTCTTTTTGTATTTCGGAATTTACAAAAGTTTCCACGTCTAGGATTAAGTATTTCCCGGCCGAATCTAATTTTTTTGGCACAGCCGCAACCGTCACTTCATCGATCAGTGCCATTAATTCGAATGATCGTTCATTGTAGGGGATGAGATTCAGCTTACATTTGAGCAAGGAACTTTTGAGGAGGCACAAAGCTCGATGGTTGAACGTGCATTTCGATAGCAATCGCAGACCTGAAACAAATTGATTTATTTAAATTGAAATCTTCTTCTGCTATCCCTTGTTGCGCCTTAGGGCAGGGGTGAATTTTTTTTTTATTTAGCAATTTTCTTCAGTTAATAGCAAATAATTGTAGAATATAATATAGATTATTTATTCTATTCTGGAGTCTGCTGCACGTTTAAAAGAAAAACGATAAAATAATCACTAAACTGTTGCATTATACAAATTTGATTAACTCGGTTAATTACTCACAAACTTTCAGAATGTCGTTCAAGTAAAACAGCGGCGCAATCTGCAAGCAGTCCACCAACAGAGACAACTCGACGCTGACGTCCGCGCTCTCCGTCCTCTCAGCCTCTCGTTTAAAAACGAAAATCGCTTCGGACGCGTCCGAATTGCTCTCGATCGTCCGGCGGATGCAAATGATCAAAGGCGCCAACGGAAAGGCTCGCCTTTTCGATATCTCTTTTGCGTAGCGAACCGTCCGTGTTAAGTAACGCTTGTTGTACAGCTGGAAAACAAAAGAAGAAAGGTATCGATTGATCGAAGATTTTTTTGTTGTAGTTGAGGCAAAATTCGATTTTGTTTACCGTAATTTTATGCACACCTCACGCTGAGGAGTAGAGGGGAACATTTAATTATATAAGGCTAAATATAATAAATTTTATGCAGCAGAACTTTCGTTTTGTTCAGAGAAAGTCTGATTTTTATGCGGAACTTTAATTTTCTCTAGAAAAAATTTGATTTACTTTACCGTAATTTCATGCAGGAGAACTTTGTCCTTTGTTTTGTTTAGGAAAAATTTGATTTACTTTACTACAATTTTATAAAGCAGAACTTTTGTTTTCTTAATTTGATTTCTTTCTTAATCTTATCCTCTTTTACCCGTATTTCAAAATTTAATTTACTTTACCTTAATTTCAATTAACTTTCGTTTTGTTTAGGAAGAGTTTAATTTAATAATAGTAATATTCTATATGTGTGGGTGCACGATTAATTCCATGAAGTGGCCAAAGAGAGTTTGATTTACTTTACCATAATTTTATACAGGAGAACTTCGTCCGGGGATTTCAGGTGTATTTTAAGTAATTCCACTTGAAACATTTCGTTCACTTTGTGCTCGCAGTCGTATAACGAATATAAGATGAATGGCTGCAATTTATTCAGCAGGTTTGCGCTGTAAATATTAATTGCAAAAAAAAAAATTAGAATAGAAAAAAAAAGCTTAATATTTTAATGGTTTTATTTTCAATTGAGTCGTTCCCGGGCGATTGTAATTCGGCCCTAAGAATCATAAGATTCAAAATTCCCATACGGATTTTTTGTATACAATCTCTTTCCGTTCGGCAATTCTGAATCGGTTTTATAACCATAGATTAACTGTAACCCAACACTTATCGGTAAAAGGGGCTTCCGATTATATGTATAGATTTACTGCCCTTTGCTTCCCACCGTAAATAAAATTTGCTACCGTAACCCCAATATAATCTCATTAAATATGACTGCATCATGAAAATTAGAATCAATACATTTTTAATTTTTTAAAACCCGATTTGCAAGTGTAATGAGACAGTCCAGCAGATAACATCAAAGCCGGTGAGGCTATTTCGGGAGGTTTCAGTCAATCCGCGTCTGAAAGCGGAGACTCGCTTCGAAAATATTAAATTTTTCGTGAAAAAAGGAACAAACAAAAAAAAATGATTACTAAACTGTTGTATTATATAAATTTGATTAACTCGATCAGATACATGAGGTACGTATTTAAAACTGCTGAATTTATTTTACTTGCGTTCAATCCAATTCAAATTAGTTCCATCGCGTGTTAAACGATTAATTAAACCATAAACGAAAATTACTTCGGTTAAAAGAAATCTCACTCACTCGGGATTGCTTTCGAGCAGTTTTTCGACGTTGGTGAGTATTGGAATCCACGAGTGCTCGTCTCTCCTCAGCACTGTTATCAGGGGATGCTGGTTGAACATGATCCCGTACTTCAGGAAGTCGATTTTGCCCATCGATTTGAAAATTAAGTGCACCACAGATGAAATATTTCTACAACAAAAATTTTATTCACATGACAATAATAAGTTGTGTTTCAAATTTCATTTTCTTCGACATTTTTAAAAGCTTTTAAATTAAACACTTGATTTTGTTGCACTGTACTATAATTGAGAAGTTTTTAAAAATCATCAATGAGAACCAAATTGAAAATATTCTTCGACATTATCGTTTAAAAACTGTATAGACAAGTTCCAAAGTTAATTTTCTTTCCGTTACAATCCACCGACTTACTGTAACTGTAAAGACGTGAGGAAATCATTGAGCACGACCTCAACATCGAGCACGGCCTTTTCCTTCTTTTCGTCCTCGCACAAAGTCCAGAGCCCGTCGATGCAAGCGCTGCTTATCATCGCGTCCCCTTGAAGGCACTTCCCCTTCAAGTATTTATAATACTTGTCGTACTCAATCTTATTCCCATCCGAGCTGAAACCCCTCAATCTCTCCACGAGGGTCCTCACGGTGTTCACGGCCAAAACCGGATCGTTCCTGCTGAACTTGTATTCAAACTCCTCCATGTTTCCCGCCGTTTTTCAGATCCACTCCTATTGGTCGAAACTGAAATGTAACCTAAACAAAACAAAAAAATTAGTAAATAATAAAGATCAACGCGTGTAAGATGGATTTATCGTGGTTCAGGGGTTTCGCGATCGAATTTAAATGATTTTTAGGGGTGCTCTTTTTATAAGTAAGTATTTATCTCGTTTACAAAAGTTTTTATCATGTTTTTCCTTTTTTTTTCACAAATTACGTATGTATCGTTGATTTATTTTATCTTTTTTTCATTTAATTGCTACTGTTTTATTATAATTAATTAATTTACTCACCTCACACTGAGAAGTAGAGAGGAACATATAACGATGTTATATAAGACTAAATATAAATAAATAAAATTAATTTACTCAATATAAAACAAAAAATTAATTTTATTAATAACACAATTATATTCCTTCTCTTTTTTTGTCTGGAATTAAAACTTTTTTAAAACCAACGAATTAATTAGTAAATCTGAGCAAAAAATTGTGCTAAATATTTTTACCTTTACCATGAAAGTAAAATTTCAATTACAGTAAAAAGAAAATTAATTGTTTTAATACTGTACTTTACAAAATACATTATCTATGAAATAAAAATAAATATAACCACAGATTATTTTAATGTAATGAAAGGCATACTATAAATGATTTATTTACTTAAATAATGATAAATAATTTAATTTAGTCGGAAAGACCTGCGGTCGTTAGCCGTTTCATGTATTATATATAAAAATGTTACATACATAAAGATGTTTAGTTAGTTAATTTAATTTTTTTATTATTATTTATCGTAAGTCCTTCCACCCCTACACCACCATTATGGTAGATGGGGATTTTAGATTATATATATATATATATCTTAAGTCCTTATACCCTGTTGGGTGTCGGTCTAATTTAATTTTTAAATAAATCAATTATTCAAATTTAAAAAAAAATGGTGATGTGTCCATTTCCCCGATGAATTCGGTGAAATATGTTTTTGAATGAAAATTTAATAGGAAAGAAAAAATAAAAATTGAGAAATGCCTTTTTTTATTTTTTTAAGCTGGAAGTTACGAATAATGTGTTAAATATGACCGCACTTTGACATTAAAATAATTATTTAAATAATATAAGTTTCCACAGCCGACATAAAGTAGATTATAAAAGTAATTACTTATTTCTGGGGGAATTTATGAAGTAGATGAAATTCTTCCGCTTATAAAATAAAAACTAAAGTTTTATAACAAAAATTATTTATCTTTTCAAGATCTACAACTATTGTTTGAAACATTTTTTTTATCCGAATTAATAAATGAAAAATCTAATTTTGTGTAATTAATTAATTAATCAAAACGCCCAATTGTGCGATTTTTGTCATTGAAAAAAATAACCAAAACTTTTTGTTTATTTAAAAAGAAATCACCCCTTTTTGAGGTTATGTAGTAACAGCTGGGCGCAAACTGAAGCCAATTAAAAGCAACCCCCGACCAGAATAAACCCAAACTCACCCCATCTTGCCTTCGAGTCGCAATCAAAAAATCAAGTCTTGCGGAAATGCATCCACTCTCTGCACACAGCGTACGGTTTCGTTTCGAGGTTATGTTTTGAAGTGGACGAGCGCGCCGCTCTAACGCACCGACATGTGGCAGTTTTAGGGCGCAGAGTACACCGAAAATGGGGCTCTCCAGGCAGGAGGCGAACCTCAGGCGGCTGCTCGCCAAGTGCGAGCTGATGGTCAAGGAGAGGCGCACCGACGACAGGTTCCCCAAATACGTCGGCTCTCTGGAGGATATGCTGAGGGAAATCATGAAAGCGAAAGAGTGAGTGCTTTATTTTTAATTGAAACCGATTTTGCAGAGCTTGGTGGTTCTGAATTATCTGCGGGGTCTGTATTAAGCAACCAAAGGTAAAACGGTGGTGTCGAAATGTGAAAATTGTTCCGCTTGGTTAAATTTTCCCCCAGGTTAAAATCTGAATCGAAGAAGCTGTAGGAACGTTAATAAATATTCAGTGACCCTTTTTAGGCGTGGGGTTAATAAATATATATAATTTTTACCCGACGTCCCAAGGGGCAACAAGGAATAGCAGAAGACGTATGATTTTTAATCCTTTTGTTTCCTTCGTTTATCCAAATTAATTTCGAATTTATTTATTATAATAATCGGTATTGCCCATCACTATTTCAAACAAACGAACAAGCCTACTAATGTATAAAGGATTTTCTTTAAATAAACGCTCAGTTATTGTTTAACAATTTTTATTTATTTTTCTGACCGTAACTAATAAATAAATAAAAAAAAGTGAATAATTCAAGCCTACTAGATTGAACTGAATGCAATTTTGTAATGTCTCTTAAATTACTCACGATTGACATCTTTTTAGCAAGCCTTTAGAAGAGACAATAAATGAATACAAAAGACGGATCTACAACGTCAAAGTGTCGACCGGACTGGAAGAAGAAAACGATAAGCAATTTTTGCTCAACGAAATCATCAACACGGCCTCCAGTGAGCGGGAAGCGTTGCTAGGTTAGTAGAAAATAATTCTGTAGGAACTAATAAAGATACATAATTTTATTGATCGCTGCTCGGTAGATAGAAACAATCGTAGGTTTTACCGATTCTGCGTTTACAACAAAATAATAGAAATTACCTGAATTCCGTCAACAATCGTCGATTTTACCGGTTCTGGGTTCACAACAATCCCTTGAAAACTTGTGAAAATTAAAGGTTCACAATTTTCTGGGGGGGGGGGGGGGAACAAGAGATAAATATAGAACGTGCTTCCCTTGCAAAATTATTTTTATTAATTCGATCAATTAAAAAAAAAAATGTTTCTCTACAGAACAGTTTTTTTTTATTTAAATGATCGAATGAAAATAGTTTACCCGACACCCGAAAGGGTAAATGGAATTTTGATAATATATATACATGTAAATAGTTTTTTATTAAATTGTAGGCGTCCGTCAAAGAAATGTGCAGAAAATGGACGATTTGGAAGAGGCGATCAACTTCCACCAGAACGTGCAGGAGAAGATCGCACAGGAGATGCTGGAGATGACGCACTCGCTGAAGGAACAGTCGAAGCTGGCCAACAGGATAATCAAGAAGGACACGGAGGTGGTGTCGAGGTCCGCGAATTTGACCGAGCAGAATTTCACCAGGCTGAAGTCCGAATCGGAGAAGCTGTCGGAACATTCCAAGCGGGCCTGCAAGTGCTGGATGTGGTTGATGCTGCTAGTCGTGTTCACCGTTTTTATAAGTAAGGACATAATTTTAAACGAAAAAAAAAAAGTATATATAATAATCGACATCCCTCCATCAGTTATTTTTTTTTCCTGAGATTTAGCTGTATGACGCTTTTACAGAGCTGAATGTGGAAATAATTTATTAATTATTTTAATTTTTTTTAAAATTTAGCTTTTTTATTGCTACTAATTTTCTATTTTTCTGCTTTTTATTCCAGGTATGGTCCTATTTATGAAGGTGATGAAAAAGAAGTGATTAATTTATTGGATTAATTATCGGTTTAGGGAATTATTTATACAGTAAATGGTTGTAACAAGAAAACACTGTTTTGGTTCCGCAAGCTAAATTTACCAAATATTACAAAAAAAGTGTTTTCTTGCCGAATAAACATTTACAAGAATGTGAAATAAAAAAATGTACAAAAAGTGTTATGTAGTATTTTAAGTTTTATTTTCCTTAGCTTATTAGTACAAAAAAATTATGCATTTATTCTTGCATATTTGGTTTCAAAACCGAATAATTAATAATTAGTGTATATATCTTTCCATTGATATATTTTTAATATATGAAAAAAATAGATTAAATGCGCAAAAATTTGAAATTAAATGTAAATCCCAACATTCGGCTTTGAGAAGAATCACCGTAACAATAATAATAAAAAAACGTAATTTTTAATGTAACAAACTAAATGAAATTCAAATAATGAAACGCGAAACAAAAAAAGTGTATTAATTTACAAACTGCTCAACATTTAAACTGGTACATTTATATAATGCAGTAAAATAAAACGAACCTTTTTTTTTATGTTTGACACAACTTCATACACAATCAAGGCTCTGTTTCTGAATGCAAAAAAATGGTTATTGAATAGCGATATAGTATGGATATCAGGTGGTAGTAAATTGTCATTTATATATTTTTTTCTGGAAGTGTATCAGTTTAAATGTCGAGCAGTGTATATTAATATAGCGAGTGATCAATGTCGACTGTCTTAAGTAAGGCACTACTAAATTTAAGTTGCGGTAACTAGATAATTACCTCGACACCCAATACTACCCCTATTGGAGGATAAGATTATGCCGATAATCGTAACGTCTCGACAATTCGAAGGGAGTAATAAACATTTGAAAAAGTATTTGTAATCCACAAAACATGAAAAAAAAAAAAAATACAATTGTAGGAATCTTCTTGTCGACTGTCGAGATTGATCACTTAATGTCGTAAATGATATTATAAATTGTAAGGGTGTTTTCATGCTCTCGAAGCATGATTGATCCTGTTCAGCAGTTGTAGCAGATGCGAACCGGAAACATTGTCTTTTAAGCTGTTTAGTTCACCCAACAGTGTTTTGATCGTCTCTTCGAATTCCCTTTGCAGCTCGACGAACTTATTGCATTCCGTATCGGGCAACTTTGCGTCACATTGGTTGGCCATCACACAGAATTTATCGCAAAGTTCCAATAGTTTTATTATCGTGTTAAATATCTGCAATAAAGAATACACATATACAGAAAGGAAAAATTCTTGAAAGGTCACATTAAAAAGAAACAGATTTCACTTGTATTTCAACAGATATCAGTTTCACTATTATTGTCATTTGTTTACATTTTTTATTTTTTTTTTATAGCGCAGTTAAAGTAATATGTTGATATTTTAAGTTGCTTTCTGTAAAAAGTGTATGTTATTTCTTATCAAGAAATAACATATACTTTAAGAAAAATAAGAAAAGTAGAATGTGAATTTTAATTAAATTCACATTTTTTCTTCTTTAATCTTGATGCCTGTCTACACTTTCAGGTGTAAGCTGAAACGATATAAAGCCATCAAGATTAAAGAAAGAATGTGAATTTAATAATGACATAACATTTCCCGATTGTCTCAACATCAAATATCGTGGTGTTAATAAACCGAATCAACAGTTTATTTAATTTTACAGAATGTTTATACTTATTTATTATTATTTACTCACCATATTATTAGCCTCTTCTTTGAAGGAGGGTAATTGGTATAAACCGTGATGCCCCTGTTCATCTTGTTTCTACAACAATTTTTAGCTTTTATAATACTTAAAAAAAAACTAATTATTTAATTGAGTCCAATTCACAATCTTAGCTTAATCAGTTTCCAATCATCCGGACTTTCTGTATTTAGTTCGATTGTGAATCGGCCCTAAATGAATTATTCACAAATTCTTTTTATTTGATTTAATGCATAAACATGTGAAATTACTTCAACCTACGATAATTTGTAGCTTTTGTTTACGGAAATTTTCATTATTACTCACTATATCGGCAACTATTATGAACGTCTGGCTGAACAGGTTGCTGAGGAAAGTCGAGTGCAACCGGAAAATATCATTAAACTCATTGGAGTTCTGTATAGATTTCATCAATTTAGAAAACTGCGCCTCGATCACATCGACTTGGAGGTAAAATTGGATGTTGTTCACGAAGAGGATCAAGTTGTGCCTCAAAGTCCACACGGTTTTGTCTCTGAAAGTTTGATCGTCACCGATGGTCGATCAGTAATTTAGAAAGGATACTCACATATTTGGCTTTCCGACCATGTGTTTCAGCCACACGTTTTTTAGGTTAATGTCCGTTTTCTTGACTTTCAAAAGGAAGCCGAAGAGCTTGTTGTACAGTGATATGATTTTTGAATGGAATATTATGTGCAGGGGCCAACGGATGCCGAGGTACAACTCCAAATTTAACAGGGGATTATTGTCTTCTGAAATAATAGTAGTTGCACTTAAATTTTATTTTTTTGTTGAGTGGATACTTACTTTTTTTCCAATCGAAATCTTTAGGTAAAGCCAGCTTGAATTTTTGATAGCTTTGATCGTTCTCCGTGTAGATCTTCCTGGCCGTCTCTTGGAAGATCGCATTGAGGTTCCTCACGTAATCTGGGTCCGCCGTCTCCTGCTTGTCGGCGACCACGATGAACTCCTGGAAGAGTTCGCCTCGGCCCAAGGCGTAGTAATCCCTGAACCACTGCAGGTGCTCGAGTATCTGAGCCTCTTCCACCATCATTTTCGATACATACTTTGTAAGTAAAAAAAAATCAAAATTATATTTAGAAGCTTATAATTAAGTTTAATAATATGTTTAAAAAGAAAGAGACCCTACACCCATATGGGTAGAAAGGATCATTGAATATATATATTAAAAAGAAAGAGACCCAAAAATCTCTAATCTTTTAATAGCCTGTACATACTTTTGTGGCTTTCAAACGGCAATCCATTATCGTCCGTTTAAACTGCTGCAAGTCGAAGTTGAATTTCCCCATTTTAAAGAATTGCATGTAGTACTTGTAGCCGACCCCTCCCCAAACGTCCCGCTGGAACTGCTGGAACCACTGGCAGGCGTACTCGTTTTGTTCGGGATCGTTCCCCATGATCCACACGATCTGTCCCACGAACAAAATAGTTTCGGCCATCTCTATCGGTAATATAGATGGCAGCATTTTCGTATTTATGGCAAACTTCCTTATCTTCCAGGATTTCTTCGCCTTGAATGGAAAGGAAAAACCTCTTGAGAATAATTTTAACGTTTAGAGATATATTTTCATCGAAATATTAAATCTTACTTCTGGATATTTCAAACCCTACATCCATATGGGTAGAAAGGGTCGTTCAATATATATATATACAGCGTGGCGCAAGATTCCGATGAAGTCCAATATCTCAGTTATTAAGAAATATACAAAAAAATGTTACTTACATTATTAATAGCTACTGTCAAACTTCACATTTTAAAATTAGTTTCATATGTGCAGAGTGTTTAATAATCACGTGACGTATCAAACATATGTTTTTTTAAATGGAATGATACATTTTTTATGAAGATTTTTGATGCTACGTTTAAAAATAATCATTTTTTATATAAGATTTAATAGGTCAATTTTTCATATTTTAAAAGTTATAAACAAATGAATGTTGTTGGACACCCTGTATATATGAAACTAATTTTAAAATATGAAGTTTAACAGTAATATTTTTTTGTAAATTTCTGAATAACTGAGATATCGGACTTCATCGGAATCTTGCTGTATATACTTTTGGATATTTCAAATTGAAATTCTCACTGGAATGGCGATTTAAAAATTAAATGCCTTACTAATGCCGATGAGCTGTCCAATTCCCCTTGTCCGGCCTCGATTTGCTCCGGGCACATGAAAGTGTCATCGTCACAATTGCAATCCTCGATGAAAAACTCGTGGTACTTGTCCTCCAATTTTCCGTAAATAATCCAGTTGGCCAGTTGCAAATAGAACTTGTCATTAATTGATTTCATGATCCTAACAAGATGAAAAATTTCTAGTTTATACAGCTATTTTTGTATTGGAATTATTTTCAAATAAAATACAAATAATCGACATACGAATAGTATGAAAGCAATTAATTGAAAAATTAATTATTATTAATAAATAAGTAATTGTATTAATTTCTTATAATATAATTAAATATTAAAAATATATATATATATTTTCTTTCTTTCTTAATCTTATCCTCCTTTACCCGTATTGGGTGTCGAGAAATATATATATACATATAATTAAATATACTCAATTAAGACTAATTTTAATTTTTTTTTTTAATCTTTTTCCTTTCTACCGTTAGGTGTAAGGAGCCTAATTTTAATTATTATCATTAATTATATTATAATTAGAAAGGTTACAAAAATTACGTATTTGCTGCTTCCATAATCTGAGGTATGCCGCAAAGGGTGTGCGTGTGCACCATCCCGATCAGCAAACATCCGGATATCTGCTCGACCTTGATCATCCTTATCATCCCATAGAGGCAGTCGAACAGCTGCACATAGCGCTGCAGCGAAACAAATATGTGCATCAAATTGGTGTCCGGGTATTTCAGCACCATTTTCTCGAGCCTGATGATTTCATTCCTGTAGCCCTCCAGTGCCTTGTCCAGCCCGTCGCAGAAGCACATCATGTACAACCCATTCATGATTTTTTCTTGAGGGCAATCACCTTCTTCGCCTTAAATTATTCCAATCACTTATTATTTAATCCATAAAAAAATATTCAAGTCGTTTAAAATCGGTGGCATTTTAATAAATTCGACACGATTTCATAATTACATAAAAATTTTGCTACCTTGATTCAATGGTTTATCCTGTACAGTCTGCCCGCTGGCGACGAGTTTCTGAAACTCGATGATTTTGTTGTAAGCGTGCGCCACTTTCATCACCTTGTGAAGCAGCTCGCATTCTCCCGGATGCAGGCCTTTCTTCCATTCCTCGTGTGCCCAATGCTGAATAAGAAATATCAGAATTAACGAACTAGAAAAAACTTTGAACGCAACAAGATATAACTAACGATGAAAACTACTAGAGCCGATTCACAATCGCTCAAGACGGACTTTCTGTATACGATCCGTTCTAATTCCTGAGCGATTCTGAATCGGCCCTAATATATTACATCTTATATTTTATTAAATATATTATAGATTTAGAGGGAGCTTTCACTATTGAGTTTTGTATAAAAATAATTTCCTTTGATTATGAGTTACATTACTATATTATGCATCATTAAATAAAACGGTTATTCCATTACCTATTATTTTATTTTCAATATTCCAGGTTTATTATTACAATTTATAAAAATTACTTACATTCTCATCATCTCCTAGGAAAATATCGCTGCAGCCTTGCCACAAAGAAAACAGTATATCGTGAAGCATTTCCTTTTTTTTCCTTCTAATTATTAAAGGATTATTACTTTTTGAAAATTATTTCATCTGAAAATTAAAAACGAATATAAGTTGCTGCACACATTAAACCCTCAGTAAGAATATTGTACATTTAAAATTAACCTTGAATGGAATGGTATATATAAAAAAAAATTCACCATTTCAAAACTAACTATTTTATATGGATGTAAAGATATTGTAAAAAGGAATCAAATAAAAAAATCCATTTAAAACTTGCATTATTGTAATTTTAAAGGAAACACACAAACAACTAAACAATAATAACAAATTATATTTCTCACAAGAAATGTGCTTCTAATAATTAAACGACTGTTCTCTCCCTTTTGTTCATATATGTTAACCGTAAATATTTTTTGCACTGATTATTTCATACAAACAAATGTGCTAAATTTACTAAAGAAACAATTAAAAAAAAAAACACACCAAAATATAACAATATTTTGTAAGAAATATTATTTATTGTTGAATTCTATAACTATTACTTACCTGTTTGTATGGTCCTTCAAATTTATACTAAGCACATGTATTTATTTTTTTCACTTTTTACGAATAAATTCCAAATTAAATCATTACAAAAAATAAGTGTTTTTTTGGGTATAACACCTGTGAAAAGATGATGCGCAGAACTAATTTAGAAACATTTCTGCGTTCAGCGCTGCAAGTGATTTCCTGGACACATTAACAGACATTTAAAGAGAAAACAGAGTTTAAATCCATCTATAAATTTTCCATGGGTTGCCTTTTGAAATTCGCGATCAACGACGCTTGAGTATATGTATAAAGGATAGATGGAATAGAAAATTTGAGAGTGGGGGAAATGTAATGGGAGATCTCATGACGTCACAGTAATTCACTGCGCACGCCTTAAATATGATTAAAATAGCTATCGAATAATAAATTAAACGATATCGAAACGGAGTTTTCTCTCTATCAACCGTTGTTTAGAATCGCTCCATCTTCGTTTTGAGTCGCTATCGACTAAACTAAAATACGGCCTAGGTTATATTAATATAATTAATTTTCGTTTTATTTTATTATATTTATTACTAAAATAAAAAATACTAATAGCAATTAAATTGTTTAATATATGTATCGTAATAAAATTATAATAAACAATAACCTCAAAAGTTGATACTTAAGTTGTATTTATTGCGTACAAATTAAAGTGTACTAGTAAATCAAAGATTGAGTCTTCTTACTTCATAAAATTTATTGATTGCAAATGCATATTTCACGATGTGACCATTTCAATACTTAAAAAAATGTATTATGTTTTTTATAATAATACAGTGTAGTAATGAATTTAGTAGCTATTACCATTTTTTACTCAGTTACCATAGTATGCATTTGTTTGTGTAAAAACTAAAGAGTGCAACATTTTAAAATATTGTGGATCAAAATAAAAAAATAATACAAAAATATGTAATGTCCCGCAGACAAACAAATTAATGTATTACGCCCGGTGATAACAATTTTCAAATTTACTTTTCGCATGGTCGCTGAAAGACCAAAGTATAACTAAATAATGAAACAATGAATGGGCATAAACAAAGAAGTAGAAAGCACGCAATGTGAAAATAGGTTATGCTAGTTTTCGCCGGTCTACGCGCGAAAATATTCGAATTCGTCTACGTCACGAGGTCTTAATGACCGAAAGGGAGGTGAGAAGCAAGGGGGGCGTTGAAACTATGTGAGGCGCTAGTTCAGCATACCTTTACTCGATCTGCCTTGATTACAACCGAGAATTTTATACAAGGTTATGGTACAATTGCCAAATGACCCAATGCGCACTGTACCTTATGAAAATCATAGAGTAGATATATTATAGATAAACTGTATTTCCTTGGAACGCTAATTTAATTAAAAAAACTTATTTAAAAATATGTTTTAATTAATTCGTGCTTTATTAATTTAGGCGCCAGTTGACGAGAACGGTCTCTATTGGAGCTCTGAAGCAAAATTCGAGGAAACAATCCAGAGGAATAGCTCGTGGAAACTACAAAATTCGCAAAAAAATCTTCTCGGCAGTCTCGAAGATCCTGGCTTGCAGGACATCATCGAATTGCAGAAGCTCTGGATCAGGGAGTGTGACGGAACATGTGTTGCTTTTATGGCACTGCCGTAGGGGCGGGCATTTGCTGGATAAGTTGGAAAGGGATTCGATTGATGGAACAATGAAGAAAGTGATAAAAAAAATAAGTAAATGTTAATATTTGAATGATTTTCTTTATAAATAAAAGCAATTTGTTTTAATTTCTTTTTCATTATTATTACTTTACCTCAACCACCAATCCTAGAATTTGTAACTTCAAAAATAAAAAAAAAAAAATAGGTGGAATTCGAACAATGTGTTGACGGATTCTTATTCTGCATTATTTAAACTATATTTAGAGAAAGTTTCAGCTCATTTTATCCATAAATAAACTTTTTGAAAAACCAAAGGGTCCCCCCTTTGAACTTTTTCAGAATTTCAAAAATTAAAAAAAAAATATTTCTAGGCGGAATTCGAACGATCTGTTGACGGATTCTTATTCTGCATTATTTAAACTATATTTAAGGAAAGTTTCAGCTCATTTTATCCATAAATAAACTTTTTTCAAAAATTGACCAAAATCGAAAATGTTCAAAGAGATGTTCAAAGGATTGCACTTTTTCAAAACTTCAAAAATTAAAAAAAAATACTTCTAGGCGGAATTCGAACAATCTGTTTACGGATTCTTATTCTGCATTATTTAAACTATATTTTGGGAAAGTTTCAGCTCATTTTATCCATAAATAAACTTTTTTCAAAAATTGACCAAAATCGAATATGTTGAAAGGAAAAGTTTGAATTTTTCAGAACTTCAAAAATTAAAAAAAAATATTTCTAGGCGGAATTCGAACAATCTGTTGACGGATTCTTATTCTGCATTATTTAAACTATATTTTGGGAAAGTTTCAGCTCATTTTATCCATAAATAAACTTTTTGAAAAACCAAAGGGTCCCCCCTTTGAACTTTTTCAAAATTTCAAAAATTAAAAAAAAATACTTCTAGGCGGAATTCGAACAATCTGTTTACGGATTCTTATTCTGCATTATTTAAACTATATTTAAGGAAAGTTTCAGCTCATTTTATCCATAAATAAACTTTTTTCAAAAATTGACCAAAATCGAAAATGTTCAAAGAGATGTTCAAAGGATTGCACTTTTTCAAAACTTCAAAAATTAAAAAAAAATACTTCTAGGCGGAATTCGAACAATCTGTTTACGGATTCTTATTCTGCATTATTTAAACTATATTTTGGGAAAGTTTCAGCTCATTTTATCCATAAATAAACTTTTTGAAAAACCAAAGGGTCCCCCCTTTGAACTTTTTCAAAACTTCAAAAATTAAAAAAAAATACTTCTAGGCGGAATTCGAACAATCTGTTTACGGATTCTTATTCTGCATTATTTAAACTATATTTAGGGAAAGTTTCAGCTCATTTTATCCATAAATAAACTTTTTTCAAAAATTGGCCAAAATCGAAAATGTTCAAAGAGATGTTCAAAGGATTGCACTTTTTCAAAACTTCAAAAATTAAAAAAAAATACTTCTAGGCGGAATTCGAACAATCTGTTTACGGATTCTTATTCTGCATTATTTAAACTATATTTTGGGAAAGTTTCAGCTCATTTTATCCATAAATAAACTTTTTGAAAAACCAAAGGGTCCCCCCTTTGAACTTTTTCAGAATTTCAAAAATTAAAAAAAAATATTTCTAGGCGGAATTCGAACGATCTGTTGACGGATTCTTATTCTGCATTATTTAAACTATATTTAAGGAAAGTTTCAGCTCATTTTATCCATAAATAAACTTTTTTCAAAAATTGACCAAAATCGAAAATGTTCAAAGAGATGTTCAAAGGATTGCACTTTTTCAAAACTTCAAAAATTAAAAAAAAATACTTCTAGGCGGAATTCGAACAATCTGTTTACGGATTCTTATTCTGCATTATTTAAACTATATTTTGGGAAAGTTTCAGCTCATTTTATCCATAAATAAACTTTTTTCAAAAATTGACCAAAATCGAATATGTTGAAAGGAAAAGTTTGAATTTTTCAGAACTTCAAAAATTAAAAAAAAATATTTCTAGGCGGAATTCGAACAATCTGTTGACGGATTCTTATTCTGCATTATTTAAACTATATTTTGGGAAAGTTTCAGCTCATTTTATCCATAAATAAACTTTTTGAAAAACCAAAGGGTCCCCCCTTTGAACTTTTTCAGAATTTCAAAAATTAAAAAAAAATATTTCTAGGCGGAATTCGAACGATCTGTTGACGGATTCTTATTCTGCATTATTTAAACTATATTTAAGGAAAGTTTCAGCTCATTTTATCCATAAATAAACTTTTTTCAAAAATTGACTAAAATCGAAAATGTTCAAAGAGATGTTCAAAGGATTGCACTTTTTCAAAACTTCAAAAATTAAAAAAAAATACTTCTAGGCGGAATTCTAACAATCTGTTTACGGATTCTTATTCTGCATTATTTAAACTATATTTTGGGAAAGTTTCAGCTCATTTTATCCATAAATAAACTTTTTGAAAAACCAAAGGGTCCCCCCTTTGAACTTTTTCAAAATTTCAAAAATTAAAAAAAAATACTTCTAGGCGGAATTCGAACAATCTGTTTACGGATTCTTATTCTGCATTATTTAAACTATATTTAAGGAAAGTTTCAGCTCATTTTATCTATAAATAAACTTTTTTCAAAAATTGACCAAAATCGAATATGTTTAAAGGAAAAGTTTGAATTTTTCAGAACTTCAAAAATTAAAAAAAAATACTTCTAGGCGGAATTCGAACAATCTGTTTACGGATTCTTATTCTGCATTATTTAAACTATATTTTGGGAAAGTTTCAGCTCATTTTATCCATAAATAAACTTTTTGAAAAACCAAAGGGTCCCCCCTTTGAACTTTTTCAGAATTTCAAAAATTAAAAAAAAATATTTCTAGGCGGAATTCGAACGATCTGTTGACGGATTCTTATTCTGCATTATTTAAACTATATTTAAGGAAAGTTTCAGCTCATTTTATCCATAAATAAACTTTTTTCAAAAATTGACCAAAATCGAAAATGTTCAAAGAGATGTTCAAAGGATTGCACTTTTTCAAAACTTCAAAAATTAAAAAAAAATACTTCTAGGCGGAATTCGAACAATCTGTTTACGGATTCTTATTCTGCATTATTTAAACTATATTTTGGGAAAGTTTCAGCTCATTTTATCCATAAATAAACTTTTTGAAAAACCAAAGGGTCCCCCCTTTGAACTTTTTCAGAATTTCAAAAATTAAAAAAAAATATTTCTAGGCGGAATTCGAACGATCTGTTGACGGATTCTTATTCTGCATTATTTAAACTATATTTAAGGAAAGTTTCAGCTCATTTTATCCATAAATAAACTTTTTTCAAAAATTGACCAAAATCGAAAATGTTCAAAGAGATGTTCAAAGGATTGCACTTTTTCAAAACTTCAAAAATTAAAAAAAAATACTTCTAGGCGGAATTCGAACAATCTGTTTACGGATTCTTATTCTGCATTATTTAAACTATATTTTGGGAAAGTTTCAGCTCATTTTATCCATAAATAAACTTTTTGAAAAACCAAAGGGTCCCCCCTTTGAACTTTTTCAGAATTTCAAAAATTAAAAAAAAATATTTCTAGGCGGAATTCGAACGATCTGTTGACGGATTCTTATTCTGCATTATTTAAACTATATTTAAGGAAAGTTTCAGCTCATTTTATCCATAAATAAACTTTTTTCAAAAATTGACCAAAATCGAAAATGTTCAAAGAGATGTTCAAAGGATTGCACTTTTTCAAAACTTCAAAAATTAAAAAAAAATACTTCTAGGCGGAATTCGAACAATCTGTTTACGGATTCTTATTCTGCATTATTTAAACTATATTTTGGGAAAGTTTCAGCTCATTTTATCCATAAATAAACTTTTTGAAAAACCAAAGGGTCCCCCCTTTGAACTTTTTCAGAATTTCAAAAATTAAAAAAAAATATTTCTAGGCGGAATTCGAACGATCTGTTGACGGATTCTTATTCTGCATTATTTAAACTATATTTAAGGAAAGTTTCAGCTCATTGTATCCATAAATAAACTTTTTTCAAAAATTGACCAAAATCGAAAATGTTCAAAGAGATGTTCAAAGGATTGCACTTTTTCAAAACTTCAAAAATTAAAAAAAAATACTTCTAGGCGGAATTCGAACAATCTGTTTACGGATTCTTATTCTGCATTATTTAAACTATATTTTGGGAAAGTTTCAGCTCATTTTATCCATAAATAAACTTTTTGAAAAACCAAAGGGTCCCCCCTTTGAACTTTTTTAGAATTTCAAAAATTAAAAAAAAATATTTCTGGGCGGAATTCGAACAATCTGTTTACGGATTCTTATTCTGCATTATTTGAACTATATTTAAGGAAAGTTTCAGCTCATTTTATCAATAAATAAACTTTTTTCAAAAATTGACCAAAATCGAATATGTTGAAAGGAAAAGTTGAATTTTTCAGAACTTCAAAAATTAAAAAAAAATACTTCTAGGCGGAATTCAAACAATCTGTTTACGGATTCTTATTCTGCACTATTTAAACTATATTTTGGGAAAGTTTCAGCTCATTTTATCCATAAATAAACATTTTGAAAAACCAAAGGGTCCCCCCTTTGAACTTTTTCAGAATTTCAAAAATTAAAAAAAAATATTTCTGGGCGGAATTCGAACAATCTGTTTACGGATTCTTATTCTGCATTATTTAAACTATATTTAAGGAAAGTTTCAGCTCATTTTATCCATAAATAAACTTTTTTCAAAAATTGGTCAAAATCTAAAGTATACTTAAATAGTATTTTTTGTCAAAGAAAATACAATTAAAAAGTTTTTATGCATTAATTAAAACCGCTGGTTCCGTCGCTCGCTTGCGGAATTTCATTGAAAATCGCCTGAATTTTCGATTTTGTACCAGGAAAACAGTAACGCGAGAAGATCTTTGCTGTCTTTCCATTGAAGTAATATTTATAGATTTTTCATAGATACTTTCAAAAATCATAGATACTTATTTCCATAGATGATATATTTATAGATTTTTTTCATAGATACTATTTGTAATCATAGATAATTATTTTTCATAGATGATGCATTTAGAGATTTTTCATAGAGTTGCATTTTTTCATTGATGTTATTTTTTATTTTCTCATAGATATTTTATTTATAAAGTTTCATAGATTAATTTATTTATATATGAATATTTTTAGGAATTTAAAAGTTCTAATAAAAAAAAATAGGTTGAAAAATTACTAAGGGGTACCCCTCCCTTAGTAATTTTTCATATTTTGAATTGAATTTCAAAAATTAAAATAAAATGTCCGGGCAGAATAAAAATGTTCTGATAACAGTTTCGGGTTCAGCACATTTTACCCTGTCACAGCAAAATGTTTCAGGATTTAAAAAATTAAACACACAAAGATTTTGTTATTGTATCCGTTTGTTTTTAATTACTTTTTTAACATACAAAAAGAGACTGTTTAACTTAATACGAATTCCTAAACGAGAGCGCGAGAAACTAAAATTAACAAAATAATAATCGAAAAAGAGAGAAAAACAAAAAATAAAACAATAAACGAAATTGGAATAATAATAAAATGTAATTAATTATTATGTACAGGCTTGTCTGGGGATCTTAAATGATAATCTTCCGCTTTTTCTCCGTGTATAACTTAAAAAATATAATTTATCTATTTATATATATATATAATCTATTAATCTTCACATCTACCACATCTAATAACAATAAATAACAGTTAAGAGTTTGTTTTATTTTTTTTTTTCAAGTAATTTTTGTTTTAATTAAAATGTACAAGGTAGTAGTAGTAGAACACAATAATAATTAGTCTACGCAGCGCACTGACAGTGATTGAAAACATCACTTTTATAATTCATCATTAGTTTATTATTATCTTATTTAACAATAATAATGTGAACGTTCCCCTTGTTGTAATCGAATCGATTTTCACGAAGCAAAAAAAAAAACGGAAAAGCAATCTCGAAAAAAAATATTTAAATTATTACAAACAATAAATAAAATAGATTTTGTGATTACAGGCACAAAAAGAATTCTCACAGAAATTAATAATATACAAATAAAAACAAATATATATATATAAGTTTGTGGAAATGGATTTTTTACAACATATTTCTTCTGAGCAAAATATTGATCGCTTTCCTTAACAATCCTATTTTGAATGGAAAAATATTTTCACATATACAATTATAGGGAAATTTATATATATAATTGATTCTCTGATAATTTTCTGCGAGTATTCTTTCATTTGTGTGGATTTTCTTTTTCTACTGAATTTTTTTTTTAAAGCTTGCATTTGAAAAATTGTACGTTTTCTCGAAATGCACGCTGCTTAATAAAAACTCCTTCACATCATGAAGGTGAGTATGATCACAACAGGAAAACTGGGGCGTCGTTTCCTTCCGCAGGGAATACCCGTGCGCGGTCTGTGCTTCAGGGTTGGGGGGAGTATCATCTTCGATTAAGGCACGGAATCCGGTCGTTTTGGGGGAGGGGGTGCGTTACGCGCAGTTGATTATCGTGCCTGGGTTGAAGTGTTTTTTCGTTGGCTCATCGTACATTATCTGAAAACAACAAGAAAATAATTTGAATAATTTAGTTCAACTTGCAATGAAATGATATTAAAGTCAAAGTTTAGGTAATGGAAGAGCCAAAATCAGTTAAAAAAGAAACTTAAAATTAGGTTCTTTTCTTGCCTAATTTTTTATTGTAAAAATAAGGCTCAAAAGTCGAAAATGGGCAAGAAAAAAGTCAAAATAAGAATATTTGAATGGTTTAAAAGTTAAAATGAGGGGGGGAAAAGTAAGCAGAGGATATATTCACCTCGTCGTCGCTTTCGCTGTCGACTTCCTCTTCGCTGGAGTAGGGCGAGGGGACGCCCCGCGCCCTCAGCGAGTCCAGCACGGTGATGGCGACGGGGCCGCCGAGCTGTAGGGCGCTGCGGCCGCCGTAGGTCACCGCTCCGGGGTTCAGCGTCTTGCACTCGGTCAGCAGGAAGTGCAGCAGTCTCTCGTCCTTGCGCTCGATGGCGATGTGCAGCGCCGTGTATCCTCCCCGGCCCTCCCGCGCGTTTATGTCTGCCCCGTACCACACCAGGTGCCTAAGGACCTCCACTTGTCCGTGTATAGCCGCCACGTGAACACAGGTTTGACCTGAAACAACAACAAAACAAAAATTAAATTTTAAAGAAAACCACACCAAAAATATACCTGCTATTAAAGAGGGATTTCAAAAAGAAACATTAATTTAACAGATAAACTAAAACTACAGAGGATTTCATATTTTATGGCTCAATATCCTCTATAATAAAACTTTTGAAAATAACCAGATCGAAACAAGTCAACAAAAATTGCTCGATTTTTTGTATGTTCGTATTGAAGAAATAGTTTTCGTAGGATTATTCATTTGTAGATAATCGAGGTTTTACTGCACATACATATTAAGAAATCAGGGATGATTTCTCAATATATATGTATAGTAAAACCTTGATTATCTATCTTTATTGTTTTTTTATTATAAGTAAATTATATTTAAAATACAGATCGAATTATTAAATAATAACAATACCTGATTGAGATATCAGCTAGAAATTCGAAATTATACAATACACATTTCTATTTAAACTAAACTATTTAAAGAAAGACAAGGTTTGATCATTTCGAAGATGACGTCCGCTCCTGGTAATTCTACAAACAAACAAAGACAAAATCGTTGATATCTCGCAATCGGCGGTCGTTCTCGCGTTTTTGTTTGATCTAAATTTAGTAGTTGGTTATCGATCGTTTCCATTATTATATATTTTTTCGTGCTATTCAAACGTCTGGGTTGGGTGGTAAAGGTTTTGCAACAACAAAACGCGAAACGATAGAGTAGTGCGGCAGCGCGCGCTGGTCGTTGGATTTGCATCATGGGGAAACCCCATAAGATATTCAAACGAGTTCGCCTCCTCTCCCCGCCCCTTCTTCAATTACATACAAACAATTATAAAACTCGCAACGGTTTTTGTTAATTATTCTAAATTCATTAAATACGAATTCAAATAATTGGGAATAAAAGTGAATTTTTTCTTCAATTGACTATTTTTGAAATTATAGTCCGATATAAAATTCTTGAAATATTCTTTTTAGACGGTTCATTTTTACATTGAATGAAAACAAATAGCTTAACTTTTCGATAAATGAATGCAAATGGGCTTGAAAAATTAATTCAAACATAAAACCAGACACGCGACATTTATCGCATTATTATTCACACGTTCACCGAAATCGCGTTATGTTTCCGCAAAAAACGAAATGCCATTTCCCATACAGGAAGTATTATTGTAAATGAATCAAGTTCAACGGGTGATAATTCTCTCAACTAGTTTCGCTTTTTGCGGCATTTTCAAGAGTGTATTGTTAGAAAATATTTTGTGAAGCAAACCAAATGTTTTTATTATTCCCTTTAATATCATTTTCATAATGTTTCACCAGGCGATAAATGAGAAAGTAATTCAAGAAAAATTACAATTTAATTTTGAACCCCTAAACCCCTTCGGGTTTCGCTTATGTTAACTGACTTTCCTATACGGTGGCCTTTCGATCACGGCAAATGGGAATGTTAATTGCGGGAATTCCGTGGGAAAATCCCGCGACCGGCCAGGTCATGCCCCGGGGGTCCGCGTTTGGTCCACTCCGTAAATCAAATGGGGCTCGTCATGAGAGCGGAAATTCCCGAAAAAAAAAACAGCGGCTCGGGTTGACCGAGCTGGATTGCTTTTATGACCGAAAAGATTGCCTCATTTGCCACCAAGTAAATAAAATATACAGGGTTAGTCAAAATTACCAGAAATACTCAAACTGTAAATGTTTAAGTAATTTTATGTTTTACATTACAGGAATGTAATAAGTAAGGAAGTACAACTTCCAACAAGAAATAGGAATTGCTGTTTCCGCTAAAGGAAGAATGGTCAAATGGCCCGCTCATTGTAGCGGAATCAAGCTGGTATACAGAAATAGCTCAAAATCCGAGAAGGGTTTTCAGAATATACAAGATATCGATTACTACGATTTCAATCAGTGTAGCGAAACAACAACCGGTGTTTAAAGCACTAGAGAAGCATTAAGTCAAGACGAAGAATAGCTACATTTTCGCGCTTCCGAAGGCAGCACACAGATCGTGTTTAGCCATTCTAAACCAAAATCACTTTTTTTATGCCTATATAAACCTTCTAAGTCAAATTTACTTTTTTTATTTCATCGAGACGTGACATTCACTGGCCGGGAATCCTCGTAAGTCCGAGGTCCGGACGAATTAGCCAAGCAAGACTCGTCAATCGCATTCTCTCCTGTGGCATCACCAAATCCGAAGTGCATCAGAAGATTGACAGAAACACAGGTGGGTGAAAGCATCACTATTGCTAAAAAACACATTGCCAAACTTACTACAGATCTTCTAAAACAAGCCTGAAAATGGTCAGTAATAAGTAGGTCTACTAATAGACTCAAGAAGTCCACGAGTGAAATGTGTCTACAAGCAGAAGCGGAATGTAGATTATGCTAGGAAGAAGAGTCTCCATACTTCTACTTTAGGAAGAATTCATAGATTACACTTATTTAGTTTTCGTTTCGCTAGGAAGAAGAGTCTCCATTCTTCTGCTTTAGGTAGAATTCATAGATTACACTTATTTAGTTTCGCTTCACTAAACCAAGCGCAGAAAGCTATATCTAAAAAGGGATAATCAAGGAGGCGACACTTAACTAAAATCTATCTATCGTGACAAACTTGTACTCAGTTCAACATAGTGCAGAACAAACGACGATTTCCGACGTAGTGAGTAGAACAATCAACAGGTTTATGCTTATTCTATTCACTACGACGTAATTTATTAAATTATTTAAAGAACACCGCACTGGCCAAAATACGTGGTGTCTCATACGTTGGTCAATTCGCGAAATGAGAAAACTTCGTAAGAGTTTCGGAATGGCTATTTCCGTGGATGCCCGCTTATGGTAAAAGCCTCATCGCGCGGACTGATATCATCACCGGGAAACTCCGAAAACACACACACCGATGACGGTGAGTGCACACCACGAGACTCTTACGCTTCTGCGATGAAAGAAAGAGGAACATTGCGGGTGGGCGAGAGTTTTGCGCACGGGCCCGATCGGAAAATGTGATTTTACAGATGTGTAATAGTATTCAACAATATTAGCATTAACCGGAACTATAGCGCGGAGTTTAGGGTTTACGATTAGAAAGGTAAAAATAGCGATTATTATTTCTTATTTCATTTTCCTCAGGCATATGTTCAATACAAAATCAAATAGTTATCAATTGCGGACGCAGCGTGGATACCTGGGGAACGTCCAACTCGGGGATGAGAAGATCGCCGATTTGTCTGTTTGCGCGACGCGGACCTGAAATCGCTTTCGGATTAGTCAGGGCGTATTTCTGTGGTGTCCAGAAGCGTTCATCTCCGGACGAGAATAACGTCGCCTTTATTTCGGGAAAACATGCGGAATTCAGCCGACGACTGCGTTGCGGCGAAACGGATTGCGACTGCGGCGGCCAGACCGGTCTGGTTTTCCCCCGGCGCGCATTCCGCCACGAAATAATAATGATACTTAGAAGAACAAGAAAATAAAACGTTTGATATAGAGAAAACAGTAGAGTACCACAAAAAAAAGGATTCGTATATCTTCAGTCTGGTTCTTTGATCATTTGATGAAACATGCAAAATATAAATAGAAAACAGTATTCATTCTACTTGGTCACAGTTATTTAAATATATTAAATAAAAATGATTTGAAAATAATTAATAAATATGTACGATTTGTGCTTTTTTTCAATTAAATTTTTTTTGTTGTTCAAAATTCGGTATTTTATTAATTACACTTACGTTGGTTACATTTCGATAAAACGACGAAACGTAACCATCTATGATTAATAAAATAAATCCGTTTTGATGGACAGTTAAAACTACAATTACGCAAAAATAAATATTTTTGCCGTTTAATTAATGACGAGTGCAAATTCCATCTGGACCCTGCTGAATGTAATAAATTGTTGTTGTCGGTCCGTCCCAAGCAGAGTGTGACGATTCCGAGGAAAATCAGGTGGATTAAAGTGCAGTAGCGGCGTTCTGCGGTCTCGGGGGGGATTCCCCACGAATCACCAGCTGATAATTCGATCCGGTGATGAATGCGAAATTCCACCCGGATGCCGTTTTAATCGCACAGGAAATTACTCCTACTAATTGTTCGAACAGTTTATGATTGCTTTTTTTATTAACAGAAAAACAGTTTTTTTTTAATTCACTATTTGTAAATGAAACAACTTTTTAAGTTTGACACTGCTGTAATTGTTTCTCCAACAAGTTTTGCAAAAACATGGCAGGTTATATAGATTCTGTTTGTATTATTTTTATAAAAAGGTGATTCCGCAATAAAAATTATATATTATTATTAAAACACATAAAACAAGTGGTAGGGATAATATAGTTGATACAAAAATTTGTGATATAAATAATAAAGAAGGCTATAGATACGAATAAGTTTAATAAGGGAAAATTATAATAGTCTACTTGAGTTTTTTATTAATAATAATAATTTTTATTTTCCAACGGAAGAATTCAACAAGGGAAATATACTATTAACATAAATAGAAAACAGTATTTATTCCACTTGGTCACAATTATTTAAATATATTAAATAAAATTATTTTCAAATCATTTTTTATTTAATATACTATTAACGTTTAAATTAATATTATTTAATAGATGTAACGTATGCAATGACCCCTTGTAGTTTTTTTTTCCTTTTTTTTATTTATTTAGTTAATGCTTCATAAAGTATTTCCACTTACATAGCCCATGACAGGCAAATTCTTTAATTTTATTGTGAAACCGTATTCATAAAGTATTTCCACTGTTTTCGTTTTTTAGCTATTAGTTTGGCTTTCTGTGTTGTTCAATATTTCCTTCATTAGTACGTACTTCAACCACTAAATGCCAAATTTAAATGAAACTATTACAATTTCATTTAAATTTTATATGGATTATACCGTAGTGACGTGATTTTATTAAATACCAATTTAAAATTATTAGTTGAAAATTAATATCGACATTACATTTGAGGCTTTAAAAATGTCCGGACTTTTTTTTAGTACCTTTCACAATGACGAATTCTCATAATGGAGTTAATGTGGTGGCTCGAAAATGCAATAATGTCATTATTATTTGCGCGCGGGAAAATCCCCTCGATTTTTGCGCACAGCCCGACGCTGTCCAACGGAGCCATAAAAGGCGCGGGCCGGTGCAGTGAAAATAAACTTGAAAAAAAAAAAAACAGAGTAGATAAAACGTGACCAGTGCTATTTTTGCCGGGCGCGTCCCCACCGCTCTGCAACGCCTCATTTCCATCCGGTCAAGTGGGAACGAGAAAAAAAAATACGGCGCGTACGCCACTGGCCGTGGATTTTCGCGAAGAGCGCCGAATTTTCAGAAAACTAAAATATATATATATACAATAAAACGGACAGAAAGACCTCTGATTCATAGCCCAAACTATTGTGTATACTATTAATTCGTTAGGCGTAAATAAGGCTTTATTGCGGTATGATTTAATCTTGGAAAAAAAATAATTGTGCCTAAGTAAATAATATTAGCCTTTTATTTTGAATATATGGAGTAAACTAAATTTAAAAAAAATAAATAGATAAGGCAGACTGATTTAACATTGGTTGATAGCCTGGGACCGAGAAAACTCATTTATTTTACTGTGCATACTATTAATTCGTTGGGTGTAAATAAGGCTTTAGTGCGGTATGACGTAACACAGCGTTTTGCCAAAAAACTTTAATTTAACGTAATTTAAATTATGCAAATAAATATAATACCCTTTTTATTTTGAATAAAATAACAAAAAGTAAGAAAAAAATAATTTTAGCCCATGACAGGCAAATTCTTTAATTTTATTGTAAAACCGTATTTTTATTGATTTATGTAAATGTTTACAGTTTTTGTAGAAAGGAGATTTCCGTAAATAAATGAATCTTAAGAATCTTATTTCTGACTGATTCCACATAACGAAGCCTCCAAAAAAACAAAATAATCATCGTATATCCTGGAATTAACAAATTTAAAGAAAAAAAATAGCAAATTGTGGTGACAAATTCCAAGCAATCCTAAAAAAATATAATAATAATAATAAAAGAGAAGAAATTAAAAAAAAAACTTGCGGTTTTGGTTTTCTAATAAACACACACTTTTAGAAGAAGGATACCTGTCTTTCGTCTTCTCCTCCTTATTTATCAACAAGCCAAATTTGTGCTTGGAAAATTCCCGCGCGCTCGATTTCTCGTTAATCTCGCCACGCGTTTCGGATTTCCCCACCATTCACCATCGTCACCCTTGTTTGTCGCCGATGATGATAATACCAATAATAATTACAGCCGGTTTGCGCGTTTCGTAATCATTTTTTCGACTTGTTTATTGTTATTAACAATTTCGATAAGCGATTATATTTGTTTAATGGTCGACCGTGACTTCTTTCTTCATCAAAAACTCTTGCGAACAACTTATTATTATGCAGTTAGATGAACTACAGGTTTCCAGAGATGGAAAGTGTTATAGGGAAGCCATAGAACTATTGTAATCGAGGGTAAATTTTTTATTTTGGAGTGAAAAACCTGCGTGGATTAAAATATGGATGAGAATTGTTTTCATGTTGGAAGCGATCGTTTATAATAAGGTTTCACTAAAGCGACAGGTTACACCATCCATTGAAAATCAAAGTGTTTAAATTTGCATGTTTTTATTATTATTTTTTTAAACACAATGCCCAATCCTTCTATCAGTATACAATTGATATATTTTAACCTTGGATTTTGATTTATGGCCCAAACTTTGGTCACTCGATGCCGTCGGTTAGAAAACATTGGATTTAGCAAGACGGGGCAATTTGTTATAAACCAGTGAACTATAGCTTATCTTTCTTTATGTTCAAGATATTAATACATTTTCTAAAAGAGACTGCGTTGTAAAAAATAATATAGCACGTACTTTTATTATAATTATTAATGTAATAATATTTTGTATCATCTGCATAGTCTGAATAAGAATGTGAGCATATAAAATTCTCGTCAGAATTAAGTATGAGAAAGGACAGAAAATTATATTTAATCGAAAGGCCCGCTCAATTAAACATCACATCCGGAAATAATCCGGGTGATCTAATGCGCGAACCACTCGATGAATGGCGAGCGAGAAACGCGAAGGAGAAACGCGCCCGTCGATTTCTTCGCGTTCCTTTTTCGGGGGGAAAAAAGAGGGTCACGAACCCGCGCGCGCCATCCCAGCGCGGGAAAAACCCCGCGTCTAAATCTGTGTGGCCGGCTCTTATTTTCGGTCCGGAGGACCGAAATAGCGGGCCCTGTTTACGCCACCGGCTACCGCCGGCTATTTCTGGACGCGCCATTAACATTCCATACAAGATTTTTTTCTCAAATAATAATAATAAAAACATAATAAATATTTTACAAAACAAACCCAAAAGAAAACAAAAATACGTGCGGATGAAAATAAAGAGAAAAAAAAAACAACGATGGTGAGTTTATAGAAATCACTCATTCATGAATTAAAAAAAAACAACATGAGTAATTATGAATAATTAAGTTAAAATTAACTCCTTACACCTAACGGTAGAAAGGAAAAAGATTTAAAAAAAAAGTTAAAATTAAACTCTGCGTCTATCTTCTTAATATTGTAATACATCTTATTTTTAATCTATATTATTTCTCAATAGATTCTTCGTGGTAAAAATCAAGTACCACCTGAATAAGGGATACCTCAAGGCTCGCCCCATTCCCCACTTTTCTACAACCTCCATTGCCCTTACAAAATACCATTTTCTTTTGAACAATGGACTCCTCACTTCTCTACAAATTTTATCGTTTCTACAAAATACTATTTTCCAGTGAACAAGGGGTTCCTCAAGGCTCTTCCCAACTTCTCTACTCCTACAGAGTACAGGGTTCCTCGAGGCTCACGCCTTTCCCCACTTCTCTACAACCTCCACTGCTCCTACAGAATACCATTTTTCCCCTGAAGGAGGGGTTCCTCAAGGCTCACGCCTTTCCCTACTTCTCTACAACCTACATTGCTCCTACAGAATACCATTTTTCCCCTGAAGGAGGGGTGCCTCAAGGCTCACGCCTTTCCCCGCTTCTCTAAAACCTCCACTGCTCCTACAGAATATCATTTTCTCCCCTGAAGGAGGGGTACCTCAAGGCTCACGCCTTTCCCCACTTCTCTACAATCTCCACTGCTCCTACAGAATATCATTTTTCCCCTGAAGGAGAGGTTCCTCAAGGCTCACGCCTTTCCCTGCTTCTCCATAATCTTCACTGCTCCTACAAAATATCATTTTTCCCTGAACGAGGGGTTTCTCAAGGCTCTTCCCTTTGCCCACTCCTCTACAACCTTCACTGCTCCTACAGAATACCATTTTTCCCCTGAAGGAGGGGTGCCTCAAGGCTCTTCCCTTTGCCCACTTCTTTACAACCTTCACTGCTCCTACAGAATACAATTTTTCTCCTGAAGGAGAATTCTCTACAATCTTCATTGCTTCTACAAAATATAATTTTCCCCTGAATTCAAGACTAGAGATAGAAGGACTGGTCGAATACGTTACTATTCTATACAAACAGAGCAGAATGGTTCTAACAGGATGGTGCAGCCTGTCACAATGATGGAATTGTTATAAGAAACGCATGTTTTGCAAATAAAAAGTATTTACTTGGTAGCGAAATTCTAACAGGTTTGCTAGAATTGAATGATTTAAATACTCAAAACTCACCGTCATAGTTCCACTGATCGAACTCGCAGTGTCCGTAGTGGGTGTGCGGGTACGAGAGGCAGAGCTCGTCGCGCTCCTTCTGCTGTACAGGGTCGGTGATGGCCTTGCAGCAGAGCAGGTCGCCGGAGCGGGCCGCGATGTGAAGGGGTGAGTCGCCGGTGAGGTTCCTCGGGGAGGGCCTCGCCCCGGCCACGATCAGCCATCGCGCGACTTGCGACTGCCCGGTGATGACGGCGAGGTGCAGCGGCGACTGGGCGTCGTCGTTCGGCGTGTCCAGCAGCCTCGGATGCGTGGCCGCCCTTATCATCGCCAGCGCCACCTCCAGGAATCCGGTTATTATCGCTATGTGTAATTGTCTGCAACAGATAAAAACAAACTAATTCAAAGCACGAAATAAAAACGGTTTCAAAATGATTATACAGCGAGCATTCATGTCAAACGTTAAGTAAGTTCGGTTATTTTAATCAGTTAAAAAGTTAAAGGGTCGTATGAAGATTTCACTGCGAACTTTTCGTCGGCTGGAAAATATTGGTTTTTAGCAAGACGGGGCAACTTGTTACAAACTACCGATGGGCGAAATCGTTCATGACAGTAATAAAATAAAATAAATAAAAATAATCGATGCAGCAATTAAGTTTGAGGTTTAATCCAACCTGACTTCAGGTCAATCACAGACAAGTTGCCCCGTCTTGCTGAAATTATTGCCCCCAAAAAATATTGTTGATATCTCATTCAAGTATTGACGGGATCTACAGTAATTAAGTTTCAGGTTTAGTCATAACTTTTGCAGTTATTTACCAGAAATAGCTGCTTCAATGGATACTTGTCAAAAAATTGCAGTGCGAGTATTTTTTTGCAGGGTAGGAATAATCGAATTTTAGTGATCATTTTTCCTTGTTAAATTTAATTATATTTTCATGTTTCGCTTTACATAACTTTTATCGTTACGAGTCGCGAGTATTATTGTGTTGTGTTTTGGAGACCGCAATTTTTTTTTAAGGTCAAAAGACTGGCGAGCGTTGAAGCAGCAGCCGTGATGTGATGTAACGACCGATGCCAGGGAAATCCGACTTTACTATCGACCGACCCGTTTGCCGTGCGCCTCTCTCTTTCTCCGCATCGGAATACCTACAATATTTGTGACCAATTAAAAGAAAGGAGTAATTTTAATGGAGAATTAAAAATATATATATGTATATATATATATATGTATATATACAGAGAGCTTTTTTTATCAGTATACATTTCCCCTATGTATACCTGCAAACAACGCGAGTCAAATGCATTAATGTATGTGTGTTTAGTTGCCTATAATACCCAACTGAACACACATATGCCAAATAGTCAACTAAACATACACATATTAATTATTCAATGCGGTTGGCTCGCGTTTTTTGCAGGTATACATTTCCCCTAATGTATACTTATAAAAAAATCTCTCTGTATATATATATCAATGACCCCTTTCTACCCACATGGGTGTAGGGTAAGAATTAAAAATACTCCTTACAAATCCCAAAACGGTGTTCTTCCATCACAAAATCAACAATAACAAACAAATTCACCCATCTTTTGTATTAAATACCTTTTTTTTAAATGCTGTTTAATAAAATAATAATTAAATTTTATTTGATTTTATTTATTATTATTTAATTTAAATAAATAATAAACTGTAAGTGAATAAATACTAGAGATTTTCAAAGTCGATGTTTTCGATCCCCTGCAAAATTAATTTTATGATTTAATTTATTGAAAAACATCAATTTATTATTACTTTATTTATATAAAATTGGTAATTTAATTACCAACATTACCGGATTTTCCCAAATCTAATAAATACTCTTTTCTATTATTATAAATTCTCTTTTAAAGAGTGTATGATTAATTAATTTATTTTGCGTATGAGTGTGGGTTTATTATATCGCATTCTTTTTGTTTCATTTAGGTTTTTCCAGAGCCGCGTAACGAAAATCCGGTGTGATCCGGATCGAAGGAAGGAACTGCGACGAAGACAAAGCGGAATTGATGGAATGAAAAACGAAACGAAAAAATCGTGCCCTTGGACCTTCGGATTTTCCGCTCGCAATTTGTTTACGTACGCGCGTGCGAGTGTGTGTGTGGGACGAGAGATTGGAAATTGTCACCACCTCCGATAACGACGGCGCCGGCGTCCTTGATCGACGCTCCTTCCGCGATTATTCCGAACACGCTCGGGCCATTATGCATAAAATCGCTTATGCATGCGTATTTTGCATTTTTTTCGCTACCGCGAGCGAATTTTATGAATGGGTAGAATTTCAACAGACAATTGGAAATCGAGAGATTTTTTGAATTGGGATCGATAAGACTTTTGACTTGTTTGTTTTTATTTTTATAAACATTCTCTATTTTTTTTACACATTTAAATAATTTATAGTTATGTTCTCAATAGTGAAAATATAAATTTAATAGAAATTTAAGATAATAAATAGAAATAAGCCCATGACAGACTAACATCTTCATGCAAATTTTAAATTTTTACATAACTGTATATTAAATTTAAAGTTATTGTCTATATATGTATATATATATATATATATATGGGAATTTTAGATTATATATATATATAATCTAAAATCCCCATCTACCATAATGGTGGTGTCTGAATAAATATATACAGAGAGCTTTTTTTATCAGTATACATTTCCCCTATGTATACCTTCAAAAAACGCGAGTCAAACGCACTGAACCGATTAAATGTGTATGTTTAGTTGACTATTTGACATATGTGTGTTCAGTTGCGTGTTGTAGGCAACTAAACACACATACATTAATGCAATTAACTCGCGTATTTTGCTGGTATACATAGGGGAAATGTAAACTGATAAAAAAAGCTATTTTTTTTTGGTACAAATAAATATATTACGCTCTTTCTTACTTCCTCAAGAATATTTGTGCTTTTTTTACGGAATTTTTCCGAAGAAAAAAAAATCATCGAAAATAATCCGAGTTTAATGAACATCACTTAAACTGTTCCGTGTAAGTAATAATCAATGTTATTATTTTAATAGAATGTATATGTAATTTTTTTTAAATAAAAACACCGCAACGTTAAATGTTTCTGCATGCAAGGTAAATCGAGTTGAATCCAATCCGCATTAATGAATTAAATTCCATTGTTACAACAACACGCTCGTTGTAACAACAACGGGGAAATTCCGAAGTAAACAAAACAGCCGTTTTCCATTCAGGCACACGTGTCGACGATTTTGTTTCTCCTCTATTTTTTTTAATACACACTTCGTTTATTCTAAAACCATTAATTATTTAATTTTTTATTTATTTACGGGAAACCCCCTTTTTACAAAAACAGTTTACAAAAATATTTTACTTATTACCTTAAATTCTAAATTATGATGGTAATGGGGATTTTTCACGTGATTTTTTTTTAATTACATAAAACTAATATGAAGTAAGTAGTCAATCCAATATGAAATATTCGTGTAATTCTCCAAAATTAAACATTATTTACAATACACGACATATTTAATTTAAAAGAATAATAAATCATTTGGTTTGTTTCACAAATTAATGAAATTTAATTTTTAAAGCCAGCTTATTTCAACTATTTCAAACCTGTGTGTCCCGTTCGTTGTTTTCTTCTTTTCGATTAAAAGAAACACCGGTGAGAGAGCAACAGGTGCAGGAGTTTAATCCGTCCCGAAAGGGGCACAGCGTGAGACGCTTCTCGGAAAACGTCTGCGGATTTTCGAAACCCATTCAGCACACGACAACGATTCCGGACAGGGGATGGGATTTGAATGGCTTAACAAGTGCAATTATCAACAGCGATTAAAAACGAGGATGGCTAATCGATTTTTAAAAGGGTGGAGATTGTCAATAATCTTTTATTCCTGTGAAAAACGGGATAACAAAACAGACGAAATATATATATATATATATATATATATATACAGGGTGTTTCTAAATTGATGCGAAAGATTTTAAAGGGTGATATTCCAGCAAAAATTAAGGCGGGTCTTCCATACGATTTTTTCTTCAAAACCCCTTCCTCTCCAAGCTATATCACTTTAAAGTTGAAGACAAAAAATCACTATGGAACAGTTTAGAAGAATGAAATTTAGCATACAACTGTTTCTCGTAAATTTTGACGATTTTTATAACCCTTAAATATTATTACCCTCGACGCCCAATAAGGGTAAAAGAGGATAAGATTAAGAAAGAAAGAAATATTACAAGGGGTGAGAAATCAACACCTATTATAGTTATATCAGAATTGTTCAGTGCATTTTTCTATTAAAAAAAATATTAGAAAATCCCATTCCGAAAATTCATTATTGTCAAATTTGTATTTTGAGTACAAAATGTTAACTTTTCGATATTTTTATATATATATATATATATAATCGGAAGCAACCCCGACACCAATTGGTAAAAGGGGACATCGATTATATATATATATATATATATAATCAGAAGCCCCTTTTACCGATAAGTGTTGGCGTGATATTTTTTTGTAAAGGTAAAATTGAGCAATAGATTAATATTTCTATTATAATTTTTACTAAAATCGCGGAAGCTGTTCTTAAATTTTTTAGAGGATTTGTCTCATTTAATTTATTGCTAAATGAGCAACATGTAAGAAAAAATCCGTAAGCGAATAAATAAACCAGAAATTCTTCACAGAATATAAAATCCCTTGTGATATATATCTTAATAAAAAACGCTTCGTGAAGAGTGATTTAGTGGATAAAAATGTTTATCACGAAATATATATCCCTTGTGATTTATATCTTAGTCAATATTGCTTCTGTCAAGAGTGATTAGGTGGATAAAAATGTTTGTCACGAAATATAAATCCCTTGTGATTTACATCTAGGTCAAAAACGCTTCTATGAAGAGTGATTTAGTGAATTAGAATGTTAATCACGAAATATAAATCCCTTGTGATTTATATCTTAGTCAATATTGCCTCTGTCAAGAGTGATTAAGTGGATAAAAATGTTCATCACGAAATATAAATCGCTTGTGATTTATATCTTAGTCAATATTGCTTCTGTCAAGAGTGATTAAGTGGATAAAAATGTTTATCACGAAATATAAATCCCTTGTGATTTACATCTTAGTCAAAAACGCTTCTGTGAAGAGTGATTTAGTGGATAAAAATGTTCATCACGAAATATAAATCCCTTGTGATTTATATCTTAGTCAATATTGCTTCTGTGAAGAGTGATTAAATGGATAAAAATGTTTATCACGAAATATAAATCCCTTGTGATTTATATCTTAGTCAAAAACGCTTCTGTGAAGAGTGATTTAGTGGATTAGAATGTTTATCACGAAATATAAATCCCTTGTGATTTACATCTTAGTTAAAAACGCTTTTGTGAAGAGTGATTTAGTGGATTAGAATGTTTATCACGAAATATAAATCCCTTGTGATTTACATCTTAGTCAAAAACGCTTCTGTCAAGAGTGATTAAGTGCATAAAAATGTTTGTCACGAAATATAAATCCCTTGAGATTTATATCTTAGTCAAAAACGCTTCTGTGAAGAGTGATTTAGTGGATTAGAATGTTTATCGCGAATTATAAATCCCTTGTGATTTATATCTTAGTCAATATTGCTTCTGTCAAGAGTGATTAAGTGCATAAAAATGTCACGAAATATAAATCCCTTGTGATTTACATCTTCCGAAAATGCGTTAATTATAAATAATACATTTTCCAGGACTATTTTTTTTTTTCAGCTGAATGTTATTAGATATTGTTTGTGAAAATTGAATTCCTATGAAAAAAAAAACATGCAATCTGAATTATTGAATTAATCTGAATTTGTGCGCAACTGATAAATCCCTTGTGATTTCTAGCTATTATTATATAGAGTGACGTAAAGTTGTTATATTTACAAAGTGGATGAGTTTTTTTTGTGAAGCGTTTGTTAGAATACAATAATAAAAAATATACATTATTACTTGTTCTGTAAATAGGACGGCTAAATCATCAAATAAAAAAATAATAATTATAATTAATAAAAAATCGAAAAGTAATAATATTTTTTTTTAAAGCTGAATATTTTTAGATATTATTCATTGATGATTCAATACATTCAACTCTGATTCCGCAGGCATTAATTATCAATCATTTTCAGTAATCCGCTGCTCTGATCGTAATTTTTTCTCTTAATCACCGCGATTTTCCAGAAAACGCGAACAAGCCGAGGCCGCGAGACTTTCCGAAACCCTCGCGGATGCGACTTTTTCGTCGAGGATTTTCCGTTCGCCGGTCAGTCATCGCGATTTCAAGAAATTATTAACTCCTATTTTGTTTAATTATCTTTTTTTATATACGGTTCGTCGTCGCTCGCGGACCTCAGAATTTCGACCGTTGCGGCTTCCCGTTGAAACCGCAAACGTTCTTTGAAAATAACAAAATTACATTGTTAATGACAATCGGGGATATTCTGTGAATGGTAAGTTTAACGTGTACGTTATTTTTTTTTTATCATCACAGTCTAAGCAACTTTTGTAATATATATATATACAGAGAGGTTTTTTTTATCAGTATACATTATGGGAAATGTATAACTGCAAAAAAAACGCGAGTCAAACGCAATGTGTGTATGTTTAGTTGCTTATTTGGAATATATGTGTTCAATTATAGGCAATTAAACACACACATCAATGCGTTTAACTCGCGTATTTTGCAGGTATACATAGGGGAAATGTATACTGTTAAAAAAAGCTCTCTGTATATACATATAATTAATAACGTAATCATAAATATTTGCAGATATACATAGGGGACATCGATTATATATATATATATATATATATATAATCGATGTCCCCTTTTACCAATTGGTGTCGGGGTGGCAAATATTTATGATTACGTTATTAATTATATGTATATACAGAGAGCTTTTTTTAACAGCATACATTTCCCCTATGTATATCTGCATATATATTAGTGTTGGGCAAAATCGAATAATATTAGTAATCGAGTATTACTAAATGTGTCATTTAAAGTATTTAAAACGAAAAAGTAACTTCAAATTTATGTTTATTAACAAATGGGAAGTTATTTTTGATATTTTTATAATAAGTAACATTCATAAAATTATAATATACTTAATTTAGCAATAATAAAAGATCGACTTTGCCCATCACTAATATATATATATAAATATTTGCCCTCGACACCCAATACGGGTGAAAGAGGATAAGATTAAGAAACTGAACTGAATGTTTATAAAGTATGAAACATGAATATGTAATAAAATATGTAATAATGAAGCGATTTTTTTTGTTATTGTTGCCAACGCAGTTGGAGTATTGACATTTATATATACGTACAAATGTAGCTGCTGAAACAACTTGAAAATGCACAAAAGAAGAACGTGTGTGCTTTAGTTCTTAAAATGTTTTTCTTCTTCTTTAAATCGTGTAGAATAATCGAATTACATTTTAACAAAAGAACGTGCTTTTGTTCTTAAAAAAATATACATCTATTTTTTATATATTAAATAAAAATGATTTGAAAATAATTAATAAATTATTTTCACATTTAGCTGTGTGACTTTTGACTTACGTTACTTTTTTTTTAATAATTATGTTATATTTTAATTAACCCACGGGTTAAGTGAGAAGTTAATTAGTAATATTTTTTTTTCTTCGTTTAAATCATGACTTATATATTTGGTAAGTGAAGTACAACTTGTTTTCGAGTTTTATTGCATATCTCGACGCGGTATCACAAAGTTCACATAGGTCTTTTATTTTGCTCTCCCTCTCCATCCATCACGTATCCAATAAATTAACAGTTTAAACTGATTAGTTTAATCAGCGATTTAAATTTTGAATACTCCTCGGAATTGAACGTGTAACTTTTCAATGTAACATTTAACCACGTGGTTTTTTTTTTATTCATCCTTTTTTCGTATCCCACGATTTTCCCATTTCCAGGACCACGTCGGACTCCCCAACTTTTCAATGTATATTCGTAGCTATTCCATTGCTATTTGATTTATCAGATTTCGCAAGATGGACATGAAAGTGTCGCATTAACGTTAAATGTTGCTTTTAACGTCGGTGCAACGCTGTTTGTGAAATTTCGTCCGATGGGTTAAATACCAACATTTCGGAGGATCGAAATAAATTGAGGAATAATTCGAAGCGTAAAAACCCGGAGTCGCTTCGAATCGTTTCAATTATTTCGGCGGTTCGGCCGACCTTCGGGGTTTCCACGCGTTTACTTGCACACTCACGAATTTTCCAAATTGCATTCGGTAATCGTTACGTTTGACATGTGAAAATGCGACACACGGGCGTTTGAAACACCCCTCGTTTAAATGTTCTGCAAATATTTATCTCATTTAAATGTTCTGCAAATATTTATCTTGAGCCTCCCATTGTAAATGTTACCCAAGAGTGGTGCCATTTTCTGTAGGGGAATTCCATGTAAACATTTTTTTTTTAACTTTTTTCAGGAAATATTCAAAATTTTTATTCTCTTTTCTAACCTTTTAACTCCTCATTCTTTTAAAATCACCCATTTTTTTTTTCTTTAAAGATATTTTCATGTAATCAGTAAAGCCAATGCATTCTCCATTTAACAACATCAATTACGCGTGTATGTTTATGTCTAGCGTTGTTTTTTTTTAAATTATTTTCATTTAAATTTATTTATTCACTCTTTGTTTTTGAGTGTAATTGGATAACTTGAATAAAATTCCTTACTCCACTGTTATTCTTTGTTTCACCAGATGGTTCAATAAAGGATAAAAACTAACGAATTTTATTTAAGTTATCCAAATTACTTATGATATGGATTTCTTTATTGAACCATCTGGTAAAATAAAGAATAACAGTGGAGTAAGGAATTTTATTCAAGCTATCCAAATTACTTATGATATGGATTTCTTTAATGAACCATCCGGTAAAATAAAGAATAACAGTGAAGTAAGGAATTTTATTCAAATTATCCAAATTACTTATGATATGGATTTCTTTAATGAACCATCTGGTAAAATAAAGAATAACAGTGAAGTAAGGAATTTTATTCAAATTATCCAAATTTCTTATGATATGGATTTCTTTAATAAACCAACTGGTAAAATAAAGAATAACAGTGGAGTATGGAATTTTATTCAAGTTATCCAACACTTCGCATTATTCGACCCAATCAATGTTATCATATCAGAAGCGTTAACATTTTCGAAATGTGCGATTTGTTTATAATTTAACAAGAAAAACGAACAGATTATAATATAAAACAATTCAAAAGCTTGGATTACAAGATAACACTTGAATAAATCACAAAACTCGAATTACACGCTACGAAGCCAGCGCCATTAAATTCGCAGTGGAGGAATACAGCACTGAATTCTTGAAATGTCAAATCTGAGAGGTTATGTTAAAAAAAACGAGACTTTTATATTTTCAATTGAAACGCCGATGAATATTTCTGCTAAGCTCTTTTGGATTGCAACACCAGAGCAATTAAATTCGCAGCACTAAATTTTTGAAATTTCAAGCCTGAAATAAAAGCTCTGTTTTGGTTAATATAACCTCTATTAACCAAAACAGACCTTTTATTTTCCTAACCTGTGCGTATGACGGATTTCATACTTCCGATTGCTGGAATATTATTCGAAATCCATATCAGAAGTGTTCAAATCTTCGAACTGCACGATTTGCAAAAAAAAAACGAAAAGATTATAATATAAAACAAATTAAAAGTTTGCATTACAATATAACACTTGAATAATCTTGCCCTAACCTAAAAAAACACACTCGCAATTTGAATTACAACGAAGTCAACGCCATTAAATTCACAGTGGAAGAATTCTTGAAAATGTCAAGTTTGAGAGGTTATGTTAAGGCTTCCAAACTTTACAGTTTTTTCTTATTTTGAATTGAAACGAATATTTCTTCCAGCTTGAATCACGCAAAGCAGCTACCAACCAGGACAGCGCCATTAAATTCGCAGTGGAAGAACTCAGCACTAAATTTTGAAATGACAAACGTCTAAGAGGTTATGTTTCAACTGAAACTCTAATGAATATTTCTACCATTTTAAACTATTTTCCCATTAATCGCTTGGTAAAACATGATGGTTTGTTTCACGAAATATATTTTGTGATTTTTATTTAAATTAATATTCTTAGATATATATTTCTACCATTTTTTATTTTTTTTTTTGTTAATGCTTCATTTAATTAGTGATTTTTACTCATTCGAGTTTTCTCAACACCAATTTTTAAAATTATGCATCCCACCAACTGCGATTGCAATTCAACACCGAAACCAACGATCAATTCGTAGATACGAATTTATTTACATGTTAGATTCCTGAAAATGATCGCACGTTTCGGTCGCACAGGACTGTCAAATTCACGTATAAATCGCCATATAAATGACAGTTGTGTGTGCGACCGAAACGTGCGATCAATTACAAAAAAGAACCCAATGGTTATTTAGATACGAATTTATTTACGTGTGAATTTCACCGAATCCGTAGTATTCCTGAAAATGATCGCACGTTTCGGTCGCACAGAACTGTCAAATTCACATGTAAATCTCTATCTAAATGACGGTTGTGTGTGCGACCGAAACGTGCGATCAATTACAAAAAAAGAACCCAATGGTTATTTAGATACGAATTTATTTACGTGTGAATTTCACCGAATCCGTAGTATTCCTGAAAATGATCGCACGTTTCGGTCGCACAGAACTGTCAAATTCACGTGTAAATCTCTATCTAAATGGCAGTTGTGTGTGCGACCGAAACGTGCGATCAATTACAAAAAAAGAACCCGGTTATAGAAAATAGAAAACGAAAGTGTGTTATTTAATAATTGGGTATTGTATAAAATTGAGTTACGATTTTTCGTATAGCATAACCAGCGAATTAAAAGCTTTCCTTACAACACGTGTCGGAATTTAAATAAACACGCGCGCGTCACATTTATATTTACAATACGCATTCTTTTTTTTTCGGTTATAACATGAAATTCCGCGAGAGCGCGCTGCGGTCGCGCCTTATCATCCAATCACACCACGGCAAAACAACAAATAAAAACAAAAGGCAACTCACGTATCGCCGTCCTCGTCCTGTTCGTAAGAACCAATATCAGGAATCTTCGCGTAGCACTTCTCCGAATCCAGCTGTTGTTGTTGTTTTCCACTCTTGCTCAAATCGTTGAGTCCGGGTTGTTTGAGACTCAGGCTGGATAGCTCCAACAGGCAGGTTTCGATGCCGCTGTCCAGCCGCGCGGAGGAGGATCCGCCGAGCCTCATGGAGGAGGCGGATTGTAGCAGCTCCCCCGACTCCTGGACGATCTCCCCGGAGATGAAGCCGCTGTCCGTCGTCGAGGACGGCTGGCTCGGGTACTTGTCCTCCTCCGTCAACTTAGCGTCTGCAAATTCACCCGACATATTTGTTTTCTTTCTTTTTTTTTTTTTCGCTCTCTCTTAAACTAAAGAAACGCTGCACAACACGCTGTAATTTCGAAAATTCGCATCCAAAACTCTAATCAACACACATGTCGCAATTTAAAAATTCGTTCGCGCTTTTTAAAAATCAAATTTCGTTTTGTTTCTCTCTGTTCTCTTTTGTTTCGACCGTCACGTGTTCGCACGCGGCGCCTGCGACTCGACAACTGACGATCGGAGCGGCGCGGCGCACGCTCCACCGCCGCGGAGAAATCCGGGGATTCCCCAGACATGCGCACTGCGGCATTCCATTACTCAACAGCGGATTCCTTTTGTCTCTCTCGCTCCTTTCGGAAAAGAAATTACTCGCCGCCGGAATTTCTCTCTTTCCCGCTTCGGAAATACCGAAATTTGTTCCGTGTGTGTGTGCGGTGTGTGAGAGATAAGCGGTATTTCGGGATTCCGCGCGCAAATAATGAACGAAAAGGAAAAACCTGAGTGGATTCCTTTAAACAATACGAAACCCGGCGAAATTGGAATTGCGATGACGGAAATTTATTCATACAATCACAGATACAAAAAAAACTGATAATTAGAAAACGTAATGTTTTTATTTTTTTTGTAGAAAAATTACGAGTTTGAGAAAAAAAAATATAAAGCGTTAAATTCAAATTTGATAGCTTCAACTAATTTTTGTGCATCAAACTGTTCAGTGTTGAGTTTATAGCGAAAAACCAATCAATCAACAAAACTTTCAAAATTTTACTTTAAATGTAAAGTTTTTAGTTTTACATCAATTTTATCATTCTGTAAATTTACATTTAACAGCTTCAACTGATTTTTGACAGACTGTATTATATTTATAGCAATTGCATGTTGAAATGATGGCAAGATTTTGATTTTGAGCGCTCAATTTGCTCCACATTTTGATTTAACAGTCATTGTTGTCTAATTTTGACTTTATGGTCACCACAGCTCGCTCTCGTTGCCTAATTTTGACTTTAAAAATCACTATTGATCGCTTTTGTTGACTTTAAAATCACAAAAACTCTGCTATTCTTGCCTAATTTTGACTATATAGTCACTACAGCTCGCTCAAGGTACCTAATACTGACTTTAAAAATTACTATTGTTCGATTTTGTTCTCTAATGTTGACTTTAAAGTCACTATAGCTTGCTCTCGTTGCCTAATTTTGACTTTAAAGTCACTATAGCTCGCTTTTGTTGTACTACAGCTTGCTATTGTTGTAAAATTTTGACTTTATAGTCACTACAGCTCGCTCACGTTGCCTAGTGATAACTTTAAAGTCATTATAGCTTGCTATTGTTGCCTAATTTTGACTTTAAAGTCACTATTGCTCGCTTTTGTTGCCTAATGTTGACTTTAAAGTCACTACAGCTCGCTCACGTTGCCTAGTGATGACTTTAAAGTCATTATAGCTTGCTATTGTTGCCTAATTTTGACTTTATAGTCACCCTAGCTCGCACTCTTTGCCTAGTGATGACTTTAAAGTCATTATAGCTTGCTCTCATTGCCTAATTTTGACTTTAAAGTCACTATAGCTTGCTATTCTTGCCTAATTTTGACATTATAGTCACTACAGCTCGCTCACGTTACCTAGTGATGACTTTAAGGTCATTATAGCTTGCTATTATTGCCTAATTTTGACTTTAAAGTCACTATTGCTCGCTTTTGTTGCCTAATGTTGACTTTAAAGTTATTATAGCTTGCTCTCGTTGCCTAATTTTGACTTTAAAGTCACTATAGCTTGCTATTCTTGCCTAATTTTGACGTTATAGTCACTACAGCTCGCTCACGTTGCCTAGTGATGACTTTAAAGTCATTATAGCTTGCTATTGTTGCCTAATTTTGACTTTAAAGTCACTACAGCTCGCTCACGTTGCTTAATACTGACTTTAAAAATGACTAATGCTCGCTTTTGTTGCCTAATGTTGACTTTAAAGTTAATATAGCTTGCTATTGTTGTAAAATTTTGACTTTATAGTCAGCCTAGCTCGCACTCTTTACCTAGTGATGACTTTAAAGTCATTATAGCTTGCTCTCGTTGCCTAATTTTGACTTTAAAGTCACTATAGCTCGCTTTTGTAGTACTACAGCTTGCTACTGTTGTAAAATTTTGACTTTATAGTCACCCTAGCTCGCACTCTTTGCCTAGTGATGACTTTAAAGTCATTATAGCTTGCTCTCGTTGCTTAATTTTGACTTTAAAGTCACTATAGCTTGCTATTCTTGCCTAATTTTGACATTATAGTCACTACAGCTCGCTCACGTTGCCTAGTGATGACTTTAAAGTCATTATAGCTTGCTATTATTGCCTAATTTTGACATTATAATCACTATTGCTCGCTTTTGTTGCCTAATGTTGACTTTAAAGTCATTATAGCTTGCTATTGTTGCCTAATTTTGACTTTAAAGTCACTACAGCTCGCTCATGTTGCTTAATACCGACTTTAAAAATGACTATTGCTTGCTTTTGTTGCTTAATGTTGACTTTAAAGTTAATATAGCTTGCTATTGTTGTAAAATTTTGACTTTATAGTCACCCTAGCTCGCACTCTTTGCCTAGTGATGACTTTAAAGTCATTATAGCTTGCTCTCATTGCCTAATTTTGACTTTAAAGTCACTATAGCTTGCTATTCTTGCCTAATTTTGACGTTATAGTCACTACAGCTCGCTCACGTTGCCTAGTGATGACTTTAAAGTCATTATAGCTTGCTATTGTTGCCTAATTTTGACTTTATAGTCACTACAGCTCGCTCACGTTGCTTAATACAGACTTTAAAAATGACTATTGCTCGCTTTTATTGCCTAATGTTGACTTTAAAGTCATTATAGCTTGCTATTGTTGCCTAATTTTGACTTTATAGTCAATACAGCTCGCTCACGTTGCTTAATACTGACTTTAAAAATGACTATTGCTCGCTTTTGTTGCCTAATGTTGACTTTAAAGTTAACATAGCTTGCTATTGTTGTAAAATTTTGACTTTATAGTCAGCCTAGCTCGCACTCTTTGCCTAGTGATGACTTTAAAGTCACTATTGCTCGCTTTTGTTGCCTAATGTTGACTTTAAAGTCATTATAGCTTGCTATTGTTGCCTAATGTTGACTTTAAAGTCATTATAGCTTGCTATTGTTGCCTAATTTTGACTTTATAGTCACTACAGCTCGCTCATGTTGCTTAATACCGACTTTAAAAATGACTATTGCTCGCTTTTGTTGCCTAATGTTGACTCTAAAGTTAATATAGCTTGCTATTGTTGTAAAATTTTGACTTGATAGTCAGCCTAGCTCGCACTCTTTGCCTAGTGATGACTTTAAAGTCATTATAGCTTGCTCTCGTTGCCTAATTTTGACTTTAAAGTCACTATTGCTCGCTTTTGTTGCCTAATGTTGACTTTAAAGTCATTATAGCTTGCTATTCTTGCCTAATTTTGACTTTATAATCACCGTAGCTCGCACTCATTGCCTAGTGATGACTTTACAGTCATTATAGTTTGCTATTGTTGCCCAATTTTGACTCTACAATCACTACAGTTCACTGTTGTGACCTAATTTTGACTTTATGGCCAATACAGCTCACCCTCGTTGCCTAATGTTGACTTTAAAGTCAGTAAAGCTTACTATTCTTGCCTAATTTGACTTTATAATCACTATAGCTCGCTCTCGTTGACTTTAATGTCATTATAGCTTGCTATTGTTACCTAATTTTTATGTTAAAGTCACTACAGTTCACTTTTGTAACCAAATTTTGATTTTATAGACACTATTGCTCACTTTCGTTGCCTAGTTTTGACTTAAAAATCTTTATATTTCATTTCGGTTGCCTAATTTTGACTTTATAGTCACTACATCTTGCTCTCATGGCCTAATTTTGCCTTTAAAATCTCTACCGTTCACTGTTACGATATAATTTAGACTATATAGTTACTAAAACTCGCTCTCGTTGTCTAATTTTGAAATTTAACAACATTACATTTCAATAGTCACAGAGCTAAATGTGGAAATAATTTATTAATTATTTTCAAATCATTTTTATTTAATATATTACATTTCATTTCAGTTTCCTAATTTTGACTTTAAAGTCATTACAGCACCATAAAATGAGCGTCTTTAATGCAGGTTTTTTTTCTGCGGATTTTTTTTTTATTTCTTCCGTTATTGTTTTCCTAATCCAATTAATTAGTAAGCATGTTATTTTTAGCTAGCATCAATTTCGGTTGTAATAAAAAAACCCGCAACTTTCTACAGCAAGAAAGAAAGGTTTATATAACATAACTCTCATACACACACACATGCACGCACTAAACTATTTGGGAATTATCCACATTGCGAAACTGAACAACAACACAAAAAAAAAACTGCGAAAGAAATTTCACTTCAACCAGGGTATTCCGAACGAGAGGGTATTGCGACAGCGAATCGTTCTCTCTCTGCAAATAGTTTTTAGTGGGAATCGCCCCAATAATATTGAACCCGTGAGGGAATGGGTTTTTCGTTTTTTCAATGTTTTCTTTTTTTTTAGGGAATTTTATCGGCAATCAAATGATTCGACTCGCCCCGTCTGTAGTCATAACAGATGGGGAAGATCCATTTGATTGCTGATAAAATTTGCGCAAAAAAAAAGAAAATATTGAAGAAACGAAAATCCTATTTCCTCTCAAGTTTAATTAACTAAATCGAATGATATTGATTTTGTTATATCCTAATAATAATTCAACAATAAATATCGATATTATTATTATACCAAAATTATTTTGGTGGCCTAAATTGGTTAAAAAAAATTCACTAAAAAAAAGAAAACATTGATATAAGCAAATTATAGTTGTTGAGTAATTAGTATAAATGGAATAATATTGATATTTATTGTTGAATTATTATTAGGATATAACAATTTGTTAATTAAACAAAAAAACGAAGATGATTCCGCGGAGAAAGGTCGTTAAATAATTAAGATGCGCCGGCCGTGATGCTAATAATGGCAATAAAAAAAGCGAGGAGTGAGAAGAGAAAAAACTTTCTCCCGGCTTTTAAAATTTGCGCCGCCGCGAGGAAAATAATTTACGAGGGGAAATCCGCGATTTCAACCTCGTATCGGAATACACTCAACAACGGAAAAAAAAAAGATTATATGTAGGCGCGCGTAAATGAAACAAAAAATTATTACACAGCGCAAATATTTGCGTTGCGATAACGGTTTAGGATTTCCACGCACCGCACGAGTTTTTCCCTCTACTTTTTGTTCAGTGCGTGTTTTCCTTTGCGGTAATCGGGGAAACTTATTTCTACAATCATCGCAGCAAAAAAAAAAAACGGTTTGTGGGAATTGAGTTTGGAGTCAAAAATGAGGATTGCAAGTGACTGCAGAAATAAATTTAAGGGGGCATTTATAGTCAGTTCTTTTTGTTAATTATAGTTTTCGTTGTTTATAATAACAATTATAATTAAAAACAAAACTAATTATACAGATTTATCTCTGCCAAGGAACGTTCGATGAAATTTTTGTAAGGGTTTGCCATAAAACAAAAAATTGTCCAGATTTATTTCAGCTAAGGAACGTTATATGAAATTTGGGTGATAGCTTGTCACACATTTATGACAAACTCTTACTCAAATTTCATCGAACGTTCCCTAGCAGAAATAAATCTGGACAATTATTTGTTTTTTTTATGCCAAACTCTTATCAAAATTTCATCGAACGTTCTCTAGCAGAAGTAAATCTAGACAATTATTTGTTTTTTTTTTGTATGCAAAACTCTTATCAAAATTTCATCGAACGTTCCTTAACAGAGATAAATCTGGGCAATTAATGGTTTTTTTTTAATTATATGTTTTGTTGTTTACAAGTACAGATAGAATCACCAGAAAATTGGAATCAAGAAGTAGGAGCAAAAGAAGAAGAGGGCGATCCAGAAGAAAATTCAAGAAATAAGGATGAAGAAGGGAATATAATCAAGATAATGTCAAGAGACAGGAAAAAGTTGAAGGAAGAGAAATCAGAAGTCCCATCCGATAACTGAAAGGATATAAGGATTCGTTGTTTATAAGTAAATGTTACCCAAATGGCATGGAATGACAAGTTATAGTGACTTCAAAGTCCAAATTAGACTGAACAATTTTATTAAATTAATTAATTTATTTAGCGATTGACAAAATTTGCCCTTCCTTCACCTTTAGAAAGCTTTTATAACTTTTGTTCATTATTTAAAGTCATCGTTTTAAAATTCTGGAAGTTCCCGAAGAAAAACCGAGTGAATAACCAAGACCCCCAATAAATAACATCCGCGTATTTACACTGAAACCTAATAATAATAAATAAATCGCGCGCTACTGTGGTTTTTCCTCAAAACAGAAACACATGATTTTCTGTTGTTGCTTTTTTTCATTTATTTCCTCCAAACAGACCATTATTTAATTTTATCATGAAGCAAAGCTATTTTTTTTACTTTGATTCTCCTTGATAGTGGTTACTCACCGAAACTAGTCGGAAAATAAAGTAAAAATTTGAGAAACAAAAAAAAAACAAGTGTTTTAATATCCTGCATTACTAATTAACATAAGTTGCAGTAGCTCAAGGGAAAACAATTTATTAATTATTTTCAAATTCGTTTCATTTAATTAAAATTTAAACAAGTTAGTCCTCTTCATTCAGAATTATTGTATTAAACTTCTGTATTAAACGTTTATTTATAGTTAATACATCATTATTAAGTTGTTTTTTTTATTCATATATAAAAAAATGCGGATTGAAAAATAAAAACCAAATAATAAAATATTTTACGGTTGATTTGGGCGAACAACAATTTCGCGCGTATAGTCTGATGACGCAAATCGCTTGCTGTTTTGTAAATAACTACCAAAAAAAATATATATAGGAAACAAAACAAGAGAAAATAAGAGAGAGAAAGAGATGTTTGTGATCTGCAATAATTTCTGTGTTATTAAATGGATTTTTTTGTTGAAAGATGAAATAACAGAATTATAAGCTCTAATAATAATAATAGTAATTCCCCGTCTTTTAATTCGATTCGCACGAAACCAACTAACTTGCATTGCCTGTAAAGTCACTGCAGCTTATTTTAGTTGCTTAAAAATTATTTTAAAATCACATAAACTGACTTTTATTGTCAATTTTTGACTGTGAAGTCATTACAGCTTATTTTAGTTGCTTAAAAATTACTTTAAAGCCACATGAACCAGCTTTCATTGCTAGTAGGTCAGTTTACGTAACTTGAAAGTCAGTTTTAAACAACTAAAATCAGCTGAAGAGCCTTTACAGTCAAAAATTAGGCAATAAAAGTCAGTTTATATGAACTCAAAGTCGTTTCTAAGCAACTTGTAGTGACTTTAGAGTCGATATATTTGCCTAATTTTGTCTTTATAGACAATATAACTTGCTCTTGTTGCCTAATTTTGACTTTAAAGTCAAATTTCTTTGTCAGTGAGTCAGTTTATGTAACTTTAAAGTCAGTTTTAAGCAACTAAAATTAGCTGAAGAGCCTTTACTGTCAAAATTAGGCAATAAAAGTCAGTATATATACATTCAAAGTCATTTTTAAGCAACTTGTAGTGACTTTAAAGTCATTATAGCTTACTATTGTTGTCTAATTTTGTCTTTAAAGTCACTACAGCTCACTTCGAGTGCTTAATTTTGACTTTACAGCCACTGTAATTCATTATCCTTGTCTAATTTTGACTATAAAGTTACTATCGCACGTTATCATTGTATAATTTTGACTTTATAGTCACTATAACTTACTCTCGTTGCCTAATTATGACTTTAAAGTCACTGTAGTTTGCTCTCGTCGACTAATTTTGACTTTACAATCATTGTTGTTGTTTAAATTTGACGTGTAGTCATTGTCAATGCCTGATTTTGACTTTAAAGTCAACTTTCATTGCCAGTCAGTCAGTTTATGTAACTTCAAAGTCAGTTTTAAGCAACTAAAATTAGCTGAAGAGCCTTTACTGACAAAATTAGGCAATGAAAGTCAGTTTATATGAATTCAAAGTCATTTTTAAGCAACTTGTAGTGACTTTAAAGACATTATAGCTTACTATTATTGTCTAATTTTGACTTTACAATCATTGTTGTTGTTTAAATTTGACGTGTAGTAATTGTCATTGCCTGACTTTGACTTTAAAGTCAAATTTCTTTGTCAGTGAGTCAGTTTATGTAACTTTAAAGTCAGTTTTAAGCAACTAAAATTAGCTGAAGAGTCTTTCCAGTCAAAATTAGGCAATAAAAGTCAGTTTATATGAACTTAAAGTCATTTTTAAGCAACTTGTAGTGACTTTAAAGTCATTATAGCTTACTATTGTTGTCTAATTTTGTCTTTAAAGTCACTACAGCTCACTTCGAGTGCTTAATTTTGACTTTACAGCCACTGTAGTTCATTATCCTTGTCTAATTTTGACTATAAAGTTACTATCGCACATTATCATTGTATAATTTTGACTTTATAGTCACTATAACTTACTCTTGTTGTCTAATTATGACTTTAAAGTCACTGTAGCTCGCTCTCGTCGCGTAATTTTGACTTTACAATCATTGTTGTTGTTTAAATTTGACTTGTAGTAATTGTCATTGCCTGATTTTGACTTTAAAGTCAACTTTCATTGCCAGTCAGTCAGTTTATGTAACTTTAAAGTCAGTTTTAAGCAACTAAAATTAGCTGAAGAGCCTTTATTGTTAAAATTAGACAATAAAAATCAGTTTATATGAACTTAAAGTCATTTTTAAGCAACTTGTAGTGACTTTAAAGGCATTATAGCTTACTATTGTTGTCTAATTTTGACTTTAAAGTCACTACAGCTCACTTCGAGTGCTTAATTTTGATTTTACGGCCACTGTAATTCATTATCCTTGTCTAATTTTGACTATAAAGTTACTATCGCACATTATCATTGTATAATTTTGACTTTATAGTCACTATAACTTACTCTTGTTGTCTAATTATGACTTTCTAGTCACTATAATTTACTCTCGTTGCCTAATTATGACTTTAAAGTCACTGTAGCTTGCTCTCGTCGCCTAATTTTGACTTTACAATCATTGTTGTTGTTTAAATTTGACGTGTAGTCATTGTCATTACCTGATTTCGACTTTAAAGTCAACTTTCATTGCCAGTTAGTCAGTTTATGTAATTTTGAAGTCATTTTTAAGCAACTAAAATTAAAACAGTCAAAATTAGGCAACAAAAGTCAGTTTATATGAATTTAAAGTCATTTTTAAGCAACTAAAATTATTGGTAATAACTTTAAAGTTACTGTAGCTTACTATTGTTACCTAATTTTGACTTTAGAGATAATACAACTCGTTCCCGTTGGCTAATTTTGACTTTATAGTCACTGTAGTTCATTATCCTTATCTAATTGTTAGTGTAAAGTTACTATCGCATGTTATCATAGTCAATATAACATACCCTCGTTGCCTAATTATGACTTTAAAGTCACTACAAGTCACTGTAGCTTGTCCTCGTTGTCTGATTATGACTTTAAAGTCACTGTAGCTTGTTCTCGTTGCCTAATTTTGACTTAACAGTCACTATAGTTCGCTTTTGTTGCCTAAAGTTGACTTTAAAGCTTGCGATTGTTGCCTAGTTGTGACTTTAAAGTCATTGTAGCTTACTGTAATTGCCTAATTTTGACTTTAAAGTCAATATAGCTTGCGATTGTTGCCTAATTGTGACTTTAAAGTCATTGTAGCTTACTGCAATTGCCTAATTTTGACTTTAAAGTCACTATAGCTCACTATTGTTACCTGATTTTGACTTTAGAGACAATACAAGTTGCTCCCGTTGCCTAATTTTGACTTTACAGTCATTGTAGTTCATTATCCTTATCTAATTTTGACTGTAAAGTTACCATCGCACGTTATCATAGTCAATATAACATACTCTCGTTGCCTAATAATGACTTTAAAGTCACTGTAGCTTGTTCTCGTTGCCCAATTTTGACTTTACAGTCACTATAGTTCGCTATTGTTGCCTAAAGTTGACTGTAAAGGTTGTGATTGTTGTTTAGTTTCGGCTTTATAGTCGCTATAACTTGCGATTGTTACCTTATTGTGACTTTAGAGTCACTAAAGCTTATTGTACCATAAAATGAGCGTTTCAGTTGAGCAGTGTGGTTTATTGGTATTATGGTATTATTAAAAAAAACTATTTTAATAGAAACTTCACAAATCGCCTTCACAAATCGGGTATTTATCCAAAAAAAGGGCAATTAAAAGAACGGAACCCGATAGCGTGCACACACACATACGGAAAGTTTGAAATCGCGGAAAAATCCGACGCGAAGTCACAAACAACACGTTTTTGGGAAATCCCGAAGCATTTTTTTTTTGCTGTCTGAGGTTAAAAAATAACAATAACAGTTTACCTCTGAAATACTGTCGGAGCACATTTCTCACTAAATCCAACCGCGACATCAGGAAAAACACGAAACGTTCTTCGTTCTCCTTATCACCTCAGAAAATTTCCGATTGTTCACAACTGTAACGCGCGTGGCACGCGAGCGCGGTCTCATCGAAAAAAAAAAACAATAACATCAAAAAAAAAAAGAGGATTTGAATTGAAAACTCGCGCGCGTTTATTAAATTTAAAACACAATTATTTAGTTGTTGAGTGAACGGCGCGAAAAGCAATGGACGACTGGAGTGTTATCGACCGCGCCGCTCCGTTTATGTATACCCGCACAAGCACCTATCGTCGGTTTCGAATCGGAGATGCCCGGACGACAGGACTGTAGAGCATGCACAGAGCCGAGCGAGCGAGTCCGTGGGGATTCCCGATTGTGCGTGCTCTTCGGCATTCGCGGTTTTTGCTTTGTTTATTTTTTTTATTATTATCTCAGGGGAGGGAAAAATTACGAGGAAACCAAACATCTTATCACCGAACAACCGAAAAGGATACAGTATTAATAACAAAAAAAAACCTAATAAAATTTCTGTACTATATTAAAATTATCTTACTTGAAATTATCAATTGTAATGGGCGGGGAAGAATTATTAGTCCATTTTCCAAAAACAGCGCACAAAATAAATTATATTAAGTAGCGTTCTTTTTTGTTGCATTGAATTTCTTTCGGATCAAAAATTTGTTGCATGATGCAATATTTTATTGATGTGCAACAGCAGGTGTACATTATGCAATTCAATGTCCGGCGGGGTATTTGCCCGGGAAGTAGTTATTTTAATGTGCATTTGTTTAAAGTACTCACGTTACGTAAGTTAAAATGTCATGTGGAAATGATTTATTAATTATTTTCAAATCATTTTTTATCTAATTTAAATCGGAAAAAAAAACGCTACGCGAAAAAGCGGGGTGTTTTTTTTTTTAGGTTCGATGCGGAGTTCGTAGCGTTTATTTTGATTCTCAACGCAACGATAAGAATGACATTTTTTTTTTTTTATTTAGTCAAGACGGATTGCGAAAGTCAGGATTTAAATGGAAAAGCTTGCTACGCGAAAAAAACGGGATTTTTTTTTAAAGGATGATGCGTAACATTTTTTTTACTTCTAATATTTAAGGGTTGATTCTTGGATCTTGGAGGCGTTCACTTCGTGGTACATTTTCAATTTTGATATAAAGAAAACACTTAACTTTTTTTATACCACTTTTATTTTACTTTAGTGACTAGTTTCAATTACACGGTAATCATTATCAAACTAGTCACTAAAGTAAAATAAAAGTGGTGTAAAAAAGTTAAGTGTTTTCTTTATATCAATATAAGGATTGATAATGAAATACCTCTCATGAATTAGAATTTAATTCAAGTTGGATTTTAATGAAACGTGAACGCGTTTTAGGTTAGGTTTTATTTCATATCCGATTTTGATCTGTCAAACATTGAGGTTAGGTTTTTAAAGCTTACAATTACCCTTAAAAACATAACCTCAATGTTTGAGGTTGAAACGTGAACGCGTTTTAGATTAGGTTTTATTTCATATCCGATTTTGATCTGTCAAACATTGAGGTTAGGTTTTTAAAGCTTACAATTACCCTTAAAAAACATAACCTCAATGTTTGACAGATCAAAATCGGATATGAAATAAAACCTAACCTAAACCGCGTTCACGTTTCAACCTCAAACATTGAGGTTATGTTTTTAAGGGTAATTGTAAGCTTTAAAAACCTAACCTCAATGTTGACAGAATATCATTCAAATATTCAAAATGGAAATGAATCGGTAAAGGCGATTTTTTTTTATATTTAGTGAATGCGAGATGAACGCGATTGGGGTTGGATTTTATTTCACATCTGATTTTGATCTGTAAAACGTTTATGTTTTTAAGGGTTAATCGCAGAACTTTAAAACAATAAAACAAACTATGATAACAAAGGAAAAAATGATATTTGCTTTTCGAATGGAAAATTATTATTTTTTTTTAATAAGTGTATATATTTTTTACAAAAACAAAAATGTGCGATCGATTTACTGGCAATTTTGGCTAATTTGGTGCTGCGGGGACTTTCCGTGATTGCGCCCGCATCTGCGCCTGGAACTAATTGCTCCCCCGAAATTCCAACGACGATGGCTTTTTAACGGAAAGGGGGGAAACCAGAAACGTGCGAAATGTGCGAGGCTAGGATAACGACTGTACGGGTCTTCAGTTAGGAAATTCCGTCACACGTGCCTTTTCTGCCAATATCTCAACCCCGCGGGAAATACCAATTGAAGGAAATACCAACGGAGTTTCCGTTTAAATCGATTCGAAATAAAAATTAAGAACAATTAATCTCAAAAGAAAAAAGAAAACACGGATTTTATTTAAAATTTTATATATTTAAATAATTAATTTCATATTTCAATTCAATTAGGGATATTGAATTGAAATATGAAATTAATTACCACCATTATGGTAGATGGGGATTTTAGATTATACAGAGAGGTTTTTTTTTATCAGTATACATTCCCCCTATGTATACCTGCAAAAAACGCGAGTCAAACGCATTGAACCGATTAATGTGTGTATGTTTAGTTGACCATTTGGCATATGTGTGATCAGTTGCGTGTTATAGGCAACTAAACACACATGCATTAATGCATTTGACTCGCGTTTTTTGCAGGTATACATAGGGGAAATGTATACTGATAAAAAAAGCTCCCTGTATATATATATATATATATATATATATATATATTTCAATTCAATTCATTTATTTACGGTAAATCACCTTTATACAGAATAATAACAATATTCAAAATGTTTAGATAAATAATGTGTAAATTTAAACACTCGTTCTATATTTGTGGTATTAATTGTAAAACTATTGAAGATGACTACATCGCAGTCGAAATACGTAATTAGTAAAAAATAAATATTTGTGAAGAAACGTTTTTACAAGTGTTTTTCTATATTAATTAGTGTTATTTGTCAAATTCAAATTAGTTGTAACTTTGAAAATGATCGTAACTGATCGAAATACGTGTCAGGCAACTCAAGATAAAAACATGGAACAACCTTTTTCATATTGCCTAAATTAAATGACTTGTTATTTAATTTAGGCAATATGAAAAACGTTTGAAATTAATTATTTAAATATATAAAATTGTCAATAAATTCCGCGTTTTTTTTTTGGTTTCTTCAATTAAAGTATATTAATGGTACTTTACTTTAAATTTAAAAAAAAAACAATATTTCCCGAGGTTTCTTCAATTAATATTAAATGTAGAAAGAAAATAATATTTGCTTCGCGAGGTTTCTTCAATTAATATTAAATGTAGAAAAAAATAATATTTGCTTCGCGAGGTTTCTTCAATTAATATTAAATGTAGAAAAAAATAATATTTGCTTCCCGATGTTTCTTCAATTAATATTAAATGTAGAAAAAAATAATATTTGCTTCCCGAGGTTTCTTCAATTAATATTAAATATAGAAAAAAATTATATTTGCTTCGCGAGGTTTCTTCAATTAATATTAAATGTAGAAAAAAAATAATATTTGCTTCCCGAGGTTTCTTCAATTAATATTAAATGTAGAAAAAAATAATATTTGCTTCCCGAGGTTTCTTCAATTAATATTAAATGTAGAAAAAAATAATATTTGCTTCCCGATTTTTCTTCAATTAATATTAAATGTAGAAAAAAATAATATTTGCTTCCCTAGGTTTCTTCAATTAATATTAAATGTAGAAAAAAATAATATTTGCTTCCCGATGTTTCTTCAATTAATATTAAATGTAGAAAAAAATAATATTTGCTTCCAGAGGTTTCTTCAATTAATATTAAATGTAGAAAGAAAATAATATTTGCTTCCCGATGTTTCTTCAATTAATATTAAATGTAGAAAAAAATAATATTTGCTTCCCGAGGTTTCTTCAATTAATATTAAATGTAGAAAAAAAATAATATTTGCTTCGCGAGGTTTCTTCAATTAATATTAAATGTAGAAAAAAAATAATATTTGCTTCCCGAGGTTTCTTCAATTAATATTAAATGTAGAAAAAAATAATATTTGCTTCCCGATTTTTCTTCAATTAATATTAAATGTAGAAAAAAATAATATTTGCTTCCCGATGTTTCTTCAATTAATATTAAATGTAGAAAAAAATAATATTTGCTTCCCTAGGTTTCTTCAATTAATATTAAATGTAGAAAAAAATAATATTTGCTTCCCGATGTTTCTTCAATTAATATTAAATGTAGAAAAAAATAATATTTGCTTCCAGAGGTTTCTTCAATTAATATTAAATGTAGAAAAAAATAATATTTGCTTCCCGATGTTTCTTCAATTAATATTAAATGTAGAAAAAAATAATATTTGCTTCCCGATGTTTCTTCAATTAATATTAAATGTAGAAAAAAATAATATTTGCTTCCCGATGTTTCTTCAATTAATATTAAATGTAGAAAAAAATAATATTTGCTTCCCGATGTTTCTTCAATTAATATTAAATGTAGAAAAAAATAATATTTGCTTCCAGAGGTTTCTTCAATTAATATTAAATGTAGAAAGAAAATAATATTTGCTTCCCGATGTTTCTTCAATTAATATTAAATGTAGAAAAAAATAATATTTGCTTCCCGAGGTTTCTTCAATTAATATTAAATGTAGAAAAAAATAATATTTGCTTCCCGATGTTTCTTCAATTAATATTAAATGTAGAAAAAAATAATATTTGCTTCCAGAGGTTTCTTCAATTAATATTAAATGTAGAAAGAAAATAATATTTGCTTCCCGATGTTTCTTCAATTAATATTAAATGTAGAAAAAAATAATATTTGCTTCCCGAGGTTTCTTCAATTAATATTAAATGTAGAAAAAAATAATATTTGCTTCCCGATTTTTCTTCAATTAATATTAAATGTAGAAAAAAATAATATTTGCTTCCCTAGGTTTCTTCAATTAATATTAAATGTAGAAAAAAATAATATTTGCTTCCCGATGTTTCTTCAATTAATATTAAATGTAGAAAAAAATAATATTTGCTTCCAGAGGTTTCTTCAATTAATATTAAATGTAGAAAAAAAATAATATTTGCTTCCCGATGTTTCTTCAATTAATATTAAATGTAGAAAAAAATAATATTTGCTTCCAGAGGTTTCTTCAATTAATATTAAATGTAGAAAAAAATAATATTTGCTTTCCGATGATTCTTCAATTAATATTAAATGTAGAAAAAAATAATATTTGCTTCCCGATGTTTCTTCAATTAATATTAAATGTAGAAAAAAATAATATTTGCTTCCAGAGGTTTCTTCAATTAATATTAAATGTAGAAAAAAAATAATATTTGCTTCCCGATGTTTCTTCAATTAATATTAAATGTAGAAAAAAATAATATTTGCTTTCCGATGATTCTTCAATTAATATTAAATGTAGAAAAAAATAATATTTGCTTCCCGATGTTTCTTCAATTAATATTAAATGTAGAAAAAAATAATATTTGCTTCCAGAGGTTTCTTCAATTAATATTAAATGTAGAAAAAAATAATATTTGCTTCCCGATGTTTCTTCAATTAATATTAAATGTAGAAAAAAATAATATTTGCTTCCCGATGTTTCTTCAATTAATATTAAATGTAGAAAAAAATAATATTTGCTTCCCGATGTTTCTTCAATTAATATTAAATGTAGAAAAAAATAATATTTGCTTCCCTAGGTTTCTTCAATTAATATTAAATGTAGAAAAAAATAATATTTGCTTCCCGATGTTTCTTCAATTAATATTAAATGTAGAAAAAAATAATATTTGCTTCCAGAGGTTTCTTCAATTAATATTAAATGTAGAAAAAAATAATATTTGCTTCCCGATGTTTCTTCAATTAATATTAAATGTAGAAAAAAATAATATTTGCTTCCAGAGGTTTCTTCAATTAATATTAAATGTAGAAAAAAATAATATTTGCTTCCCGATGTTTCTTCAATTAATATTAAATGTAGAAAAAAATAATATTTGCTTCCCGATGTTTCTTCAATTAATATTAAATGTAGAAAAAAATAATATTTGCTTCCCGATGTTTCTTCAATTAATATTAAATGTAGAAAAAAATAATATTTGCTTCCCGATATTTCTTCAATTAATATTAAATGTAGAAAAAAATAATATTTGCTTCCCGATGTTTCTTCAATTAATATTAAATGTAGAAAAAAAAAATAATATTTGCTTCCCGAGGTTTCTTCAATTAATATTAAATGTAGAAAAAAATAATATTTGCTTCGCGATGTTTCTTCAATTAATATTAAATGTAGAAAAAAAATAATATTTGCTTCCCGATGTTTCTTCAATTAATATTAAATGTAGAAAATAATAATATTTGCTTCCCGAGCTTTCTTCAATTAATATTAAATGTAGAAAAAAATAATATTTGCTTCCAGTTTAATTTTAGTGCTAATGTCATGCACTTTAATTGTAATTGGTTTTATTTTAATTTACAAGTTGGTATTTTGTATGAACATGAATGAAATTAAACCTTATCAAAATTTGTTGTCTATCTTCAATTGTTTTCGAGATATACGTCAGAAGTAAAATCTTGCCAAATTTTGGGATATTAAGATATTTGTAAAACATATAAATTATCACAATTTAAATCAAATCAAAGAAGTGAATGTAATATAAATTAATAATAAATTCTCGCTCAACTTTAATTTGTTTCTCGTTGAGCGTTTTAAACGATCACGATGAAACATGAATTATCAAGATTTTTATTAAACGCAATATACTTGAACTGAATACATTACATGGGAAATTTGATAGAGTCCTTTAAACTATAACTGCGTCGCAATGCTTTCGGAACGAAACAGAAAAAAAATGTAGTGGGAAAACCCCGTGATAAGAAATTATGTGAATACACCAAAACAAAATGGCCGTCCTTATCGTTAATCTGAAAATAATTATGCTAATACTTTCCTCAACGAAATCGACAGCCACGCGGCAAATTAAATTCAAGAATTTTGAAGAATTAAATTGACAATCAAAAATCGATACATAATCAGAATGTAACTTTTTATAAATTAAATAAAAATAATTAATAAATTATTTTCCCTTTAGCCACCGTGATATTATGAGTTATGTTACATATGTTTAAATTACTTATGTAACATAAGTCATATTATGACTTGAACATGAACATTATGACTTATGTTGCATAAGTTTAAATTACTTATGTAACATAAGTCATATTATGACTTGAACATGAACATTATGACTTATGTTGCATAAGTACTTTAAACTTATGTAACATAAGTCATAATATGGCTTATGTTACATAAGTACTTTAAACTAAGTCATAATATGACTTATGTTACATAAGTTTAAAGTACTTATGCAACATAAGTCATAATGTTCATGTTCAATAATAGCTAAAGGGAAAATAATTTATTAATTATTATCAAATTATTTTTATTCAGTTTATTTAAATAACTGTTACGAAGTGAATGAAACCTTTTTCTATTATTAAGTTTTTATAAGTTAATAATATACTATATACAGGGTGGACCAATTAAAAGTTTTCGGAAAATGTTAACAAAAATCTACATTGCACGTTTGAATGCGACCTCCTCATGGAAAACGTTTTGACTTTCTTTCATTTCCGGTTGCACCCGAAATGGCTACCAACTTTGTTATTTTAAATGGAACACCCTGTATATATATATATATATATTTTCGGATTCCTAACCACCCATATGGATTTATGTCTAAATAACTCTTTAGTTTTTTTAACCGATCTTAATGATTTCAATGCCATGCGAACGATCTTATCATGCTCATTAAAATTATTGGCAACAATCAGAAAAATAACTAACTTTATCGCCGCTAGGTGGCGCCAACTTAAAGTATAATTTTCCTATTTTTCTTAAAAAAAATCAAATGGAATGATATATTTTTCTTAATGTTAGTAGGAAGAGGATTAAAAAGTAAGAAATTTAGTGAAAACCTGAAGTCTATATCTAAATCCTATCACAAGTTATAATTAAAAGAATTTTTAGAATTAAAAATTATTAATGTAAATTTTAAGAATTTTATGTGTTAATTTAAAATAAATGAAATTATAACTAAAATATATATATATATATATATATATATTCAATGTATATATATTCAAATCGTTGACGATGCCACTTGAAATTAGGCAAAAGGTGTCGCTTGCGTCGTCTTTCATTTATTATGATTAATATCAGGTATATAAACTACAATACAACATTGACGATGCCACTTGAAATTAGGCAAAAGGTGGCGCTTGCGTCGTCTTTAATTTATTCAGTTGTTTTTGTTATAAATTTTACTAACCTCAAAAAGTTTTCGAATGACATTTTTAATTTTAATTTGAAATTTTCTTTTATATATAACTTGTGATAAAATAAAGGTATTGAGATGCGGTTTTCACCAAATTTCTTACAGTTTCTATAGACACTAAGAAAAATATATAATTCCATTTGAAATTAGTAAGATTTCTTCACGTGGAATACAGAAACTAATTTGCGTTAGAAAATAAAAATTAATTATTTTCCTAGCATAGACTTCTGACCCGCAATATGTTTATTTTTTTACATTACAATGGACAACACAACATAAATAGTTTCGTTTGCGCTTTCCTCGTGGGGATTTCCTAAAACGTCGCGCATGTCACAAGAATAAAACGGATCACTTAAGATTACACGAAATTAATCATCTCCCCATGTCGGGTAAGAAAGAAAGAAGGAAAGAAGAAACAGATTCATTCGGGTATTTCCAATCCATATAAAAGCCGTCCTGTTAAACGCAATCCGATTATTATTTTGTTTGTTTTTAGTAATGCTGTTTCTGTCTTTGTTCATTTTATCAAATCCAAACCGAATGTGCAGCACGTTATGTTTTTTTTTTATATATATACTGCGTGGCTTTTTGTTAAAGATTTAGAAAATACTCGTAAATATATATAGTTTATGTTTTGCAGCATCCGCAGAGTTTTTATTAGACTGAATGTAACAAACAAGCATATCACGCTTGGAAAAATTCATTATCACTTTAAAAAACTTACAACATCAAAAAAATACAAAACAAACTTATCGAAACAAACCAAATATGGAAATGAATTAATGTGTGTTTAGAATGAACAACTGCAATTGTTTTACTTTTGTCTTTTTCATGGCTAACTATTTTTTGGTGTATGGTAAAATTAAAAACGACTGTAACTTATTTCATTTTAAAAATAACTATGGCATATGTTATATCGGATTAAAGGGAAAAAAATAGCCCTTTTAATAAAGTCATAGCCAACTATTGTTACCATTTAAAAAAAGGTAAGTTTGTGTCATATCTCCCAAAATATGGGCGAAATTTTTTTTGATCTACGGTTTAACGCGATTTGGCAGATGTCGCGTTAAACCGTAGATTTTTTTTTCAAAATTTCTATCTTTTACAAAACCCCGTAAAATTTTAATGGACGTTATTCGTGGCTATTAAAATATATATATATATAAATAATCAATCAAACTAAGGTTATTCAGCCATCATGTAAATATGCACATATTTTTTTAAACGAATCGAGTGCTGCTCGATTTAGAGAAAGTGAACGCTCGCAGATTTTTTTTTCTCCTACACAAACACATGCTCAAACACGGACGAACCATCATGAAATTTTCCGCACGTGGTCTGTTCGCAGAATGGATTATTCACGAAATTCCCAACCCCCTACCAGCGCGCGAGAGTCCGGGCGTTCTTCAATGGAGCGCGCGCGGCAGTTGCGAAACGGATACCTAAATTTTCCCCTCTCAGATGATAAATAAATAAATAAAACAAATACTGGTACATCAAACGGAACCGACATTCCTCCGTAATTATCCGTTTGGAAATACCACCCGAAGTAATAACAATAATAAAAAAACCTATGAGGATTATAATTGAAATAAATAAATGTTTTATTAGGAATTAATTACTTCGATTAATGATCGAGAAGGAAAAGTGAAATTTAATACAAAATAAAACATTGTTTTTATTAAAATTTATAAAAACAATATAAAATAAAATATTGTTTTTCACTTTTGTTTTTATTAAAATTTATATTTATAAAATAAAATATTGTTTTTTATTATTATTATTATTTCAATTGAAACATAATAAATTTCACAAATTGGCTATCGACCAGTGGTCTTTCAGCCTACAATATTTTATTTTATAGTGCTTTTATAAATTGTAATAAAAACAAAAGTGAAATTTAATCGAAAATAAAACATTGTTTTTCACTTTTATTTTTATTAAATGTAAATTTTAATAAATTTATTAAATATAAATTTTAATAAAAACAAAAGTGAAAAACAATATTTTATATTGTTTTTATAAATTTTAATAAAAACAATGTTTTATTTTGGATTAAATTAATCGATCATTAATCAAAGTAATTAATTCCTAATAAAACATTTATTTATTCCAATTATAATCAAATTTTTAATCCAAAATAAAACATTATTTTTATTAAAATTTATAAAAACAATATAAAATAAAATATTATTTCTTATTATTATTATTATTTCAATTGAAACATAATAAATTTCACAAATTGGCTATCGACCAGTGGTCTTTCAGCCTACAATATTTTATTTTATATTGCTTTTATAAATTGTAATAAAAACAAAAGTGAAATTTAATCCAAAATAAAAAAATTGTTGTTCACTTTTGTTTTTATTAAATATAAATTTTAATAAAAACAATGTTTTATTTTGAATTAAATTTCACTTTTCATTCTCGGTCATTAATCGAAGTAATTAATTTCTAATAAAACATTGTTTTTATTAAAATTTGTAAAAACAATATAAAATAAAATATTTTCACTTTTGTTTTTATTAAATTTAAATTTTAATAAAAATAAATAAATAAAACAAATACTAATTAAAAACAAAAGTGAAAAACAATATTTTATTTCATATTGTGGTCGTCTATACAAAGAGAAGGGCGTTGGAAGGACTCAGGCCACCAACGCTCGGAGGTAAAGTAATTTCCTTTGTGAAGGAAGCGAAATACCTTGGAGTAATCTTCGACAACAAAATGTCGTGGAAATCGCACATTATAAACACCACCAAAAAAGCATCAATAGCATTGGGAAGGTGTCGTAGAATGTGCGGAAAAAACTGGGGGTTAAACCCCAGAATGACCCTATGGTTATATACAAGGGTGATCAGACCCATGATAACCTACGGAGCTGTGGTGTGGTGGCCAAGGACAGAGCAAAAGGGGACGATAAGGCTCCTAAATAGCACACAGAGACTAGCATGTCTCAGTGCCACGGGGGCCTTAAGCACTACCCCAACGGCAGCCCTGGAGGTAATCCTTGGCTTACCACCACTCCACATCTTTATTCAGGGAGAAGCCAGGTCGGTAGCATACAGAGTGATGCAAGGACCGGCACCCATTAACCGACTACACGGGAAAATACACCAAAGGCTGGAAGAAGAGCTAAAAGCGTGTCCCATAACAGGAATGCCCAGCGATGCCATGGTGACGAAATATAATTTCGACAACAAATACAGAGTATTGATTCCGTCTAAAGAGGAATGGGCGGTAGGCTCCCCCTTCAAGGCGGAATCAAACTGGTATACGGACGGCTCCAAAGGCAACAATGGAACAGGAGCCGGAATTTACAACTCAAAAAGTAAGACAAGGATCGCGATAAGCCTAGCAGAAGATACTACAGTGTTCCAAGCAGAGGCAATCGCGGTCCATCATTGCATCCGAGAGATAGCAAGGCATGACAGTAAAAGTCGATCTATAGCCATATTCTCGGATAGCCAGGCGCTACTTAGAGCACTAGGAAACACACAGGTCAAGTCAAAGCTAGTGTGGGACTGTGTAAATACTCTCAATGAAGTCGGAGCACAGAAAAAAGTGACACTGGTGTGGATCCCAGGGCATTCGGGTCAAATAGGCAATGAAAAGGCAGACGAACTGGCCAAACAAGGCTCGTCAAAGCCATTCATAGGGCCACAACCCTCCTGCGGTATCACTAAAGCAGCAGTTAAACAATCCATACAAAAATGGACGGAGACACGGGCCCAAACTTGGTGGACGAGCACACCAGGTCTTAGGCAGGCGAAGGTATTCCTCAAAGGAAGAACGCCAAAACTAACAACAGACCTCCTCAAGCAAGACAGGAAAATGGTCAGAGCGATAGTAGGTCTACTGACAGGACACTGCAGGCTAAACAAGCACATGAGCAAGTTAGGCCTATCTGAAGATTCGATCTGCAGATTCTGTGAAGAAGAGGAAGAAGACCCCCTTCACATTCTGTGTCATTGTGAAGCCCTATCCGGTATCAGACATCAACAGATAGGGGACACAAAACCAAGTCCAGAAAAGTATACCCAAGACTCACTGTCAGGGTTAATTGGGCTAATTAAGGATGCGAAGCTAGAGCTAATCATCTAAGATACATGGGATCCACAATAGATCTGAAAAGGTCGCGGTGGTACAGGCCATGAGGCCACCCCAAATATTATCTATCTATCTATCTATCTATCATATTGTTTTTATAAATTTTAATAAAAACAATAAAAAATAAAATATGGTTTTTATAAATTTTAATCAAAAACAGAAGTGAAATTTAATCCAAAATAAAACATTGTTTTTATTAAAATTTATAAAAACAATATAAAATAAAATATTGTTTTTCACTTTTGTTTTTATTAAATATAAATTTTAATCAAAAACAAAAGTGAAATTTAATCCAAAATAAAACATTGTTTTTATTAAAAATTATAAAAACAATATAAAATAAAATATTGTTTTTCACTTTTGTTTTTATTAAATATAAATTTTAATCAAAAACAAAAGTGAAATTTAATCCAAAATAAAACATTGTTTTTATTAAAATTTATAAAAACAATATGAAATAAAATATTGTTTTTCACTTTTGTTTTTATTAAATATAAATTTTAATCAAAAACAAAAGTGAAATTTAATCCGAAATAAAACATTGTTTTTATTAAAATTTATAAAAACAATATAAAATAAAATATTGTTTTTCACGTTTGTTTTTATTAAAATTTATAAGAACATTATTTTATTTTGGATTAAATTTCACTTTTCAACAATACAAAAAAAAATCACTTTTCATCCCTAACATCAACATTATATTGATTAATTACGAGTAAAATCGTGCAATAATAAGTGTACAATTATTTTCTTTTTAATCACGCTCAAACTTTCTATAAACTAATAATGTTTTCGGCTTACACAGAATCAGTGCGCACCAGTATGAACTACTAAAAATAGACGAGGATTATATTCCTTCATAATAAGCAAATAGATTTAATAAATATTCCAATAATTCATCTGAACTGTCTATGAACCCGTTGTTTTGTCTGAACTCGAGCACTCGCTGCCCGAGTCATTGTCGTTTTCTTGCCATAGAAAATTGAAGAGTGTTTCTTGGAGTCGATTGGGTCGAGTTCTCATTTTTATTCAAGCAAACAAAAAAAAAAAGATTTGTACAAAGGCCTAGAAGTGGACAATGCAAAAAAAAACTTGGGAAAGTGAGCAGAAAACATAATAAAAAAAACAACGTAAATTATATAAGGAACACAAAAAAATTAAAATAAATGAATAAAAAAATAAATCTTTATTAAACATTTCACAATAATCAGAATAGAAAGAAAAATATAGACGTGAATTTCAAACTTACTCGATTGATCACCCTTGGGGAGGAGCTCTCGGTTAATCGCCACCGAGGAGGAGCTCTCGGTCAATTGACGATGTGCTCGAAGACCTGCAGCCGGATGAACTCCTCGCATTCCGACCGCGGCAAGTAGTACCTGGTGTTCTTCTTAAGGAGGATGACGGAGCCGTCACTGAGCTCGTGTCTGCCGTAATCGGCCAAGCAGCGCACCTCGATGTACAAGTTTTTCGGCGGCTTCATCTCGGAGTTTAGATTTATCCCACCGTCTTCACCGATCGTACGCATGTATCTATGGAATTTGAAAAAAAAAAAAAAAAAGTGGGATTATCCACCAATCATACACATACACTATTTTGAAGTTGGCCATGGTGGAATTATCTACCAATCATACACATACACAATATTGAAGTTGGCCATGGTGGATTATCCACCAATCATACACATACACTATTTTGAAGTTGGCCATGGTGGATGGTGGATTATCCACCAATCATATACATATACAATATTGAAGTTGGCCATGGTGGATTATCCACCAATCATACACATAAACAATATTGAAGTTGGCCATGGTGGATTATCCACCAATCATACACATATACAATTTTGAAGTTGGCCATGGTGGATTATCCACCAATCATATACATATACAATATTGAAGTTGGCCATGGTGGATTATCCACCAATCATACACATACACAATTTGAAGTTGGCCATGGATTTCTGACCCCTTCTGCTAATCATCAAATTAATCGATTTTATAAGCCACAAATTGGCTCAATACTATAATCAGACAACCCATCTACCCTCAGGGTGTAGGGTGTACTTATTTATTATAAAACCCTATGTAAAACTGTACATGTACGAATTTCGGCACCGTTTGCGTGCTGTCGGAACACCGTCTCAAAAGCGTTATCCGATCAAAAATTGATGCGTCTGAATGATCAATAACATACTTCACTAAACTGGCCGAATAACTGGAAAACCATTCCTGTTCGGAGCGGCTCAGGTTGACCTTCAGCTCGGGGGGGATGAGGCTGCCGAATTCCCAGCGCATCTGCCGCAAACACCTCAGCCGATTGTAGTGGTACGCGAGCAGACAGCGCACGTTCCTCTGGATGATCAAGTGTCGGATCTTGATCGGAACCAGCAACGGCCCCCCGGTCGTATCCATATTGACATCACTGCACGAAAAGAAAAGATAATACAAAAATGACTGCACTGAATTCTCAATAATTATATATATATATATATATTCAATGACCCCTTTCTACCCACATGGGTGTAGGGTAATTCTCAATAATTAATTATTGCTATTGAATACAATTTTTTTTATTGTTGAGCGAAAATGTTACTCACCAATCGGTTTGATTTTCCGCGGTCAGCAGCAGAATTTCCTTGCACACCTGCTCGATCAAGTCAGTCTGAAATTTTCAATAAACATTAATTTCGTGATTTTAATGATGGTGTTCAAGAGACGCTAAAAGGAAGAAGTGAACTGGTACAGAATGAATACAGATAGAATCACAAGAAAAATATTGGAAACAAAAAGTACGAGCAAAAGAAGAAAAAGTTGGATTCGAGAATGATGAAGGGAATAACACTAGGAGAAATGAAAATAATGGAAAGAGAAATTCCTCCACCCAATACCCGAAAGGATATAGATTCGAGAAGTTCAGCAGACGCCACCGCTACCACTGGTGGAACTAACCCTTCGTAAAAACTCAGTTCAGACTGCGATCAATAAAAACAACAGTGAATTCAAAATCTACAGTATTTCTAATCGAAATAAACTGAAATTAATTTCTGCGGGATCAACTTTTCGAAATTCTAACCCCAAATAAAAGGCACTTACGTTATAGGGGGCAATGGTGTTTTTATTGCGGTTCGCCTCCTTTACGAGTTCCAGCGCTTTTTCCCCGTACATTTTCGAATCCCTCTATTTGGTTTAAGGGCAAAATTACCCTTGAAAATCGTGGCGAAAAAATTGTGGAAAATCGCGCGCTTCGTTTCATTTGACAGTCACACCGAATTACAGGAACCTTTTTCAAAGTCACATTTTTTTGCGGAACCTGTAAAAACTAAACAGATTTCTTTAATTAATATTCAATATGAATTTTTACAAACATTCGGGGCTATTCTGTATGTGAGTGTTAAAATTTAACGTGTACGTTAATTTTTGTTGTCACAATCTAGGTATACATATCAATTATATAATCATCTAGTTAGAATATATATTCTATGGAACCATAGACATAGATTCAATAAATGAATCTAGTTAGAATATATATTCTATGGAATCATAGACATAGATTCAATAAATGAATGAATTAAGTACTGAAAAACTATCAATAAAAGAAACGTTCGAGACTGCTAAATTTAACGTGCACGTTATTTTTTTGTTGTTGTCACAAAATAAGTGTGTCACAATTTAGGTATACATATCAATTATATAATCATCTAGTTAGAATATATATTCTATGGAACCGTAGACATAGATTCAATAAATGAATGAATTAATTACTGAAAAACTATCAATAAAAGAAACTTTAGAGACTGCTAAATTTAACGTGTACGTTATTTTTTATTGTTGTCACAAAATAAGTATACATAACAAGTATAAAACCATAGAGTTAGATCGAATGTCATTAAATTTTTTTAGTTGAATAAATGATTGAAATAATTATCAATCGGGGCTATTCAATACGAGAAAAGTTAAGTTTAAAGTATACGTTATTCGGGGCTATTCCGTAAAGTAAATGTTAAATTTAACGTGTATTTTATTTTATTATCACAGTCTAAGCAGCTTTTATAATAGATTTGTATTCATAGAATGTAATTATACTAATAACGTACTCGTAATACGGAATAACAGCGATTATTTATTTCCAAATTCTATGATATATATATATATATAAATATCATAGAATATATATATATATCTGTTACATAAGCTGCTTAGACTAATAAAAAAATAATTACACGATAAACTTAACATTTCCCTTAGGGAATAGCCCTGAATAAAGCAAACATTCCGGGTTATTCCGTATGTGATTGTTAAATTTAACGTGTACGTTATTTTTTGTTGTCACAATCTAAGTATACAAGTATAAAACTATAGAGTTAGATGTATTTCTATGTCAATGTATAAAACTCGTTTAGACTGTAATGATAAAGAATAACGTGTACGTTAAATATAATATTTCCCGTACGATTTCCCTAAGGAAAATTTTATGTTATCAATTATTAACATTCTATGAATAAATATTTATTACAAAAATAAAACAGACGCTTTGAGTGTGATGATAAAAAATAACGTAGACGTTAAACTATAAACCTATGTAAACTGTATTTTTATTTTATTCGTAAACTTTTAATAATTTATTCAAATTATTGAAAAAAAAAAGTTACCTTATTGGAACACTTTTTTCATTCGGATTTTATTTATTTTTGTTAACTCTATATTCTTGCGAAACAAACAAATCCATAATTTCCACGTATTTAATTAAACCATTCCATCAATTGCATTCAAAAAGCGAATATTTATTGCGAAATTTCTAGAATATTCCAGAAATACCTAGACTGAACGTTCGCGAGGGTTGGCGGCACTGCCGATTGACGTTTCACCACTATTTGCCGGCAGCACGTAAGTGGGGGCGACGGAAACTTCTCGAAAATTTCCTAGTCAGCGCACCTGAAGAAACTAGAAGCGAATCCGAAGAAGCCGATTGAGTTGAAAACGCCGTTCCGCACACTAAATATCCACCGAAAATGGATAAGGTGAGTCCCCCGAGCGGGGTTTTCATTGGCGTAAACAAAACCGTCGACGCCGTCTCGATCTCGTGTTTTACTATTTTCGTTCGATTTCCCTTTGGAAATGATCGATTCCGAACGCGAGGATTGGATTTATTTTAAAATTACTTCGCGCTAATTAAGGTTTTCGTGGTTTATTTTCCTTTAATTACATTCGAGAGATGATTTGTATGTAACAAAAATAAGAGGTTATATAAAAATGTTTCCATTCAAGTTTCAATTCATTTAAATCAATATCTTGTTTATTTATGTAATAAAAAAAGGTCTGACCCATGGCCGCCTATAAAGATAGGAATAATTTTTCAGCCTTCTTGGATTTACGCGAGTTACAATTATATATACAGAGAGGTTTTTTTATCGGTATACATTAGGGGAAATATATACTTGCAAAAAAAACGCCTATAAAATGTACACAAATGAAGAAAAGGCGTCTATTACAATTCCAACAATACTAGAGGAGGATAAGACATTTTTCAATAACTCCAGAGCCTACCTCGTTTATGACGATTCTAATAATAATTAATAGGTACACATAGAGGAAAGGTATACCGATAAAAAAAGCTCTCTGTATAAGGATAAACAATGGAAAAAAATAATTGATACAAAAATTAATCATGATTATAAGAATTTGGCAGAAATTCGATGGCAATTTTCTTAGGCTTAACGAGTTGTAAACGATCGTAATGATGTAAAATATTGTGATGTAATTTAATGAAATACCTCGACACCCAATACGGGTAAAAGAGGATAAGATTAAGAAAGAATATAATGAAATAAAGATTGTCTATATGCACTTCGATGACTCGCCCATCGAAGTGCCTGTCTCCCTTGTTGTTAGAAAAATATATTATTGAAAGAACCCTTTATAGACGTGAGGGTGTAGGGTAATAGAAATTCAGCATTAATTTATTAATAAAACTTAATTGACTACTAAAGGCACATTATGTAAAATTATTTTCGTATATACAGGGTGTTCCATTTTCCAGGAATTCGTATAAATCTTGTTATTTTAAATGGAACACCCTGTATATTTATTTTTTATTAGATTCGTTTTTAAGTCATCTTTAGAACCAAATAACATAGTAGTTTTGAATAGTCTTTACTGCGGGAAAAAACTATTTTCTAAAAATTTCGACGGTTCAATGCTGTGTTATAAATGAAATGAAAACGTATGATTTTCATATCCACACAAAATAAATCAGTAAGGGCCCGATTATAATCGCTCGGAAATGGGAAAGATGAAACGCGGGATTTACATGTAACGATTCAGAATCGGCGTTTTGAATACGATTCCTTCTCATTGTAAATCAATGAAGTGAATACTAAATTTTTTTTCAACATGGTTATTAATTATGTGTTTGTTATATTGAAGGCGACAGAGTTGAAAGAGCAGGGCAACAAAGCGCTGGCCGAGAACAACTTTGCACAGGCCGTGAAGTTATACACGGAGGCTATCAGTCACGACGCCAACAATCACGTGCTATACTCGAACCGCTCCGCCGCTTACGCGAAACTTCAAGAGTACGACCAGGCCTTGAAAGACGCCGAGAGCACCATCAGGATAAAACCGGACTGGGCGAAGGGTTATTCGAGGAAGGGTCTGGCCTTGGCGTATCTGAACCGAGTCGACGAAGCGATTTCGACTTACGAGGAAGGACTCCGAATCGACCCGAATAATCAAACGTTGAAAGATGGTCTGGCGGAGGTGCGTGTGCAGAAGGGGGCCAAGTCCTTCCCGAATCCCTTCTCCGGTCCGGACGTCATGAATAAGCTCCGCAACGATCCGCGAACGAAGGCGTATTTAGAGGACCCGAGCTACTTGCAGTTGCTGCAGCAGCTGCAGAGCAACCCGCAGTTGATGGGCACGAAATTGGAGGATCCCCGCGTCTTAACGACGCTCAGTGTCCTGCTCAATTTCGAGCCGGAGCCGATGGAAACGGAACCCCCGTACACGCCCCCGCCGAAAAAACCCGACCCCCCCAAAGAACCCGAGCCGGAACTCCCCGAAAACAAAAAGCAGGCGAAGCTCGCGAAAGAAAAGGGCAACGAGGCTTACAAAAAAAAGGACTTTGAAACCGCCATTATCTCCTACAACAAAGCCATCGAGCACGACCCCACCGACATCACTTTCTACAACAACTTAGCAGCCGTGTACTTTGAGAAGAAGGATTACGAGAAGACGATCGCCGAGTGCGAAAAGGGGATCGAGATTGGAAGGGAGAACCGCGCCGATTTTAAATTGATCGCGAAGGCTTTCATGAGGATCGGGAACGCTTATAAGAGGATGCAGAACTGGCAACAGGCCAAGGTCAATTACGAGAAGTCGATGTCGGAGCACAGGACCCCCGAGATTAAAACACTGCTGAGCGACATCGAGAAGAAAATCAAGGAGGAGGAGCGTAAGGCGTACGTCGATCCAGCCAAAGCCGAAGAGGAAAAAGAAAAAGGTGAATTTTTTTAAAGAAATTTAAACACACGACTCTAAAGCAGATTGTAATTAAATTTGTAAGATCTCAATGTATTTATTATTTAATCTTACAAAAAATGAGTTAATTAAATTGTTATACCACCGCTCTTAACGTAACCAACAAATTAAATAATAATAATCTTTATTTAGAATCTTGCTATATGTTAACATAGAATCTTGTATTACAAGATAATACTCAAATAATCTGGTTCTAACAAAAAAAAAAACACCCACTACTAAGTGTAGCTGTGTTTCCTCACATTTCTCGAAAGGTCATATTTTCAAACGTTTATTCTGGATGCTTCTCTTTAGCAAATTTTTTTCTTATAGTTTTGCGGTTTGGTCTCATTTTAATTTTTCCGTTTATAGGTAACGAACTGTTCAAGAAGGGCGATTACGCGACGGCCGTAAAGCACTACACGGAAGCGATCAAACGTAATCCCGACGACGCCAAACTGTACAGCAACCGGGCAGCGTGCTACACGAAATTGGCCGCCTTCGATCTGGGCCTGAAAGACTGCGACGAGTGCGTCAGGCTCGACCCCAAATTCATCAAGGGCTGGATCCGCAAGGGACACATTTTGCAAGTATGTAATCAGTAATAGAATTAAGCACAAGTCTCATTTACACAACTAAAATCTTATAAAAAAATAGTAAGATTTTAGTTGTGTAATTCGGGTATGATTTAATAACGATGTTATATAAGACTAAATAAATAAATAATTATTACTGAATGACTTATGTTATTATCAGGGCATGCAGCAGTCTTCGAAAGCGATGTCCGCCTTCCAGAAAGCCCTGGAAATCGACGCGAACAACACCGAGGCCCTGCAGGGATACCGTTCGTGCACGATGGAGAACGCTGGTGTGGGCAGCGACCCCGAGAAGGTGCGACAGAGGGCGATGGCCGATCCAGAGGTGCAAGCCATCTTACGCGACCCCGCCATGCGTATCATCCTCGAGCAGATGCAGAACGACCCCAGGGCGCTGCAGGACCACCTCAAGAACCCTGACATCGCTGCCAAGATCCAGAAGCTGCTCGAATCCGGACTGATCGCCATCCACTAAAACAGATTCTTTTATATAATCACGAAAAAAAAAAAAAAACAGGAGAAAAAAACGTATATATACTTAAATATTTTTTTTTATCGCGTTGATTTGTATAGCTGTCGCGTTTGTGCGAGTATTTTTTAGGTTGAGTAAGGAGAATGTCGGCTGGTTTATTCATGTTTTAAGTTGTTTCTAGCTTTTTTCGAAATGTATCTTATTATTAGTGTAAATGATAATAATAAAATAATTTCTTCATAAGTTAACAAGCCTTACATATTCCTAAAGACACAAAAGAATTTCTTTTTCATTAAATTCCCATTACATTGGTCATCACTGAACAGTAAAAGCGTAAGTAAAAAAAATCCATTATAAACAAACAAACACCATGAACTTTAAAACTAAGTGATATGTACAGTAAATGCAATAAACGTTATACATAAAGTTCTTGACGGAACTCAATTTTAATTTCATTTCACTGAGAAGTAGAGAGGGACATATAACGATGTCGTATAAGACTAAATAAATAAAGTATTTTCATATGCTGACCCCTACACCACCATTATGGTAGATAGGGATTTTAGATTATATATATATACAGAGAGGTTTTTTTTTGTATCAGTATACATTAAGGGAAGTGTATACCTGCTAAAAACGCGAGTCAAACGCATTAAACCGATTAAATGTGTATGTTTAGTTGACTATTTGGCATATGTGTGTTCAGTTGCGTGTTGTAGGCAACTAAACACACATACATTAATGCATTTAACTCGGGTATTTTGCAGGTATATATAGGGGAAATGTATACTGATAAAAAAAAGCTCTCTGTATATATATATATATTTTCATATGCTGGATATGTGCTACGATCATTTTCTAAATGTTACCCAATTTTTTTTTTTTAAATTATCGTAACATGTCGATAAATGAAAATAAAAATATGGAGCAACTTTAATTAAAATAAACATTACAGTTGGGCAATTATGATTTTAATTAATGATTATATGCATTAATAAGAAAAAAAGTAGCGATTTCATATTTCCGCGAAAGTGTTCCAAGACGGTACAAAGGAAATTGATCCATAGAGATGGATTTGTTTATATTGGGGGTAATTCCTTATGCGAAACGTTAACTTTTACGTTATTATCATCACATTCTAAGAGAATCTTGTAATTTATATGCATATTTAGATTGCGGGGTTATTAAAGTTAAATTTAATATTTTGCATACAGAATAGCTTCCTTCGTGTATGGATTGAAAAATGTGAAAATATAAAAAAGCATTTAATATTTTTTTGCGATTTAAAAACGAAGAATTAGATCAAGTAAAAAACGAGCAAATATATATTTTTAAAGAATATTTGCAAAGAGGAATCTTTCTAGCTTATAAATATATATTTTTAAAGAATATTTGCAAAGAGGAATCTTCTAGCTTATTTTTGTAAAAACACGGTAATGTTGCCAAGACTAGTGTCAACAATAATTCCTATTACCAAATGGTTTTGGGGAAGTATATTAATTAATAATGAAAAAACATTTCTTAAAATTTTTAGAAGTGTCTACATTAATAAATATATATTGTTATATTTCGAGTGTCGGGTGGATAATAAATATACTTTTTTTAAAATTGAAAAATCAGGTTCAATACAATTCAAATAAATCCGTTTCCTTTTTAATTTAATGGATTTATTTACCAACATTAAACTACAGTAATACAAGGGAATAAATCCGAGCATATTACAATAACTGATTAACTAACATATAAACAAACGAACTTAACTAAGACTTGAAGTGTTTCAATTGTCCGGCGAACCCATCATTCGGCCTGGCGCACGGCCTGCTCCGCCTCACAAAATCCAGCGCTCGCCGATACTCCCACCCCTCGGTCTCCATTAAATACGCGACGACAACGGAAGCGGATCTTGAAACCCCCGCATTGCAATGAACCAGAATGGTCCCGTTTGCTTCGAGTGAGGATTTTATGAAAGTGAGAGCTTGCTCGAGGATCGGGAAGATGTCGGTTTCGGGTAGATCTAAACATTCTATGTATTTATGGGTTAGTGAAGGGGATTTGTAAGGGGGTTCGATTCCGATGCTTAACACGTGGGATATTTCGTGGTTTTTTAAAGTGGTCGGGTTGCAGCAGTCTTGCGAGCCTAGGTAAAGGTGTTCGGTGATTAAAGCCGGGGTGTCATCAGGGTTTGTGTCCACTACGAATCCGGTGGTTGTTGTTGTCAATTCCGAAACTCCGTCGGCGGTTTGCAAGAAGCGTTTCCCATCGGGTTTGGTGATTATGGTTTCAGTTGTTTTCAGCAGGCGGCGTCGGGCGTTGATTTGGTCAAGGAAACTCATTTTTTAAAAAGAACTTAATGGAAAAATTGTAGAAAAATATGTCTTATGTTATATTACTTCTTTTTTTTCTTTTAAAAAATGTTTTTAAAAAAGGAAATGTTAATGCGTTTTTTGTTTTGTTTTTAGTTTAGAAGGATTAATTGTCGTGGGATCGAGAACGGGAACGTGATTTCGAGTGGCTCCTGTTCCTGCTGGGGGACCTCGATTCGCGTTTCGGTGACCTGGATTCCCTTTTCGGTGATCTGGACCTCGAGTCGCGCTTCAGGGACCTGGAGCGTGACCTTTCCTCGGATTTCGGGCGACGGGATGTGGAGCGGTCTTTGGAGCGCGAGCGGGATTCCCTGGATTTGACCCTTGAATTCGAGCGAGAACGTTCAACCGACTTTTTCCTGGACACGGAACGTGATTTGGATTTTTTAACCGGGGAGCGCGAGCGGGAGGTGCTCCTGGATTTTCTCGGGGACCGGCTCCTGCTCCTGCTGCTATAAGATGACGAACGGCTGCTGTGCCGCTTATCTTCGATCAATTTAATCCTCCTCCCGTTAATTTCCGTGTTGTCCAGCTTGTCCAACGCATTCCTCATATCGGAACTACTCGCGAACTCAACGACGCCTTCATTCCTCCTCTTTTTATGCGCGTCAGCATAAGTAACCTCCCCGGCCTGCCTCATGTAATCCTTCAAATCCTGCCAGCTAACCCGCGAAGACAAATTCTCAACAATCAGTCTGTACGCAGTGCGCGTCGGCGGACCGTACCTATCAGTCCGCGGTCGATAATCCCCCCTCCCGCCCCCATAATCCCTATCCCGCGCGTAAAACTGATCCCTCCCCCTGGGCGTCCCTCGCGCCCTCTCCACCGTAATCCTAATCCCCAGCAGCTTCTTCCCATTCAACTCGTAAACCGCATCCTCCGCATCGCGGTAATCATCGAACTCTACGAAACCGTAGCCGTTCTTCAACAACACCTCGCGCATCCGCCCGTAGCCCCTGAAGAACCTCTCCAAATCACGTTCGCTCGTGTCGCTGGGCAGGTTGCCCACAAACACCCGCGTGCCTACCATACCGTTCGGAACTTCTCGAGCGCTTCCTTAGAATAGTTCACAGCGCACAGGTAAAGACCATGCGGCGGTACTGTCTTCAGCTGCGGCAGCCAGGAGTTCGCGGACGGCACTTGCAGCATAAACTTGACGTCCCTTTCCGACACTGAGCCCTGCGCTGCGCCGATCAATGTTGCCACTGTCCTACGCACCTACAATTAACAAAAAAAAAAAATTATTTAATAAAACACTTTATTATTATAAATATAAGAAAATTCATAGAAATAATAATAACAATAAACAAACTTTATTTCTAATACATGATCAAAATAATAACAATTTTCAAAACAAAAGAAATTGTGTCACAAATAAGAAAAAAAAAAAAAACAAACAAAAATTTAAACTCTAATTTTATTAGGTTAGGTTGTAATGGCAACCGTTGACTCACTTAGATAGACCATTGTGTTACCACAGTAGGCGAGAGTGATTTCCCTCCTACGAACTTCTAATACCTCTTGGAGCTCCTAATGTAGTTGACCAAGATAATTTTACTCAGATATATATTTGTTTATTGGACAACACCTACCGCAATCATTTACACAATTGAGAAGTTGCATCGTCCACAATTTTGGACGATCGAGATCTGTTGTTTCATCCACTAAAGGAAGGCGAACTTGTCCTGTTTACAAGACCAGTTATCAATACGCTAGATGATGGATGAACAATTTTTATTAAATATATACATTTTTTGTAATAAAGCAAACATATTGAAAAAGTCTTATATATATATATATATTTTCTTTTTTTCACTTCACACTGACAAGTCGAGAGGCATATATAATGATGTTATATGCAACTAAACAAAATTATATTTTTTTTAGCTTCAATTTATTTGGTTAGTTAATAAATAAAATTTTTGACTTTAATTGACCCCGACACCAATTGGTAAAAGGGGACATCGATTATATATATATATATATACTTTTTAATTGTGCTTGCTTGTGCCGTTAATTTTTTTTTTTTTGTCGATGTTTTAAGAAAATGACAATTAAAAAGTATATATACATATATATATATATATATATTTTTTAATTGTGCTTGCTTGTGCCGTTAATTTTTTTTTGTTTGTCGATGTTTTAAGAAAATGACTGCCCGTCCCGCCTGATATAAACACGAAGCTACTTTACACGCTATGGTCAGTCGTGGAAATGAATTTATTGTACTGTATCATGTCGGATCATTAAAAAAATTACCGCCTTTTTTCTTAAATCAACAAAATTGTACCTTTTCCGTATCTCAATTTCTCTCTGCGACTTCTCAATAACAGGCACAAGGATCGGATTTCACTTTCCCACCCCCCCATCTTTGCGATCAATCACCATGAACGCACGCTATTGGCAACTGAGCGGAATGGCAAGGCATTGAATGTTCGGAGAGACAGACAGACAATGGGGGGCTTGGCGCATTGGTACATAATTAGACAATCTAGAAAATCAGTAAATTACCTTAACAAATAAATTCGATTATAATTAATTTAAATGGCGCAGCGCTCTTATATTCGATGCTTTTTATTTTTAGTCGGCCCTATTCTATATCGAAAACATTATGTTTGACGGAACGTTATTCTACAAGGTTATGTCATATCAAAAAATATCAGACGGCTCATAGAGATCACTTGCAAGGATCGAGCAGTCGATCTTGCCCAGCATTAATTTTTATTCGAAGCCTCAATTATGTACGTAGTTAGATTGTGAGGTTATTATTGTTTATGTTGAATATTTTTGTTTATTAAAATGTAGTGTGTGTTTTTTTTTACTTAAAATCCTTTCTATGTATAACAATAATTGATATTTATTTCGAAAAATTACGTTTTAAACAATGAACCAGTCCAACAATAATTTGACCTTAAAAACATTTTTCACAATAACGGCTTTTAAATAAACAACCGTACATACACAGCAACGAACATTTATCAAAAGCTTCGACTTACTGCGGAGCACTAGGGAAGAAAATACGCGCGGAAATGTTTTTTCCCTCCAAAATCAACCAGCTCGTGAGCAACGGACGGTTTTCTAGGTTAGGAAACGTGTCCTCGCCGAGGAGCCGGGCAGACGCGTGAACCCGACGCGGGCCCCCGTTTCCCGCGGTCGGGGAAACCGCGCCCGAAATCTAGTCGGCGGGATGCTCACCTTTTTCCTCCGTGGCGGGCTGCGTGTGCGTCGGCTTTCCGTGGGAGAATTACGGCTGCGGAAAACTCGAAACGCTCCGGGAAAACCGCAATGGAGCTTGACACACAAAATGACCGGAGTGAAGTCGGCGCGCGGTAATGCCAACAGTTCGAAAAAAAAAAAGTTAGGAACGTACATAGAGGTGGATTCAAAAGGGTGTTACGTTCGAAATTCAAAAAATAAAATGGAACACCCCCAAGATTCATATATATATATCTACCCACATGGGTGTAGGGTATAGATTCGTAGATATATATATATATAAATACCAATATATATATCTACCAACTAAGATTGGTAGATATATATATTTATACATATAAAAATATATACAGAGAGGTTTTTTATCAGTATACATTAGGGGAAGTGTATACCTTCAAAAAACGCGAGTCAAACGCACTGAATCGATTAAATATGTATGTTTAGTTGACTATTTGGCATATGTGTGTTCAGTTGCGTGTTGTAGGCAACTAAACACACATACATTAATGCAATTAACTCGCGTATTTTGCAGGTATACATAGGGGAAATGTATACTGATAAAAAAAGCTCTCTGTATATAACTACCAATCTTGGGATACCCCTACATATATGAAAATAATTTTACATTATGCGTCTACAATTAATTATTTGCGTAAAATTCCTTACTTTACTTACATGACATTCGCCATCGAGAATGATCTCAAGTTATATATGTTTTGCTGTCGAGATTGAAGGGGAGATCCAGCCGGCTTACGAATAGCCGCAAGATCCATCCCAAGTGGACTAAAAGATATAAATCAGTGGAACTCCACGCTAATCAGGCGTAGCTCAATCAACCGAACTGATTGTAAGAGAGCAAAAAAAAATATGTTTCGATGAAAAACTGCTCGTATACAAAAAAAACGCTTTCCCAGGCGATTGTTAATAAATCCCGATTTACCTTTCCCGTATTTCTTCCATCCTCTTTCCCGGGCAATTACGATTCGGCATAATTTTTCTCACCTGTTTGTATAAAAATCCACTGGACGTGATGTAAATGTCGACGAACCTGTAATCCTCCGGATCGTCCGCGGCAAACGTAGGTATGCTGTGGTGAGAATAAAGCCGGCCCGTGTGTTCCTTAATTTCCAAGCTGTGAATCTCCCTCCTCGTCACTTTATCCGGGAAGAGGTTCGACTTGCCCATGAAAGTCCGAAAATCGTGCCGGCCGATGAACAATTTCGCTGCATCGCGCATTCTCTCAACATCGAAAGTGTTTGTGCTGAAATTAAGATTTTTTAATAGTAAAAGTAATTTATTAGAGCCGCTACAAATAACATATAGACTCGTCAGTAAAATAGAATAGATATACGGTACATTATTTTTGTGAGTATTCTATGAATTCAAAATTGTAACTCACGCAAAGATTAAATGCGCCCGTGAAATTAGTTTCATCTTTAAAGAAATCGCAACTTTCATTTGTCTCCGCCAGAGCATTTTTTGAGGACTAGGAATTTATCTTTCTTGTTCTTGTTCGATTGTGAATCGGCCCATAGTTTTGATCTGTGCGCACAAATTAGATTTTCATTTTATATATTCGTGTATATAAATTTAAAAAAAAATAATATTCATAATCCACTTGATAATAACTTTTACCATTTAACCAAAGCCCTGTCGTATTCCTCGATGGGAAGATGATGCAACAAATTACTCTTGTTGAGCTGGTCGGATTTCAGCACGATCATTCTGTACATGTAAGTCCGGCTCTCGGCGAACCGGCAGTGAAAGTCTCCCGGGACTAGAAACGTGCTCAGAACCCTGATCGGAATTTGGTGCTTCTCGAAACACTTATTCACGCAGAGTGTTATGCTGTCGGTTTGATACGGCTTGCCGTTTGCTCTGTTGAGATCGACGTGGACGGTGCTGTGCAGAGCGTGAACTCCGGCATCAGTCCTGAAAGAACAAAACAAAATTGTGCACCCTAAAATATTTTTTAAAGAACTGCACAAAGCGCCATCTTCTGCCTAATTTATAAGCTAGCTATTTAACTGTCAAATCCAGTTGTCGTCAAGTATTTATTTGGCTTGAACTGTCAAATTGAGTCATTTTTGAGTCTTTTATTGGCTTTAACTGTCAAATCAAGTAGTTTTTGAGTCTATTATCGACTTGAACTGTCAAATCAAGACTTTACTGAGTCTTTTATTGGCTTTAACTGTCGAATCAAATAGTTTTTGAGTCTCTTATCAGCTTAGACTGTCAAATCGAGACTATATTGAGTCTTTAATTGACTTTAACTGTCAAATTGAATCATTTTTGAGTCTTTTATTGGCTTTAACTGTCAAATCGAGTCATTTTTGAGTCTTTTATCGGCTTGAATTGTCAAATCAAGACTTTACTGAGTCTTTAATTGACTTTAACTATCAAATCGAATCATTTTTGTGTCTTTTATTGGCTTTAACTGTCAAATGAAGTAATTTTTTAGTCTTAAATTGGCTTTAACAGTCAAATTGAGACTATATTGAGTCTTTTATCGACTTGAACTGTCAAATCAAGACTTTATTGAGTCTTTTATTGACTGTAACTGTCAAATCAAGACTATATTGAGTCTTTTATTAGCTTTAATCAAGTAGATTTTGAGTCTCTTATCAGCTTAAACTGTCAAATCGAGACTTAATTGGGTCTTTAATTGACTTTAACTGACGAATCGAATCATTTTTGAGTCTTTTATCGGCTTGAAGTGTTGAATCAAGACTTTACAGAGTCTTTTATTGACTTTAACTGTTAAATTGAGTCATTTTCGAGTCTTTTATTGGCTTTAACTGTCAAATCCAGTAGTTTTTGAGTCTTTTATCAACTTAAACTGTCAAATCGAGACTTTATTGAGTCTTTTTATTGGCTTTAACTTTCTAATCGAATCATTTTTGAGTCTTTTATTGGCTTTAACTGTCAAATGAAGTAACTTTTTAGTCTTAAATTGGCTTTAACAGTCAAATTGAGACTATATTGAGTCTTTTATCGACTTGAACTGTCAAATAAAGACTTTATTGAATCTTTTATTAGCTTTAATCGAGTAGTTTTTGAGTCTCTTATCAGCTTAAACTGTCAAATCGAGACTTAATTGGGTCTTTAATTGACTTGAACTGTCGAATCGAATCATTTTTGAGTCTTTTATCGGCTTGAAGTGTCGAATCAAGACTTTACTGAGTCTTTTATTGACTTTAACTGTCAAATCAAATCATTTTTGAGTCTTTTATCAGCGTAAACTGTCAAACCGAGACTTCATTAAGTCTTTTATTGGGTTTAACTGTCGAATCGAGACTTTATTGAGTCTTTTATTGGGTTTAACTGTCGAATCGAGTAATTTTTGAGTCCTTTATTGACTTTAAGTGTCAAATCAAGTCATTTTTGAGTCTTTTATTGATTTTAACTGTCGAATTGAGTTATATTTGAGTCCCTTATCGGCTTTAACTGTCGAATCGAGACTTTATTGAGTCTTTAATTGGCTTGAACTGTCAAACTGAATCATTTTTTAGTCTTTTATCAGCTTGAATTGTCAAATCGAGACTTTATTGAGTTGTCGAATAGAGTTTTTGTAGGGACTTTTACAGTATTATTTTTAAATTTCTTAAATCATGGACGGTGCTGTGTAAAGCATGAACGTCTGCATCAGTTCTAAAAGAACGAAATGAAAATTAAACACGGTGAAGTATTTGGAAAATAGCCCAAAGCGCCATCTATTGCCTAATTTATAAGTCACCAGTATGAATGTATGAAAGGCGGTGTGCGATTTATTGGACCATAACAAATTCCATCGTTTATTTTTTCTGATTCCCGGGTGATTGCGACTCACCGACTTGATGTTGTTACGTTGATTTCATTGACCGGCCTCAAACCCCTCAGGGCCCACTCCAAGCACCCCTGAATCGTGCTTTTGTCCACCGGTACACCTTCCGTATATTTAAATTGCCTCTGAATTCCTCTACAAGAAAAAAAAGGGGGGTAATTATTTAATTGTTTATGCCTCAGTTGTTAAAATTCTATAAAGTTTGTAATTATTTGAGCTGTGATTACCTAAAGAGCGTTCCTATGTAGGATATGTTCAACAAATAACGGTTCATTCTAGTAAATCCTGCACGATTACAACAAGCACATAGGAAAGTTGTGGAATATACAAGCACGTTACGAAAAGTGAGGTTATGTCGCCGGCCCGGATTTGTTTACAATCTGAAAGTAGGCCGACATTTTCAATACAGTTTCCTGTAAGTTTTCGACGCAGGAAAGTGTACGGTTTAAACCAGCCTCGAGTCTTTTCGAGGTGTTAGCTATCAAATCGGGTCTTTATTGAGACTTTTATCGATGTCAATTGTTAAATTTAGTCGTAATTAAGCCTTTTAATGGGTGTCAACAGTCAAATCGAGTTTTTCATAGATGTATATTTTTAAATAGAGACTTTTATGGCTGTCAAGTCGGGTTTTTATTTATTGTTAATTCGAGCCTTAGTTTTGAGTTTTTCATAGATGTATATTTTTAAATAGAGACTTTTATAGCTGTCAAATTGGGTTTTTATTTATTGTTAAATAAATTTGTTTGTCTTTTATACACGCCAATTATTGAATCGAGTCTTTATGGAGATTTTTATAGCTGTGCGTCGGAATTGTGTCATTTAGGATGTCAACTGAATCTTTTATAGCTGTTTATTGTTGAATTGAGTCTTTATTGAGAGTCTCTTATAGGTTTTAGATATTAATTCAAGTGTTTATTGAGATTCCGAATGAATCTTTGACCTGTCCCTGTGTGAACCGGGCTTCTGCCCTACTCCGGCGACTCGCGACGAACTTCACTCCGTACGCGGCGGCCTCTTGTTTATTTTCGTCCCGAGCTTTGGCCAGGTATTCCGCGGACGCGACGACGCGCGTGTCTCTCTCCGACCGACAGCGATTCTGCACTTGTCACCACCTTTGCTCCCCCGTCGAAACGAAACATAAAGAACGGACACGTTAAAAGAAGCGGAATCCGAAAACGAATCAACGATGTCTCCGCGAGGTTTAATAATCCCCACCGGTTTGTGAATTTTGTATAAATTAATTAAAAATGCCCTCTTTTTTAATTTGTTTTTAAAAAAAACAATTGAGTGATCGAAGTGTTGTTTTGTTTTTTATTATTTTAAAATTTTATTTGATTAAAAGAAATTGTGTGAAGTTTCGGTCCCGGATGCGGATCCCCCGGTTGCTCCGCTGAAGGAAGTGAGAGATTAAGTTATTTCCACATGTTGGGCGTATTGAAACGTCGCTGGAAACCGAAACGGTGAGTTTCTATATTTGAATCCGGAATGCGGTGGAGTCGAATCGAATGAAATTGTGCGGATTTCGGGGGAGGGCCGGTGCGGCACAGCTGTTCGACCCGACGGGGTCGGGGGCGTATTGATCGCGCCGCCCTCGGTCAAGAAGCGGAGCTTTCGGTGCGGCCACTTTCCCGACCCCCCAGCTGATTCCACCGCTGTGATTGTTGTGGTTAGATTCAAGATTTGTTCAAGCAAAATAAACAAAAAAAAATCGGAAGTATTTTGAAATAATAATAATAACAGGTCTTTATTTATATCTATGAATTGTGGTATGAAATTTAATTTATTATGTCTAGGAGAATACAATAAAATACATAAAAGTAAAATAAAGAATCATAGGCGAAATTCAGTAAATTTCACAGAAGCCAGTTAACTGTTCTTCCACTTAACCTATTGTATAAATCTTCCATAAATACAATTAAACATCATTGTATGGACGCTTCTTAAAAAACAATTTAAGAATTCTTGTTTTGAAAAGAAGAATTTATTTTTAAACAACAATTTTTAAAGTTTAAAAAATAATTTCTATAGGATTATGTTTACAAATAAAAAAACAACAATATACTGCCCCCAAAAAGGGGAAGATATTTTTGTACGTTCATTTAAGTAAGTTGCCGAATGGCGATTCGACAACTTACTGTAATAAACGTACAAAAAAGCCATGTTTCGAAGAAAGAAGCGAAGAAATAATAAGCAAGCTTATGTTTGTCAAATTACGTACTTTCTGGAGTTTTCAATCTTTTTTTGCGTTATTTTTTTCTTTTTTCCAACTAAAATTAAATTATAGAATCGATTAATTTTAATGGCGTTTGTAACAATAACAACACTTTATTGCCTGAAAATTTTTATTATTATTGGTGAATAATAATAAAAAAAATATATAATGAAACAAAGTCGCCGCATCTAAATTTCTATGCAAATTGGCGCAACACACGAAACGATTCCGTAACCTCCATTTGCATTTCCCACCGAAAAGACTTTCACTCGTCTCCATTTAAATCGACACCAAAAGAACATTTAGATTACTAATCGAATGCATAATATTCGTTTATTTTTCTCCCATGTTTTTAAATAAATTGGCCAAGGATCTTCACTGCAGTTTTCAATCGAAAATTATGTGACTTTTTTGTTTTGTTTGTTTATCGTGAATTTTATTTCTAAACATTAACTTTTTCCCACTACGCATATTTAAATAAATAATCACAGAGTACTCAATGGTACAAGGAAGAAACAGGATAGGAACAGCAAGGAGGAGAAGGAAAGCAGCCGCGAGGAGAAATGACATAAAAACCCTGATCCAGCAGAGAAAAAAATGGAAAAGAACACTAAAAACAAATATATGATTTCTTTCTTTCTTAAAAACCATAATCATCGGACAAGATTATGGTTTTTCTCCGTGGACGATAAAGTATATTATTATAATACATTTGATATATATATATATATCTTTATTCAGACTATATAGATAATTTTAACAATATAACAATATAAATAATTACAATACATGTAGGTGTTAGTCTGTCTGGGCTATCGACCAGAGGTCTTTCTGCCCTGTCGTGAATTTATGATGAAGTTAAAGAAAAATCTATGCTAGCTAGCTGAACTGTCCTGATGATTTGCGCAAATGAATTGATGTATGGTGATTGTAGGATGTTTAATACATTTGATTTTAATAATAATAAAGATCAATAGCCGATTTCCGAACACGGGATCAAACACCATTTAATCATTGAGTATATATATATATATTATTTTAATCATAATAAATGAAAAATATATTTAAATAACAAACATACAGAATATATGCCAGAAATAACAAAATTATTATTTTTTAAAATCTTTTTCCTTTCTACCGCTAGGTGTAAGGAGATAACAAAATTATAAATATATGAAAAGAATAAAAAAGACAGTGATACAAAGCTAGTGACAATTTATATAGTCAGTAACCATTCAACTCTTTCAGATGTAGGGTTTAATAATTTATATTTGTTGATTGGCTATCGACCAGTGGTCTTTCAACCTGGTTTCTCGTGTTTATCTCCTGTAACAGTCAATGTCAGAAGTCATTGTCGGTTATATTCGTAATTATAACTGCCATTAATGCGGTGAAGTGATGTAATGAATCAATGGTGAGTTATTGTGGGGGATTTACGTTTTGGGTATATTTTTATTATTATTGTTATTAATTATGCAAACAAGAAATGCGTTACGAAACGAAACGTGAAAATGAAAACTGAAACCGCGCGCGCGTGTGTGTGTGTGTGTTTAATGAGCGTCCGGAAAATATAATCTCGACTTTAGATAAGGCCGACCGGGCCCGGAATGGAGGAAAAAAATCTCCGTCCCACTTAGATACCATCTGATGATAAAATAAGAGTCAAAATTAGGCATCAGAAATATAGTTCAGTGACGTTAAAGTCAAAATTAGGCAACAGGAATAAAGCACAGTGACTTTAAAGTCAAAATTAGAGAACAGGGATATAGTTTAATGACTTTAAAGTCAAAATTAGGCATCAGAAATATAGTTTACTGACGTTAAAGTCAAAATTAGGCATCAAAAATATAGTTCAGTGATTTTAAAGTCAAAATTAGGCAACAGGAATAAAGCACAGTGACTTTAAAGTCAAACTTAGGGAACAGGGATATAGTTCAGTGACTTTAAAGTCAAAATTAGGCAACAGAAATATAGTTTAATGACTTTAAAGTCAAAATTAGGCATCAAAAATATAGTTCAGTGACTTTAAAGTCAAAATTAGGCAACGGGGATATAGATCAGTGACTTTAAAGTCAAAATTAGGCAACAGGGATATAGATCAATGACTTTAAAGTCAAAATTAGGCATCAGAAATATAGTTCAGTGACGTTAAAGTCAAAATTAGGCAACGGGGATATAGATCAGTGACTTTAAAGTCAAAATTAGGCAACAGGGATATAGATCAATGACTTTAAAGTCAAAATTAGGCATCAGAAATATAGTTCAGTGACGTTAAAGTCAAAATTAGCCAACGGGGATATAGATCAGTGACTTTAAAGTCAAAATTAGGCAACAGGGATATAGATCAATGACTTTAAAGTCAAAATTAGGCATCAGAAATATAGTTCAGTGACGTTAAAGTCAAAATTAGGCAACGGGGATATAGATCAGTGACTTTAAAGTCAAAATTAGGCAACAGGGATATAGATCAATGACTTTAAAGTCAAAATTAGGCATCAGAAATATAGTTCAGTGACGTTAAAGTCAAAATTAGGCAACGGGGATATAGATCAGTGACTTTAAAGTCAAAATTAGGCAACAGGGATATAGATCAATAACTTTAAAGTCAAAATTAGGCATCAGAAATATAGTTCAGTGACGTTAAAGTCAAAATTAGGCAACATGAATAAAGCTCAGTGACTTTAAAGTCAAAATTAGGCAACAGGGATGTAGTTTAATGACTTTAAAGTCAAAATTAGGCATCAGAAATATAGTTTACTGACGTTAAAGTCAAAACTAGGTAACAGGAATAAAGCTCAGTGACTTTAAAGTCAAAATTAGGCAACAGGGATATAGATCAATGACTTTAAAGTCAAAATTAGGCATCAGAAATATAGTTCAGTGACTTTAAAGTCAAAATTAGGCAACAGGGATGTAGATCAATGACTTTAAAGTCAAAATTAGGCAACAGGAATAAAGCACAGTGACTTTAAAGTCAAAATTAGGGAACAGGGATATAGATCAATGTCTTTAAAGTCAAAATTAGGCATCAGAAAAATAGTTTACTGACGTTAAAGTCAAAATTAGACAACAGGAATAAAGCACAGCGACTTTAAAGTCAAAATTAGGCAACAGGAATAAAGCACAGTGACTTTAAAGTCAAAATTAGACAACAGGAATAAAGCATAGCAACTTTAAAGTCAAAATTAGGCAACAGGAATAAAGCACAGTGACTTTAAAGTCAAAATTAGACAACAGGAATAAAGCACAGCGACTTTAAAGTCAAAATTAGGCAACAGGAATAAAGCACAGTGACTTTAAAGTCAAAATTAGACAACAGGAATAAAGCACAGCGACTTTAAAGTCAAAATTAGGCAACAGGGATATAGTTTAATGACTTTAAAGTCAAAATTAGGCATCAGAAATATAGTTCAGTGACTTTAAAGTCAAAATTAGGCAACAGGGATATAGATCAATGTCTTTAAAGTCAAAATTAGGCATCAGAAAAATAGTTTACTGACGTTAAAGTCAAAATTAGACAACAGGAATAAAGCACAGCGACTTTAAAGTCAAAATTAGGCAACAGAAATAAAGCACAGTGACTTTAAAGTCAAAATTAGGCAACAGGAATAAAGCACAGCGACTTTAAAGTCAAAATTAGGCAACAGAAATAAAGCACAGTGACTTTAAAGTCAAAATTAGGCAACAGGAATAAAGCACAGCGACTTTAAAGTCAAAATTAGGCAACAGAAATAAAGCACAATGACTTTAAAGTCAAAATTAGGCAACAGGAATAAAGCACAGCGACTTTAAAGTCAAAATTAGGCAACAGAAATAAAGCACAGTGACTTTAAAGTCAAAATTAGGCAACAGGAATAAAGCACAGCGACTTTAAAGTCAAAATTAGGCAACAGAAATAAAGCACAGTGACTTTAAAGTCAAAATTAGGCAACAGGAATAAAGCACAGCGACTTTAAAGTCAAAATTAGGCAACAGAAATAAAGCACAGTGACTTTAAAGTCAAAATTAGGCAACAGGAATAAAGCACAGCGACTTTAAAGTCAAAATTAGGCAACAGAAATAAAGCACAGTGACTTTAAAGTCAAAATTAGGCAACAGAAATAAAGCACAGTGACTTTAAAGTCAAAATTAGGCAACAGGAATAAAGCACAGCGACTTTAAAGTCAAAATTAGGCAACAGAAATAAAGCACAGTGACTTTAAAGTCAAAATTAGGCAACAGGAATAAAGCACAGCGACTTTAAAGTCAAAATTAGGCAACAGAAATAAAGCACAGTGACTTTAAAGTCAAAATTAGGCAACAGGAATAAAGCACAGCGACTTTAAAGTCAAAATTAGGCAACAGAAATAAAGCACAGTGACTTTAAAGTCAAAATTAGGCAACAGGAATAAAGCACAGCGACTTTAAAGTCAAAATTAGGCAACAGAAATAAAGCACAGTGACTTTAAAGTCAAAATTAGGCAACAGGAATAAAGCACAGCGACTTTAAAGTCAAAATTAGGCAACAGAAATAAAGCACAGTGACTTTAAAGTCAAAATTAGGCAACAGGAATAAAGCACAGTGACTTTAAAGTCAAAATTAGGCAACAGGGATATAGATCAATGACTTTAAAGTCAAAATTAGGCATCAGAAATATAGTTTACTGACGTTAAAGTCAAAATTAGGCAACAGGAATAAAGCTCAGTGACTTTAAAGTCAAAATTAGGCAATAGAAGTAAAGTTGAGTGATTTTAAAATCAAAATTAGGTAACAGAAATACAGTACGTGTGAGAAGGAAGAAAAAAAAGAGAAAACATCGTTAATTCGAAAATATCCTCACTTATTTATCCAAACACGCGATGGGAAAAAATAAATGGAAACAATCCCGGCTGAATCCGTTGTGCGCGTGCAGTGAGAACTCGCCGCTGAGGATGATTACGGCGATGCTATCAATACACGGGTCCCACCTTCGTTTCTTTGCGCGATAATTGATAAACGAGGAAGGAGCGCGGAATTGATTGTGCTGGGAACCACTCGAGAGAGTGTGAGAGCCGCCGTGCATCCCACGATATCGAAATGAAGAAATGATCACAACGCTGACGGAAAAAGTAAATGAAGAAAGGAAGTATGTATTGTGCGTTGCGTTGAGGAGGAGATAATTAATAAAACAAATTTTAATTTAATTTAATTTACTTTATTGACGGCTTATCACCATTTTACAATAATACAATATAAGTTTAATTCATGATACTTAATGATATAAAAAAACAAATAAAAAATAGATACAAATGAGAGTAGTGTTAAAAAAAAATATATAACAATACATTCATATAAGTCTAAGACTAGAAAAAAAAAAAATACAAAACATTATACACAGACATATACATCAGTATTTAATAATGATTTTTTAAATTGATTAAAAGTATTACCAAAAATACAAATGTTACTACTATTGCATATTTTGTTCCAATATCGACACATTCTAGAAAGTGGTTCATTGTTCCCATAATTTGATTTATACATTTTAATTCTAAACGTTAGTTTGGATCTAGTATTGTTAGGGATACTAAAATTAATCCTGTTAAGAAGCTCAACACAATCACATTTAAATTATATGTTTAATTAATTTCTCACTTAACCCGTGGTGAAACATTTTTACATCAATCTGGATAATTAATTAAAATTAAAATGAAACACTTTGTTTGTTTCACTAGATTATATTTTCTCCAACTAGTTTCGACCATTGGTCACCTTCCTCCCTGAAGATGAGAAAACATCGTTAATTCGAATTCCTCCCTGAATATGACCAATGGTCGAAACTAGTTAGAGAAAATATAATCTAGTGAAACAAACCAAGTGTTTCATTTTAATTTTAATTAATCTGGATAATTAATTAAAATTTAAATGTTAAATTCTCTTGAAAATGGGCTAATAACCCCAAACTAGTCGAGAATTTATAGTTATTCAGAAAAACTTCTTGATTTTCAAAGTTTTTGTGTTTATTCACTACAATTGTTTCGCAATTGTTTTAAAAAATAAGTAAAGTAATATGGATTTTCAACACATAAATGCCTCAACAATCAACGAAATAAAGTTATTCAATCTAATCTGTGTTTTATTGGTTCATTTTTAATAATTTATTCATATTTATTTCATACAATATGAACTACCAATGTCTAAATATTAAAACCAATAATTAATTGTGTTGATGTATTGTTTTTTTTTAATTGGAGTAATAATTATTAATTGACGATTTTTATTTAATATTTAACAAATTTAATTTTTAATGGTACCTGGTAGACGCTTCACCGAAGGATTTTCTCACCAGCAACATTTCGCTCAGGACGATATTTTTGATGTCTCTATTTCTTCTCCCGTTGGAAATGAAATTGAAGAATCCAGCCATTCAGTACTATTTACGTGAAACCTTTTTTGAGGTGAGGCTTAATGATCAAGTCTTACAATTTGTTAAGCATGGGCTGTTGATGCATCGAAAATTTCACAATTTCAATTTTTTTTATTCATTGCCAATTTTGGGTATCTCTTGCCCCATAGTGCAACAGTTTTTTTTCTTTGCCTTTTGTTTACTTCAATGCAATGTTCAAGCGCTTGAAATCCTCACCAAAAAACACACGTCCATTCAATTCGCCTGTTATAATAACGGTCGGCTTTTTTTTGCTTAATCGCTTGTTATTTTAACAGACATCTTATTTGTCGACTTTTTGCTTACTTTACTTCGCAGCTTCTTCTTTTTCTCCACCTTTCCACGGTTTATACAAGAATATGATAAATAAAATGAGTCGGTACTGATAAAACTGGTCTGCGGTGAGGCCGAAAAAGAGCCGTAAGGGCGAAACCGGTCTGCAGGTGCATCTCCTCCGTACCGTCCAGTCACTCACTCAATCGCTAGCGAAGTCATCCGAGTATTTGTTTACCTTGTAAGCTGATACTTTCAAAGGAAAATTCGGAAGAATCAACCGATTAAATTCGTTTGGATAAAAAACTGGAAATCAAGAAGGAAATAATATTATCGTTTGTACAAAAAAATGGTAGTAATTTTTTTCAACTGATTTTATAACCATAAACTTTGTTTAAGTAGAAGTTGTTTTTTTTTTTCATTCTTCAGTTCTTTTCCACAAGTTTGAATGAAAATGATGGGACGATACAATTTCGTCCAAGCGCGGACACCTAAGGGATACCCCCCGGCGAGAAACACGGTAAATTTTATTCAAATCGAATGGAACATTCAATTGTTATCAATAACATGTTTTTTTAATAATTTTTGTATTCATATTTTGGTTTCATCAACCTAAGGTTAAGCCATTTCCAAAAATTAGCAGGACATTCTTTATATAAATAGAAAACAAGTATTCATTCCACTTGGTCACAGTTATTTAAATATATTAAATAAAAATGATTTGAAAATAATTAATAAATTATTTCCACATTCAGCTCTGTGACTATTGACTTACTTACGTAAGTACGTTAAATGTCCGGCGTGGGTATTTGCCCGGGAAGTAGTTGTTTTAATGTGCATTTGTTTAACGTACTTACGTAAGTAAGTCAACAGAGCTAAATGTGGAAATAATTTATTAATTATTTTCAAATCATTTTTATTTAATACATTCTTTATATAATTGTTTTGTTTCACCAAAATATGATTATTTTCTCCGACAAGTTTAAACTTTCGTCGAAATTATCCTTGATATTGATGAAAAAATTAATAAAAAAAATCTTTTTTTTACACAATATTGGTGTTAAACACTTAAGGGATGATTTCTTTGAAATGTTATTGATAACAATTGAATGTTCCATTCGATTTGAATAAAATTTACCGTGTTTCTCGCCGGGGGGTATCCCTTAGGTGTCCGCGCTTGGACGAAATTGTATCGTCCCATCAATTTTCATTCAAACTTGTGGAAAAGAACTGAAGAATGAAAAAAAAAAAACAACTTCTACTTGAACAAAGTTTATGACAATAAAATCAGATGAAAAAAAAAAAATACTACCATTTTTTTGTACAAACGATAATATCATTTCCTTCTTGATTTCCAGTTTTTTTATCCAAAATTGATTAACCAATTGCGAAAAAAATGAACACAGAATATTTTTATGTCTTTCACCTTCCTCATCTCGAAACCACTTGTAGTTTTCTCTGAATGGGCATAAAACACGATTACTATACGAAGATTAACAACAGCAACATCATGACTTAGAGCGCGACGTGCTGAATGTGTTAATACACCGTTCTGCCGGAAGGATCGTGATCGTGCCCGTTGTTGGCTGATGTTGTTGTTGATGTTTGAGGTTAATGGCACTTGGTCAGGTTGTAACAACCGGCGACCGCGGAGCCGCAACGATGATCGTAATCTTTAATAATGGTAATAAGCGCGGGGATTTATTATCCCTATCCCTCTTGCTCGACCAAACCCAACCGCAGAGAACAAGGCTTAATAACCGAAAGGGTTTGCGGTGATTTCGATTTCTTTGTCTTAGATTGTTCCTGGAGGCTTTAAGAACCACATCAAATAATAAAATAGTTTATTTTTTTATTTTAACTATTTTTTAATTTTTTTTCTTATCCACGGTTTCCAACAGAAAATCAGTGAAATTTCAAAGTTCAAAATGACCAACTTTTGCGCCTTTAATTTCCGATTTCCTTGTCTTAGATTGTTACTAGATGTCTTAAGAACCATATCAACTATAAGAAAGTTTATTTTTTATTTTAAGTATTTTTAAAATTTTTTTTCTTATCCACGGTTTCCAACAGAAAATCAGTGAAATTTCAAAGTTCAAAACGACCGACTTTTGCGCCTTTAATTTCCGATTTCCTTGTCTTAGATTGTTACTAGATGTCTTAAGAACCATATCAAACTATAAGAAAGTTTATTTTTTTATTTTAAGTATTTTTAATTTTTTTTTCTTATCCACGGTTTCCAACAGAAAATCAGTGAAAAATTGAAGTTCAAAATGACCAACTTTTGCGACTTTAATTTCCGATTTCCTTGTCTTAGATTGTTACTAGATGTCTTAAGAATCATATCAAACTATAAAAAAGTTTATTTTTTTATTTTAAGTATTTTTAAAATTTTTTTCTTATCCACGGTTTCCAACAGAAAATCGGTGAAATTTCAAAGTTCAAAATGACCAACTTTTGCGCCTTTAATTTCAGATTTCTTTGTCTTAGATCGTAACTAGATGTTTTAAGGCCACATCAAACAATACAGATTAAACTTTTTTATTGTTTGATGCGGTTCTCAAGACCCCCAGGAACAGTTTAAGACAAAGAAATCGAAAATTAAAGTCGCCAAAGTCGGTCGTTTTGAACTTTGAAATTTCACCGATTTTCTGTTGGAAACCGTGGATGAATTACAAATTTTGTAATAATTATATTACTACAGTTATTTAAAGCAATCTTTCAGGTTACTATTAATATGCTAATGTATATAAATGGAAAATAAAATCCGACTTTACAATCACTATTTGTCAATATTGTTTCTTCATTCTGACTCTAACATCACTATTTGTCCCTTGTATTGCCTAATTATGACTTTAAAGTCACTTTGTGTCGCAGTTATTGCCTAATTCCGACTTTATAGTCAAGTTGTGACATAGTTATTGCCTAAATTCGACTTTACGATCACTATTTGTCAATATTATTTCTTTATTCTGACTCTAACGTCACTATTTGTCCCTTGTATTGCCTAATTATGACTCTAAAGTCACTTTGTGTCGCAGTTATTGCCTAATTCCGACTTTATAGTCAAGTTGTGACATAGTTATTGCCTAAATTCGACTTTACGATCACTATTTGTCAATATTACTTCTTCATTCTGATTGTAACGTCACTATTTGTTTCTTATATTGCCTAATTTTGACTTTAAAGTCACTTTATATCACAGTTATTGCCTAATTCCGACTTAATAGTCAAGTTGTGACATAGTTATTGCCTAAATTCAACTTTACGATCACTATTTGTCAATATTGTTTCTTCATTCTGACTCTAACGTCACTATTTGTCCCTTCTATTGCCTAATTCTGACTCTAAAGTCACTTTGTGTCGCAGTTATTGCCTAATTCCGACTTTACAGTCAGGTTGTGACATAGTTATTGCCTAAATTCGACTTTACGATCACTATTTGTCAATATTACTTCTTCATTCTGATTGTAACGTCACTATTTGTTTCTTATATTGCCTAATTTTGACTTTAAAGTCACTTTATATCACAGTTATTGCCTAATTCCGACTTAATAGTCAAGTTGTGACATAGTTATTGCCTAAATTCAACTTTACGATCACTATTTGTCAATATTGTTTCTTCATTCTGACTCTAACGTCACTATTTGTCCCTTGTATTGCCTAATTATGACTCTAAAGTCATTTTGTGTCGCAGTTATTGCCTAATTCCGACTTTACAGTCAGGTTGTGACATAGTTATTGCCTAAATTCGACTTTACGATCACTATTTGTCAATACTGTTTCTCTATTCTGACTCTAACGTCACTATTTGTCCCTTGTATTGCCTAATTCTGACTCTAAAGTCATTTTATGTCGCAGTTATTGCCTAATTCCGACATTATAGTCAAGTTGTGACATAGTTATTGCCTAAATTCGACTTTACGATCACTATTTGTCAATATTGTTTCTTAATTCTGACTCTAACGTCACTATTTGTCCCTTCTATTGCCTAATTCTGACTCTAAAGTCACTTTGTGTCGCAGTCATTGCCTAATTCCGACTTTACAGTCAGGTTGTGACATAGTTATTGCCTAAATTCGACTTTACGATCACTATTTGTCAATATTGTTTCTTCATTCTGACTCTAACGTCACTATTTGTCCCTTCTATTGCCTAATTCTGACTCTAAAGTCACTTTGTGTCGCAGTTATTGCCTAATTCCGACTTTACAGTCAGGTTGTGACATAGTTATTGCCTAAATTCGACTTTACGATCACTATTTGTCAATATTACTTCTTCATTCTGATTGTAACGTCACTATTTGTTTCTTATATTGCCTAATTTTGACTTTAAAGTCACTTTATATCACAGTTATTGCCTAATTCCGACTTAATAGTCAAGTTGTGACATAGTTATTGCCTAAATTCAACTTTACGATCACTATTTGTCAATACTGTTTCTCTATTCTGACTCTAACGTCACTATTTGTCCCTTGTATTGCCTAATTCTGACTCTAAAGTCATTTTGTGTCGCAGTTATTGCCTAATTCCGACTTTACAGTCAGGTTGTGACATAGTTATTGCCTAAATTCGACTTTACGATCACTATTTGTCAATACTGTTTCTCTATTCTGACTCTAATGTCACTATTTGTCCCTTGTATTGCCTAATTCTGACTCTAAAGTCATTTTATGTCGCAGTTATTGCCTAATTCCGACATTATAGTCAAGTTGTGACATAGTTATTGCCTAAATTCGACTTTACGATCACTATTTGTCAATATTGTTTCTTAATTCTGACTCTAACGTCACTATTTGTCCATTGTATTGCCTAATTTTCACTCTAAAGTCACTTTGTGTCGCAGTTATTGTTTGATGCGGTTCTCAAGACCCCCAGGAACAGTTTAAGACAAAGAAATCGAAAATTAAAGGCGCCAAAGTCGGTCGTTTTGAACTTTGAAATTTCACCGATTTTCTGTTGGAAACCGTGGATGAATTACAAATTTTGTAATAATTATATTACTACAGTTATTTAAAGCAATCTTTCAAGTTACTATTAATAAGCTAATGTATATAAATGGGAAATAAAATCCGTGGAAGAACCACGAAAATCCCTGCGTATCCGCCATGGTGGAGGCGCCGGGCCGAAAAGCGCTGGCTAGAAAACCGTGGATAACTTCACATCGGTCACTTATTACCTAATTATGACAATACAGTCACACAAGTGTCACAATTATTACCTAACTTTTATTCTAAAATCACTTTATCTCAAACGTATTGTCTAATTTTGCCTTTAAAATCATTGTTTTTATTTTTTTTAAATCGTGACAATTCATTTTTTTTAATGATTTATTTTTTCAACAATCGTAGCGCATTTTGTTCTTTTTTTCCCATTCCGTTTCGCGTTTACATAACCGTCATCATCTAAGACTTTCGCTTTCAGTTGGTTAGTTGGCGTTTTCGAGTCGCTCCCGTTGTTATCAGCAGATGGAAATCTCTTTCGCTCTCCCGGCAGTTGGCCAACATTCCGAACGGAGATGACCATCTATCGCCGTTGTGTCCGCTCCACGTGTGGTCCTTCATTACGCACGCAGGAATTTAATCGGCGGGACGTTAAACAATCGCATCACGAAACAACGAGAACGTAAATGTTGTCAATTTTTTTTTCCATTCTATATCTGTAATTACTGAGAGGAATAGAGGGCGAGTGAAGAGATGAAGAAACGTTAATCAATCGTATTAACGAAACAACAAGATGTAAATGTTCTTAATTTCTTCTGTTTTATTTCTTTAATTACTGAGAGGATGAAAGGGCGAAACCATATTCAGTCATTCCTAACACTATCATCGCGTCGTTTATAACTAAAGCCTCCCGTGGAAGAATCCCTGTTGATGGAAGAGGAAATTGGTGACTGAAGGACTAAATCGACCATTCATTTAATTCAAGAGGAAATGTCTGTACCAACTCATTACCATTCTACATTCATCCACTTCCACCTCGCAGTAATTATAATTCATCTATTATCCTCGTCTAAAAACAAAATTTCGTCTCACCTTTTATTTCTTTTTTTTTTTTAGTTTTATTCCACTTGAAAGTTGTCTGATTAAGTCGCACCGCTGAGTGATTGATCCTGGAAACGGGTTAAATCTACGCGGCGGCGATTAGTCAACGCCTCCCGAAAACAGAAATCGGAAGCGCTTTTCGTTTTCCTCCGCTTTCATCCATTTCGAGGATCCGCTCGAAAGGAACGACCCACAATCCGTTCTCCGCTTCCTGCCGTTTGCCAACTGTCGTTGACGAACGGCAATTACTGCTACAAACAACATCAGAATATGCTGTTTGTAATCACAAAAAGAAAAAAAAAAATAGTTTAAACTTCATTAAATTCAAAACATAACAAATATTTAAATAGAAAAGAGTACTCATTCACTTGCTCACAGTTATTTAAATAAATCATTTTTATTTAATCTAACAAATATTTAATAAACTTAAGATAAAGAAAACAATCAATTATTACCGTGTAGTCGAAACTAATCACAGCGAAATAAGTCGTTAAGGTTGCGGTTTAGTGGAAAGAGATAGCTATATAGTAAAATGGAAATAATCGTTTGAAAATAGAACTATTCTTTTGGATTTCATAATATGAATGTGTATTTACATTTTTTATCTACCAAATATAAAGTATCAGTCTAAATAAAAAATAAATCGTTAATTTTCGTGTATTGCGTCAATTTACTAGTTCAAGTTAGAAAAGAAAATTGTAAGATATAGTGAAATTAATAGGTCATGTCTGCTGAGTTATTTGAATGCAGAATTTAGTGAAAGCCTTTAAATTTTCATTGCACAAATTTTTATTAGCAAAAATTTAATTTAAAATTTGCTATAAATTTGATCAATTGTTTTTCATAATTATTTTTCACAGAAACTAAACATTAAAATAATTTTTAATTTATCTGATGAAATTCCTGCTTATTTTAAGATTATTTTAATGTATAATACAATATTTTTCATTGATCACAACAACAATCTAACTCAAATTAGTGATTGCCCATATTTGTATAGCTATCTCTTTCTTCTAAACCGCACCCTTAAGTGGCATAAAAAAGTGTTTTTTTTCTTTATCCTAATAATGAAAATGTATCCACGAAGTAAACGCCTCAAAGAATCAAGAATTATATATATATATATATTCAGTGACCTTTTCTACCTACCTTTTCAGCTTTTTTTTTTCACCTTTTCAGGTGTAGGGTTAAGAATCAACTAATAAATTTAATTTTAAATAAACCCGACATACTAATAGGCAACTAGAGATAGCAGAAGAAGAAGAATTTAAAATAAAATTTTTTGAAAAATATGAAACGAATTTTATATTAAATTTAAATAAAATGCGTTTCCTTTTGCTGACAGTATCTCCACAGTCAGCTCATAGAAGGTTTAGTTAATCAGTTACTTATTAATATTACAAGCCTAATTTCGACTGCAATATCACCCTGATGTCACTGCATCGTACTGATGTTGTCTAATTTCACGCTTTACAGTCGCTATTTGCCTAATTTTGACTTTAATATCACTGCGTTTCGCATATATTGACTTTAAAGTCACTCTTATTGCTTGATTTTGACTCTAACGTCACTATTTGTTTCTTATATTGTCTAATTTTGACTTTAAAGTCACTTTGTGACGCAATTATTGCCTACTTCTGACTTTACAGTCAAGTTGTGACATAGTTATTGCCTAAATTCGACTTTTAAGATCACTATTTGTCAATATTATTTCTTCATTCTGACTTTAAAGTCACTTTTTGACGCAGTTATTGCCTAATTCCGACTTTACAGTCAGTTTGTGGCATAGTTATTGCCTAAATTCGACTTTACGATCACTATTTGTCAATATTGTTTCTTCATTCTGACTCTAACGTCACTCTTTGTCCCTTGTATTGCCTAATTTTGATTCTAAAGTCACTTTGTGTCGTAGTCATTGCCTAATTTCGACTTTACAGTCAGGTAGTGACATAGTTATTGCCTAAATTCGACTTTACGATCACTATTTGTCAATGTTATTTCTTCATTCTAACTCTAACGTCACTATTTGTCCCTTGTATTGCCTAATTTTGACTTTAAAGTCACTTTGTGTCGTAGTCATTGCCTAATTTCGACTTTACAGTCAGGTTGTGACATAGTTATTGCCTAAATTCGACTTTACGATCACCATTTGTCAATATTGTTTCTTCATTCTGACTCTAACGTCACTATTTGTTTCTTATATTGCCTAATTTTGACTTTAAAGTCACTTTGTGTCGCAGTTATTGCCTAATTCCGACTTTACAGTCAAGTTGTGACATAGTTATTGCCTAAATTCGACTTTACGATCACTATTTGTCAATATTATTTCTTCATTCTGACTATAACGTCACTATTTGTTTCTTGCATTGCCTTATTTTGACTTTAAAGTCATTTTGTGTCGCAATTATTGCCTAATTCCGACTTTATAGTAAAGTTGTGACATAGTTATTGCCTAAATTTGACTTTACGATCACTATTTGTCAATATTATTTCTTCATTCTGACTCTAACGTCACTATTTGTCCCTTATATTGCCTTATTTTGACTTTAAAGTCATTTTTTGTCGCAATTATTGCCTAATTCCGACTTTATAGTAAAGTTGTGACATAGTTATTGCCTAAATTCGACTTTACGATCACTATTTGTCAATATTATTTCTTTATTCTGACTCTAACGTCACTATTTGTCCCATGTAATGCCTAATTTTGACTCTAAAGTCACTTTGTGTGGCAGTTATTGCCTAATTCCGACTTTATAGTCAAGTTGTGACATAGTTATTGCCTAAATTCGACTTTACGATCACTATTTGTCAATATTATTTCTTCATTCTGACTATAACGTCACTATTTGTTTCTTGCATTGCCTTATTTTGACTTTAAAGTCATTTTGTGTCGCAATTATTGCCTAATTCCGACTTTATAGTAAAGTTGTGACATAGTTATTGCCTAAATTTGACTTTACGATCACTATTTGTCAATATTATTTCTTCATTCTGACTCTAACGTCACTATTTGTCCCTTATATTGCCTTATTTTGACTTTAAAGTCATTTTGTGTCGCAATTATTGCCTAATTCCGACTTTATAGTCAAGTTGTGACATAGTTATTGCCTAAATTCGACTTTACGATCACTATTTGTCAATACTATTTCTTCATTCTGACTCTAACGTCACTATTTGTCCCTTGTATTGCCTAATTTTGACTCTAAAGTCACTTTGTGTCGCAGTTATTGCCTAATTCCGACTTTATAGTCAAGTTGTGACATAGTTATTGCCTAAATTCGACTTTACGATCACTATTTGTCAATATTATTTCTTCATTCTGACTATAACGTCACTATTTGTTTCTTGCATTGCCTTATTTTGACTTTAAAGTCATTTTGTGTCGCAATTATTGCCTAATTCCGACTTTATAGTAAAGTTGTGACATAGTTATTGCCTAAATTTGACTTTACGATCACTATTTGTCAATATTATTTCTTCATTCTGACTCTAACGTCACTATTTGTCCCTTATATTGCCTTATTTTGACTTTAAAGTCATTTTGTGTCGCAATTATTGCCTAATTCCGACTTTATAGTCAAGTTGTGACATAGTTATTGCCTAAATTCGACTTTACGATCACTATTTGTCAATACTATTTCTTCATTCTGACTCTAACGTCACTATTTGTCCCTTGTATTGCCTAATTTTGACTCTAAAGTCACTTTGTGTCGCAGTTATTGCCTAATTTCGACTTTACAGTCAGTTTGTGGCATAGTTATTGCCTAAATTCGACTTTACGATCACTATTTGTCAATATTATTTCTTCATTCTGATTGTAACGTCACTATTTGTTTCTTATATTGCCTAATTTTGACTTTAAAGTCACTTTGTGTCGCAGTTATTGCCTAATTCCGACTTTACAGTCAGTTTGTGGCATAGTTATTGCCTAAATTCGACTTTACGATCACTATTTGTCAATATTGTTTCTTCATTCTGACTCTAACGTCACTATTTGTCCCTTGTATTGCAATTTTGACTCTAAAGTCACTTTATGACACAATTATCACAATTTGTCACTATTATTTTGCTGATTTCGACACTAATTTCGTTGTATCTCGCACTTAGAGTATAATTTTGACTTTAAACTCACCTTGTTATATAGTTGTTTCTTATAAAAAAAGTAAGTAAAATATTTTTGTAAACTGTTTTTGTAAAAAGGGGTTTTCCCGTAAATAAATAAATAAAAAAAAAAATAAAATAAAATAAAAAATTTCGACTTTACTGCCACTATTTGTCTCTAGTATTACCTATTTTTGACTAAGCTTTGTAAAACAAAGACAGAATTGTAGTGATTCGATTCATGTCATGATTCGATTCATCATGAATTAGGACGAATCGAAAAAAAAAATCTAGTTTGATCACCCAAATGTCATGATTCGTGGTTGAATCGAATCAAATGAATTTAGATCGGACTATTTCGAGAATGAAATATTATTTTCGCTTAATCTCTCTATAAATCCTCACTAACACACAAATCCGAAAGTTGTTAATGATTTTACACGTTCCTTAACTTCATCAATTGAGTGTCTCTTGTGTGTTTGTATTCCATTCGTTGATTTCAAGCGTGCGGCAATTAAAAGAAGTAAACTGGCTGCTTTCTAATCCAACCTGGTATTGTGGCGGTGATTAGAGTATTCGAAGTCGTCGACAGCCTCGACTCGGGGGACTCCAAACTCAATTAGAGCCTAATCGCTAATTAATTCGATAACAACACCCGACGACTTTCTTTTTAATGGACCGGCGCCCGCTTCCACCGTACTACCGTTCATTGTTTTAATCGGGGACGAGACTTCTTCACTCACTTCACCTAAAACTCGAAACTCGATAATCGTTTCGGCGATTTAATTATTCATCCATCTCATTGATTAAATTATAGTAGTACGTATGACATTGAAAATGGCTTTACTCGAAACTTATTTACTTAAATAAAATGAAACAAAGATGATTCACACGTTTGCAGTTATTTAAATTACAATGAAATTAATCCCAAAATATTGCAGTTGAAAAAAGGGATTGATCGAATTTTATTGATCATTGCCAGAAATTTTCCTTGTTTAATTTGATTGTAACTTATTTACTTATGTTATTATAATTAGCAATTATTCACTCGTTTTGAGTTATGTGAAGTTATTAAACGTAAATTAAAACTTTTTTTTAAATTATTTCTTCATAATTTTATTTTTAAATGTCAGATGTACTTTTCGAGTAGAAAAATTTTATAATATATTTTTTTTCTTAATTTTTTTGTTGGATTTTGGGGGCGTTTATATCGTGGCACATTTTCAATTTTGATATAAAGAAAACCCTTAATACCACTTTTATTATAAAAATAAAAATGGTATAAAAAAAAGTGAAGTGTATTCTTTTTTTTGTGTTTCGTTTTTTTTTAGTAGTTTAATTTCCTACTGGACTAAACTCTAATTATTCTTCCGTGCGCTTCTCGTTGTTTTCGAAAGACGATTGTTTGTTATTCTTTCTTACCGAGATGCACCGCACAGGAAGGGAAACGAAAAGGAAAACTGAAAGGAATACGAGAAAAAAAAAAAAACGATAGAGTCCGTGCTTATTATGCTGCGGAGCGTGAGCACGACGGACTCGAAATTAGAAATTAATTGAGTTATGAACGGATTTTATTCATATTGCGTTGCAGTTGTCGGCGATGGCTTCCATAGATTACGAACCGCTTTTTCTTCTTGAAATTATATTATACGTATTACAACGTAAGTAATATGAGGATTGTATAAAAATGAGTAGGCTTCGTGTGAAGGATTCTTTTGGAAGAATTATTTAATATATATATATATATATATATATATATTAAATAAAAATTATTCGAAAATAATTAATGAATTATTATTAGTATTTTATGTTGGCTAGACTTACGAGATTCTGCTGGAGCTATGTTCAGGTTGTGAAAATCATAGATTAAGATTACGTAATAAATAGAAAAGAGTATTATTCATAGATTAAGATTACGTTATGTGAAATTGTTGTTAGTGTTAAACAAATTTCCAACTCCACGAAGAGGCCATCCCCGACTACACTTGGAGAACCGACCCCTACCTAAACCTACTAACTCCCGGAGTAATGTCTCCACAAAATAGACAGTTATTGTTGTTGTTTAGAAATGATTGATTGCGTCTTCTTTTCTTTACAATGTGTGCATAAAGTTATTTGGGTTGATTTCTAAGCGTGGATGGCCGCGAGTATGTGGGCCGGCTCCGTTTCCGCGGAACAAAGCGCGAGACTTTCGTGGAAAACAGGTGGCCTCCCCGAGCCTTTGTAGGAGAAACAAAAACAAACAAAAAAAAGAACGAGGCGACGAGATTATTGTTCTTTCTAAACTTCGAAATACGATGGATGGAACGATTGACACCCGTGCTAAATGAAGAGGGGAGTTTACAACACGAGTCTCTTTTTTTTTCTTTACGTAGCTTATTCCTTGCTTTTGTATTTTATAGTATATTATTCCCTAGTGAGTTATGTTGCACATAAATCATGGTAGAAAAGCGAGCTTACAAAACGAGTCCCTTTTTTTCTTTACACAGCTTATTCCTTGCTTTAGTGTTTTATAGTGTATTATTCTCTAGTGTGTTATGTTGCTCATAATTCATGGTAGACAATCATGACAGCTTACAAAACAAGTCTCTTTGTTTCTTTACACAAGTTATTCCTTGCTTTTGTACTTTATAGTATATTATTCCCTAGTGAGTTATGTTGCCCATAAATCATGGTAGAAAAGGGAGCTTACAAAACGAGTCCCTTTTTTTCTTTACACAGCTAATTCCTTGCTTTAGTGTTTTATAGTATATTATTCTCTAGTGTGTTATGTTGCTCATAAATCATGGTAGACAATCATGGGAGCTTACAAAACGAGTCTCTTTATTTCTTTACACAGCTTATTTCTTGCATTTGTATTTTATAGTAACTCACTAGGGAATAATTCCCTAGTGAGTTATGTTGCACTTAAATCATGGTAGAAAAGCGAGCTTACAAAACGAGTCCCTTTTTTTTTCTTTACACAGCTTATTCCTTGCTTTATAGTATATTGTTCCCTAGTGAGTTATGTTGCCCATAAATCATGGTAGAAAAGCGAGCTTACAAAACGAGTCCTTTTTTTTTCTTTACACAGCTTATTCCTTGCTTTAGTGCTTTATAGTATATTATTCTCTAGTGTGTTATGTTGCTCATAAATCATGGGAGCTTACAAAACGAGTCTCTTTGTTTCTTTACACAGCTTTTTCCTTGCTTTTGTATTTTATAGTATATTATTATCTAGTGAGTTACGTTGCCCATAAATCATGGTAGAAAAGGGAGCTTATAAAAGAGTCTCTTTTTTTTCTTTACACAGCTTATTATTTGCTTTAGTGTTTTATAGTATATTATTCTCTAGTGTGTTATGTTGCTCATAAATCATGGGAGCTTACAAAACGAGTCTCTTTGTTTCTTTACACAGCGTATTCCTTGCTTTTGTATTTTATAGTATATTATTCCCTAGTGAGTTATGTTGCCCATAAATCGTGGTAGAAGAAGGAGCTTATATAACGAGTTACTTTTTATTCTTTACACCATTTATTCAATAACATAGCTTATCCATTGATTTAGTGTTTTATAGTATATTATTCCCTAGTGAGTTATGTCGCACATAAAATGTGGTAGAAAATTTAGCATACAAAACGAGTCTCTTTTTTTTCTTTACACAGCTTATTCCTTGCTTTAGTGTTTTATAGTATATTATTCCCTAGTGAGTTACGTTGCCCATAAATCATGGTAGAAAAGGGAGCTTACAAAACGAGTCACTTTTTTTCTTTACACAGCTTATTCCTTGCTTTAGTGTTTTATAGTATATTATTCCCTAGCGAGTTACGTTGCCCATAAATCATGGTAGAAAAGAGAGCTTACAAAACGAGTCTCTTTTTTACTTTACACAGCTTATTCCTTGCTTTAGTGTTTTATAGTATATTATTCCCTAGTGAGTAACGTTGCCCATAAATCATGGTAGAAAAGCGAGCTTACAAAACGAGTCCCTTTTTTTCCTTTACACAGCTTATTCCTTTTGCTTTAATGTTTTATAGTATATTATTCTCTAGTGTGTTATGTTGCTCATAAATCATGGGAGCTTACAAAACGAGACTCTTTGTTTCTTTACACAGCTTATTCCTTGCTTTAGTGTTTTATAGTATATTATTCCCTAGTGAGTTACGTTGCACATAAATCATGGTAGAAAAGGGAGCTTACAACACGAGTCTCTTTTCTTTCTTTACACAGCTTATTCCTTGCTTTAGTGCTTTATAGTATATTATTCCCTAGTGAGTTATGTTGCCTATAAATCATGGTAGAAATAGTCTCTTTTTTTTTCTTTACATAGCTCTCCAGACATGCCCGAGCCACTTTACGCGCTGTTCTTTTATTTTGCTAACTATATTTCTTCCTATTTCCTTTTCTAATTCCCCGTTTGTCCTCCTTCGGTATTCCATATATCCGGTTTTAATTGGTCCTAGTATTTCTTCTATCTAATATTGTTATATCTTGTTTCTTTGTCATGTAATGATTACATTCATTAATATTTCTTGCAATTTATTTATTTACATAACACAAATTTACTAATTTGAAATTTTCATTATTGTCGCAATTCTTTTAGATAGCTTAATCTTCTTATATAATTTGAAAATGGCTATCTAAAAGTTATCTTTCAGCATAACCCAATTTATTTGAAGATCTCAATCGATGAGAACTTTTATTTTCTCATTCGAAAAAAAATTCACCTTTCTTCTTTTATTGTTATTTTTTCTTATTACAATAAAAAAATGCGCTCTCTCTTTTCTTTATTGTTTTATTATTATTATTATTATTATTATTATTATTATTATTATTATTATTATTATTATTATTATTATTATTATTATTATTATTATTATTTGTATCCTACACCAATATGTGGTAGAAGGATATAAGATTATATATATACAGAGAGGTTTTTTTTATCAGTATACATTAGGAGAAATGTATACCTGAAAAAAAAAAACGCTAGTCAAATGTATTGAACCGATTAATGTGTGTATATTTAGTTGACTATTTAGCATATGTGTGTTCAGTTGCGTGTTATAGGCAACTAAACACACATACATTAATGCATTTGACTCGCGTTTTTTACAGGCATACATAGGGGAAATGTATATTGATAAAAAAAGCTCTCTGTATATATATATTATTATTTATATTGTGCTAACGTAATACGACACCTACATATAATATAAAATATTACAAAACACGCTGTAAGAGTCTGCCAATTGCCCATCGACCAGTAGTCTTTCCGCTTGGATTGTATATTTTCGTCCTTGTCAAAATATACGCATGTATACAAGTCAAAAATTCTTTAACTGTTTTTTAATGTTGTGAAATGAAGGGGTTAGACTGGGAAATTTATGTTTAGGATTTATAATGTGCTAATAAAAAAAAATACTCCTGTCTACCTTTATCGCTTTGTTTTTTTTTTGTTATTGTTCTTGTTTGTTTTTTTTTTCTGCTGTTGATATTCTCGGAGCGGGTTCAAGTCCGGTAAATTGCCTCTCCCGTTTCATTCATCGCCGCCGCCGGGGAAAAGAAAACAATAAAAGCGCGACGGACTCTGGACGGGACGGCCATGTGGGAGGCCTCCTCGCAGCACCGGAATAGAATCCACAGATTACGGATAATAATAACAACAACAACAAAAACAACAGCAACAAAAAGTAACGACGCGACGCTCGAAATGATTATTTATACCGGCAACGAGAACAAGTCGTTATGTAAGCTCCCTCATCTACCATGATTTATGCGCAATATAACTCACTAGGGAATAATATACTATAAAACAATTTTTTTTTATATAAATTAATAAACTTCAGCCTCGGATTCCCTAAAAAGAGACAAACTTTTCTAAGTTCAAAACGAAGGTGTTTCTCACAATTCAGGAACTTGTTTTTATTTTTGGATTGCTGCTAAATATCCAAATTATTTAAGACAATAAAACTAGTGGTATGTCATGTATAATCATTACGTATACAGTGCATTTTTTTTATCTAGGTCTCATAGGGATTTACATAGGAAAATCTTTTCGTCGTGTTAATGGTTTTTCTATGGTATGGATTTTGATCAAATTAAACGCACATTGAATGAAACGTTGATCGTTTAATAAATAAATAATAACAACACGTTGTGTAAATTGTGTGTTGTGATGTAAAGGTTTGGAGTGGAGGCGTCGCGCTGTCTGCGAAACCGCGAGAAGTGGAGAAAGAGAGTGGAGTTCGTCGACCCGAGCGGCATCGTCGGCTGTTCCACACTCCCATAAGTGTGACTCACGAGAAAGATAGCGCGAGCGAGCGCTCATTGGAAATGTTTCAACGAAAGAAAAAAAAAAGAGTAAATGAGCAAAAGATGTAGGCCACGTGCACTTACTCGGCCGAGGTACGTGGAGGTCCTCTTCTCGCCGCAGATGTCCATTTACGGAGAACGGCGACGGCGGGTCTCCCGCGAACACAACTCCATCCATTCATACCCGATCGAGATTTTAATTCAGTAACTGTTTTAATACAGGTGCGTAATCGGAAAGATTTTAATTCAGTAACTGTAAATTGTTTAAGTAATCGGAAAAGTTTGAACCCTCGCAAAGTTTTCCCCGTTTCGTAAATCCCCTTTTCTCTATTAAACAATTTGTACAATCCTAAGTGAATCGTAATCATTCGTACTCGATGAGCACAAGGATGCGGTTGAAAAGCTCGGCTTCGAGCTGCAGCGGCGATGACGATGACGAGTTGGAGGAGAATGCGCGTTCTTTATGTATTTATAGAGAGGTTCTAAATCGAGAGAATATGTGGGGATATTAAAACGTAAAAAAGGGGGCGCGCGATTTTGGAATATTGTCCTCCCCATTCCAGTTCTAGCTAGAAATTCCAACAGTGAAGAATAACAATAATACTTGGGCCTAATTTCGTGTGGATTTAGACGTCCGAGAAACGCACTAAAGAAAAGCGAACTTGTCCTGTTTATTAAAACAGAAAACGGAATGCATTTAATATTGGCCATCACCATACGCTATATGAATGCTGTTTAGAAATTTTGTTATTAACTCTGAAAATTATCATAAATTAACAGCAACAAAAAAAAAATAATGGTTGAATTAAAACAAGTGGGGATTTTTTTACTAAGGAGAGCGATAATTGAATATTAATATATTGGCCATCACCATACGCTATATGAATGCTGCTTGGAAATTTTGTTAAGTTAAGAGAAATTCAAACTCGAAGAAACGCCAAATTTTCTTCTGTGTGTAAAGTTTCATCATAGTTGTTCTTCTTAAACCCAATTTTACAATCACTTTAGAGGAGAAACCTTCTCAATTTTTTTACTTTTATTCCGAACATATTAATTAAAAAAAATCGAAACATTAAAATACGTTTATACTGTATGTTTACATAGAGAAAATTTCTGCATGTTCTTTCAAAGTTTCAAGTTTCACATCCTTTTCTAGAACAATTCCTTGGATGCACTATAGAGTGAATGAGGAAGTGAAGATGATATCAAGTGCAACACGCGCCCACATTATTTATCCCATTCTTTCCATCATCATCGTCGTCGTTGTTGTATTTCGTTCTTTGTTTTAGAGTGCTTGTTCTCGCGCTCGGACACCCGAATCAGCTGACAGGATGCAAGGCGCATCCGGCGGCGCTACAACGAAGAAAGCAATGAAAAAACAGAAAGATAAAAAAGCAGCTGGGTGAATAGATAAATTGAGTGCCGAGCGTTATTAACTAGGAAAATTATCATAAATTAACAGCAACAACAAAAAATAATGGTTGGATTAAAACAAGTGGGTTTTTTTTTTACTAAGGAGAACGATAATTGAATCGTTGATAACTGATTATTGAAATAATTGCGAGCAAATGTGTTATTACCGTTAAGAATGCCTATTAATAGTAATTTAATGAACTAGTGTCTTAATAAGGGTGATTAAAAATCGAGACATTTTAAGTCGCGAGCGAGTAACATCTGAAACGGTCAAATATTGGCTTTAAAGCGACTGCAAGTAACTGCAGATTGCTATGAAGACATCAATTTGACTTTATTGCGAGAAGACAACATAGTCAAAATGACTGTGGTCATTTGTTACAGTCTAAAGTAACTACAGAGTGCAATAACGGCATTAATTTTACTTTAATGTGACTTTAGACGACTGAATCAGTCAGAAATTGTCTTTAAAATGACTATAGTCATCTGAAACAGTCTAATATTGACTATAAAGTAACTACAGAGTGCAATAAACGCATTAATTTGACTTTAATATGACTTTACACAACAGCAACAGTCACAAATTGTCTTTAAAATGACTTTAGTCATATGAAACAGTCTAATATTGACTATAAAGTAACTACAGAGTGCAATAAACGCATTAATTTGACTTTAAAATGACTGTACACAACAGCAACAGTCACAAATTGTCTTTAAAATGACTATAGTCATCTGAAACAGTCTAATATTGACTATAAAGTAACTACAGAATGCAATAAACGCATTAATTTGACTATAATATGACTGTACATAACAGCAACAGTCACAAATTGTCTTTAATATGACTATAGTCATCTGAAACAGTCTAATATTGACTATAAAGTAACTACAGAGTGCAATAAACGCATTAATTTGACTTTAATATGACTTTACACAACAGCAACAGTCACAAATTGTCTTTAAAATGACTTTAGTCATATGAAACAGTCTAATATTGACTATAAAGTAACTACAGAGTGCAATAAACGCATTAATTTGACTTTAAAATGACTGTACACAACAGCAACAGTCACAAATTGTCTTTAAAATGACTATAGTCATCTGAAACAGTCTAATATTGACTATAAAGTAACTACAGAATGCAATAAACGCATTAATTTGACTATAATATGACTGTACATAACAGCAACAGTCACAAATTGTCTTTAATATGACTATAGTCATCTGAAACAGTCTAATATTGACTATAAAGTAACTACAGAGTGCAATAAACGCATTAATTTGACTTTAATGTGACTGCACAAAACAGCAACAGTCACAAATTGTCTTTAAAATGACTATAGTCATCTGAAACAGTCTAATATTGACTATAAAGTAACTACAGAGTGCAATAAACGCATTAATTTGACTTTAATATGACTGCACAAAACAGCAACAGTCACAAATTGTCTTTAAAATGACTTTAGTCATATGAAACAGTCTAATATTGACTATAAAGTAACTACAGAGTGCAATAAACGCATTAATTTGACTTTAATATGACTGTACACAACAGCAACAGTCACAAATTGTCTTTAAAATGACTATAGTCATCTGAAACAGTCTAATATTGACTATAAAGTAACTATAGAGTGCAATAAACGTATTAATTTGACTTTAATGTGACTGTACACAACAGCAACAGTCAGAAATTGTCTTTAAAATGACTTTAGTCATCTGAAACAGTCTAATATTGACTATAAAGTAACTATAGAGTGCAATAAACGCATTAATTTGACTTTAAAATGACTGTACACAACAGCAACAGTCACAAATTGTCTTTAAAATGACTATAGTCATCTGAAACAGTCCAATATTGACTATAAAGTAACTACAGATTGCAATAAACGCATTAATTTGACTTTAATATGACTGTACACAACAGCAACAGTCACAGATTGTCTTTAAAATGACTATAGTCATCTGAAACAGTCTAATATTGACTATAAAGTAACTACAGAGTGCAATAAACGCATTAATTTGACTTTAATATGACTGTACACAACAGCAACAGTCACAAATTGTCTTTAAAATGACTATAGTCATTTGAAACAATCTAATATTGACTATAAAGTAACTACAGAATGCAATAAACGCATTAATTTGACTATAATATGACTGTACATAACAGCAACAGTCACAAATTGTCTTTAAAATGACTATAGTCATCTGAAACAGTCTAATATTGACTATAAAGTAACTACAGATTGCAATAAACGTATTAATTTGACTTTAATATGACTGTACACAACAGCTACAGTCACAAATTGTCTTTAAAATGACTATAGTCATCTGAAACAGTCTAATATTGACTATAAAGTAACTACAGATTGCAATAAACGCATTAATTTGACTTTAATATGACTGTACACAACAGCTACAGTCACAAATTGCCTTTAAAATGACTTTAGTCATTTGAAACAGTCTAATATTGACTATAAAGTAACTACAGAGTGCAATAAACGTATTAATTTGACTTTAATGTGACTGCACACAACAGCAACAGTCACAAATTGTCTTTAAAATGACTATAGTCATCTGAAACAGTCTAATATTGACTATAAAGTAACTACAGATTGCAATAAACGCATTAATTTGACTTTAATATGACTGTACACAACAGCTACAGTCACAAATTGCCTTTAAAATGACTTTAGTCATTTGAAACAGTCTAATGTTGACTATAAAGTAACTACAGAGTGTAATAAACGCATTAATTTGACTTTAATGTGACTGTACATAACAGCAACAGTCATAAATTGTCTTTAAAATGACTATAGACATTGGAAACAGTCTAATATTGACTTTATAGTAACTGCAGAGTACAATAAAAGCATTAATTTAACTTTAATGTGACTTTAGACGATTGAAAAAGTCAAAACTTGGCTTTAAAATGACTGTAGTCTTCTGTAACAGTCTAATGCTGACTTTAAATTAACTACAGATTGCAATGAAGGCATTAATTTGACTTTAATGTGACTGTGGACATCTGAAACAGTCTGATGTTGTCTTTAAAGTATCTGCAGGCTGCAATAAAAGCATTAATTTGATTTTAATGTGACTTTGCATGACTGAAACAGTCACAAATTGGCTTTAAAATGATTATGGTAATCTGAAACTGTCTAATATTGGCGTTAAATTGACTATAGGTATCTGTAATTGGACTTTAATGTTACTTTGGCCATCTGAAATAGTCACATAGACTATAGGTATCTGTAATTTGACTTTAATGTGACTGTGGACATCTGGAACAGTCAAATATTGACTTTAAAATGACTGTAGTCTTCTGTAACAGTCTAATGCTGACTCTAAATTAACTACAGATTGCAATGAAGGCATTAATTTGACTTTAATGTGACTGTGCACAAACGCAACAGTCAATTATTGGTGTTAAAATGACTGCAGTCATCTGTAATTTGACTTTAATGTGACTGTGGACATCTGGAACAGTCAATTATTGACTTTAAAATGACTGTGGTCATTTGTAACAGTCTAATGTTGACTTTAAATTAACTACAGACCGCAATAAAGGCATTAATTTGACTTTAATGTGACTGCACAATCGCAACAGTCAACTATTGATGTTAAAATGACTGCAGTCATCTGTAATTTCACTTTAATGTGACTGTGGATTTCTGGAACAGTCAAATATTGACTTTAAAATGACTGTAGTCATTTGTAACAGTCTAATGTTGACTTTAAATTAACTACAGGCCGTAATAAAGACATTAATTTGACTTTAGTCGACTGAAATAGTCAAAAATTGACTTTAAAATGACTGTAGTGTTCTGAAACAATCTAATGTTGACTTTAAAGTAACTACAGGCTGCAATAAAAGTATTAATTTGACTGCAGACCGCTGAAATAGTCAGAAATTGTCTTTAAAATGACTATAGTCATCTGAAACAGTCTAGTATTGACTTTAATGTAACCACAGACTGCAATAAAGGCATTAATTTGACTTTAGATGACTGAAACAGTAAAAAATTGGCTTTAAAATGACTGTAGTCATCTGTAATTTGACTTTAATGTTACTTTTGTCATCTGAAACAGTCAAATATTGGCTTTAAAGTGATTGCAGTTATCTGTAACAGCAAATTTTTGAGGTGTTTTAATGTTTAAAACTTTTTTTCAGTAAAAATTTATACTTAAAAAAATAATATTAATGGTTTATTGGTATTTTATAATAATTTCCACCTTAATCATCAAGAAATAAAAATGTTTGTATTTTTTTTTTAATTTTGATCATCATTGATCTCCGCGAACGTGCAGTTAACAATGAATGGATGAATGGAGCGAGCGTTGTTTTCTTGTTTTCCTCTCTTTTTTTTTCTTTCTTGTGTTTTGTTTATTTATTTATTTATTATTATTACGTTGGCCATAAAGAGCCGTCCGCGAAACCACGTGGGCAGGTAATATGGTTACGCAAGGATTGGCGATTCTGCGAAACGTCCCCTTTTACGAGCGGCCCACGCTGCCCACACGTCCGTCAACCTCTTTTATTTCTTTACCCGCTTCATTCATGAACGGCTCACGAAGCCAAAAGAAAAAAAAAGAAGAAAAAGATCTGATATTGAATGGAAGTTTTAATCGAACAAAAGAAAAAAGACATTAGTCGTAGTTTTTACGTGATTTTAATTTAAATTATTTTTGAGTATAATTTTATGTTGGTATTCTCGCGGATGATTTCAATTTCGCTCGTATAAATACGCGGTGCGTGCGTGGAATTTCGGCGTGTCACGCAGGTGTTTCGCATAAATACACCGGGCGAAATGAGAAATGAAAACAGGCGAGCGCATTCGGGAACGTCGCCAAAAATATGAGCGCTCGAATCGCCAACAATGCGAAAGTGAAAGCGACAACAAGCAAAACAAAACAAAACAAACAAAAATACACTCATACAGAAAGAATAGTCCTTTAAGTGATTAGCGCGTAAAGATCGGAAGAGATTTTGTTTCGTGCGTGAAATGTAAAAAAAGAAAACAAAGAATCAAGGAAATATCAAGAGATGCGAACAATAAAAAAAATCCCACCCACTGATTTTCTACAGTCGAGCTTTTAGCCATGGATTTCATATAATTACCAAATAAAATTTCTAAGTAAAATGTAAAGGTTCGTACCCTCTCTGAGTACTGCCAAATGGAAAAGTCAGCACTCTACCCTTTCACCCAAAATCATTCGATTTTTCTGTGTATCGAGGCCTGTCTGAGTCTGCCGCTACTTTAACCGTCTCCGAGCAGGTGTAGTTCTTCCTCAGACACAGTAAAGTAGGGGCGATTTTTAATTGCATTTAGAATGCGCATTATTAATACCGCATGACCGAATATCCACGAGAACTCTCGCTATTACGGTTTTGGTATCGCTTGTTCTACACGCGTGCCCGCATGCACCTGCATTTTAAACTCAATTAAATTCAAAATGTTCCCCACATTTTTTTACAGTTTAAATTTCAACCGTCAATTTCTCTTATTAGCAAAAATTAACGTAAAGGTCGTCGAGCGTACAGCTGGGCGACTTCGCCCGCAACAGTGGGTCGCGTTCACACTTTACGATCTTACTGTAAGTTGTGAGCGATTAATTGCCAGTGCAATTATTTTACCCGATCTCACTGTAGAACTCTACAACAGTCTAATTTTGACTTTAAATCAACTGTAGATATTTACAACAATGTAATCTTCCTTTCAAAGTGACTGTAGACATTTATAATAGCGTGAATTTGACTTTACAATAACTGGGAACATCGGCAACTGTCAAATGTTGGCTTTAAAATGCCTGTAGTCATCCGTAACAGTCTAATTCTGACTTTAAAGTAATTAGAAATTGCTATTAATTTGACTTTAATGTGACTATAGTCATCCGAAACAGTCAAATATTGGCTTTAAAATGACTATAGTCATCTCAGTCTAATATTGACTTTAAAGTAAATTCAAATTGCTACAAGGGCACTATTTTGACTTTAAAGTGACTGTAGGTGTCTTAAACAATCAAATATTGACTATAAAATCACTGTAGTCATCTGTAACAGACTAATATTGACTTTAAGGTAACTATAAATTGCTCTAATTTGACTTTAAAGTGAATGTAAACATCTGAAATAGTCAAATATTGGCTTTAAAGTAACGACAAATTGCTATAAAGGCACTAATTTGACTTTAAAGTGACTGTAGTCATCTTAAATAGTTAAATATTGACTTTAAAGTAACTATAAATTTCCAAATAGGCACTAATTTGGCTTTAAAGTGTCTGTAGATATCTGAAATAGTCAAATATTTGCTTTAAGTTGACTATAGTCATCTGCAACAGACTAATATTGACTTTAAAGCAATTATAAATTGCTATAAAGGCACTAATTTGACTTTAAAATGATTGTAGTCATTTGAAATAGTCAAATATTGACTTTAAAGTAACTATAAATTGCCATAAAGTCTCTAATTTGACATTAAAGTGACTGTAGTCATCTGAAATAGTCAAATATTGGCTTTTATTTGACTATAGTCATCTGCAACAGACTAATATTGACTTTAAAGTAACTATAAATTGCCATAAAGTCTCTAATTTGACTTTAAAGTGACTGTAGTCATCTGAAATAGTCAAATATTGGCTTTAAAATGACTATAGTCATCTGCAACAGACTAATATTGACTTTACAGCAACTATAAATTGCTATAAAGGCACTAATTTGACTTTAAATTGATTGTAGTCATCTGAAATAGTCAAATATTGACTTTAAAGTAACTATAAATTGCCATAAAGGCTCTAATTTAACTTTAAAGTGACTGTAGTTATCTGAAATAGTCAAATATTGGCTTTAAATTGACAATAGTCATCTGCAACAGACTAATATTGACTTTAAAGTAACTATAAATTGCTATAAAGGCACTAATTTGACTTTAAAATGACTGTAGTCATCTTAAATAGTCAAATATTGACTTTAAAGTAACTATAAATTGCCATAAAGGCTCTAATTTGACTTTAAAGTGACTGTGGTCATCTGAAATAGTCAAATATTGGCTTTATGGCAACTATAAATTGCCATAAAGGCTCTAATTTGAATTTAAAATGATTGTAGTCATCTGAAAAAGTCAAATATTGGCTTTAAAATGACTATAGTCATCTGCAACAGACTAATATTGACTTTAAAGTAACTATAAATAGCTATAAAGGCTCTAATTTGACTTTAAAGTGACTGTAAACATCTGAAATAGTCACAAATTGTCTTTAAATTGACTATAGTCATCTGCAACAGACTAATATTGACTTTAAAGTAACTATAAATTGCTATAAAGGCACTAATTTGACTTTAAAATGACTGTAAACATCTGAAATAATCACAAATTGTCTTTAAATTGACTAAAGTCATCTGCAACAGACTAATATTGACTTTAAAGCAACTATAAATAGCTATAAAGGCTCTAATTTGACTTTAAAGTGACTGTAAACATCTGAAATAGTCACAAATTGTCTTTAAATTGACTATAGTCATCTGCAACAGACTAATATTGACTTTAAAGTAACTATAAATAGCTATAAAGGCTCTAATTTGACTTTAAAGTGACTGTAAACATCTGAAATAATCACAAATTGTCTTTAAATTGACTATAGTCATCTGCAACAGACTAATATTGACTTTAAAGCAACTATAAATAGCTATAAAGGCTCTAATTTGACTTTAAAGTGACTTTAAACATCTGAAATAGTAAAATATTGGCTTTAAATTGACTATAGTCATCTGCAACAGACTAATATTGACTTTAAAGTAACTATAAATAGCTATAAAAGCATTAATTTGACTTTAAAATGACTGTGGTCATCTGAAATAGCCAAAAATTGGCTTTAAAATGACTATAGTCATCTGCAACAGACTAATATTGACTTTAAAGTAACTATAAATAGTTATAAAGGCTCTAATTTGACTTTAAAGTGACTGTAGTCATCTGAAATAGTCACAAATTGTCTTTAAATTGACTATAGTCATCTGCAACAGACTAATATTGACTTTAAAGTAACTATAAATAGCTATAAAGGCTCTAATTTGACTTTAAAGTGACTGTAAACATCTGAAATAATCACAAATTGTCTTTAAATTGACTAAAGTCATCTGCAACAAACTAATATTGACTTTAAAGCAACTATAAATAGCTATAAAGGCTCTAATTTGACTTAAAAGTGACTGTAAACATCTGAAATAGTCACAAATTGTCTTTAAATTGACTATAGTCATCTGCAAAAGACTAATATTGACTTTAAAGGAACTATAAATAGCTATAAAGGCTCTAATTTGACTTTAAAGTGACTTTATACATCTGAAATAGTAAAATATTGGCTTTAAATTGACTATAGTCATCTGTAACACACTAATATTGACTTTAAAGCAACTACAAATTGCTATAAAAGCATTAATTTGACTTTAAAGTGACTGTAGACATCTGTAATAGTCAAATATTATCTTTGAAATGACTATAGATAACTGCAATAGTCTAATTTTGACTTAAAAGCAACTCCAGATGTGTATAACAGTCGAATTTTGACTTTAAATTAACTGTAGACATCTACAAAGATCAAGGCAATTACAGATTACGTAATTTTGTGACTGTACATATCTAAAGGAGTCTAATTTTGAGATTAATATATATATATATAGTCAAAATTTGACTTTAAAATGACTGTAGGTTGCTTAAACAACGTGAATTTGTATAACAATGACTGTACACACTTGAAATTTGACTTTGCAATGACTGTAGGTTGCTTAAACAACGTGGATTTTTATAACAATGACTGTAGACACTTGAAATTTGACTTTAAATTGACTGTGGGTTGCTTAAACAACGTGGATTTGTATAACAATGACTGTACACACTTGAAATTTGACTTTGCAATGACTGTAGGTTGTTTAAACAACGTGGATTTGTATAACAATGACTGTACACACTTGAAATTTGACTTTAAATTGACTGTGGGTTGCTTAAACAACGTGGATTTGTATAATAATGACTGTACACACTTGAAATTTGACTTTAAATTGACTGTAGGTTACTTAAACAACGTGGATTTGTATAACAATGACTGTACACACTTGAAATTTGACTTTAAATTGACTGTAGGTTGCTTAAACAACGTGGATTTGTATAACAATGACTGTACACATTTGTAATTTTGACTTCAAAGCAATTACGGATAGTTAAAGCAGCGTGAATTTACTTTTAAAAACATTTTCGGCCGAGTTGTAAAAGAACGCGTAAAATGGAACAGTGCCGGAGCGAGCGCGTGTGGGCAGCGCTAGAAAATGAAGGAAACCGGCGAGCGTGGGCCGCGGAATGGAACGGAACGAAACGCGGGACGCACGTAGAAACGCCTTGGGGATGGATTATGGGTCACCGAGTCATGCCGATGCGGAGGATATCGAACGAACGGAGAGAGAATTGTTATTAACAGACCGCTCCCAAATAAAAAAAAAAAAACACGGAGGCCTTAAATTATTCAGAAACCGCCGCTAATCCCCGTTAACTTATTTATTTATTTGTCGGATCAAATAATGAGAGAATGAAAAAATAAATAAATAAATAAAGAGCGGGTAACGGTAAAGCCGTGCGACATGCACCCGATGGAATCCTAATCGGAATCGAGAGATAAGGATCGTATCTGAAATTTAAAATAATCCTGAGGATTTTGAGTTAAAAACAACTACAGATTGTCACAATAACGTAAAATTGACTGTGGACAAAAGTCTAATTTTGAATATGAGAAGACTATAATTTTATTTTAATTGGACCTTAAGAAATGGGTCAAAATTGCACGACGAGGAAATAATTTTATATTATTTTAATTTTTATTTTATTTATTTCAATAATAATAGTCTGTAGTGACTTCAAAGACAATATAGAACAATTTAAGTTGACTAAAATCTAAACTAGATAGCTTCAGTCATTGACTGTGAGTTTAAAGTCAATATTTGACTATTTAAGCCAACTATAGTCACAATATTACCGAAAATATGTCTTTTTAAAGGACTACACAATCTAAATTAGATAGTTGTAGTCATTGACTGTGACTCAAAAGTCAATATGGACTGTACTCGTAATAATGCTTTTCCACTAACACGTCTTTAACTGGCTACGATAAAATTCCATTTTGTTTAAATAAATATGAAGTAAACACTCTTTGATCTAAGAAAAAAATAGAACTTCAATTATTTCAAAGAATTATTATTATTTTTTTAAGAATGTTCTTTTTTAGATTTGGTGGGATTATAAAATTGTAGCTTCATTAAGGAGTGGAAAAATATATTGTATGTGTAATGTTGATTAGAGCTGGCGCCGTGTTTCTCTTGAGATAGGTGAGAATTTCCTCGGTGGACTATAAATAAACAAATGAGCCACTCGAGGAGGAAGCCGGCCGGTTTTACGTGCACCGCTAATTGAATGGGCGCCTCCCTCGCGGATAACGAGCAAGCACCGGAGGAGGACACGACGACCCTCCTGATAATTCAGCCTGGATTGTGTCTGCGTGTAAGATAAGAAGGAATTTGTATAACAAAAAAAAAAAAATAACTACTAGACGAAAGTAAAGTGCGTTTTGTCTGCTTTGATATTTATAGTGGTAGTATTCAACTACCACTATAAAAAAATAGCGTTAGGTTAAAAAATTAGTGATCTAGGCTATCATTAATTTGGTGAAACATGCTCGATTATTACAGCATAATAAATGGAAGACGACTCAAACGCCATCTTTTGCCTATTTCCATGATTCGAGTCTACAGCATGTTTCACCAACTGATTAAAAAATTAACATTTATTTTACCGTTTTGATATTATTCTTAATTCGGTAATGACAAGTGATTTTTTTGGTTCGGCGCTCGGGGAATTGATTAAAAATAGAATTATCCTCACTCACTCTTTCTTCTTATTATTTTTTGTTACCTCCGCAAATTGGCAGCGCTAATCGAATTAAGCCTAATCGAAATTTTACGCCCGAAAAAGAAACAGAGCAAGAGAGAGAGAGAGAGAGAAAAGAAGTCAATTTTGCCCGGTCGAGCAAAGTTGGCCGCGCTTCCTCTTCCCCGCGGCGCCTTTCAAGAAAAACCAGTCTGGAGTGCGGTCTGCTGCTCCGCGGACCGAGGAGGCGCAAGTCATCGTCTCCTGGGAGTTCTTGCACTCTGCCAAGCGCGTTCCGCTCGGATTCACACAAAACAAGTAAACGGAGAAGCAAGAAAAACGAAATGTCTGCTCGCGAAGACGAGAACGTACCGTTTGATCATCTCCAATGGTTTCACAATCCCACTCAGTACAACCACACAGGATTTCCTCTTTAATTCAACCAATGATGAAATATATTTATAATTGATGATGGTTAAATTTTGTGTAGAACAAACCATAAGACCTGTCTGTGACCTTACTTTCTTTCTTAATCTTATCCTCTTTTACCCGTATTGGGTGCCGAAGACCTTAGAGTCCATATCAGACTATTCAAGCTATCTATATTTATTGTAATACCTAGAATGCGCATTTTGAGTCTCTTTAAATGACTGTAAAGTCGAAATAAGACAGTTTTAGTCATTGATTCCACCATAAAGTCGAAATTTAATCATTAGTAATAGTCTGTAGTAACTTTAAAGTCAATATAGAACAATTTAATTTGACTAAAATCTAAATTAGATAGCTTTAGTCATTGACTGTGAGTTTAAAGTCAATACTTGACTATTTAAGCCAACTATAGTCATAATATTACCGAAAATATGTCTCTTTAAAGGACTACACAATCTAAATTAGATAGTTGTAGTCATTGACTGTGACTCAAAAGTCAATATTAGATCATTTAAGTCATCTATTGTCACTACATTACCAAAAATAGGCGTTTTGAGCCTCTTTAAATGAATCTAAAGCCGAAATCAGACAGTCTTAGTCATTGATTCTACCATAAAGTAAAAATATAATCATTAACAAAGATTTTCAGTGACTTTAAAGTCAATATAGAACAGTATTAGCCACCTATGTTGAGTAAAATCTAAATTAGATATAATTTTAGTCATTGACTGTAACTTTAATGTCAATATAAGCCAACTATAATCACAATATTACTAAAAATATGTTTCTTTAAAAGACACTACAGTCTAAAACAGACAGTTTCAGTCATTGACTGTAGCTTTAAAGTCAATATTAGACTATTTAAACCATCTAAAGTCACTGCATTACCAAAAATCGGCATGTGGAGTCTCTTTAAATAGCTTCAAAATCGAAACCAGACAGTTGTAGTCGTTGACTTTGACTTAAAAGTCAATATTAGATCATTTAAGTCATCTATAGTCACTGAATTACCAAAAATAGGCATTTTGAGTCTCTTTAAATGACTCTAAAGCCGAAATCAGACAGTCTTAGTCATTGCCTCTATCATAAAGTCAAAATTTAATCATTAATAATGGTCTGCAGTGACTTTAAAATCAATATTTGACTATTTAAGCCTATTATAGTCACAATATTAATATTAATTGGTATTTTAAGTCTCTTTAAATGACTCTACAATTAAAAACAGACAGTTTTAATCATTAACTGTGACTTTACAGTCAATATTAGACGATAACGAAAGCGTCATCTTTTTTCTAATTTTATTATATCAATATTAGACTATTTAAATCATCTGTATTGATTGTGATAAAAAAATAAGAGTTTCGAAGTCCCTTTAAATGACTCTCATTTCGAAAAAAGACTGTTTTAGTCATTAATTGTGACTACAAAGTTAAAATTTAGTGATTAATAACGATTTGTAGTAACTTAAAAGACAAAATTCGTCACTTATATTGACTGTAATACCACTTTAAGTCTCTTTGAATGGCTTCAAAATTAAAATAAGACAATTTTAGTCATTGATTTTACAATAAAGTCAAAATTTAAAACTAAGTAATGGTCTCTAGTTGCTTTAAAGTCAATGTAGGACAATTGGCGCCACTTATATTGACTGTAATGTCTAGAATGGGCATTTTAATACACTTTTGAATGGCTTAAAAATTAAAATAAGTCATTTTTAGTCATTGACTGTACAATAAAGTCAAAATTTAAAGCTTAGTAATAGTCTGTAGTCAATATAAGACAATTGAAGCCACTTATATTTTGACTGTAATGCCTAAAATGGGAATTTTAAGTCTGTTTTAATGGCTTAAAAAATAAAATAAGTAATTTTTAGTCATTGATTTCACAATAAAGTCAGAATTTAAAGCTTAGTAATAGTCTGTAGTCAATATAAGACAATTGAAGCCACTTATATTTTGACTGTAATGCCTAAAATGGGCATTTTAAGTCAGTTTGAATGGCTTCAAAATTAAAATAAGACATTTTTAGTCATTGACTTTACAATGAAGTCAGAATTTAAAGCTTAGTAATAGTCTGTAGTCAATATAAGACAATTGAAGCCACTTATATTTTGACTGTAATGCCTAAAATGAGCATTTTAAGTCTGTTTGAATGGCTTAAAAAATAAAATAAGTCATTTTTAGTCATTGAATTCACAATAAAGTCAGAATTTAAAGCTTAGTAATAGTCTGTGGTCAATATAAGACAGTTGAAGCCACTTATATTTTGACTGTAATGCCTAAAAGTCTGTTTGAATGGCTTCAAAATTAAAATAAGACATTTTTAGTCATTGACTTTACCATTAAGTCAAAATTTAAAGCTTAGTAATAGTCTGTAGTGGCTTTGTAGTCAATGTATGACAATTGGCGCCACTTATATTGACTGTAGCGCCTAAAATGAGCATTTTAAGACACTTTGAATGGCTTCCGAATTAGAATAAGATATTTTTAGTCATTGACTTCACTATAAAGTCATAATTTAAAGCTTAGTAATGGTCTGTAGTGACTTTATAGTCAATGTATGATAATTGGCGCCACTTATTTTGACTGTAATGCCGAAAATGATCATTTTAAGTCTGTTTGAATGGCTTCAAAATTAAAATAAGACATTTTTAGTCATTGACTTCACAATAAAGTCAGAATTTAAAGCTTAGTAATAGTCTGTAGTGGCTTTGTAGTCAATGTATGACAATTGGCGCCACTTATATTGACTGTAGCGCCTAAAATGAGCATTTTAAGACGCTTTGAATGGCTTCCGAATTAGAATAAGACATTTTTAGTCATCGAATTCACAATAAAGTCATAATTTAAAGCTTAGTAATGGTCTGTAGTGACTTTATAGTCAATGTATGATAATTGGCGCCACTTATTTTGACTGTAATGCAAAAATTGGGAATTTTAAATCTCTTCGAATGGTCTCAAAATTAAAATAAGATATTTTTATTGATTGACTTTACAATAAAGTCAGAATTTAAAGCTTGATATTGGTCTGTAGTGACTTTAAAGATATTGGCTATAATGTCCATACAATTGTTTTTTACTTTTTCCGGACCCTTGTTGATTAAAATTGAAATTATACAGTTGACTGTGACTTTAAAGTCAATATTTGACTATTTAAGCTAACTATAGTCATAATATTACCAAAAGTAACGATTCTGCAATCTAAAACCGACCTGATTTAGTCCCTGTTGAAGGGAAAAGTATGTTTTTCAAGTGTGTTGTTTTTTTTATCACGTTTATTTTTCAATTTCTTCATTCATTCCATGGTTGGTGTTGCGTGCGAGGGCGTCTCGCAGGTGCGCAATTTTCTTCTTTGACGATAATCGGTGTTTCTGTTTCAATTTATTTTCTTGGCCGGCGGCCGCGTTTCGGACGACCACACGCGCTCGCAATTTGCCACCCACCCACCGACACACACCACCTCAACAGCAACAACCGGCACGCCACAGCCTCGCCAGTCTTCAACATAGAAAATTGGTCTTCAATTACCAATTACCAATCGGCCGGACGGTACAGTTGCTTCCCCCGGGATCAAAATCCACCGTCATTACACCACCCACGGTAACCACAACCCAAGTAGGAATGATGAAAAATTATAAACGTATAATCGGTGATTGGAGTTTACGGTTCTTTCATTCATTCACGAAGGAATGAAATAAATTTGCTTGTTATTAATAATTGGAAAGTTTTCTTAACTTATCCAACTACAAAATGCTGCAAAGAAATATTTTTTTTTTACTTTAAAGAGAATATTTTCGATAACCAAATGTTAGTTTGTGAAATCTATAAAACATAATTATTATATATTGAAAATCTTTATACATTTATAAATTGTTAGACCTCAGAAAATGGCTATCGAACGTCGGTCTTTCTGCCTCATAATTAATATATTTGCTATTCCTATAACCATTTAAGGTGTCTTGAAATAAATCAATTTCATTTTCTTTTGTGTTAAAAAAAAAATCTTTAAATAATCGATTTTGCCCATCATTACCATAAACTCTACGGTCTGTGGCTTTTCTTAGTATTATTAAGATTCTGCAGTTGTCCGGAATCCAACTGCAGAATCTTAATAATAAGCAACATATATGGCATTCGAGTTTAACAAATAAGCGCCATCTATGTGTAGTCACAACATAGATGGCGTTCACGTTTAACAAATAAGCGCCATCTATGTTCGTACACACTACCGTAACGGTATAAACATAGATGGCGCTCTTTATATTTATCATCTTTACGTAATTCAAATACTACATGTAATAAGCGCCATCTATGTTCATGCACACTACCATAACTGTACAAACATAGTTGGCGCTTTTTTATATTTATCATCTTTACGTAATTACACCTAATGGTGGAAAGGAAAAAGATTAAAAAAAAAAAAACTTAATTCAAATACTACATGTAATAAGCGCCATCTATGTTCATGCACACTACCATAACTGTACAAACATAGTTGGCGCTTTTTTATATTTATCATCTTTACGTAATTACACCTAATGGTGGAAAGGAAAAAGATTAAAAAAAAAAAACTTAATTCAAATACTACATGTAATAAGCGCCATCTATGTTCATGCACACTACCATAACTGTACAAACATAGATGGCGCTTTTTATATTTATCATATTTACGTAATTCAAATACTACCTGTGTAATTTAATTAATTTCTAAAACCCGAGGAGGAACTTCACCACCCCTTTGGGACGGGAGTGGGCTTCTTTATGACACGTCTTTCGAAACTCGATTATCACTTACTTACTTCGACAGTGTGTCGTTACAGCTGTGTTGGTAATTAACTATCGCTCGTTACAATGTTGTTCATTTGCCGATGAAGGGATTTTATAACGAGCTTTCCCCTTAGTTAATAGAAATAAATAGGAGATAGAGAGGTAAGGAGATAAAGAGAGGGAGAAACATACAGAGAAAAATGAAGTGTAAAAGAGAGACATACAGAGAGGAAGAAATAATAATACAGAAAGAGAGACATACAGCGAGAAGGAAAGGCAAAGAAGAGAGGTAGATATGTATAGAGAAAGAGAGAATGTAAATCGATGCGTTTAGGTAATGAGTCATCTGTTCTCCCCCTGACACGACAACCACACACACACACACACGCACAGGCAAGTGAATACGAAACCACCCCTATTGAAGGCCTATTCATATTTCAATCAAACCACCGGACTTATTATGTGCTCAATAATGTATTCACGAAATATTCCACTTGGGCGTATGCTTTAAATGTTTCGATTATCATTACACAGAAATCGTTAAAAAAATTAATAACAATAACAAAACCATCAAGTTACACTTTCCAGACTATAAAACGAAGCTATTTTACGAAATAATCAATTCAGGATGATCTCCTCCTTCGCTTTGTGCTTCTTCTCGGTGACTTAGCTCGCCTCTGAAACATTAAAAAAATGATAGAAAAAGTACTTACGTAACATAAGTCAAATTGTCACAGTAGCTAAAGAGAAAATAATTTATTAATTAATTAGGGGAGTCCGACGTGGTCCAGGAAATTTTCCATGGAATGGTGAAAGTCGTGTATACGATAGATAGTGAGGAATAAAAACCCAAGTGGTTTATTAATTAATTATTTTCAAATTCTTTTTATTTAATTAAAAAAAATGTCTTTACAAATTCGAATTATATATATATTAAAGTACGTTAATATTTCATAGGGTAAAATGCACTCACCATCATTTTAGTGTTCGTCCTCCTCTTCTCCAAAAGTCTCAGCCTGGAACCGTCCATTTCGTAAGCGGAATGCTCCAGGATGGTTTTAATGTAGGCCGTCTTCAAAGGGATCACGAATAATTTCACCGGAACGGCATCTGCGTTGATGTAACGCATCTTTTGGACGTACCTTAAAGAAAAGTACAACAAAAAACAATAAAGGGAATAACACTTTCCCCACAGCAACTTGATTACTAAAAAAAAAAAATATTGAGCGAATACTCGACTCAAACTATAGCACATTTTTGCTTTACGTTTTTCAAGCAATAAATAAAACGCATATTTTTTTACTCTGCTCACTTGAGTCTTGTCTAAAAACTTTGAATAAAGCACATTTTTGCTTTGTTAGATTTTAAATTTTCGAAATAACAAACATAATATATATTTTTTTTACTTTACTTACTTTAGTCTCGTCTAAAATCTTAAAAATAAATAATTATCAAACAAACTTTAAATAATAATAATAAACAGAAAGCAAACATTCTGTCTAAAATCTTAAAAATAAATAATTTTCAAACAAACTTAAATCTTAAAAATAAATAATTTTCAAACAAACTTAAAATAACAATAATAAACAGAAAGCAAATATTCTGTTTATTATTATTAAAAAAATATATCATTAAAAATAAATAATTTTCAAACAAACTTAAAAAAATAATAATAAACAGAATATTTGCTTTCTGTTTATTATTATTATTTTAAGTTTGTTTGAAAATTATTTATTTTTAAAATTTTAGACGAGACTAAAGTGAGTGAAGTAAAAAAAATATATATTATGTTTGTTATTTCAAAAAAAAAAAAAAATATAATAATAAACAGAATATTTGCTTTCTGTTTATTATTATTTCTTTAAGTTTGTTTGAAAATTATTTATTTTTAAGATTTTAGACGAAACTAAAGTGAGTGAAGTAAAAAAAATATATTATGTTTGTTATTTCAAAAAAAAAAAAAAATAATAATAATAAAGAGAATATTTGCTTTCAGTTTATTATTATTATTTTAAATTTTGTTTGAAAATTATTTATTTTTAAAATTTTAGACGAGACTAAAGTGAGTGAAGTAAAAAAAATATATATTATTTTTGTTATCTAAAAAAAAAAATAATAAACGGAATATTTGCTTTCAGTTTATTATTATTATTATTTTAAGTTTATTATTTATTTTTAAGATTTTAGACATAATGTTTGCTTTCTGTTTATTATTATTATTATTATTATTATTTAAATTTGTTTTGAAAATTTTTAAAATTTTAGACGAGACTAAAGTGAGTGTTTGCTATATGGTGTGCCACAGGGATCCTTGTTGTTCCTAATAGAATCACATATGCCTTACGATTCTATTAGGAATCTCGTGGAGAAGAAACTATGCAATATTCTTTTAGAATCTTGAAAAAAAAATGTGTTTACCTGGGGAGGTAACAGGGTGCCACGTAAATATCCCCGGTGTTCAGGTCCTCGATCTGTCCTTCAAAGAGCACGATGTCCTCGATCAGTTCCGAGGCGATGAACGTCTTGCTGTTGGAGGAATCAGATATGAAGGCCTTGTTGGCGTAGAGGAAGAGATCCTCTCGGGAGTACGACTTGTATATCGGCACGTCCCACAGGATGTCCACGGCGAGGTTGTACGTGATGTACTTCCACATGCAGTTCATCATACTGGCGAAATTCAATAGCAAATTAAAACAAATGAGTAAACAAAAATTCATTTTATTTTATAATTAATTCGTAATTTTAATTTTCATCCCTCACAGAAAATTCGATGAAAATTCGCCTTTTTTGGATAAAATTGAAAATAACTCGAAAACCATCGATAGGGTATTTTTTGTTTTTTACTTATCCTTAAAGAGGAATGTTTCAGCAATACCCCCATAAAATTTCACGAAGCTACTCCGCAAAATGAATAAGTTATGATTTTTTATTTTTATCCCTCACAGAAAATTCGATAAAAATTCGCATTTTTTGGATAAAATTGAAAATAACTCAAAAACTACGGATGGGGTATTTTTGGTTTTTTGCTTATCCTTAAAGAGGAATGTTTCAATAATACCCCCATAAAATTTCACGAAGCTACCCTGTAAAATGAATAAGTTATGATTTTTTTATTTTTATCCCTCGCAGAAAATTCGATAAAAAATCGTCTTTTCTGGATAAAATTGAAAATAACTCAAAAACTACGGATGGAGTATTTTTTGTTTATTGCATATTCTTAAAAAGGAATGTTTCAACAATACCCCCATAAAATTTCACGAAGCTACCCCGCAAAATGAATAAGTTATGATTTTTTTATTTTTATCCCTCACAGAAAATTCGATAAAAAATCGCCTTTTCTGGAGAAAATTGAAAATAACTCGAAAACCATCGATAGGGTATTTTTTGTTTCTTGCATACTCTTAAAGAGGAATATTTCAACAATACCTTCATAAAATTTCACGAAGCTACCCCGCAAAATGAATAAGTTATGATTTTTTTATTTTTATCCCTCACAGAAAATTCGTTAAAAAATCGCCTTTTTTGGATAAAATTGAAAATTACTCAAAAACTACGGATGTGGTATTTTTTGCTTTTGCTTATCCTTAAAGAGGAATGTTTCAATAATACTCCTATAAAATTTCACGAAGCTACCCCGCAAAATGAATAAGTTATGATTTTTTTATTTTTATCCCTCACAGAAAATTCGATAAAAATTCGTCTTTTTTTGTATAAAATTGAAAATAACTCGAAAACCATCGATAGGATATTTTTTGTTTTTTGCATATCCTTAAAGAGGAATGTTTCAACAATACCCCCTTAAAATTTCACGAAGCTACCCCGCAAAATGAATAAGTTATGATTTTTTTATTTTTATCCCTCGCAGAAAATTCGATAAAAATTCGTCTTTTTTGGATAAAATAGAAAATAACTCGAAAACCATCGATAGGGTATTTTTTGTTTTTTGCTTATCCTTAAAGAGGAATGTTTCAACAATACCCCCATAAAATTTCACGAAGCTACCCCGCAAAATAAATAAGTTATGATTTTTTTATTTTTATCCCTCATAGAAAATTCGATAAAAAATCGTCTTTTCTGGATAAAATTGAAAATAACTCGAAAACCATCGATAGGGTATTTTTTGTTTTTTGCATATCCTTAAAGAGGAATGTTTCAACAATACCCCCATAAAATTTCACGAAGCTACCCCGCAAAATGAATAAGTTATGATTTTTTTTATTTTTATCCCTCATAGAAAATTCGATGAAAATTCGCCTTTTTTGGATAAAATTGAAAATAACTCGAAAACTATCGATAAGGTATTTTTTGTTTTTTGCTTATCCTTAAAGAGGAATGTTTCAGCAATACCCCCATAAAATTTCACGAAGCTACCCCGCAAAATGAATAAGTTATGATTTTTTTATTTTTATCCCTCACAGAAAATTCGATAAAAAATCGTCTTTTCTGGATAAAATTGTAAATAACTCAAAAACTACGGATGGGGTATTTTTTGTTTTTTGCATATCCTTAAAGAGGAATGTTTCAACAATACCCCCATAAAATTTCACGAAGCTACCCCGCAAAATGAATAAGTTATGATTTTTTTATTTTTATCCCTCACAGAAAATTCGATAAAAATTCGCCTTTTTTGGATAAAATTGAAAACTCGAAAACCATCGATAGGTTTTTTTTTGTTTCTTGCATATTCTTAAAGGGAAGTGTTTCAACAACACCCCCACAAAATTTCACGAAGCTACCCTGCAAAAAAAAAAAATACTCACGATGGAAAATCTTGACCGATCAACATCACCTTCAGGATCATATACGTGGGTATCACCATGATTTTCACGTCGGACAGCGCGGCCAACTGCGGATCGTACCTCTCCCCGCTCAGAATGGCGATCTCGCCCATCGAGTTCCCCGGAATCAGCATCCTCGACTTCCTCTGCTGGCAGTCCCTGAAGATGTAGTCCATCCTCGGCAGGATGCCGTGCGAGAGCATTTTCACTTTGGAGGGCGCTACGTTCACCATATTAACAACACCTAAGAAAAAGACAACAACACAATGGTGAAAAGAAGAAGAGAGAAAATATTTTAGCAATTTTGTTTTAACAATATATATACAGAGAGTTTTTTTTATCAGTATACATTAGGGGAAGTGTATACCTGCAAAAAACGCGAGTCAAACGCATTGAACCGATCAATGTGTGTATGTTTAGTTGACTATTTTGCATATGTATGTTCAGTTGCGTGTTATAGGCAACTAAACATACATTAATGCATTTGACTCACGTATTTTGCAGGTATACATATACTGATAATATATATATATATATATATATATATATATATATATAAGCAATGTCCCCTTTTACCAATTGGTGTCGGGGTTGTTTTAACAATGATAAAAATAAACACATAAAAGCAGCGCGGATACTGAAATAATAAGACGGACTAAATACACACTGGTGTAAAAAATATGGGGGAGAAAAATTGCAATCTACAAAAAAGTGGTTTCATTGGTTGGGATCTCAAGTTAATTTTTACTTGGATTTATAAACTCAAGTTGACCTTAGTCAACCCAACCGATGGAAAATATTTTTGGTTGACTCGGACAATCAAACCAAAATGTCAGATTAGAATATTACAAAAAATATTTCAACGCTTGGTTTGAGTTGGTTAATAAAGCCGAACCACGATTAAAGTCAACCTTGGTTTGGATTTGTAAACTTAAGTTGACCAAACTAAACCGATAAAAATTTCAATTTTTTTTTGGTCTATTTGGTTAATCGAACCAAAATGTAAGATCAGAATATTAAAAAAATGGTTTCAACGGTTGGGTTGAGTTGGTTAATAAACCTAAACCAACGTTGGAGAAGCTGGAGAGCTTAAAAAAATGGTTTCAACAGTTGGTTTGAGTTGGTTAATAAAGCCGAACCACGATTAAAGTCAACCTTGGTTTGGATTTGTAAACTTAAGTTGACCAAACTAAACCGATAAAAATTTCATTTTTTTTTGGTCTATTTGGTTAATCGAACCAAAATGTAAGATCAGAATATTAAAAAAATGGTTTCAACGGTTGGGTTGAGTTGGTTAATAAACCTAAACCAACGTTGGAGAAGCTGGAGAGCTTAAAAAAATGGTTTCAACAGTTGGGTTGAGTTGGTTAATAAACCTAAGCCGACCTTGGCTTAGGTTTATTAACCAACTCAACCCAACCGTTGAAACCATTTTTTTTTCGAATTTTCTGTGAGGGATAATAATAAAAAAAAACATAACTTATATAAAAATTTCTATTTTTTTTTGGTTTATTTGGTTAATCGAACCAAAATGTAAGAACAGAATATTAAAAAAATGGTTTAAACGGTTGGGTTGAATTGGTTAATAAACCTAAACCAACCTTGACCAACCTAAGCCAAGGCTAATAAGCCAAGGTTGGCTTAGGTTTATTAACCAACTCAAACTGGTTTCAACGGTTGGGTTGAGTTGGTTAATAAACCTAAGCTAACCTTGGCCAACCTAAGCCAAGGTTAGTAAGCCAAGGTTGGCTTAGGTTTATTAACCAATTCAACACAACCGTTGAAACCATTTTTTTAAACTTCTCCAACGTTGAAATGCCAGATCAGAATATTAAAAAATATATATTATTTTCTTTTTAATATTCTGATATGACATTTTGTTTCTGTTGACTTGGTTAATAAACCCATGTCAATCTTGGCTTGGATCTATAAACCCAAGTTGATCTTGGTCAACCCAACCGATGAAACTATTTTTTGGTTGTATGAAAATATAACTTTTTCTAAGTGACATTTTGTGAATAAAATTTGTTTCATTTACAACCGTTAAATAAATAGGAAATGATGCTGACATGGGAGGTAAATACACTTCGTACGAACAACTAGTTCTAAAAATGACCGAAATTTGGTTTTAAGCAGCACCATATTGATGTTTCTAATCAAAATGGTTAAGTAGTATAAGAGTGTTTAGTTGTCGATCTGGTCATAATCTGTGATGATATTTAAGGGTGGTTTTTTTTGCGTTATCACACCTTCAATGATTACTTTAATTCCTTGAATGGGCGTCTGGCCGAGGTGTATGATCTGGCCCGATTTGTAGCTCTTGGCGAGCGCGTTGTCGTAGAGGAGCTCGGCCTTCTCGCGGAAATTGTGCAGCCACGGGACGTTCAGGAAAATCTCCTTCGAATCGTTGAGCGGAATGTTCTTCGTGAGGCTCGTCGCGCGGATCGTGTTCTTCTCCATGCTCTGCATTATCTTCCTGTACTCGTACTCATCGATGAAACCTGAAATTTGAATAGAGACTTCGTAAAATTTCTGTCTTTTGAAATTAGATTCGATTTCTTTAAGACAAATTTTTGAAACAAAAAAAAATCATAAAAGCAAGTAAAGCTTTAAACCGATATGTATAATGAAGAAAAAAAATATTTGGGAAATACGATTGGATTAATTGTCTCATCTGTTGGGTTGACCTAGGTCAACTTAATTTTATAAAACCAAGCTAAGGTGTCAACCAATTTTGGTTTGGGTTTATTAACCAGGTCAATTAAAGCGGCTAGAAGATTTGTCAAGACAAAACTGTTGCACCTGAAGCCTTCAACCTGTCAATCTCCGCCGATAGATGGTGCAGGATGATGAAGATGGCCATTTTCGTCTTGATCTGCATGCACGCCACTGGATTGACGATCTGCGCTCGATCCAGTTCGGCCAGCATTGCGCTCTTGTCGGCCTTCAGCTGCTTCAGAATCTGCCGGCGCGCCATGCTGTTGTACGAATAGGTCGGCACAGCGTGGATGGCCTCGTTGTAAGCGATGATGATCGCCTAAAATTGAAAAAAAAAAACGTATCCTACTTAAAAAAAAACATTGATGAAAACAGAGATTTTATCTAAAAAAAAGAGTCTAAGCTTTACTGCAAAAAAATAATCATTGATGAAAACAGAGATTTTATCCAAAAAAAAGGGTAAGCTCTACTGCAAAAAATAATCATTGATGAAAACAGAGATTTTATCCAAAAAAAGGTAAGCTCTACTGCAAAAAATAATCATTGATGAAAACAGAGATTTTATCGAAAAAAAAGTCTAAGCTCTCCAAGGATAATATAGTCTGTTCAGGATAACTACTTTAATGCTCTCCAAGGATAATATATTTAATGTTCAGGATAACTACTTTAATGTGATAATTACGTCATGCTTTGATCATTAAAACTGCGATTTTATAAAAAAAAAAAAAACACAATACACAAATACGGTAAATTTATTTTCAATTAAAAAAAACCTCGTTGAGAAACTTATTTAACGAACAACCCTCGTATATTGTCGTTACCTTTCCGATTTCATAGGCGGTCATAACGCGGTGGTTGATGAACCTGTTGCACACCTCGATCATCTCCTCCCTGAAGATGTAGAACACGACGAACAGCTTGAACAGCCGCAGGAACCTGAGGATGGCGAGCGCCGCGAAGGAGCAGTGCAGTATCAGGTACGGGATGTAGATGAGCGTCGTCGTGTGCAGTTCCTGCTGGCTAATCGAGCAGTAGACTGTGATCTCGAACAGGGTCGAGAGTATTATGATCAGATCGAATGTGTTCCACAAATCGCTACAAGTAAGACTTAAAATGATAAACAGAAAACAAAAATCGTAAGTTGCCTAATTTTTCAAACTCTGTAGGCTTTCACGATTAATTTTAAAAAAGGCTTTTTTTGGCATCTTTCCTTTACATCTCTCAAATTCTAAAATCTAATACCATCCTCCCTTCTCTTTTCTCTCTCCAGCTTCTCCAACGTCCTTCCTACTCCTACTTCCTTTCGCTCCCATCCATTCCTCCATCATTCATGCCAAGTGACCCCACGTATCCTTTCCATGCTCACACAATACACACCTCCCATATTCTTCCCCCTTCCATACTTCCCTTCCTCTCTCCTCCGAAGCACGCTGTAATTAGAATGGTTGATTTCCGGGGTGGTCTGATGGAGTTTAATCCAAACGTTTCGCTGACAACTACGGTCGGAATCTTCAGTAGCTCCGATGGAGTTCATGCGAAGTTTCGTCCATGCCGACCGCAGCTGTCAACTCCAGCAGACCACGGTCAAATAGCCCAGAAAACAACAATTCTGATTACACTGGTGGTTGAATCAAACACGAACTGATAAGGCCATTAGAATTGAGGGAAGAACATGGTGGCCAGCTCCCAGCTGACGTATTTGGCGGCAGTTGGGAGCGAGGCAGTAATTCCCCGCAATGTTTACGAAACGAGCCGAAGGCGAGTGGAGTAAACCCGACAAGTAATGAAAACACACATGTTGTTCTTTTTTTTAATTCCCCGCAATGTTTACGAAACGAGCCGAAGGCGAGTGGAGTAAACCCGAAAAGTAATGAAAACACACATGTTGTTGTTCTTTTTTTTTAATTCCCCGCAATGTTTACGAAACGAGCCGAAGGCGAGTGGAGTAAACCCGACAAGCAATGAAAACACACATGTTGTTGTTCTTTTTTTTTAATTCCCCGCAATGTTTACGAAACGAGCCGAAGGCGAGTGGAGTAAACCCGACAAGTAATGAAAACACACATGTTGTTGTTCTTTTTTTTTTAATTCCCCGCAATGTTTACGAAACGAGCCGAAGGCGAGTGGAGTAAACCCGACAAGTAATGAAAACACACATGTTGTTGTTCTTTTTTTTTAATTCCCCGCAATGTTTACGAAACGAGCCGAAGGCGAGTGGAGTAAACCCGACAAGTAATGAAAACACACATGTTGTTGTTCTTTTTTTTAATTCCCCGCAATGTTTACGAAACGAGCCGAAGGCGAGTGGAGTAAACCCGACAAGTAATGAAAACACACATGTTGTTGTTCTTTTTTTTTAATTCCCCGCAATGTTTACGAAACGAGCCGAAGGCGAGTGGAGTAAACCCGTCATGTAATGAAAACGCACTTGTAGTTGTTATTTTTTTTTAAATAAAGCTAACTTACTTAAAATACAACCGCACTCCGTCGTGTAAATATATGTGCGAGTAAGCGTTGATCTTCATGATCATGTCGCTGGTGAAGATGAGTATGAGCAGGACTTTGTCGATGAAGTGCATCGTGCTGTAGGAAAGCGTCAACGCGACGTCGAAAGTGAACAATGTGAAGACGATTATATAAATGGAGAGTTCGTAGTATTTGTGCTCGACGACCCTGTAGCACAGTCTGCGGAACGGTTTCCGCGGGATCTTCAGCTTGCTCACGCTGTGTATCGACTCGATCACGTCGCGGATCCTCTCTGGCCAACCCTAAAACAAACAGACAGATAACACTGGGGTTAAGTCCGCTGCAAAGTAAACGGTTTACGTTCCGAAGTCTGAAGAGTAAATCGAAATAATTGGAAAGACAGCGCAAGCGCCATCTGTTGTTTAATTTCAAGAGGTTTGTAGGGCGCTTCGACGGCAAAGGTCATTTGCGGTCTAATTTCAAATGCTGTCAACAATTTTGGCCTAGAAGGTAGATGGCAGCTATAAAGTAAACGGTTTGCGCTCCTAAGTCTGAAGGGTAAATCGAAATAATTGGAAAGACAGCGCAAGCGCCATCTATTGTCTAATTTCAAGAGGTTTGTAGGGCGCTTCGACGGCAAAGGTCATTTGCGGTCTAATTTCAAATGCTGTCAACAATTTTGGTCTATAAGGTAGACGGCAGCTATAAAGTAAACGGTTTGCGCTCCTAAGTCTGAAGAGTAAATCATAATAATTGGAAAGACAGCGCAAGCGCCATCTATTGGCTAATTTTAAATAGTATCAACAATTTGGGTCTAGAAGGTAGACGGCAGCTATAAAGTAAACGGTTTGCGTTCCTAAGTCTGAAGAGTAAATCATAATAATTGGAAAGACAGCGCAAGCGCCATCTGTTGTCCAATTTCAAGAGGTTTGTAGGGCGCTTCCACGGCAAAGGTCATTTGCGGTCTAATTTCAAATGCTGTCAACAATTTGGATCTAGAAGGTAGACGTCAGCTATAAAGTAAACTGTTTGCGTTCCTAAGTCTGAAGAGTAAATCATAATAATTGGAAAGCCAGCGCAAGCGCCATCTATTGTCTAATTTCAAATGCTATCAACAATTTGGATCTAGAAGGTAGACGTCAGCTACAAAGTAAACGGTTTGCGTACCTAAGTCTGAAGAGCAAATTAAAATAATTGGAAAGACAGCGCGAGCGCCATCTATTATTCTAATTTTAAATGGCATGGTTAACGATTTGGGTCTAGGAGGTGGATGACCACCATAAAGTAAACGATTTACATTCCGAAGTCTGAAGAGTAAATCATAATAATTGGAAAGACAGCGCAGGCGCCATCTATTGTCTAATTTCAAATGCTATAAACAATTTGGATCTAGAAGGTAGACGGCAGCTACAAAGTAAACGGTTTACGTTCCTAAGTCTGAAGAGTAAATCAAAATGATTGGAAAGACAGCGCAAGCGCCATCTATTGTCTAATTTCAAATGCTATCAACAATTTGGATCTAGAAGGTAGACGGCAGCTACAAAGTAAACGGTTTGCGTTTCTAAGTCTGAAGAGTAAATCAAAATAATTGGAAAGACAGCGCGAGCGCCATCTATTTGGCTAATTTTAAATGGCATCGTCAACGATTTGGGTCTATGAGGTGAATGATCACTATAAAGTAAACGATTTACATTCTGAAGTCTGAAGAGTAAATTAAAATAATTGTAAAGACAGCGCGAGCGCCATCTATTTGGCTAATTTTAAATGGCTCGTTAACGATTTGGGTCTAGGAGGTGGATGACCACCATAAAGTAAACGATTTACATTCCGAAGTCTGAAGAGTAAATCATAATAATTGGGAAGACAGTGCAGGCGCCATCTATTTGGCTAATTTTAAATAGTATCAACAATTTGGGTCTAGAAGGTAGACGTCAGCTACAAAGTAAACGGTTTGCGTTCCTAAGTCTGAAGAGTAAATCATAATAATTGAAAAGACAGCGCGAGCGCCATCTATTGTCTAATTTCAAATGGAATCAACAATTTCGTCTAGAACGCAAACGGCAGCTACAAATTAAACGATTTACGTTCCGAAGTCCCAAGGAATATTTATTTATAAGCAGTTCTATATTCATAGCTTATAATTGACGATATCCACCGTTCTTCAATCAGAATCTTCTTAATTATAAATGAAAGTATAAAGTAGGATTATATAAAAAAAATACAAGGCTTGGTTAAAAAATCGCTTACTGTTTTTCTGAACAAAGACGTTATTTGGGTGATGTCGATGAAGTAATCTCGGCTAGTGTCCTCCTTGGCCTGCTCGACCAGCTTCAGCAGGACCTTGAGGGACGACTTGGTGATCATCCCCTTCTCCTGTTGTCGCATGTAGCAGACTTTCGTGCCTTTCAGCATGCGGTGTTTCGCCGCGCTGAAATTACAACAATTGAGTCACTTGAATAATAATAAATAAATTTAACCAGATGGTTATATAATGCGAAAATGAGACTGGATGTGGAATGAATCGAATTCATGCAGTTTTGGCTTCTAGTTAGAATCTACTAGAATAGTTGCAATAAAAAAAAAAAATAAGCGTTTACATAGATTCCGCTTTACCTCAAGATTAATTTGAATTCCTTTTTGGAGGGTTCCATGATGATCTCCTTTTCGCACTCCTCGCAGTACGACTCGTGCGGCTGCCCGAAGTAGGTGTTCTCCTCGATTCCTTCAACCGTCACGTGCTTCTTCAAAGAGATGTTGTTATCGATTTCCGACCATTTCGTGTCCATGTAAAATCTGCGTTGAAAAGAAAACCTTAAGCTTTTTTTTTTTAAAAAATGAACTTTCAAACCATGGGTGATCAACTAGCAAGGTTTTCACTATTTCTGTTAATTAAAGCAAGGCTGGAAGTAAAGTCTTAAACATCTTTTACTATATTCTGAATGAATTGTTAACAATAAAACATAAATAATTACAATACATGTAGGTATAGCCTCTGGTCGATAGCTTTCTGTCTTATCGACTCTATTGTTAAAGATTTCGCTGAGAGTAAGAAGAAAAATGGAATTACCTGTTGAATTTCATCGTGGCCAAATAATGCTTCTTCTCGCGTATCAGTATCCTCAAGCAATTATTGACGTTGGTGATCTTCTCCGTCGATAAAACCGTAACGCCGAAGAGTCTCAAGACCACGGCTCCGAAGCCGCCGTTGATGATGTTGTGCAAGACGCAGAGGACCATCGTGTGCGGCGTGAGCCATTTCAGATGGTGCAAGACGTCCTTGTTTTCGCAAAAAATATTAAAAACCAGCATCTGCAGGACGCCGCGCTTCGTCAGCCAGAACATCGCCACGAAGGGCTTCATCGACCAGTTCCGGCCGATCCGCGCTAAAATCGGGTAGATCATGCAGAGCTGAAGGAAGCGGGCGATCACGCTGGTGATGTAGATGACGACGTACTGGACGCAGATTTCCGGGATGAAGGTCTGCAGCGTGCGCACGACTAGTATTGTGAAGACTGATAGGTAGCTGAAGCTTTCCACGATGCAGAAAACCGCGTCGAGGATGGCGTTGACGATTTTGTCCACCTCTTGGTAGAGCTTGTTGCGCTGGCGGGTCATTATAAACGCGACTACGAAGGTTGTTAGGGGAGCTGATATGTGGAGAAAGTGGACTGATAGGAAGTACGCCCCGAAAGGGCTGTTTATATAAAGCAGCGCTACATTCGAAGCGTCGGTTGTTTTTGATATCGCGTACGTCGTGAGCTTTCCTAAAATATAACCAGTAATCAACCCGCCTAGAATCATCCTGATTAAAATGCTAAGCACGTGGTACCAGTGCGTTATGTTAAGTTCTAAAATCCCTAAACAGATATCCAGACCGATAAAAGTCACGACCGTCCCGAAAATGAATTCCCCTTGCAGAATCAGCAGCGCGTATTTCATGTGCTCAAACTCCTTGACGTTATCGGCGAATTCGGGATCGTCGATCGAGGCGATGGTCAACCCGTAGAGGGGCATGAAGAGCAGATCCAAATCCGCCCAGAGTATCATCGCGCCACCCATCAGCACAGTGAACACCCCAACCCCCACGGTACTCACCATCATTATATGCGGCAGCGATTTGATGAACCACCTCGTGTCCATATTGTAAGTCACTTTCAGGATCAGAAACGGGTGGATCAAATCTAAAAGGTTGTAAGCGTCGCGCGGCATCGCCCGGGAAAGCAACCCCATGTCACGGTACGCCGTCGCCACTAAAATTATCGTCGCGAACACCACGAGGTTCAACTTATGGGAAAGCTGCACCTTGAAAAGCCCGGCGAGGAGTTTCTCGAAGAACTTCACCAGCAGCGTGAAACTCAGGAAGTACACCAGAATCGTCGGGGGTTGGTTGTAGAAGTAGTAGAAGTCTTCCATTGAATACATCTTGAATTCAAGAATCGATCAAACCGTTTTGACGCGATGTATTTCAAAACCGGCAGTTGACTTGATTTAAATTATTAAAAAAAAGAAATCATAGAATACATACTATATAACAATCATAAATGATCATAGATTAGTTGTAAATTCCTAAACATGAATTACAAGGAGCAAAAAACTTCGACCAAAGAATTTCACTTTATTAAAGAAAAAAACAATTCACGAAGAAATGCGAAATTCTAAAAATTACTCAAAGTTTGCACAAAAAATAGTCACAGATATAGAAAGAGCACACTTTTAACTATCAGTTAAAAGATATGTTTTTTTTACAAGGAGCAAAAAACTTCGAGCAAAGGATTTCGTTTTATTAAAGAAATTTAGAGTTGATAGGGCAGAAAGACCTCCAGGACAGACAAACTTTTATTTTATTGTACATACTGTAACGAAAGTGAAAGAATAAACTGTAAAGATCATTCTGGAATGTTCCACAGAGCGCGCGACGGTAAAGTCCGAGGAATAAGCGCGCGCTAGTGGCGCGGCAGTCAATCATGAACGTCCGAGTGCTTAACATCTCGTTACAAATAAATAGTGACAGTATGGGCTTAATAAATTTGTTAAAAAAAATTACTCAAAGTTTGCACAAAAAATAGTCACAGATATAGAAAGAGCACACTTCTAACGATCAGTTAAAATATATGTTTTTTTTTACAAGGAGCAAAAACTTCGAGCAAAGTATTTCATTTTATTAAAGAAATTTAGAGTTGATAGGGCAGAAAGACCTCCAGGACAGACAAACTTTTATTTTAGTGTACATACTGTAACGAAAGTGAAAGAATAAACTGTAAAGATCATTCTGGAATGTTCCACAGAGCGCGCGACGGTAAAGTCCGAGGAATAAGCGCGCGCTAGTGGCGCGGCAGTCAATCACGAACGTCCGAGTGCTCAACATCTCGTTATAAATAAATAGTGACAGTATGGGCTTAATAAATCTGTTAAGTGTACTGTAAATAAATAAATAGGCATTGTTTTACTTATTTCCGAGTTTGTAATAGAGATAAAGTATAAGAGGGTCAGATACATGAAACGCGCGCAACGCCAACGCCATCCAGTGCTCAAGTGGACAACTATTTCTCAAGTTTCAAACCTTTATAAGGTTTTTGAGGTTAGGTTCACATACACACTATAATATAACTAATGGCTGGACTTTCGAACATTTTTCTATTTATAATTTTTTGTTCACTATTTTACGTCAAATTATTGATATAAAAGTTTTTTTTATAAATGTGCTATTTTACAGAAAAAATATCAGTAAATCATGCAAATAAGAAATTGCAATTAATAAAATTATCTGAAAAAATAACATATAAAAACAACAATATTTTTAAGTAAAATATATTAAACTTATAAAAGTACCATTTAACCTGTAATTATATTCATATATTAATTAAAACATATTAACAACAGTTATAATTTGAATTAATTGATATCTCTAAGCTGGATAATTTTACGAACATCCTTTCCTTAAAGAATCTAAAAAAAAAAATGGATGTAAATATTTTTTAAAAAACGTCTACGTTAAATACATTTTTTTTGTCTGATGGAAAATATTATAAAAAGCGTAAACTATATAATAAAAAATGAATATTTATAAACCGAAAACATATTTTGAGAACGTGGGAAATAAATCATATTTATTAATAATTATTTATTGCTCGATTCGTTCATAATTTTAAGTTATGTATATTCTTTCAAAAATATACAATTCATAGAAATTAATAAGCAAACGTATTTTAAACTACAAATAATAACTTACCAGTTGTAGTTTTATAAGAAAAAGTGAAGAAACTTCTGACGAATACAAAAAAAAACAAACTGTCAAAAACAATTCATATGATTTACATCAATCAAATTGAAATATGGCAAACTGATCCTTATTTAGAACACCATTAATGTTTAATTAAAAGTATAAATGTTTAAGAAATATACCTTATAGGGCGACAAAAGTCACCAATAATAAATAAATCATTGTAAAAAAAACAAAAATAAAATTTTCCACTTGAGACTTCAGCGTCTCTAGTGCTTAAGTGGACAACTATAGCCGTGTTTCCGAATTTTAAATATTATCCGACCCCCCTGGACTAACTGCAGCAGCGCCACTAGCGCTCGCTTATATAGCCTGCTTGTTTCTCGAACTTTCCGGAAGTTTCGATGACGCCGCGTTTACCGTCGCGCGCTCGCTGGAACATTCCAGAATGATTTCAGTTTATTCTTTCACTTTTGTTACAATATATAAAAAATCTAAGTATAGAACAAACCAAATAAGGAATTTGGTAAATAGAAAAGAGTGTTAATTCATTTGGTCACAGTTATTTAAATAAGTTAAATATTTCCACATTTAGCTCTGTGATTTTTGAAAATTCTCAAAATAATTCATGAATACAGTTGACGGTGGACGAATTGTTTTTCACAAAAGTAATTTCAATATAAAAATTTTCGAAATCATATATATATATTTTTTTAGTGGAGATTTTTGTTTTGCGCTTCCGTAAAATCCGCGAGGATAATAAATCGCGTTATACTTGAGGCGAGGAAGGCCGACCGGAGTGCAAATGTCGCGCCAAATACGGGCGAAAAGAAGAAGAAGGAAGAGAGAAAAAAGAAAGAGCGAATGTTGTACCTGCCACACGGTTTCAGCAGCTCTTTCCGCGTTGAAATCACTCGCCGAAAGGTCGAACGCCCGAAACGAAATAAAAGAAAAATTGTAATGAGCGCGAAATGAAAAATGCATTCGTTGCTCGAGGTTTGAAATTGAAAATAAAGAGAAAAAAAAAAATGGAATGGACGCGAAAATTAAATGCATTTTCCGAGGTTTTAAACCAAAATAAGGGAAAAATATCCGAAATGAAAATGAAATAAGGAAAGAAGAAATTAAAATGGAATGGAGGCGAAATTAAATGCTTGATTTGAGGTTTATAACTGAAATAAAGAAAAAAGAAAATGAAATGCGCGTGATTTGAAATCTTGTAAAATTTCATTTAAAAGAAATGCAAAATTGTATACATTACACAAAGTTTGCACAAAAAATAGTCATAGATAAAGAAAGAGCATCAGTTAACGGAGAAGGATTTTTTTTTTCAGAAAAAACTTCGAGCAAAGGATTTCACTTTATTAAAGAAAAATTTAATTTAGAAAGAAATGCGAAATTCTAGAAATTGCTCAAAGTTGGCACAAAAAATAGCCACAGATATAGAAAGAGCACACTTCTAACTTAAAAGAGATGGATTTTTTTATACAAGGTATAAAATCCAAGGAAAACTCGAAACATCTTTTTTTTTAATTTTCTTATTTCTTACGGTTTTTTTACGTAATTAAGTCATAAATAATCCGAAACAATGGACGAAAGCGCAAAAGACTGCGGTGTTTCCGTCCGTCTTTCTTCAGTCGGTTTCGATCGAATCGCTGACAGGAAACCCAATGGTTGAAAGTCAACGAAGAGAAGTCGCCGTCGTCGGTTTTGACGGTGCATTGTGAGGGGCCGTGGGAAATGAGCGATTGTCAAGAACGGCTCTTTTTCCCGAGTCAAGGGGATCACAACTGTAAATCATTGTCGCCGTTATTATCGCGCCGTTGTTGAGTTCTTTCTGCTCGAAAAGATGGATTGTAAGAAACCAGCCCGAAATCCACATGTCTCCTTCTGCATAAGTGTGTGAAGAATAAGAATAGTTGGGAATAATAAAAGTTGACGGATTATTGCGGTAATTTGTCATAAGTTATCGAAACGAGAGATCGTTATTGTCGTCTTCTTTTCATTCTTTCTTTTCTTGAAGCAGGTGTGTAAATCTGTTGGAAATACTGTTTCTACCTGTTTTCTACACACACACACACACACACACATACGAAATATAAGAATTAATGAATGGACTTAACAAAGTCACATAAATCTTATCAAGCTGGAATTAGGTTGAATTCACCTAAAAAAATGTCTATAAATAACTAGACTAAACTCCTAAATAAATTAATGGTTTTAATATTTAGACATTGGTAGTTCATATTGTATGAAATAAATATGAATAAATTATTAAAAATCAACCAATGAAACAACAAAAACACAGATTAGATTGAATAACTTTAAATAATAATAATAACCTGAAACTAGTCGAGAATTTAAAGTTATTCAATCTAATCTGTGTTTTATTGGTTGATTTTTAATAATTTATTCATATTTATTTCATCCTAAATAAATCTTAATAAAAATTGAATACTACGCTGTTGTATTCCAAGAATAGAAACGGAAATAATTGAAACGGTGTTGAATATACGAAATGAGTACGATTTCGATGGACACCAATATAATATATTTTAATTTAATATTTTAACTTTTAACAAATGTTGTATTTATTATTTTAATTTAAATAGATGTAAGTTTTAATGTGTTTCAATTAAACAATTTTAATATGTTTGTAATGTTCTCATCTACACTTCATTTTTTTAATACTGTATTTGACCCACCGACGAATGTTTGTATATTCTTACTGGAAATAAATGAAGTATTATTATTATTAATAATAATACGAAATGTAGGTAATTTGTCCACCGAAATCGTAAAAGCCTCATAGAATGGGAGTAATAGATTTTTGTAATATTAGAGAAAATAGAAAAAAAAAACAATAAAATGATCGCTTAACGATCTAAGGAATTAATATACAATTAATAATTCCCTAGAGCGTTAAATGGCCATTTTTTTAATATTATGTTTGATTTTCTATTACAAAAAAAAAACATCACTTTCCTTGCTGTCGATGATCCTCCGGTGCACGTTTCCGAGATGAAGAGAAAGAGAGGGAGGGAAAAAATGAGGCTTTCGCGCAGGATTAGAAGGGGATGATTAGTCTCCGGTCGCGGGGTGCGCAACATCAAAAGCCGATGGCGAAAATTGAAAAAGCAAACATGAGTCACGGCCCGCTCCCGTGATTTCCCTCCTGGTTCTTTGCATTCCGTTTTTCCATCCGTCCGAATGGAAAATTTCCAAATAGATCAACTCCCCAAACCACGGCGTCATCCCTTTAAGAATATCAAAAAAAGGCTAATAATAATAATAACTATTTATCACAGAAAAAAAGTACGAAATGAAATAAAATAAAATGAAACAAAGTTGATGTTGCACATCCTCGAATACCGATACACTTGAATGAATATAAGTATTATTATTGCACTAATACGATAAATAACTATATATAACCTTTTTTTTTAAAATTAATTTCTCACTTAACCCGTGGTGAAACATATTCAATTAATAGACTTTGATGTTGCACATCCTCCAATATCAATACACTTGAATGAATATGAGTACTATTATTGCACTAATACGATAAATAACTATATATAACTTTTTTTTTAATTAATTTCTCACTTAACCCGTGGTGAAACATATTTAATTAATAGACTTTGATTAAAATACTTGGTTTGTTTCAGTGAAACAAACCAAGTGTTTTAATCAAAGTCTATTAACCTTTATTTTGCATCCAAAACCTAATATATAAATAACTATTAGTGGCACAAAATTTATTCAAGTCGAAGAAGTAAGAATTAAAATAATAGATGATAATTATGTTAAAAAAATAGAAACCTTATTACAGTGATTACCATTTTTTATTATTATTATTATTGAGGGTTTTCGTAAAAGGAAACGATTACCATAATAGCGAAGCACTCGACTTTAGAGCGAAGCACCCGGAGCGCATAAACAATTTGCGTCTCTATTGTTCCACGACGGATTTCTAGCGGGGAAAGAAAAGCAACGAAAAAAAAGCAGAAACATAGAGGAGAAACAATAACCGGTAATAACAGCAATGAGAGTGTGTGTGAGTATAGGAAATAACAGAAGAAGAAGAAAAAAGGAGGAAAGAGCGGTGGAGATTTATTGGGTGCGCGCTGACGGGCTGTGATTAGCCGATCGATGCCGCGGCGCGGCGTGATCATCTGCATCTCACGTTTCTCAAAGGCCAAAAGAAAGACGAGTGGAAGAAGAAGAAGAAGAAGGGAAAAACGGTTCATCTTCGCGTTGGAAATTGCCGTCGCACGATTTTTAGGAAGGGCTGAGAAACGTTCAGACGGAAGCGAAATATTTTCTCATTTATCACTTGGCGAAATATTATTAAAATAATATTTAATAATATATTATTACATATTATTAAAATAATATTTAATAATATATTATTACATTAATATTTCACCCCTACACCACCATTATGGTAGATGGGGATTTTAGATTATATATATATTAAAATAATATTTAAGGGAATAATGAAAAGACACAAAAAAATATCTATTTTGTGCAATTGTTTCTAAATATTTTTTTGTTATTGTTTCTGTTTACAGCATTGGATCTAATTTGTTACATTCTGACTTTTTTTTATTATTGTTTCATAAAATAAAAAAGAAAATTATCAATCAAGCTTGGCTCGTAGTGCTAGTTTATCTACAGACACGAGTTTCGTAATTTATCTCTCGTCAGAACAGCTCTGCCTTGTCAATTAATAATGATTCATTTGTTTCAGGGCGTCCAATGGCAACAATCGCCTGGCCGTGGACGCGCCGATCGACCAGGACTCGAACAAGCCGGCCCGCTTGGTGCCGCCGTCCTCCGTCCGACAGGTGCACCCCGTTTGCGAGGAGAAGGCGCAGCTCCTCGCTTACGAGAAGCGCGCCGCCTCCGACAACGCCAACGGCGCCCCCTACAATCCGGAGGGCAAACACTCGAGCCTTTCCGACTTGAACGCCAGCCCGCCGCCATACCCGAAAAGGGCCAGCCTGGAATCTAACCCCAGTCCGACTTACCCCCTCGCGCCGAACATATGCGTCGAGGGCGGCAGGATCGAGTTCATTAAACAGAGCCCGGATGGCAGCACCGGCGGCGGGGGTTTCGTCGACGCCGGCGTCGGCACCGTTACGCCACCTACGACGCCGAAACTCTCCTCCGGCAGGATTACCGTGACTAGAGGCCTGCAGACCGATGACGGGAATAAGTGCGAAGACGTCCAGGTAGGTGGCGCCACTGAAATATCTATTGATATATAAAGCTTGCTCGAAATTAAACTGATATAACCATCCTGAAATCAATTCTGCTATTTACGGCAAGGAATATCGACATGAAAGAGCAGTCCTAGGAAGCATAATGCTAAGACTTATAGGAAACCAAAACCGTATTTTGATTGATTTTATGTTTTATATATATATATATATATATATATATATACAGAGAGGTTTTTTTTATCAGTATACATTAGGGGAAGTGTATACCTGCAAAAATGCGAGTCAAACGCATTGAACCGATTAATGTGTGTATGTTTAGTTGCATATGTGTGTTCAGTTGCGTGTTTTAGGCAACCAAACACACATACATCAATGCGTTTGACTCGCATATTTTGCAGGTATACATAGGGGAAATGTATACTGATAAAAAAGCTCTCTCTCTCTATATATATATTCAATAACCCTTTCTACCCATATGGATGTAGGGTCTATTTTTTTTTAATTATTATTATTTAAAATAGAAGTGTTTCGAGTTTTCAGAGGAGTCGCAATAATTTAAATAAAATGAAAAAAGATCTCCGCCTAAGCTAATTAAATAATAATAATAAATTTATTACCCAACAGGAAACAGTAGCCCAATTACAGGATAATACAAAATAATTTTACATTATAATAATAGCAAGACAAACATGAACATAAATATAAATATAAATATAAATATAAATATAAATATAAATATAAATATAAATATAAATATAAATATAAATATAAATATAAATATAAATATAAATATAAATATAAATATAAATATAAATATAAATATAAATATAAATATAAATATAAATATAAATATAAATATAAATATAAATATAAATATAAATATAAATAAATACCAGTAGAAATATCGATACGAAAACAATAAAATATACAAATAAAGATTACAAATTGTAAAAAAGAATTAGTAGCGTAATAATATTGATGAAAGCGTATCACAGAATATATCACAATCATAAAACCGTTCGTTATTAGCAATGAACTCAAAATTACACCGTCGCTTCATTCCAACATTCCCCCCCCCCCCCTTTTTTTTTAGTCATATTTCTACGGGAATTCAAGGTGATTATACCAAGGCGAGCCGCCCCCTCCAAGCAGACGCTTTTATGAATACTTTACGACTTCTTTCCCCCCTTTTTTTCCTCCAAGCTATCATTTTTTTTGTATATGTGCACGCGTCTCGCCTTTAGTCAAATTACCTCCTCTTTAAAAACTCCACCCCCCGACAAAGAAAAGACGCCGTTCCGTCATCCGGCGATTCTCGCCTGCATTTTACGACCCTCCACGCAGCTTTCAGCAGGAGCTGGCGGGAGGACGGAGCGAGGGCGTATTTTTTTTGTTTCGTCGACAGGGCGGTCAGTCGGATGTACTTTGACGTAAAACCGCAGGGGAAAGGAAGTGAAGAGGGTCGTAACGGTGGCTGCAGGGATTTATGCCTAATCCGCACGAGTGGACTATAACAATAAAGCCGGGTGGGAATTCGGTGCGGTCCATTACGGCGGAAATGCGATGTTTTAAATTTCAATCTGTGCTGTCTATTCTCGCAAAATCGGGTATATAAATAATTGATTTATTTGAAAATTACAATGATTTCATTAGTAGAGGGAACTTGCCGCTTCTAAAAATTCATCACAACCCTCTAGGTCAAAGGACGTAACTTCATTTGTCTCACATTCTAATGAAAATAAAACAATTAGCAGTTCTAGAACATCCTCATGACCCTCAAGGTCATAGGAATCGGCAAGTTCTTCACTGACATTTAAATGAATTTTGCATTCAAATGAAACAACCTTCTCTGACCCTGAGGGTCGTGAGAAGGTTACAGCATTAGCTAATCCTTGACTGACATATAAATAAATATTCAAATGAAAATCCTTCAATTAATAGTCCTAGAATCTCCTCATGACCTTCAAGCTCAGAGGAATCGGCAAGTTCTAGACTGACATTTAAATGAACTTTGCATTCAAATGAAACAACCTTCTCTGACCCTGAGGGCCGTGAGAAGGTTACAGCATTAGCTAATCCTTGACTGACATTTAAATAAATATTCAAATGAAAATCCTTTAATTAATAGTCCTAGAACATCCTCATGACCCTCAAGCTCAGAGGAATCGGCAAGTTCTTGACTGACATTTAAATGAACTTTGCATTCAAATGAAACAACCTTCTCTGACCCTGAGGGTCGTGAGAAGGTTACAGCATCAGCTAGTCCTTGACTGACATTTAAATAAATTTGGTATTCAAATGAAAATACTTCAATTAATAGTCCTAGAACATCCTCATGACCCTCAAGCTCAGAGGAATCGGCAAGTTCTTGACTGATATTTAAATGCACTTTGCATTTAAATGAAAGAATCTTCTCTGACCTTGAGGGTCGTGAGAAGGTTACAGCATCAGCTAATCCTTGACTGACATTTAAATAAATTTGGTATTCAAATGAAAATACTTCAATTAATTGTCCTAGAACATCCTCATGACCCTCAAGCTCAGAGGAATCGGCAAGTTCTTGACTGATATTTAAATGCACTTTGCATTTAAATGAAAGAATCTTCTCTGACCTTGAGGGTCGTGAGAAGGTTACAGCATCAGCTAATCCTTGACTGACATTTAAATAAATTTGGTATTCAAATGAAAATACTTCAATTAATTGTCCTAGAACATCCTCATGACCATCAAGCTCAGAGGAATCGGCAAGTCCTTGACTGACATTTATATGAACTTGCCATTCAAATGAAAGAATCTTCTCTGACCTTGAGGCTCGTGAGAAGGTTATAGCATCAGCTAATCCTTGACTGACATTTAAATAAATTTGGTATTCAAGTGAAAATCCTTCAATTAATAGTCATAGAACATCCTCATGACCCTCAAGCTCAGAAGAATCGGCAAGTTCTTGACTGACATTTATATGAACTTTGCATTCAAATGAAACCTTGAGGGTCGTGAGAAGGTTACAGCATCAGCTAATCCTTGACTGACATTTAAATGAACTTGGCATTCAAATGAAAGAACCTTCTCTGACCCTGAGTGTCGTGAGAAGGTTACAGCATTAGCTAGTCCTTGGCTGGCATTCAAATGAATATACTTCAATTAGCAGTTTTGGAACCTCCTTTGACCTTGAGGGCCGAACTTCTAGAATCAGATAATTCTTGATTGATTCAAATGAAAATACTTCAATTAGTAGTTCTAGAACCTCCTTGCGACTTTGAGGGGCGTGAGGTGGTTCTTCCATTAGAATTAATAGAAGTCAGCAGTTTGGGGTTCGTATGTACTGGATGCAATCGGCGTAGGATAATAACATTTATTAACAATTACTCTTATTTACATAGATATAGATTTCTCTAGTGACATCTAGCGGCTTTTCGTTACACCCGGGTCGTTTGGTGCCTCCGTTGTACGTGGTATCTTCGTTGAGGTGTACAGTTCTAGGGTTCATCCCTTGATATTGTGGTGGAATGTCAATGGTTATTTGTAGTTCCGGGTAACCTGCTCGTGGGTGATGGAAGCGATCTGGAAAACAATTTCAAAGGCTTCGTTTCTCGGGACAATGGATGTCGTTTCCTCGGTGTGATCGGTAGTAGTGAGAGAGGTCGCGGTTTGGGTTCATTCCTGGTATCTGAGGCGTCGGTTTCTAGGTGTGATCGGTAGTAGTGTGAGAAGTCGCAGTATGGGTTCTTCCTGGTAACTGAGGTCTCGGTTCCTATGTGTGATCGGTACTGGTGAGGAAGTCGCGGTTTAGGTTCATTCCTGGTACCTGAGGCGTCGGTTTCTAGGTCTGATTGGTAATGGTGAGAGAAGTCGCAGTTTGGGTTCATTCCTGGTACCTGAGGCGTCGGTTTCTAGGTGTGATCGGTAGTCGTGAGAGAAGTCGCAGTATGGGTTCTTCCTGGTACCTGGGGCGTCGGTTTCTAGATGTGATCGGTAGTGGAGTGGTAGTCGCGGTTTGGGTTCATTCCTGGTACCTGAGGCGTCGGTTCCTAGGTCTGATTGGTAGTGGTGAGAGAAGTCGCAGTTTGGGTTCATTCCTGATACCTGAGGCGTCGGTTCCTAGGTGTGATCGGTAGTAGTGAGAGAAGTCACAGTATGGGTTCTTCCTGGTATCTGGGGCGTCGGTTTCTAGGTGTGATCGATAGTGGTGAGGAAGTCGCGGTTTGGGTTCATTCCTGGTACCTGAGGCGTCGGTTTCTAGCTGTGATCGGTAGTGGTGAGGAAGTCGCGGTTTGGGTTCTTCCTGGTACCTGAGGCGTCAGTTCCTAGGTATGGTCGGCAATGGTGAAACGGTATCCGTTGTTAGCTGTAATATATATGTGGTTGCTTATCGCCCAGGCTCCCACAGATATGTTTCACACTTCAAGACTAATTGAATAAAATTCGATTTTATGCGTTTCCTTTTTTATTCTTTTTTTTTTTTTTGAAGCGGATGGATGAGGGTAGGCTTTTTCTTTGTTCTGCGAGAGTTGTGTGTGCGATGCGGGGGCGGTTTGCGAAACCTCATTAGGATGCGCCGGCATGGACGTGTGAATGTGGGCCCGAGATTATCTCTTTCGGGCGCCTCGACCAACACAACCCCCCACGATCTTGATAAAAAAGGGCTAATTACTACCCCTCGTGTATCGATAACGAACGTAATCAGCTTTTCGTGGTGGATTCGGATTTTTTTAAATAAAGGCGGTAACTAAAAATCAATATAGTAACGATATAGACAATTGATGAGAATTAGCAATAAATTTCCAACCACGAAACCCGGCGCATCCGCTATGTGGAATATTATACAGAGAGCTTTTTTTATCAGTATACATTTCCCCTATGTATACATGCAAAATACGCGAGTCAAATGCATTGATGTATGTATGTTTAGTTGCATATAACACGGAACTGAACACACATATGCCAAATAATCAACTAAACATACACATATTAATTGATTAATTGATTATTTGGCATATGTGTGTTCAGTTCCGTGTTATAGGCAACTAAACACACATACATTAATGCGTTTGACTCGCGTATTTTGCAGGTATACATAGGGGAAATGTATACTGATAAAAAAAGCTCTCTGTATATATATATATATATATATATATATATATATAATCTATGTCCCCTTTTACCAATTGGTGTGGGGGTGGAATATTATTAATAATATTTGAATACATTTTTCTTATTTTTGCATTAAAATACTTATTAACGATTGTAATATCAATAAATAATTAACTATTTATTTCCCATACGCAGCGATTAAAGGACAGAACCACCCTCCCTTCGATTTATGTAAACATGCCGGATTTAAAATAATTACTTTTTTTTTGTTTTTCCCCAAATGACATTTAAAAAAAATCCAGAATAAAATTTTGTTATATTTTATTGATTTTTGAAAATTTCTTATATCGGGAAAACCTCGTGATGGAAATAGACATCACGAGGTTTTCCCGATATAAGAAATTTTCAAAAATCAAAAAAATATAACTTGGGCGCCTTTATGGATGATTTTTTTTGCAGGTTGTATCCTTTACACTACGCACCCCCCCTCCCCCCATTAGATTCAATGTGATTATTCTAAAAACCAACCCCGTGGTTTTGCCCCTTCTTACAGTCCATTTTTTTAATCAATTAAAAAAAAAATAATTACGCTAATTAACTGTTCAACTTTTGCTAAGACAGAAATTGTTGCGATTTCCTTTTTGTTGTTTTTATCTCCCGCGAATCCATTAACAACGAAACTTTGTTATTCAATTCCCTCTTCCTTCTTTCTATTCCCATCTCTGTGTAGTTTATGAGATGTTTTTCGTTCATCCTGTTATTCTCCACAGCGTAATCGAACCGGAATAACTGGGTTAAGGGCGCCCGCCTATTTTGCCCAACTAGATTAATTTACGTGGAGGCAAAGACTAAGAGTCCCGATTGTGCTTAAAAGCCTTTTCGGAATTAATTAGCGGGACGCGTCGCGCCCGAACATCGTCGGTTCCAATTTATTTCAGACTGAATTAAAGAGAGTAATCTCAATATTAAAATATAATAAAAATAAGTGCATGACAAAAAAAAAAAAAATAGGAATATTAAGGTAGCGCAAAGATTAATTGAAACAACAGCAACTGAAACATATTTGATTGTCAAAATGCGTGATTGTATATATATACAGAGAGTTTTATATAACACCGAACTAGAATGTATTCAATGTATATTTCCCTATGTTCGATTTGTTCAGGAACGCATCAAAGCATTGAGTGCGATGTGATTGGCTACTATTTCTAAAAATAATATAGTCAACCCAAACTACACCCTTTTCCGTCAAAAATGACTTACACTTGTCAGTTATCGCAAGCAAGTAATATTTACTGTTCTGGCTCTTAAAGCAGAAGTAGACGATGTGCTGGACATCTTTTAATGTATACAAAGGAGGATAAGATTTTTATGGTATACATTGCGGTTAAGTATAATATTCATAATTATACATGTTGCACTTGACATAATAGTTGACATTAGAAATCGTAGCCAATCACATCGCATCCAATGCTTTGATGCGTTCCTGAACAAATCGAATATAGGGAAATTTACATTGAATACATTCTAGTTCGGTGTTACATAAAACTCTCTGTATATATATATATATATATATATATATATATATAATCTAAAATCCCCATCTACCATAATGGTGGTGTAGGGGTTGATTGTCAAAATGCGTGATTGTGATGAACTTTAAAATCAATCTATAATATTATAGATCTTAAAATTACCAACAATTACAATCCAAACAATTCGCAATGTAATTAATAAAGATAAAGGTCCAACAGTGGAACCCTGGGGAACACCACTTGAACAGACAAAATTGGGAGATTTAATTAAACACAGATATATTATTTCTTATACAGGATCCTGCATTTCAGCTTCTGTTTTCCATAGCTCACTTACTAAAACATCAAAGTCTTAACCTAATTGGTAACTGAGCTGTCAAAGATGGGAATTGGAATGTAGGAAGATATATAAAAAAATATAAAATAATCTGGTAATATATCTGTTTGAGCGTGGATGGAATGCTCCATACATTTTATTTACAATTATACACGTAAATCTTGGTCCCGTGGTACCAAGTGAAACTCTACATTAGATCTTATTCTCTTATCGGTCCGAGGGTACGACTCATCTCCAGTCCCTTTAAGTGCGCGGAAGCGCTAACAATATAAATCTCGTAATTTTGTCTATTCTAGTGGTATTAGTATTAATTTATTAATGGAATCTCATTTTTTTAAAAATTATTATAAACATTATTACAAATTAAACATATAAGTAAAAAACAAACTAGTGGTGTTCCCCAGGGTTCCACTGTTGGGCCCTCGCTATACCTAATTTTTATTAATTACGTTGTTTTTTTATAATACATGACTTTTATGTACCTTTCTTATGAAAAATTATTTTCTCAACGTAATACTTTTCCCTATTATTTACACAAATTGTATTGCATTTATGTCAAATACTATAATGATCTGTGTGATGTCCATCTCCCTCCGTTTTCGCCTCAAGGTTGTGGGCGGCGATTCCCCTCCTTGGGTTATTTGTATTGCGGATATTTCATGTTCGAGGGTCGAGGAACAATTGTTACGAAAATAAAAATTGTCGCCCGACTGAATTAATCACGTTGGGGATTAAACCCTAAAGGTGTTTTTGAGCGCGGCGACATATGGTGTTCCGTCGCGCTAATTGTCCCATGAAAATTAATTCCGGCGCCCCTTTTAACGCGGGACGAGGGGAAAGTTCCACAGATCGCGATTTAAATTTCAAATTACGCAGCGGTCTTTAAAGTTTACTCGCTTTTATTTACGACAAAGACAAAAATAAAACGGCGCAGCTGTTAAAGAAGGACGGAAACACCCTCCCTTCGATTCAATGTGATTAATGTAAAAACCAACCCCGAGGTTTTGCCCCTTTTTTCAGCGCGTATTTTTAAATTAATTAATTAAAGGAAATTAAAGAATTATAGAGAAAACGCCCGCTGGTGGTTAAAATTGGATAAAACGGTTTGAATAATGAATTAATGGCCGCATTCAGGGAAATTTTAGACGTGCAGCGTAAAGCGCTTGATGTTCCCTGAACACGCTTTCGAATTTAAGGACGCTCACGAAAATATGGCGGTTTTGTTTTACAGCTGCGCGGCTTGAAAAGCGATGCAGCGGAAAAAATATATGCTTTACCGCTTGATAAAGCGCTGCAGCGCCACACTTAAAGCGACACCACAGCGCTGGAGCGCTACATTTCCCTGAACGCGCCCAATGATTAGATTTTGATGTGAACATTTACTAAATAGCGCCATCTTTTGGCTAATTTTGACACCGTCAAAAAATTGAGAGTTTACGGTAAAGAAATTTGCAAGTAAAATTCTTGGAAATTAATTGCACACACCCGCGTTGAATGAAATTAACGTTGATTGAAACGAATCTCCTGCAAATATTCGAAATTCAGTGGAATCCTTTTAAAGCCGTGCCGCTCGTAATTACGCGACGGCAATTCGCGAGCACGTAATCAAACAAAACAAATGAGTCCACTTCATTTTCGGAATTTTGTTTGTACTTCCAGCACGGAAATAAAATCGGAATAATCGAATGATTCGCACCAATTTCACAACTGTGAACTTTACAATTAAAACAGTTTGCTGTAACAAATATTTCTTGAAAATTCCAGTAAAAATTAATCGAAGATAATCCGTTATTAATCCGCTGATATATATCAAGGATATGGTCTTGTTATATATCAGCAGAATTTCTGATTTACGTAACGTTTCCTCATTTTTTCAGACAAGCGGACACATTTGGTGTTTGTCTCCCCGACTAGTTGATTTATGTGTATTGTATTCGACGTACGTCTTAGCAAAATCCCACATTTCGTGTTTGTCTCCCCGACTAGTGGATTTATTTATGTTGTGTTGGACGTACGTCTTAGAATAATCCCATATTTCGTGTTTGTCTCCCCGACTAGTGGATTTATGTGTTGTGTTGGACGTACGTCTTAGCAAAATCCCACATTTCGGGTCTGTTTTCCCGACTGGTGTATTTATATCTGTTGTGTTGAACCTTACGTCTTAGAATAATCCCATATTTCGTGTTTGTCTCCCTGACTAGTGGATTTATGTGTGTTGTATTGGACGTACGTCTTAGCAAAATCCCACATTTCGTGTTTGTCACCCCGACTAGTAGATTTATGTATGTTGTGTTGGACGTACGTCTTAAAATAATCCCATATTTCGTGTTTGTTGCCCCGACTAGTGGATTTATCTGTGTGTTGTGTTGGACGTAAGTCTTAGCAAAATTTGACGGGACTCTTAAGTTCACATTTGTTGTTGTAACCTCTGGAAATTATTTCACAAGCTCTAACTAAAAGAAATAAAAAAAAAGAATATTATTTAAACCATATCCTTGTTAGCCCGCAGAATTTCTGATTCAGACCAGCGGATTATCCGTGTAATTTTACATAATTATTATATTTTCCTGTTAAAACAGAATAACAAGATCAGCGGTTATCAGACGTTCAATATTTACGTCGTGGTCGCCGTGCAAACTCCGGCCGGTCCACCAGTGTTAACCGCAAAGTGCGTTTTCTGTTTGCTGTGTAAATTCTCTCTTTTCCACAATGATTTCTACGCCGCTCTCTCACTTGTTAACAAACATTTTTACTGCATTCCCGCTTTTCGTTGTCAAATATTGAATACACGCGACTTCTGCGCTTCAGTGTCTCCCCGTGTTTGTGTTTGCCAAAGAGACTGCGCCCTCCGGGGCCGAAACGCGCATAAAAAATAATACTTTCGTTATATTTTTTTTATTCGCACTGCTTTATTGCATCGAGGCACGCAGAGTTGGAATGGGCTTCAGTAGTAACAGAAACACATACAAGAAGATTATTTTTCTCGAAATATACTAAAACAGGCTTCAGAAAAAGAAGCGAAGTGACTGACAGCGTATTTTTTAGGTTATGTGTGAACAAAACGTCGTGAATGACAGCTTACTTTGTAGGTTATAAGTTGAAACCGTAAATGGTTGTGTTATTTGAAGGTTACACATTAAAACCGTGCATGGGCTGCATTTTTTTTTCATTTTTCGTTATTATCCTAGAAATACATAAAAAACAAATACTTTTGTTATTATTGTTTATTTATTTTTTTATTGCTGATTTATAGTATTAAGACAGACAGAGTTGGAGTAAGTTTTATTTTGAACAGAAAACAATATCTGCATTGAATGGGAGCGTACTAGGGAGGTTCTGTGTGCATAAAATATTGCTAATGACAGCTTAATTTGTAGGTTATAATATCTTGAATGACAGCTAAATTTGTAGGTTATAAATGGCAGCTTACTTTGTAGGATATAATATCTTGAATGACAACTTGATTTGTAGGTTATAATACCACCTTCTGATTTTAAGCATCGACACAGATAGAATCGGAATGAATTTAGCTATGAACATAAAAAAAATGCAGTGAATGGGGGCGTATTATGGAGTTTTTATATGCATAAAATAGCTTAATTTGTAGGTTATAATATCTTGAATGACAGCTAAATTTGTAGGTTATAAATGGCAGCTTACTTTCTAGGTTATAATATCTTGAATGACAGCTTAATTTTTAGGTTATAATATTGTGAATGACAGCTTACTTTGTAGGTTATAAATTGAAACCGTAAACGGTTGTGTTATTTGAAGGTTGCACGTCAAAAATGTGCATGAGCTGCATTTTTTTTTTTCATTACTTGAAGGTTACACGTCAAAACCGTCCAATCAGAACATCTCAGATCGTATCTAACTGCATGTAACCTTTCCTTTGTATTGGCCTGCGTAAACTGTACTTACTGTATTAGCATCAATAAATTATTATTATTTTGATTTTCAATTTTTCGTTATTATTTGAAACATCTATAAAAAAACGAATACTTTTGTTATCCTTGTTCATTTATTTTTTACTGCTGATTTATAGTATTAAGACAGACAGAGTTGGAGTAAGTTTTAGTTTGAACAGAAAAAAAAATCTGTATTGAATGGGAGCTTACTAGGGAGGTTCTGTGTGCATAAAATATTGCGAATGACAGCTTAATTTGTAGGTTATAATATCTTGAATGACAGCTTGATTTGTAGGTTATAATACCGTGAATGACAGCTTAATTTGTAGGTTATAATATCTTGAATGACAACTTGATTTGTAGGTTATAATACCGCGAATGACAGCTTAATTTGTAGGTTATAATATCTTGAATGACAACTTGATTTGTAGGTTATAATACCGTGAATGACAGCTTGATTTGTAGGTTATAATAATACCGCGAATGACAGCTTAATTTGTAGGTTATAATATCTTGAATGACAACTTGATTTGTAGGTTATAATACCACGAATGACAGCTTAATTTGTAGGTTATAATATCTTGAATGACAACTTGACTTGTAGGTTATAATACCACGAATGACAGCTTATTTGTAGGTTATATTATCTTGAATGACAGCTTGATTTGTAGGTTATAATACTGTGAATGACAGCTTGACTTGTAGCTTATAATACCACGAATGACAGCTTAATTTGTAGGTTATAATATCTTGAATGACAGCTTGATTTGTAGGTTATAATACCACGAATGACAGCTTATTTGTAGGTTATAATATCTTGAATGACAGCTTGATTTATAGGTTATAATACCACGAATGACAGCTTAATTTGTAGGTTATAAATTGAAACGGTAAACGGTTGTATTATTTGAAGGTTATACGTCAAAAATGTGTATGAGCCGCATTTTTTTTTTCATTTTTGTTATTCTAGAAATACATAAAAAAAAACGAATGCTTTTGTTATCCTTGATTATTTATTTTTTTTACTGCTGATTTATGGTGTCGAGACAGACAGTCAGAGTGAATTATAGTATGAACAGAAAAAAAAAATGCAGCGAAAGGGAGCGTATTATGGAAGTTCTGGATGAATAAAATTTTGCAAATGACAGCTTATTTTGTAGGTTATAATATCTTGAATGACAGCTTGATTTGTAGGTTATAATACCGCGAATGACAGCTTACTTTGTAGGTTATAAATTGAAACTGTAAACGGTTGTATTATTTGAAGGTTATACGTCAAAAATGTGTATGAGTTGCATTTTTTTTTCATTTTTGTTATTCTAGAAATACATAAAAAAACGAATGCTTTTGTTATCCTTGTTTATTTTTTTTTACTGCTGTATCGAGACAGACAATCAAAGTGAATTATAGTATGAACAGAAAAAAAAATTGCAGCGAAAGGGAGCGTATTATAGAAGTTCTGTATGAATAAAATTTTGCAAATGACAGCTTAATTTGCAGGTTATAATATCTTGAAGGACAACTTGATTTGTAGGTTATAATACCGCGAATGACAGCTTAATTTGTAGGTTATAATATCTTGAATGACAACTTGATTTGTAGGTTATAATACCACGAATGACAGCTTAATTTGTAGGATATAATATCTTGAATAACAACTTGATTTGTAGGTTATAATACCGCGAATGACAGCTTAATTTGTAGGTTATAAATTGAAACCGTAAACGGTTGGATTATTTGAAGGTTATACGTCAAAAATGTGTATGAGCTGCATTATTTTTTTTTTCAATTTTGTTATTCTAGAAATACATAAAAAAAACGAATGCTTTTGTTATCCTTGTTTATTTTCTTTTTTACTGCTGATTTATAGTATCAAGACAGACAGTCAGAGTGAATTATAATATGAACAGAAAAAAAAAACTGCAGCGAATGGGAGCGTATTATAGAAGTTCTATATGAATAAAATTTTGCAAATAACAGCTTAATTTGTAGGTTATAATATCTTGAATGACAGCTTGATTTGTAGGTTATAATATAGTGAATGACAGTTTAATTTGTGGGTTATAATATCGTGAATGACAGTTTAATTTGTAGGTTATAAAATCGATAGGTTAGGTTTCGATGACAACAACCTTGATACTGTTCACTTAGGCCTAAGAAGGGGGAGGGGGGGAGGCATTGTGATACCATAGAGATGGGGCTCCTTCCCTCCTATACAACCCAGTTTGAGCTTGATCAGATCATTCACCTTTATATGTGCCAGCTCATTTGCTTGGTGCACATCGAGGTAATTAATTCCTGTCCCCTCAAGAGCAGGACATTGTCCTAGATAGTGTAGTACTGTTTCTTCCTCCTCTTCATCCAGGCATTATAAAATCGATACCATATACGATTATTTGAAGGTGCATGGGTTGAATTTTATTTTCGTTATTATTATTATTTTATTATTATTATTATTATTATTATTATTCATGAATTGTATTTTCATTCCTGCATCTCCTCGTTTTTTTTTTTGTTTTGTTTTAAGCGTGTTTTAATTAAAATACTTTCCCTCGATGATTATCTAAAGTTCGCACCGGTTGATTGCGCTCCTCGATTTTTTCCCATCCTTCCTCCTTTTTCTGCTTCTTTTCGTTCGGTTGGCGGAAGCAATTATGATCGCTAATTATACCGGGGGAGAGGGGCGACGGGGGGAGCGAGTGGATAATCCGGACGATTCCCAGTCACGGCCGTCGTCGCAATTTACATGAATTAATCTTTAATCGTCCGTCCCCTGGCCTTATCTCGCACCTGCAGCAGAAGCAAGCAGCGGCGATCAGCCCGCATCGTCGCAATTAGTAACTCCTTTACCTGCAGAAAAATTACACAAGCGCACCTTTTAATATTTTTTCGTTTGTGAATGAATCGTAAAATAATAATAAAAATAAATCACTTATTATTATTTTTTAAATCGACTTCTTAAATGTTTTACTTCTTCTATCATCCCTAGTTACCCCTTAGGGTGTCGTACATATTTTACAAAGGAATTATATCATCTTCACGTAATTCAAATACTTCAAAAGAAAGTTTTTATTTATTTATTTAGTCTTAAATAACATCGTTATATGTTCCTCTCTACTTCTCAGTGTGACGTTTTTAATATCCTTAATTAATTTCTGCCTTAACCCGTAGTGAAACATTTTTGTATTAATTCAATGTATTAATTAAGTGAAACAAATCAATTGTTTTAATTTTAATTAAATTATCCTGAAATGAGGTGTTTTAATTTTGTTGCAATTCTTGCCTTCCCGACTGCTGCATTGATGTATATGTTGTGTTGGACGTACGTCTTAGCAAAATCCCACATTTCGTATTTGTCTCCCCGACTAGTGGATTTATATGTGTTGTGTTGGACGTACGTCTTAGTAAAATCCCACGTTTCATGTTTGTCTTCTCGATTGGTGGATTGATGTATGTGTATTGTGTTGGACATACGTTTTAGCAAATTCCCACATTTCGTGTTTGTCTTCCCGACAAGTGGATTTATATGTGTTGTGCTGGACGTACGTCTTAGCAAAATCCCACATTTTATATTTGTCTTCTCGATTGGTTGATTGATGTGTGTGTGTTGTGTTGGACGTACGTTTTAGCAAAATCCCACATTTCATGTTTGTCTCCCCGACTAGTTGATTTATATGTGTTGTGCTGGACGTACGACTTAGCAAAATCCCACATTTTATATTTGTCTTCTCGATTGGTTGATTGATGTGTGTGTGTGTGTTGTGTTGGACGTACGTTTTAGCAAAATCCCACATTTCGTGTTTGTCTCTCCCCGACTAGTGGATTTATGTGTGTTGTGTTGGACGTACGTCTTAGCAAAATCGATGGAATGCAATCAGTGGACCTTAATACGTACATATCGGTTGAAATTGGCGATTCGAAAATTTTTACGAGCACAAAATATTCCTTTGGACGGGGAAGGCGCCGAGAATAAATGGTGAATGCGCCGGGTTCTGTAATGTTATTTTGCGCTTTTACAGCCGTATTTCAATTTTATTTCTACAAATAAGTAGCTGTACATTTTAAAAAGCTCATCCCTTATTTAAAAACAACAACAACCCCTATTTATTTTTATTAAGGTGCAAACTGTTATTTCCAGCATTCCATATTCATTCCTCGAATCCGCTGGCATTTTTTTCCTCCGATTGCTTCTTTTTGCGTTCATCCATTTCCGCGCTCTGTTTTTCTTCGCCCCGTGCGTCTTTTTTTTTCAGCTATTCCCGTCTATTCGAGGAGTTTCTGTATCGAAAAAGTTGGTAAGCAAAAAAAGGAGGAGAGAGGATGCAGACGGATAGATCGATTCCAGCGTACAGCGCAGCGGGGATGATTTATTAAAGGCGGGCTCGCCAAGATACACAAATTGTGAAAAATAACACCGGCGGAGCGCGGAAAAGCAAAGAAATACGTGAAATAAATTAAACTCGGGCTAGAACAACGCAAACGGATAGATTGCGTGGGTTTTATATTAAATCAAATTTTTTGTTTTATGTTAAATCGATTTTATAATTTAACTAAAAAATTAACTTACTATAAAACCCACATGATTTGAGCCAGCAGGAGTAAAGGAATGGCATCTCGGTAGAAAAAATAAATGAGATATTACATTTATTATTAATTATTTAAATCGATATACAGAGAGGTTTTTTTATCAGTATACATTATGGGAAGTGAATAACTGCAAACAACGCGAGTCAAACGCAATGTGTGTATGTTTAGTTGCTTATTTGGCATATGTGTGTTCAATTGGTTCAATTGCGTGTTATAGGCAACTAAACACACACACATCAATGCATTTGACTCGCGTATTTTGCAGGTATATATAGGGGAAATGTATACTGTTAAAAAAAGCTCTCTGTATATATATATATATATATATATATATATATATATATATATGTTATTTAAATAAAACTCTTGGTTTGTTTCACTATTTAAATAAGTGAAACAAACCAAGAGTTTTATTTAAATAATATATATATATATATATATATATATATATATATCGAGATATTACATGATTTTTCAAAGATATAGAAAGTTTTAATGATGTATACATTTTACGAAGTATTCCACTGAGCCTATAATGTTGTAGCTATGGGCGCATTCAGGGAACTGTAGCGCTGCAGCGCTTTACGAAACACAAAACTCGTCACACAAAAAGCGGTACAGCTTTTTGCGTGTAGCGCAGCAGCGCTTTATCAAACGGTAAAACATATATTTTTTGCTGTATAGCTTTTAAAGCCGTGCAGCTGTAAACAAAACCGCCATATTTTAATGAGCGTGTTCAAGGAACATCAAGCGCTTTGCGCTGCAGCGCTACATGTCTAAAATATTCCTGTTAAATGTTGTAAACATTTTATTCTGTGTGATTAATTCTGAAAAGAATTAAGTGCTGATCCGATCAAATAAAAAAGCTTTTCACGTTATTAATATTAACGCTGTATTCTTTCGACAAGGAAAAAATAACAACTAAATTAATATTCCCCACGCTCGTCGCGCTTTTCTTTCTCCCTTTCATTTCCGTCGTTATTTTTTTCAATTTCGTAAGCAGAAACAGGCGGATTCCGGCTCGCGCTCGGACAGACACACGTCCACTTTACTCGCGCGTAACGCGATCCAACATCCCCAATTTATGTCCGCCATCCCCTTTCCCCTGCTCGTATTTTCTCGGATCTACACGAGAACGTCTGCTGCTCCGGACAATGCGTTCATTCTTCTTTATCTCACATCAACACACAGAAAGTGGAGATAAAAAAGTGGGCCCAGCTTTTTTGTTGATGCACTTTTAGAGAGAAAGAGAAAGAAAGAGAGAAAGGGAAAGCAATAATAGGCAGAAAGACCTATGGTTGGTCGATTGCCATTTAAAAATTAAGTATTTTTTGAGTTATATACACAAAAACAAAACACTAATAATTGAAGAACGAGATTTAAAATAAAAAAAACACGTTTTTTTTTTTTTTCATAATCGAGTTTTTTTTATAGTTTTCATTGATAATTGAATAGGAATGAGATTTAAAAGAAAAAAAAAAACACGTTTTTTTTTCGTAATCGAATTGTTTATAATTTTCGTTTTGTTATCTTTCAGGAGCTGCTCGAGGCCAGGATACTGGAGCTGGAATCGGCCCTAGACCTTGCACAGAAAACGGAACTCAAGGACAAGCAGGCCATCAACAAACTCCAGAAACAACTTGCCAAGGTAAGAAAGCAAAATCTGATAATATTCAATAATTATTATTTTTATTAAAAAAATAGAAAAAAATACACAGGTATTTTTTTTTCTTATGTAGACGTATGTCTTAGCAAAATCAGATAAGTTTCAATAATTAAAATCCCTGTTATTTGGACGTATTTCTTAGCAAAATCTGATAATATTCAATAATTATTATTTTTATTAAAAAAATACAGAAAAAAAACATATGTATTTTAATCAATAAATCTCTCTTATGTAGACGTACGTCTTAGCAAAATCTGATAAGTTTTAATAATTAAAATCCCTGTTATTTGGACTTATTTCTTAGCAAAATCTGATAATATTCAATAATTATTATTTTTATTAAAAAAAAATGAAAAAAAAAACACAGGTATTTTAATCAATAAATCCCTCTTATGTAGACGTATGTCTTAGCAAAATCTGATAAGTTTTAATAATTAAAATCCCTGTTATTTGGACGTATTTCTTAGCAAAATTTGATAATACTCAATAATTATTATTTTTATAAAAAAAATAGCAAAAAACAGAGGTATTTTAATCAATAAATCTCTCTTATGTAGACGTATGTCTTAGCAAAATCTGATAAGTTTCAATAATTAAAATCCCTGTTATTTGGACGTATTTCTTAGCAAAATCTGATAATATTCAATAATTATTATTTTTATTAAAAAAATAGAAAAAAAAAACACAGTTATTTTAATCAATAAATCTCTCTTATGTAGACGTATGTCTTAGCAAAATCTGATAAGTTTCAATAATTAAAATCCCTGTTATTTGGACGTATTTCTTAGCAAAATCTGATAATATTCAATAATTATTATTTTTATTAAAAAAATAGAAAAAAAATACACAGGTATTTTAATCAATAAATCTCTCTTATGTAGACGTATGTCTTAGCGAAATCAGATAAGTTTTAATAATTAAAATCCCTGTTACTTAGACGTATTTCTTAGCAAAACCTGATAATATTCAATAATTATTATTTTTATTTAAAAAAAATGAAAAAAACACAGGTATTTTAATCAATAAATCCCTCTTATGTAGACGTATGTCTTGGCAAAATCTGATAAGTTTCAATAATTAAAATCCCCTGTTATTTGGACTTATTTCTTAGCAAAATCTGATAATATTCAATAATTATTATTTTTATTAAAAAAATAGAAAAAAAAACACAGGTATTTTAATCAATAAATCTCTCTTATGTAGACGTATGTCTTAGCAAAATCTGATAAGTTTCAATAATTAAAATCCCTGTTATTTGGACGTATTTCTTAGCAAAATCTGATAATATTCAATAATTATTATTTTTATTAAAAAAATAGAAAAAAAAAAACACAGGTATTTTAATCAATAAATCTCTCTTATGTAGACGTATGTCTTAGCAAAATCTGATAAGTTTCAATAATTAAAATCCCTGTTATTTGGACGTATTTCTTAGCAAAATCTGATAATATTCAATAATTATTATTTTTATTAAAAAAATAGAAAAAAAAAACACTCAGATATTTTAATCAGTAAATCCCTCTTATGTAGACGTATGTCTTAGCAAAATCTGATAAGTTTCAATAATTAAAATCCCTGTTATTTGGACGTATTTCTTAGCAAAATCTGATAAGATTCAATAATTATTATTTTTATTAAAAAAAATTGAAAAAAAAAAACACAGGTATTTTAATCAATAAATCCCTGTTATGTGAACGTATGTCTTAGCTAAAGTATGAATCTTATCAGATTTAGCTAAGACATACGTACACATCTACGGTTGTTGTCGAAACCATGCCATCCATTGTTAAATTTGAATGCTGCAAGTTTATATTTACAGTCAATGCCTGAAGCTTTTCAGATTTTACTAAGACATACGTCCACATTCTTAGGCGTGACCAGGATGACCCCTCCCTGAAGAGAGAAGAAACGAAATATTCCTTATTCTGATTAGATAAATCATTTTCAGGAATTTACCGATAAATAATAACAAAATAAATTTTGCGAGAAACAAATAAATTTAAGCGGTGGCCGCGCATTAGTCAAGCTCTATTTTTTTTTCTGTTATTTATTTTTGTCTAAGCCCACGGAATCTCTCCGTTTTCCTCTCTTGGGAAATTTCCCCTCGCCCGTCCCCGCGGCGGCAATTTCCGGGGCGGCGGGGATCATTTTTAAATCGCGACGGCTTAACTAGGAAACAAAACAAACCGACCCGGGGATTCCACCCTCGCAGATGCTCTCTCCGCGGAGTGGAGGATCTTATGTAAGAGGGGGTCGCACATAATAAGACGATTGTTTCGTATGAATTTAAACATTAGACTATTATACGGATAGATGAATAATACACACAAACAAAATAAAAAAAATATTAATAACTGAGGCTTCAACTTTGTTATACATTGTTTATCAATTTAATAAAACACTTTAAACTTTGTTTGTATAACTCTAAATAATAAATAAATAATAATAATAACTTTAGTATAAATATAACAGAAAAAGGAAAAATAATCGAAACATATATACATTAAATAAAAATATAGAAAACATAAACAAACTACCGTGGTATACAAATCACGAGGCGAGATTCAGAATAAATATATTCATATATATAAATAGAAAAGTGTACTTATTGAATTATTATTTAATTTCACATAAATATAAACCCGACACCAATTGGTAAAAGGGGACATCGATTATATATATATATATATAAATTAAGAAGAAACATTATCAATTTAAATTAAAATCCATTCATTTCTTTTTGTGAATTATTCTTTTTTTTTTTAATTAAGCCCTGTTTTTAATTTTAAACTATTTATTTTTGTTTCCCTGCAATTGCATCGCTAATTCAATCTAGTTAGTAACAAAAAAAAAGAGAAAGAGAGAAAATCCACACATATTTATGTCATCCTGTTTATGAAATAAGCAACCCCATCATTATTTGTGCTTTGCGTCTTTTTTTTAAATTAATATATAAAAAAATGCTTATTTTTGTGAATTTTATGATTAAAATGTTATTTTTATTCTGAGGTAAATTGAATAAAAAAATGATGTGTACTTTCCCCAGGGAATTCGTTAAATTAAAACACGTCCTTGAATGAACGTTTTATAGTAAATGATTTTTTTAATTGAAGAAATTGATTGATGGCAGGAATTGTTGAGTACGTTTCACTTGGTGTGTTTTACACGCAAGCATTTTATTTTCAACTAGTTTCGGCACTTCGCCATTATCAAGAAGTTTTATTCATTAATAAAAAGTTTTACCAAGTGATTAATGAGACTCAAATTGAAATTATAGAATGATGTCTTTTATAGTTAAATAAAATAAATAAAATTTTAAAAAAATGGAAAGAAAAAAAATACATTGACAATAACAACAACAAAAAACAATGATCGCATACACATTCGTTAAATAATTTATTTTATTTAGTCTTATATAACATCGTTATATGTTCCTCTTTACTTCTCAGTGTGAGGTTCGTTAAATAATAATAGGGGTTATTATTATTTAATATTATTTAATAAACAAAATTCAATGATCGAACACACATTCGTTAAATAATAATAAGGATTATTATTATTTGAATGTGTGTGCGCTCATTGTTTTTTGTTGTTATTGTCAATGTATTTTTATTTCTTTCCATTTTTTTTTGTAGCTTTCACTTAATTGCAATAGACACACATTTCCCATTCCCGATTCGTTTTTTTGTTTGTAATTGTCCATTTTTGTGTGTGTGTGTGTGTATAATTAATTTCGGCGGTAACACAAAAGCTGGACCGCGCACACATAAATTCCCCGACCCCTCTTCGGCATTAAATCCGCATTGCATACGCACACACAAACCCCGCGGCACGAAAACAATAAAACGCCAATTTTAACACGGCTATCCACTCTGATCCGTAGAGAGAAACAAAAAAAATGTGCGCAGACATAAATATAAATAGTTTGGACGTGGCTATAAATTTTCGGCGATTTTGCAACCCGCCGCTGAAAGATTTATTCGATTTTTCAAAATTAATCATTCACAGCACTATAAAAAAAGAGGAATAAATAATTAAATAAATCACTTTATTCCGAGTATTTTTTGCTTGTAATTGATTGTTGAAGCTTTTATTTTGTTATCCTTGTAATTTAATTTTGATAAAAAAAATCTCCCTATTTTAAAATGTTTTGCTCGATCAGGGAATGACGAGTTTCTTCACGAATGTGCGTGAAGAGAAGTTATCCTCGATTATTTTTTTATAAATTAAAGCTCTTTTATTTTATAGTTGGAAAAGTGGCACAGAATGCCATCTTTTGCTTAATTTACAAGAGGCGTTGTTAATAATTTGAGTTTAAGTTAATTCTGATGAAATGTCCATTTTTTTTTATTTGAAGAATTCAATTTTTTATATATTATTATTTTCGCATCTAATTACAATCTAATAAAATAAAATAAAATAAAATAAAATAAAATAAAATAAAATAAAATAAAATAAAATAAAATAAAATAAAATAAAATAAAATAAAATAAAATAAAATAAAATAAAATAAAATAAAATAAAATAAAATAAAATAAAATAAAATAAAATAAAATAAAATAAAATAAAATAAAATAAAATAAAATAGGGCAGAAAGACCTCGTATTATAGTATGAAAGGACAACCTCAAATTATATACCGTATTATACTATACAATACTGTACTTAATATAACGTAAAAGTCTCTTGAATAAAGATATTTGTATATAAAATAAAATAAATCGATGGTTCAGGCTTTTACTTGATGAAACTCCATAATACACTATTTGTAAATAAAAAAAAATAGTTTTCTTAAGTTTCATAAAATTTATTGTAGAGACACAATTGTTTAACAACACAGTGGCATTCATTCAAGCAGATAATTAATCACAGTAGCTGAAGAGGAATTGGTTTATTAATTATTTTCAAATTCTTTTTATTTAATTTAATTAATCATCTGCCTGATGATATCACTTTGTTAATGAAACAATCGCAGTAGTGTCTACATCATGATTAATTAAATTAAATAAAAATGATATGAAAGTAATTAATAAATTATTTCCTCTTCAGCTATCATGATTAATTATCTGCCTGATGATGCTACTGTGTTGTTAAAACAATTGTGTCTCTACAATAAATTTTATGAAACTTAAAAAAAACTGTTTTTTTTTCAATCTACAAATAGTGTAAAACTAAATTTTTCGCTGACCGATTCGCGTAAAGTTCGCCGTTCTTTTGTTAACCGAGGGCGGGTGGATTTCCTCGGGGTGAGGATCCGCCGGCAGCGACCTGTGACGACGGGGTGTAAAATGAATGTCGCCCCGACGAGTGCTCTTTTTTTGCCAAAGGCCTGAATCATAAGCCGAGTCGACCCATTTACGGAAATACTCTTCCACGGGAATAATGTCTGCTCGCATTGCCGAAGCTCTGCGTTTTATTACTTCTGGCACGAGTGAGTGTCCATAAAAATAAGAGAAAAAGACGCACACTCGAGGTTTGCTGAAAGTTATCACGCTCCATCAAAAATATTGCAACTTGCAATAATATATTCAGCTGAAGAGTTTTTATCACTGATAATTTATTTGATATAAGTAATAATGAATGAATTAGAAAAAATAATCTAAATAAATGAGCGTGGTAAAAATAAAATAACAACCGGTAAATATTCATAACCATTCCCAGCTATATTACCGGCAAAGGGGGAGACGAGAGTAATATAATGATATAGCAGGGGGGTGGTTTTGAATGGAGGGAATGCGAGAGAGACGGCCGGTCTGCGTATTAACGTCAATTAGTGTGCGTCGCAGAATATTCTATTTAGACGCGAATTGAGGGGCGAGGGAAAAGGGACGAACAGCACCGACTGACTGTACATACACAATCACAAACATGCACAAAAACAAACACACACACATTCTTTAATTAATTTCTCACACACATTCCCAAAAAAAAAATCACACAACAATCACAAATATACACACACAAGGATTTAGTGCGTGTAGCTGTACATTTACACAAATACACTCTCCCTTTTTCTCTCCTTCTCTCTCACATACATTCTCAAAAAATACACACACAATTAGAAACTCACATAGACACAATCTCAAACACACAAAAATAATCACAAATACATACACACACACACACACAAAAAAATAATCACAAATACACACACACACACACACACAAATAATCACAAATACACACACACACACACACAAGTATTAAGTGCGTGCAGTTATGCATTCATACAAATGCACTGGCACATTTCTCTTTCTGTCTCTTTCTTTCATACACATGCTCACAAATACATTAGTACATTTCTCTCTCTCTTTCTATCATACACACACACACACACACAAGTACACTAGTACATTTCTCTCTCTTCCTTCTATACACACACACATAAATGTATACGCAAACATTCACAAACGCCCGCACAAATTTCACTGTGCGTATTTGTGTGTGAGCATTAAAAAGCTAGGGGACTGTTTTCCTGTTTCATACAATCCGTCCATCTCCGTCTGGCCCTTTCCCCAACCCGGTTGACAGGACGGGAGGAGTGAGACGCGGCGTAATGAGGAGCGCCGGGGTAATTAAAAGACGCAACCAGGCAGGCAGGCATGGAAGCATGCCAACGGTTCAAGTCTGACACTGGCACACGAGGGAAGGGGAGGGGGGTAATTGTACGCTGAGTAAATTATGTAACAAACAAAGAAACAGCGGGAAACGGGGTGAGGGAGATTTACTTTTGAATTGATGAGTAGAGAAGGATGGAGCACGAAAAACGTTTGTTTTTTTTGTGTGTGTGGCATCCATCAATAAAAAAGTAAATAATCCCTTAAATCTTGCACCCTTTTACAGTTAAGTCTAGATTTCTGGTACATACACACAACACAACTACAAACCTAGGATCACCCCCCACTCCTTGCGGGAGTGCTAGCAAAATTAGTGTTTCCTTTGATCTAGCACTCCTCCTCCTCGGGGTTAAGCCTAGGCATCTAGTTGTGACAAGTCTTCCTGTGCACACACATAACACAACTAGAAACCTAGGATTAACCCCTCTATTCCTGAGAGGAGTGCTGGAAAAATTAGTGTTTGTTTTGTGTGACATCAATTAATTAAAATAAGCCTCTAAATCTAGTGCTCCCCCCTCCTCTTGGTTAAACCTAGGCATTTAGTTGTGACAACTCTTCCTGTACACACACATATTACAACTAGAAACATAGGATTACCGCCCATATCCCCCTCCCTCTTTAAGGGGAGTGCTAGCAAAATTAGTGTTTGCTTTGATCTAGCATTCCTCCTCCTCAGGGTTAAGCCTAGGCATCTAATTGTGACAAATCTTCCTGTGCACACACATAACACAACTAGAAAACTAGGATTAACCCCTCTATTCCTGAGAGGAGTGCTGGAAAAATTAGTGTGTGTGTCATCAATTAATTAAAATAAGCCCCTAAATCTAGCGCTCCTCCCTCCTCTTGGTTAAACCTATGCATTTAGTTGTGACAACTCTTCCTGTACACACACATATTACAACTAGAAACCTAGGATTACCGCCCATATCCCCCTCCCTCCTTAGGAGGAGTGCTAGCAAAATTAGTGTTTGCTTTGATCCAGCACTCCTCCTCCTCAGGCTTAAGCCTAGGCATCTAGTTGTGACAAGTCTTCCTATGCACACACATAACACAACTAGAAACCTAGGATTAACCCTCCCATCCCTGGGAGGAGTGCTACAAAAATTAGTGTTTGTTTTGTGTGTCATCAATTAATTAAAATAAGCCCCCTAAATCTAGCACTCCTCCCTCCTCTTGGTTAAACCTAGGCATTTAGTTGTGACAACTCTTCCTGTACACACAAATATTACAACTAGAAACCTAGGATTACCGCCCATATCCCCCCTCTCCTTGTGGGAGTGCTAGCAAAATTAGTGTTTGCTTTGATCTAGCATTCCTCCTCCTTCGGGTTAAGCCTAGGCATCTAGTTGTGACAAGTCTTCCTGTGCACACACATAACACAACTAGAAACCTAGGATTAACCCCCCTATCCCTGGGAGGAGTGCTACAAAAATTAGTGTTTGTTTTGTGTGTCATCAATTAATTAAAATAAGCCCCCTAAATCTAGCGCTCCTCCCTCCTCTTGGTTAAACCTAGGCATTTAGTTGTGACAACTCTTCCTGTACACACAAATATTACAACTAGAAACCTAGGATTACCGCTCATATCCCCCCTCTCCTTGTGGGAGTGCTAGCAAAATTAGTGTTTGCTTTGATCTAGCACTCCTCCTCCTCAGGGTTAAGCCTAGGCGTCTAGTTGTGACAACTCTTCCTGTACACACACATATTACAACTAGAAACCTAGGATTACCGCCCACATCCTCCTCCCTCCTTAGGGCGAGTGCTAGCAAAATTAGTGTTTGCTTTGATCTAGCATTCCTCCTCCTCATGATTAAGCCTAGGCATCTAATTGTGACAACTCTTCCTGTGCACACACATAACACAACTAGAAACCTAGGATCACCAAGCACCCCCCCCTCCCCTCGTGGGAGTGCTAGAAAAATTAGTGTTTTGTGTGACATCAATCAATAAAATTAAGTCCCTAAATCTAGCACTCCCCCTCCTCTTACTTAAGCCTAGGATTCTCGTTGTGACAATTGTTCCTGTGCACACGCATAACACAACCTAGGATTAACCCCCTTCTCTCTGTGTTCTTGTTTAAGCCTAGTTGTGACAACTCTTTCTGTGCGTACACACAACACAACTAGAAACCTAGGCTTAACCAGGAAGACGGGTTTGCTAGATTTCGAGGCTTATTGGAACATAAATATTTCCAACACATTATTAAATCAAATCCTAATATTAAAATCTTTAAAATATTCTTTAAAACAAAGAAAGAGAGTGGGAGGAAGATATGTATAGAGATATTTAGTTGAAGATAGAGAGAAAAAGATATCGAGATAAAGATAGAGATAGCAAGATATATCACACAACACAACAAGAAACCTAGGCTTAACCAGGAGGACGGGCTTGCTAGATTTGGAAGCTTATTAGAATAGAAATATTTCTAACACATTATTAAATCAAATCCTAATATTAAAATCCCCTCAACGTCACATTCTCGTCCATAATCTACGGGGGTTATTCATATTATACGACTCCGCGATTACTTTATCTAATCTTTCCAACAATGTACACATTCACATTTTTTTTTTCTTATGCGAGTGCGCATTTTTTTTTCGTGCTTTATAGACTCATTCATGCATAAAAAAGTAATGACTAAAAAATAACGCCGATCGTCTTTTGTCGTCCGTGGGCCGTTTCCGTTATCGGTTGGTTACACAATCTCTCTCTCTTTTTTTTTTAAAGCCGATGGTTTCCGGTTTTGTTTCCTCCCCGCTAAATCACCCGGCGATAACAAATGAAGCGTGATCGGGGCGATAAAGGAGAAAGAAGAAGGGGAGGTTTGATCGGAATGAATCAATCGCATAGACTCTCTCTTTTTTTAAATTATGATTAAAGTATTGAAGGAAATTAATTAAACAAATCGGCAAGTGCATACATAAACGTGAAGTTGTACGTTAATTATAAATCCCTTGTGATTTATTACAATTATAATTCTTCTAGGGACAGTTGTACAACAAATGCTATTTAATTTATTGTTAAAAAATGTGAAACAAGTTGGTAAGTGCATACATAAACGTGAAGTTGTGCGCTAATTATAAATCCCTTGTGATTTATTACAATTATAATGCTTCTGGAGACAGTTGTACAGCAAATGCTATTTAATTTATTGTTAAAAATGTGAAACAAGTCGGTAAGTGCATACATAAACGTGAAGTTGTGCGCTAATTATAAATCCCTTGTGATTTATTACAATTATAATGCTTCTAGAGACAATAGTACAACAAATGCTATTTAATTTATTGTTAAAAAATGTGAAACAAGTCGGCAAGTGCATACATAAACGTGAAGTTGTACGCTAATTATATATCCCTTGTGATTTATTACAATTATAATGCTTCTAGGGACAGTTGTACAGCAAATGCTGTTTAATTTATTGTTAAAAAATGTGAATTAATTAAACAAGTCGGTAAGTGCATATATAAACGTGAAGTTGTGGGCTAATTATAAATCCCTTGTGATTTATTACATTTATAATGCTTCTAGGGACAGTTGTACAACAAATGCTGTTTAATTTATTGTTAAAAAAATGTGAATTAATTAAACAAATCCGCAAGTGCATGCATAAACGTGAAGTTGTGCGCTAATTATAAATCCCTTGTGATTTATTACATTTATAATGCTTCTTTAGACAGTTGTACAACAAATGCTGTTTATTTTAATGTTAAAAAATGTGAATTAATTAAACAAATCCGCAAGTGTATGCATAAACGTGAAGTTGTGCGCTAATTATAAATCCCTTGTGATTTAATACAATTATAATGCATCTATAAAGAGTGGTATAATGTTGTTTTATATAAATTTCACCGTAAAAAATATATTTGTCGTTACTTTAAGTTATCAAATTAATTGTTTTCAAATTTCTTTTTATTTAATTTAATTACGAACAATCTTTCCGTCAGTCTGAATCACTTTTTTTGTTGAATAATTACAAATAGTTTCTGGAAATTGAAGGCAAACTTTTTTGCGTGTTTACAGGAAGGAAAAAAAAAGAAATGTAAATTTAAGGGGGCAAAATGAGTACGCGCGGGGAGCGATAAATAACGGCCGGCTTTTACGATCGTCGCGTGCCTCTGAATTTACAACACTTACTAAAGCGAATACGTTTGTGTGTGTGGATGTGTTTGTATGTGAATTTCGAATTTCCGCGTTCGCGACGAATGCGTAACCTCGATTACTTTTAAAAATAAAAAAAATAATACTCAAACGGGGTGAACAATCTCAAATATCTGGGATTAACAATTAAAAAAAAAAAACATCCCTAGAAATGCATTTGCAGGAATTAGTGTTCAGATGTTGATTTAATCATTTTTATGATATGAATAAGTCGAAACATACAATTAGTCATTAATTGTATTTTTTGATTAAATGAACACTAATTCCTACAAATTTAATTAATGACTAATTGTATGTTTTGAATTATACATGTCATAGAAATTAAATGTTGATTAATCAGCATTTTATTATCAAAAATAATCGATTATTTCGTATTCGATTATTGAAATAATTGATTTTGCCTATCACTAACCAGCATTGCACTTTTTGTACAGACAATAATAGATAAAGGCTTCTACTTTTAACTTTGTCTGTATATTTGAGACGAATCGATGATAATGGAGACTGCACGGGCGGAAATTTCACTAGAAACATATTTATGAAATTTCAAGGGATGATGGCATTGAAGACTTTTTTAAGGAGAAAATCATTGTGTTGTGATAGTGAAAACTTCAAGGGCGGAAATTTCACTAGAAACATATTTTTAGAATTTCAAGGGATGATCGCATTGAAAATTTTTTTAAGGACAAAATGATTGTATTGTGATAATGAAAACTGCAAGGACGGAAATTTCACTAGAAACATATTTTTAGAATTTCAGTGGATGATGTTATTGAAGACTTGTTTAAGGACAAAATCATTGTGTTGTGATAATGAAAACTGCAAGGGCGGAAATTTCACTAGAAACATATTTGTGGAATTTCAAGGAATGATGGCATTGAAGACTTTTTTAAGGACAAAAACATTGTGTGGTGATAATGAAAACTTAAAGGGCGGAAATTTCACTAGAAACATATTTTTAGAATTTCAAGGGATGATGGTATTGAAGACTTTTTTAAGGACAAAATCATTGTGTTGTGATAATGAAAACTTAAAGGGCGGAAATTTCACTAGAAACATATTTTTAGAATTTCAAGGGATGATGGTATTGAAGATTTGTTTAAGGACAAAACCATTGTGTTGTGATAATGAAAACTGCAAGGGCGGAAATTTCACTAGAAATATATTTGTGGAATTTCAAGGGATGATGGTATTGAAGACTTTTTTAAGGACAAAATCATTGTGTTGTGATAATGAAAACTTAAAGGGCGGAAATTTCACTAGAAACATATTTTTAGAATGTCAAGGGATGATGGTATTGAAGACTTTTTTAAGGACAAAAACATTGTGTGGTGATAATGAAAACTGCAAGGGAGGAAATTTCACTAGAAATATATTTGTGGAATTTAAATGGATGATGGTATTGAAGACTATTTTATGGAAAAAATCATTGTGTGGTGATAATGAAAACTTCAAGGGCGGAAATTTCACTAGAAACATATTTGTGCTTACGTTTATGCACACCTCGCGTCAACTTTCTAAGCAGCCTGCCCGCTTGAAGAGAAAAACGCGAGGAGGCGAAAGATCGTTATCTCGTAAATTAAAAACGGTGAATAACGACCGGGCCGGCCGGCTCTTTGGCCCGTTCGCTCGCATGCGTGCCGACAAATATAAACGCAATAAATAAAGGCCCTCGTTCTCGCCGAAGAAAGGAAAAAGAAACAGTTGAGCAACGAGCGCAGGTGCAGGTGCGCGCACCTCCGACTTTTTCTCTTCTTTATTTTCTTCTCGCAGGCAGCGGTTACAGGTGATGGCCCCGAGGGCGCTGGATTTGTCCGAGGAGCGCGCGCTCCTTTGTGCGTCTCCACCAGGAGGAGATCCGTGAGTAATTGCGATTCGAAAGAAACGTGAAAACGGTTTGATTTATTGATTTTCACGTAATTAAATTGATTTATGTATGTACTTAAAAATAAATTAATTATGGAAATTAAAAAAAAATAAGCTGGATATTCCAATAATTCATTGTTACAATTACAACATATGCAAGGATCATCATTATACTTTAAATTTCATTTTTTCCATAGACTGAGGACGATAATAGGATTTAATTCCACAAAACCTACCAGTATAATCTTAGACTATTTTTTAGTATTATTGTTATATATATATATATATATATATATACAGAGATCTTTTTTTATCAGTATACATTTCCCCTATGTATACCTGCAAAATACGCGAGTCAAATGCATTAGTGTATGTGTGTTTAGTTGCCTATAACACGCAACTGAACACATATATGCCAAATAGTCAACTTAACATACGCACATTAATTATTCAATGCGGTTAGCTCGCGTTTTTTGCATGTAAACACTTCCCCTAATGTATACTTATAAAAAAATCTCTCTGTATATATATATATATTTATATATATTTTTATATATATATATATATATATTTATATATATTTATATAATACCCTTTTAGGCTTATGCCTGAAGGACACAAGTCCTTATAGTAATAAATTAAAAAAAAATCTCGAATAATCAACTTGAAACAGCAATACTTTTACTTCAATAAATAAATTATTTATTCATAATTTTTTTTTTATATTCATGGATGTAATATTTGTTAAACGTCGTGTTAATTACGAATGTCAACAAGCGCGAGAAAGGAAAAGGAACGGGCGCGAAGACCATGGTCGGCCGTAAAAGGGAACCGAACAACAGGAAACACACAAACGAAAAATAAAAGAGAAAGAAAGAAAAAAAAGGTAGAGGCAAAGACTGCCGGCGTTTACATTCACCGATAAACAAACGAGAAGGAGGAATACGTGCGTTGATTAATGGCGGCGATTAAGCAATCATTCTCTTGTGTGTGTGTACGTTGTGCAACGCATAATGATGATGATGTTGATGAAGATACGTCCGAATTAAATGTTAATTAGTTTTGATTGGATTAGGCGGAGATGGGCTTTTTTTCTTCTTGTTAACTCGCTTTTGTAATGTAAACAATTTTTAATATATTTCAGCTTAGTAAATGCTGAAATATACGTTAAAATTTTACACGCAATTTTAGTTATGAATACAATGTTTTACCTTTTATTTACGGAATCTCCATTTTACAATATATAATTATTTAAATAAATTAAATAAAAAGATTTTTAAAATAACTAATTAATAAATTATTTTCCCTTTATATATATATATATATATATATATATTCAATGACCCTTTCTACTCATATGAGTGTAGGGTATTTTCCCTTTAGCTATTTTCAAATTCTTGTTATTTAATTTATTTAAATAACTGTGAACAAATGAATAAATCATTTTTTTCTATTATTACAATTACAAAAAAAAACGAATAAATAAAATGCAAAATCTAATTGCTATATCGAATCCCAAAATAATCCAAAAAAAACCTTATTAATATTAAGAAAATAATGCTCAACTTTACTGTCGAATACAAGAATTATTAATAGTTGATGTCAAACTGTAAAAGCCGAAAAATATTTGATTAGTTCATGAATTCATTACATCATTTCATAACAGTAGCATTCATAAGAATTGAATCACCCCTTCATACAGACTTATAGGGCAACATTATCAATCATGACCCGTTTTTTCACATATTAGGACAAAGACAGTTTATTTAAAACTCAGGCAGAAAGACCTCTGGTCGATAGCCATTTAACAATTAATTCATTTTTGTGTGATATACATAATCAATGTTATTGAAAACTTAATTGTTAATAAAGATTGTTATATATATATTTGTTTAGAAAGTATTTGCTATTTTCATTTTCGTTTACAATGTAATTTGAAATAAAATTTGATACAAATTTGTTCGTCTGGATTTTACATCTCTTTCTCGCTCTGCTTTCATTACACCATCTCTTTCTCGCTCCGTTTTTAATACCGTCCCACGTTCAGCATGTTTGTTACTTACCCACGCGGGATTAAAAACACACCCGCAGCCCCTCGTCTGAAAATCCCGAATAAAAAATTCCCTTCGATATTAAAAAGAGAAAAAAAAAATACCTATCAATACCCAATTTTTTTTAATAACTTTCCAAAGCAAAGTATTTTAATTTAAATTGTTAGTTTTTTATTGTGAATTATATTATATCACAACACGAGATAAATATGGAGATAGAGATAGCAAGAGATATTGAGAATGATAACGAGATTAAGATAGAGAGATATTGAGTGAGAAAAAAAAAACACACTTTCTTCTAAATAAAGAAAGAGAGGGGAAGGAAGATATGTAGAGAGATATTTAGATAAAGATAGAGAGAAAGAGATATCGAGATAAAGATAGAGATAGCAAGATATATCAAGGTAAAAATAGGAAGAGGAGATATCGAGATTAAAATAGAGAGAAAGAGAGGTATTGTGATATAGAAAACGCACTTTCCTCTAAATAAAGAAAGAGAGGGGAAGGAAGATATGTAGAGAGATATTTAGATAAAGATAGAGAGAAAGAGATATCGAGATAAAGATAGAGATAGCAAGATATATCAAGGTAAAAATAGGAAGAGGAGATATCGAGATTAAAATAGAGAGAAAGAGAGGTATTGTGATATAGAAAACGCACTTTCCTCTAAATAAAGAAAGAGAGGGGAAGGAAGATATGTAGAGAGATATTTAGATAAAGATAGAGAGAAAGAGATATCGAGATAAAGATAGAGATAGCAAGATAAATCGAGGTAAAGATAGGAAGAGGAGATATCGAGATGAAAATAAAGAGAAAAAGAGGTATTGAGAGAAAAAAAAACGCCCTTTCCTATAAATAAAGAAAGAGAGGGGAAGGAAGATATGTAGAGAGATATTAAGATAAAGATAGAGTGAAAGAGATATCGATAAAGATAGAGATATCGAGGTAAAGATAGGGAGAGAAAATATCGAGATGAAAATAAGAGAAAGAGAGGTATTGAGAAAAAAAAAACGCACTCTTCTCTAAATAAAAAAAGAGAGGGGGAGGAAGATATGTAGAGAGATATTTAGTTAAAGATAGAGTGAAAGAGATATCGAAATAAAGATAGAGATAGCAATAGATATCGAGGTAAATATAGGGAGAGGAGATATCGAGATGAAAATAGAGAGAAAAAGAGGTATTGACAGAAAAAAAACGCCACTTCCTATAAATAAAGAAAGAGTGGGGGAGGAAGATATGTAGAGAGATATTTAGATAAAGATAGAGAAAAAGAGATATCGAGATTAAAATAGAGAGAAAGAGAGGTATTGTGAGATAAAAAACGCACTTTCCTCTAAATAAAGAAAGAGAGGGGAAGGAAGATATGTAGAGAGATATTTAGATAAAGATAGAAAGAAAGAGATATCGAGATAAAGATAGAGATAGCAAGATATATCGAGGTAAAGATAGGAAGAGGAGATATCGAGATAAAAATAAAGAAAAAGAGTAGTATTGAGAGAAAAAAACGCACTTTTCTATAAATAAAGAAAGAGAGGGGAAGGAAGATATGTAGAGAGATATTAAGATAAAGATAGAAAAAAAGATATATCGAGATAAGGATAGAGATAGCAAGAGATATCGAGGTAAAGATAGGGAGAGGAGATATCGAGATTAAAATAGAGAGAAAGAGAGGTATTGAGAGAAAAAAAACCCTCACTTACCTCTAAATAAAGAAAGAGAGGGGAAGGAAGATATGTAGAGAGATATTTAGTGAAAGATAGAGTGAAAGAGATATCGAAATAAAGATAGAAATAGCAAGAGATATCGAGGTAAAGATAGAGAGAAAGAGATATCGAGATTAAAATAGAGAGAAAGAGAGGTATTGAGAGAAAAAAAACGCCCTTTCCTATAAATAAAGAAAAAGAGAGGGAGGAAGATATGTAGAGAGAGATATTAAGATAAAGATAGAGAGAAAGAGATATTGAGATAAAGATAGGGAGAGGAGATATCTTTATTTCGATCGATCGAAATAAAGATACAGAAAGTTATCAAGATAAAGATAGAGAGAAAAAAAATACGCACTTTCTGTATCTTTATTTCGATAACAGATAGTTATCGAAATAAAGATACAGAAAGTTATCAAGACAAAGATAGAGAGAGAAAAAAAAATACGCACTTTCCCCTAAATCGACGAAAACGGAATTTGTTTCCCCCCCCCCCCCGCAGTTTGCGTCTAATTTTTTGCGTGTGTTTTTTTTTCCTTTCGTTCATCTCAATTCCCGGAGCATCTTCATTTCCTCCCGCCGTCTAAGGTTTCACTTTTGAGTGATTACATTTTCAATTAGATCGCCTCCCCCTCCCTCCCTTCACCGCCCCCGCGCGCCTCTTTTGATAAGGGCGGATTAATATTTATTATCATTTTGATCAATTAATAACGGCGAAACGCAGGACGGAATAATGAGGGCGTCTCGATTGCATTTATCTTAATATTCTCTCCTCGGACACGCGGCGATGACAGGGGGTTGCAGAAGGCGGGGGGGGGGGGGGGGAATGAAAGCTCGGAGAGATGTCGACGAGCCATCAACGCGTATTCCTTTGTTCACGGCCGTTTAATTGATTCTGGTTTTTAAATAACAAACATTGGATTTCCCCCTGAACGTGGAAATCCAATGTTTCCCCTCTCTGCGATTGTAAAATGTCGGGGAGTCCACCGCAGTGATTTTTTTTAACAATACTTACACAATAGAAAACAGTATTCATTCCACTTGGTCACAGTTATTTAAATATATTAAATAAAAATGATTTGAAATTTATTAATTATTTTCAAATCATTTTTATTTAATACTTACACAGACTGAGTCACAATCACAACAGTAAAAAAAACATGTTTGTGATTTAGATGAAGGAATTTCCGAAAAAAAAAAATAATTTCTGCTAAAATAGAAACAATTATAGTGGCACATTTATTTTTTTGAGGGAGGGCGGGGGTTGGTGGGGCGTTGAATTTTTCATGATTTTTTTTTGGGTGGGGGGTTGATTTAAATTTCTGTTTTATATAAAAATTCTGCCTTTCAAATTGTCCGATTCTGATCATTTTTATTACAATCGCCTAATTTTTATTTAATTGAATAAACAGCGAGTTTCCACTCCAACAGCTCAAGTGAATGTGGACAAGGGTTTCTCAATAGCAACCCTTTTTAAAATTCAGCATAACACTTAATAATAGTTGATTTCTCTGGCGCAGAATCTCTGTTTTATCCACGTACATATTCAAATTTATTGCAAAATTAATTTTTCCATCTGGTTGGGATAACTGTCGACGGTGATTTCGGTCTATCAGACCAGTGTGTTCCGTATACCATCATAAAGCTGGTTAAACAAATTTTCATTTTTTTTTTAATCCAATTCGCGTCCTCGCGTTTCTTTAATTTCGCGCTTCCGTGTCAACCTCAATCCGTATGTACCGCCGATCGCGTTTCATTTGTTATTTTCAATTTTCGTGCCGGAGGCAATAAACTGGAAATATGTATTATTTTATTTATATACAATGTATGAAACATAGGGCAAAAAAAATAAACGCTCGGTAATGGTGGCGAATAATAAATGCTCTGAGTGTATGTCCGTGTCTGGATGTGGGTTAGGCTAGGTCGTTTCCGTACGAACGGCGGAAAACGAATGCCCTTTTGGGGACCCGTGGAAACGGGGGCAGCAGGAAAACAACCTCCTTCGGACGAACTATCAACGCGATCACAGCGAAGTAAATAAATGAACGCGAAATAAGGCCGCGTTTATAGTGAGATATCAAGAAAGTGGATTTTCGTGTGTTGATTAAATTGCTTTATTCATTTTTTTGTAGAAAAATTGTCAGAGAGCAGGCGATAAATCGCGGCGGGGATTTCTGCAACCCCTCCCGGCGAATTACTGTCGAAACTTTGGCGAAACGCGGGCTTATCTCGCCCCCGCAGTCGCGCTTTGTTCCGCGAAACTGTCGTTGTTGTTGTTGTTTTGTTTTGTTTGTCCGTTAACCCGTCCCCCAGCGCGCTCGCGGATTTGTCTGTCTCTGGCGCGACTTTTCCGGAAGCCGGAGCCCCCCGTTTTCCGGTTCACCGCAAAGCCGCACAAACTCGCGCGCTGCTCACACGAAACAGCAGCCACAGTTTCGAATCTCCACACACTTTGCCGGCTTCTGTTTTCAGTAGCGAAATGGTTTTATTCCATTGTTTGTGCTTTTGTTTTTAATTGCCACGCTCGATTTTAATTAATAACCACCCCTCGGCGCGGTTATTAATTATAATTGAATACCGGCGTTGAAATTAGTAATTAATTTAAATCGTGAGACTGGGTTTGGAATGGGGGGAGCTTTCGCGGCTTCCGCCAACGCTCTGTCGATTTGATGATAGTTTTATGTTTTACGGGGGTTGTAATAATTGTTCTCGATGATTGAATTAATTTCCAATTGATTTAATTGAATTTCACATACAAAGTTTATTTATTACTAGCTTTCGCATCCCTTTCCTCATTTAGATGGAAATAACACGAAAACTATGGATTTGGTATTTTTCGTTTTTTTGCATATTCTCAAAGAGGGTAGTTCGCTTGATATCTACAGAAAGTTTCATTGAGGTAGCCCGAAAAATTCGAAGCTTACGATTTTTTATATTTTCAATTCACACAAATCGCGAGTGAAATCCCTCCCTCTGGACATTCAGATGAAAATAGCTCGAAAACTGTGGATGGGGTATTTTTTGTTTTTTACATATCCTTAAAGAGGGTGGTTTGCTTGATATCTCCAGAAAGTTTCATTGAGGTAGCCCGAAAAATTCGAAGCTTACGATTTTTTATATTTTCAATTCACACAAATCGCGAGTGAAATCCCTCCCTCTGGACATTCAGATGAAAATAACTCGAAAACTGTGGATGGGGTATTTTCCGTTTTCTGCATATTCTGAAAGAGGGTAGTTTGCTTGATATCTCCAGAAAGTTTCATTGGGATAGCCCGAACAATTCCCAACTTACGATTTTTTATTTTCAAATTACACGAATTACGACTGAAATCCCTCCCTCGGGGCATTTAATTGGAAATAACTCGAAAACCATGGATGGGGTATTTTCTGTTTTTTGCATATTCTGAAAGAGGGTGGTTTGCTTGATATCTCCAGAAAGTTTCATTGGGATAACCCGAAAAATTCCCAAATTACGATTTTTTTATTTTCAAATTACACGAATTACGACTGAAATCCCTCCCTCTGGGCATTTAATTGGAAGTAACTCGAAAACTATGGATAGGGTATTTTCTGTTTTTTTGCATATTCTTAAAGAGGGTGGTTTGCTTGATATCTCCAGAAAGTTTCATTGAGGTAGCCCGAAAAATTCGCAGCTTACGATTTTTTATATTTTCAATTCACACAAATCGCGAGTGAAATCCCTCCCTCTCGACATTCAGATGAAAATAGCTCGAAAACTGTGAATGGGGTATTTTTTGTTTTTTACATATTCTTAAAGAGGATGCTTTGCTTGATATCTCCAGAAAGTTTCATTGGGATAACCCGAAAAATTCCCAAATTACGATTTTTTTTATTTTCAAATTACACGAATTACGACTGAAATCCCTCCCTCTGGGCATTTAGTTGGAAATAACTCGAAAACTGTGAATGGGGTATTTTTTGTTTTTTACATATTCTTAAAGAGGGTGGTTTGCTTGATATCTCCAGAAAGTTTCATTGTAATAACCCGAAAAATTCCCAACTTATAATTTTTTATATCAACTGTTATAATCTTGTCTTTCTGCTTAAAGAATGCATTTTTTTTTTAAAATCATATTTTTCAAAATTCACAACGCCGATCGGATTTTCTTTCTAAACCCGTTTAAACAATCTATAATCAACTAAAACCAACCGTTGAAACACTTATTTTCTTGTTTTTAAATTTATCATAAACAATTTTAAAAACTTGCAATATATGCGAACCCGGCGCATTCACCATAATTGCCGGATTCAAATTCATCTTCCTTTCGGGAATCTTTGTGGCCTTTAAAGTGTATTATTATTACCATAATAATAAAAATATTATTATTATGGTAAAAAGCACAGTCTAAGCTAGTATTTTAATAAACAAAATTATCTCCATCGGAATTTCCACACGGAAAAAAAAATCATCCATAAAAACGAATGCAGGTGGAGAAAATAAATAAATATGAGAGTATTGTAAGTGTAGTGACAAAAATAGCTGCAAAAATACTTTTAGCTATTATCTAAATAAGTAAAATTAATTAAATCGGAATTAAAATTGCCTTAAGCTCTAACTCTAAGTTAGCTTAATGCAATATTAAGCAAATAAAATTAATTTTGAAATATATTCACTGCAATCAGTTTTTTTTTGTGTGGATTTTAGACATTTTCTTGTAGCCACTACAAATTCCGATTTAATTAATTATGATAGCTACATATATAGTTGTTATTGATATTGAGTGCATAGCACTCGAAATATATATTTAAGCATTAAATAAAATAAATTGTGAAGAAAGGATACAAGTGTGTTAATTATCAAAACCAATCATCGATTACATATATAATAATAATTTATTTCTCAACAAGCAGAGCCTAATTACAGAGAAATATATATGTATAAACTAAATATAGTAACCCCGACACCAATTGGTAAAAGCGGACATCGATTATATATATATATATATATGTATATATATATATATATATATACATACATACATACATATATATATACAGAGAGCTTTTTTTATCAGTATACATTTCCCCTATGTATACCTACAAAATACGCGAGTTAATTGCATTAATGTATGTGTGTTTAGTTGCCTATAACACGTAACTGAACACACATATGCCAAATAGTCAACTAAACATACACATTTAATCGGTTCAGTGCGTTTGACTCGCGTTTTTTGCAGGCATGCACTTCCCCTAATGTATACTGATAAAATAACCTCTCTATATATATAACTAAATATAGTTGTACAGTATGAGTATATGAAATTAGTATACTTTTAGAAAGCAAAAAAAAATTTGCAAGAAACAAAAAGGAGTGGAGAAAAATAGTGTATGGAATTTCGTAATGTAAATAGATTAAAGTACCCGACACCCGAAAGGGTAAATGCGATTTTGATGTACTTTTAGAACAGTTTTGAATTTATAAAAGTAAATTTTATTCTGTTGTATTAAATCTTCCTTAATATTACTTATAGTTTCGTATAAACGGTTAAATACGTCTTGTTTCCCTTTAAATAAATAACTTTTAGAACAGTTTTGAATTTATAAACGTAAATTTTATTCTGTTGCATTAAATCTTCCTTAGTATTATTTATAATTTCGTATAAATGGTTAAATACGTTTCCCTTTAAATAAATAATTAAAACAAATAAGTCTCAATGTGGAGGCGCCGGGTTCATTGCTGGATTCACGCACATTATTTTTTTAATTATTACAAAAAAAATAATTAAGTCGACTTTATAATAACAACGATAACAATAGTGTTGATTAGGAGGCGTCGCGACGCATTTGCCGGCGCCTGCGTCGCGCGTTCCACTCGCGCCGGTGGAGAAACGGGAACGTATCGGTCCTGTTCCTCAGAGGGCCCCGGACACTCGCGAGGGTAACTTCAATTCCACAAAAACAGAACGAATAAAATAATAACAAAGACAATATTTTTTTTTAAAAGAAAAGAACAAAACGTGAAAATCGTGACCAAAATAAAAGTGTGCGCGGTGTAAAAAAAAAAAAAATAAAAACGAAATGAGAGTGACGATAAATAATGAAGGAAATAATAATGAAATCATGAAGTAAATAAATCGTGATTAATAACGAATAAATTCAACAACGACGAATAAAAAAAATATGAATAAATAGAACGTGTTGTTGTTGTTGTTGTTGTTGAAAAGAGATACATAATGAAATAGTAGGAAATTCGTTTTTAATATAGAAAACACTGCAGCCTGTATAATCCCCAATTAACGATTTTTTGTAATTTCAATTCGCAGAAATCACGAGTGAAATCTCTCCCAATGTGTGTTCAATTGGAAATAACTCGGAAACTGTAGATGGGGTGTTTTCTGTTTTTTGCATATTCTAAAAGAGGGTGGTTTGCTTAATGTCTCCAGAGAGTTTCATTGGGATAGCCCGAAAAATTCCCAAATTACGATTTTTTTATTTTCAAATTACATGAATCACGACTAAAATCCCTCCCTCTGGGCATTTAATTGGAAATAACTCGAAAACCATGGATTGGGTATTTTCTGTTTTTTGCATATTCTGAAAGAGGATAGTTTGCTTGATATCTCCAGAAAGTTTCATTGTAATAACCCGAAAAATTCCCAAATTACGATTTTTTTTATTTTCAAATTACACGAATTACGACTGAAATCCCTCCCTCTGGGCATTTAGTTGGAAATAACTCTAAAACTGTGAATGGGGTATTTTTTGTTTTTTACATATTCTTAAAGAGGGTGGTTTGCTTGATATCTCCAGAAAGTTTCATTGAGGTAGCCCGAAAAATTCGCAGCTTACGATTTTTTATATTTTCAATTCACACAAATCGCGAGTGAAATCCCTCCATCTAGACATTCAGATGAAAATAACTCGAAAACTGTGGATGGGGTATTTTCTGTTTTTTGCAAATTCTGAAAGAGGGTAGTTTGCTTGATATCTCCAGAAAGTTTCATTGAGATAGCCCGAAAAATTCCCAAATTACGATTTTTTTATTTTCAAATTACATGAATCACGACTAAAATCCCTCCCTCTGGGCATTTAATTGGAAATAACTCGAAAACCATGGATGGGGTGTTTTCCGTTTTTTGCATATTCTGAAAGAGGGTGGTTTGCTTGATATCTCCAGAAAGTTTCATTGAGGTATCTCGAAAAATTCGCAGCTTACGATTTTTTTATATTTTCAATTCACACAAATCGCGAGTGAAATCCCTCCCTCTGGACATTCAGATGAAAATAACTCGAAATCTGTGGATGGGGTATTTTTCGTTTTTTGCAAATTCTGAAAGAGGGTGGTTTGCTTGATATCTCCAGAAAGTTTCATTGTAATAGCTCAAAAAAATTGTAAAAATTTTTCATATTCATACAGAATTTATTATTACAATGAAATTGAACAAAGAAAATTTCTGACAATGATCAATTTTTTTTTTATATAAATATATATAAAATTGTAAGTTGAGAATTTATATATAATATTTATTTATCCAGATAGAATTTAAAAGCGTTTTCTATATTAAAAATGTTTTATCGTAAATTTTCTTAAATACTTGATTTCATAATATGTTAAACAATTTAAATAAAAACATATATTAAATCAAATATTTCTCGTATTAATTTATTTAATCTATAATATTTTCCATATTTTAGTGTTTTTTTTTTTTTTTCAAAAATTGTGCTGTCTCTTTTAAACGGTATTAAAAGACTTTGGAATTAATTTGCGTTTCGTCGGAATTAATTAGCCCGTTCGTTATCTAAATTGCGGCCGTAAAAAAGCGATGCGTTGCGTTTCGGATTGTTATGTAAATGCAATTAGCCGATGCAAATTGTTTGGAAGGAATTAATTTAATTCCACGAAATAATAAATAAACCGCACGCACAGACGGACAAAAATAATAAGGAGAAATTAGAAACGGCAGGGCGTTTCGTGAAAGAAGATCCGTTCCCAGATGAATGGGAACCAACTTAACCAAGACTAGCCGGGTGAGTATAATGATAATTGTTAATGTTTACCTTTGCTTAATAATTGTCAATCAGTATTCTTAAGACTAGCCGGGTGAGTATAATTATAATTGTTAATATTAACCCTTGCTATAATAATTGTTAATCTTAATCATTGTTTATTTGTTTGTAATAGCTTATGTAAACCTCGACTCCCAAAACGGGTAAAAGAGGATACGATTAAGAAAGCAAGAATAGCTTATGTATCTACGTTAACGTACACTTTAACATATCATTTCCCTTATAGAATATTTATCGAGTCGAAAGAATACGCCGAAAGCGTGACGCTAAAATCCCTACTGGTTGCCGCTCTATGCTCTATATTTACTCGATGGTTTCGCAATTGGCGTGTTCGTGAAAATTTTATTTAAGCGATTATTCGGTTTTCTTTTTAAAGTAACCGAAGTCCGTATATAGCTAAAAAAAAACATTGATTTTTAATCCTCTATATTAGTCATAATAAATTAAAGACGACGCAAGCGCCATCTTGTGCCTAATTACATTATATTAGTATTAAAACAATTACCTCAACAAACAATACGGGTAAAAGAGATTAAGATATTATCAGTATTCTTAAGACTAGCCGAGTGAGTATAATGATAATTGTTAATATTAACCCTTGCTATAATAATTGTTAATCAGTATTCTTAATTATTGTTTATTTGTTTGTAATAGCTTATGTAAACCTCAACACCCAAAACGGGTAAAAGAGGATACGATTAAGAAAGCAAGAATAGCTTATGTATCTACGTTAACGTACACTTTAACATATCATTTCCTTTATAGGATATTTCTCGAGTCGAAAAAATACGCCGAAAGCGTGACGCTAAAATCCCTACTGGTTGCCGCTCTATGCTCTATATTTACTCGATGGTTTCGCACTTGGCGTGTTCGTGAAAATTTTATTTAAGCGATTATTCTGTCTTTTTTTTAAAGTAACCGAAGTCCGTATATAGCTAAAAAAACATTGATTTTTAATCCTCTATATTAGTCATAATAAATTAAAGACGACGCAAGCGCCATCTTTTGCCTAATCACATTATATTAGTATTAAAATAATTACCTCGACAAACAATACGAGTAAAAGAGGATAAGATTAAGAAAGAAAGAATTATTAATTTTGCCCTTAATTTTAATAAAAAAGAGATAACTAAACACAAATCGATTACATGTGAGTAATGGCGGTGGTGAAACCTATGCGTATCCAAAATAAAATAAAAATACAAATCCGCGTACACCCACAAAAAACTGGGTATAAATCAACGTACACCTAAAATAAAAGATAACTAACTTTCAGTTTATTTTTTTATTCATTTTTCGATAAAAATAAATTCGGATCTCATTAATCACTCGGTGAAACATGATAATAATTTTAATAATTGGAATCTAATCAATTTTACCTGCACACTCATTTCATTACCATTCATCACATTTATTTCGCTTTCTCATTCAACACTGAATCACATTATTCTTACCAAACAAGCATTCGAATTTTTTATATGTACGCTGTTTTGTATTCAGTTATCTTTTTGTTTTTATTTTGCATAACGGGCTTTGATCCAACTATCGAGATATAGTTTCAGCAATCTGTCGAGAAATTTCTCTAAGGAACGACGGTTTGCTTCGTCCTATCCCTTTAAGCAACCCGACAAATTCGTTCGTTCTATAAGGAAATTGCCAGAGAGTTTCAATAAGACGGAGCAATCTGTCAAGTTTCCCTACAGAAAAGAGACTTGACGCAGCGTCAAGAAGAACCGCAATTAGGTAATTGTTTTTAATGTATTTAATGTTTTTAATGGCCACCGTTAATAAAGGATTATTATTATTATGAAACACGAAACGAGCTTCAGAGCCTTAAAGGAGGAACTTGTGTAATATAATATTAGAGTTAATTTAGAATTTAAGGTAATAAGTGAAATATTTTTGTAAACTGTTTTTGTAAAAAGGGGTTTTCCCGTAAATAAATAAATAAAAATAAATAAAACTTTACAAATAAATCCAATAATAAATCGCTGACGATGCCATTTGAAATTAGGCAAAAGATGGCGCTCGCGTCGTCTTTAATTTATTATGATTAATTCCAAATAGAACGGACCAATCTGTCAAGTCGGTGCGTGTACGTGGATTCGTGTTTAGTTATTTTTTGATTAAGGTTAAGGGCGAAGACTCGGTTTCATTCACCTGTCGCGTCGAGTTTTTCCCCTCCGGCCCCTTTCTCGTTTCTCGTGTCTTTTTCATTCGATTTTCCGCGAGCGAGGTGGTTGGACGTGACGAACGTTCGGAACACGTTTCGCGTCAACCGCACCGGGAGGAGGAGGCTCGCTAGTCTTCATCCCGATCACGTATCGTCTGGGGGTCAGGGTCAGAGCGCGCACCGGCTGGAGAGGATCTCCCCCGAGCAAATTCAATTACCTCCCCCGCAGACATCTCTCTCGTAATACATCGCGGCCTGCCCCAACAAAAATCCACCAAGGATTAAATTACGATTTCCGCATCAATTCGATACACAACAACAACAACAAATGATATTATTTTCTTTAAATTCTTAAAATTGAAGAATTTATTATTGTTGCTCCATAAATTGATTTCGCTTGATTTTATATATAATAATAATAATTTTATTTGTATACCCAAAAAGAGAATAGAACACAAAGTATCAAAATAACAGAAAAAAACTTGTTTGTTTTGCGCCCCTCTAATGGATTTAATTCGATACGTTTTTGTTTGTATGGGTTGTGCTCTAAACACGATACTCGAAATCCGTGTACGCGACCCTAAATAATGCGAATTAACCCTCTCCCTCCCTCCCTTTCTATCGCTCCACTTGTGCGTGCGTGCGGGGGCACACGAGCGCAAAAAAAATGGGAGTAAACGGCGAGCGAAAGTGGACCGGATCGATTCTTTCGGGGTGAAATAATTGCAATTAAATAAAAAAAATGAATGTAAACGAATATATTCATAATGAACATTTAAAATTACAGGCAAAAATGAACTCAACAGTTTTTTTCAGTAAGATCAAGATCATTAGAGAGGAAACTCGACAGATAGTTTCAATAAGACGGTGCAACATATCAATTTCCTTAAATATGAAACTCAACAGATAGTTTCAATAAGACGGTGCAATATATCAAGTTTATTAAATATGAAACTCGACAGATAGTTTCAATAAGACGGTGCAATATAGCAAGTTTCTTAAATATGAAACTCGACAGATAGTTTCAATAAGACGGTGCATTATAGCAAGTTTCTTAAATATGAAACTCAACAGATAGTTTCAATAAGACGGTGCAATATATCAAGTTTATTAAATATGAAACTCGACAGATAGTTTCAATAAAACGGTGCAATATATCAAGTTTATTAAATATGAAACTCAACAGATAGTTTCAATAAGACGGTGCAATATATCAAGTTTCTTAAATATGAAACTCGACAGATAGTTTCAATAAGACGGTGCAACATATCAATTTCCTTAAATAAGAAACTCGATAGATAGTTTCAATAAGACGGAGCAATATATCAAGATCCTTAGAGAAACAATTCGACCGAATGTCAAGAACCGAAATTAAGCAGAATAATAGTATATTATCCGCAAATGGATTATGAGGGCCATAAATTATAAAATACGGAATTTATGAAACGTATCGTATTCCTTTAAGCAATCTATCAAGTTCGTTCTTTAAGAAAATTGTCAGAAAGTTTCAATCGATCGATGAGTTTTTTTTAAGAAGAAACTTGGCAGAGTCAAGAACCGCAATTAAGTAGAATAATAATATATTATCCGCAAACCAATAAATCACGAAGATTACAAAACGGGCCGTAGTCCTTAAAGAAAGAAATTGACAGATAGTTTCAGCAAGACGGAGGAATCTGTCAAGTAATTTCTCTAAAGAACTCGACAGTTTGCTTCATCCTATCCCTTTAAACACATTCCATCATTAAGATGGAACAATATATCACGTTCCTCGGAAAAAGAGACTTGACAGAGAATCGAGAAACGGAATCGGGCAGAATAATATTGTATCATTCGCGAGTGGATTATGTAGGCCATAAATTACGAAACGAGCTTCAAGTCTAAAAAGGCATAGTTCTAACAGAATGGAGTCATTTCTTTAGGAAAATTAACACAAGATGGAGCAATCTGTCAAGTTTCTTAGAGAAAAAAATTGACAGAATGTCAAGAACATAAATTAAGCACAATAATAGTGTATTATTCAAAATTTCATTATGAAGGGTATACATTATGAAATGCGAAGCTTAAGAAAAAAAAAATAACATGACAAATAGTTTTAATAGGATGAAACAATCTGTCTGATTCCTTAGAAAAGAAAATGTGCACAGAGTTACAATAAAATGGAGCAATAAACAATCTGTCTGATTCCTTAGAAAAGAAACTTTGCACAGAGTTACAATAAAATGGAGCAATCTATCAAGATCGTTAGAGGGAAAACTGTACCGAGAGGTTTTAATAAGATGGAGCAATGTGCCAAGTTTCATTTCTAAGAAACGAATAGGACAGAGCAAACTGTTTAAGTTGCTTACAGAGGGAACTTGACGTATGGTTTTAATAAGACGCAGCAATGTGCCAAGTTTAGTCTTTAAGAAAGGAATAGGACGGAGCAAACTGTTAAGTTACTTAGAGAAAGAACTCGATTATTTGTTATTTCTGAAACTAGCTGGCAAGTTTTTTTTTTTGTGAGGAACTTGACAGATGGTTTTAAGAAGACGGAGCAATGTGTCAAGTTTAGTCTTTAAGAAAGGAATAGGACGGAGCAAACTGTTAAGTTACTTAGAGAAAGAACTCGATTATTTGTTATTTCTGAAACTAGCTGGCAAGTTTTTTTTTCTGTGAGGAAGTTGACAGATATTGTATACTTTTTTCTCATTTATCACTTGGTAAAACATATTTAATAACCGTTAAACAAAACCAAGTGATTTCATTATAACAAACGGTTACTTGACAGATAGTTTTAATAAGACGGAGCAATGTGTCAAGTTATCGTTAAAAAAATAAATAGGATAAAACAGACTGTTAAGTTACCTAAAGAGAGTACTCGACTATTTGTTTCCCGCTTACTGAAACTAGCTGGCAAGTTTCTTCTCTGAAGAATCTGACAGTTTGCTCCGTCTTATTGAAATTATTTTTCAAGTTTTTGCTTTAAGGAATTTGGAAGTGTGCTCCATCATGTTGATAATAATTCATAATCGGCTTTAGTTTATAAAGATAAAATCTTTAACAAGCTTTCATTATTTTTTTACTAAGGATATTGATAGATTGCTCCATCTTATTGAAACTAATTCAAAATCGGTTTTCGTTTATAAAGAGAAAATCGTCTTTAACAAGCTTTCATTTTTATTTTTATTTACTAAGGATCTTGATAGATTGCTTCATCCTATTGAAACTAATTCATGATCGACTTTTGTTTATAAAGAAAAAAATCGTCTTTAACAAGCTTTCATTTTTATTTTTTTTACTAAGGATCTTGATAGATTGCTCCATCCTATTGAAACTAATTCATGATCGACTTTTGTTTATAAAGAAAAAAAATCGTCTTTAACAAGCTTTCATTTTTATTTTTTTACTAAGGATCTTGATAGATTGCTCCATCCTATTGAAACTAATTCATGATCGACTTTTGTTTATAAAGAAAAAAATCGTCTTTAACAAGCTTTCATTTTTATTTTTATTTACTAAGGATCTTGATAGATTGCTCCATCTTATTGAAACTAATTCACAATCGGTTTTTGTTTATAAAGAGAAAATCGTCTGTAACAAGCATTCATTTGCATTTTTTTTTTACTTCTCCTTCTCTAAGGATCTTGACAGATTGCTCCATCCTATTGAAACTAATTCACAATCGGCTTTCGTTTATAAAGAGAAAATCGTCTTTAACAAGCATTTATTTGTATTTTTTTTTACTTGTCCTTCTCTAAGGATCTTGACAGATTGCTCCATTTTATTGAAACTAATTCACAATCGGCTTTCGTTTGTAAAGAAAAAAATCGTCTTTAACAAGCTTTCATTTTTTTTTTTTTTTACTAAGGATCTTGATAGATTGCTCTATCCTATTGAAACTAATTTATGATCGACTTTTGTTTATAAAGAAAAAAATCGTCTTTAACAAGCTTTCATTTTTATTTTTTACTAAGGATCTTGATAGATTGCCCCATCTTATTGAAACTAATTCACAATCGGTTTTCGTTTATAAAGAGAAAATCGTCTTTAACAAGCATTTATTTGTATTTTTTTTTACTTGTCCTCTAAGGATCTTGACAGATTGCTCCATCCTATTGAAACTAATTCCCAATTATTTTTTGCTTGTACAAAATGTGCTTAAGAAGATTTTGCTCGTAGGTTATTATTTTCTACGATTAAATGAATACGTATTTGTGAGTTATGCTAAGTCGAGTAAATTGAATAATTAGACGATTTTTAAATAAATCGCCCCTACACCACCATTATGGTAGATGGGGATTTTAGATTATATATATATATATATATTTAAATAAATATGTTACGGTAAGAATTTTCATTCAACATAGTTTTCTCTCATACACATTTTTTTTTTGAGAGAAGAAATAACCATGGATAAAAAAACAACAGTGTGAAATTTAAAATTTTTGTACTGGACGTTCTCATGTTTTTAAACGCGATCAAAATATATGGAGGTCCAGTATAAAAATTTTCATTACTCGAAGTGCACTCTACGCTGTCTTTTTTTTCCCGTTTTTCGTTTCGTTTTATGCTTTAATGAATTCCATTCGTGTAATTCCCCATAACCGTTCATCGCACGTCTGTGCATGCGAATGTGTTTCGGTGTGCGTGTGTGTGGGAGTGGAGTTTGGGCCGCTAGTTGGCGGAGTGCATCGACTCCAGAAAGAGCGTCGGAGGCGGCGGCGGTTGAGGCGGCGGCGTCGTCTGGGAGTTGAACCCGGAGAGTTCATCGTTCCTGTCTGCTATCCCGAAACTCCAGACGTCCGCAATTACGTTTTTTTTTTCTTCCTTGCGAAATACAAAAAGATGATGAAAATAAATTAGTTTAGGGACATTGAAATTCACCAATGAAAAATTTAAAGACGAAACGCTTTCCCCTCAGTGATTTTTGAATGTTGCCGAGGAGGGGATGGGTAATTGCTTGGGTATACTTTCGCTTTTTGAAAACTCATGAAATTTAAAGATTTACGTAAGGAGGGTTGGTGTTGGTTTTCATTGCCCCCTTTATCATCGATTCACGCTCTCTTGTAATATCACCCACAAGAAGGAATCCGAGTAATTTCACATGGTATTCTCTCGGGAATTTGAAAACTCAAACTCAAGACGCGCGCCGGTAACCTCTTGGTTGGTTGTTGAAGGGAGTTTGACAGTTGTAATGAGCGGTTGAGTGACGGCCGCGGTCTTTGCGCGCCCCTAGTCGTCGAGCCGGGGGCGGCGGCGGGACTGACATTCCCGGCCGAACAAAGGACACAATCGCGTCCCGGTGATGACGGCCGACGGAGGAGGAGGAGGAAATCCAATATCCGCCGGCGACAGTCGCTTTGACGTCGACGAGCGCGTTGGATAAATCTCCACAAAAAAAGACCAGCGTTTATTTCGATATAAGTCGTTTAATCTCTAAGATATTTTCAATTAAAATTTTCAACAGAATTCAAAGAGGGATGAATCTGTAATTTCCAAGAGTTCAAAAACCGAATCTATTGAAAAAACTAATACTCCAATGAAGAATTGTTTCAATGATTCTATTAAAAAATAATTGAATGTAATCAGGAACCTGTAACTCCTGGTAATCCAAAGAATAATAAATATGTAAAAGAACCAAAAGTTCCTAACAGTCGAAAGAATGAAGAATATACTGAAGAATCCAACATACATAAGAGCCTAAAGAGTAATGAATCTATAACTCCTGAGAGTTCAAAATAATAATGATTCTATCAAAGAATCCAACTTTCCTAAGAGCTTAAAGTGTAATGAATCTATAACTGCTGAAAGTTAAAAAAAAAATAATGATTCTATTAAAGAATCCAACATTCCTAAGAGCTTAAAGTGTAATGAATCTATAACTGCTGAAAGTTAAAAAAAATAATGATTCTATTAAAGAATCCAACTTTTCTAAGAGCTTAAAGTGTAATGAATCTATAGCTGCTGAAAGTTAAAAAAAATAATGATTCTATTAAAGAATCCAACATTCCTAAGAGCTTAAAGTGTAATGAATCTATAACTGCTGAAAGTTAAAAAATAATGATTCTATTAAAGAATCCCACATTCCTAAGAGCTTAAAGTGTAATGAATCTATAACTGCTGAAAGTTAAAAAAATAATGATTCTATTAAAGAATCCAACTTTCCTAAGAGCTTAAAGTGTAATGAATCTATAACTGCTGAAAGTTAAAAAAATAATGATTCTATTAAAGAATCCAACATTCCTAAGAGCTTAAAGTGTAATGAATCTATAGCTGCTGAAAGTTAAAAAAAAATAATGATTCTACTAAAGAATCCAACATTCCTAAGAGCCTAAAAAGTAATGAATCTATAACTGCTGAAAGTTAAAAAAAATAATGATTCTATTAAAGAATCCAATATTTCTAAGAACCCAAAGAGTAATGAAACTGTAACTCCTAAGAGTTAAAAAAATAATGATTTTATTAAATAATCCATCATTCCTGGCTGGAAGTTCAGAGAGCAATTAATCCGTTGAAGAACCAAACATTTCTCATGATTCAAAGAACGGCGAATTTTCTGTTAACATTCCTCAGAATCCAAAGAGTGATGAATCTGTAACCTCCAAGAGTTCGAAGCAATGATTTTATTAAATGATCGAAAATTCCTGGCTGTGAGTTCAAAGAGCAATGATTTTATTAAAGAATCTTGAGAGTCCAAACAGTGATGAACTTCTGAGACTTAAAAGAATGATAGACTTTATTTTTGTTGCTCAAAGAGCAATGATTCTATTAAAGAATCTCGAGAGTCCAAACAGTGATGAACTTCTAGACTTAAAAGAATGATAGACTTTATTTTTGTTGCTCAAAGAGCAATGATTCTATTAAAGAATCTCGAGAGTCCAAACTGTGATGAACTTCTAAGACTTAAAAGAATGATAGACTTTACTTTTGTTGCTCAAAGAGCAATGATTCTATTAAAGAATCTTGAGAGTCCAAACAGTGATGAACTTCTAAGACTTAAAAGAATGATAGACTTTATTTTTGTTGCTCAAAGAGCAATGATTCTATTAAAGAATCTCGAGAGTCCAAACTGTGATGAACTTCTAAGACTTAAAAGAATGATAGACTTTACTTTTGTTGCTCAAAGAGCAATGATTCTATTAAAGAATCTTGAGAGTCCAAACAGTGATGAACTTCTAAGACTTAAAAGAATGATAGACTTTATTTTTGTTGCTCAAAGAGCAATGATTCTATTAAAGAATCTCGAGAGTCCAAACTGTGATGAACTTCTAAGACTTAAAAGAATGATAGACTTTACTTTTGTTGCTCAAAGAGCAATGATTCTATTAAAGAATCTTGAGAGTCCAAACAGTGATGAACTTCTAAGACTTAAAAGAATGATAGACTTTACTTTTGTTGCTCAAAGAGCAATGATTCTATTAAAGAATCTCGAGAGTCCAAACTGTGATGGACTTCTGAGATTTAAAAGAATGATAGACTTTATTTTTGTTGCTCAAAGAGCAATGATTCTATTAAAGAATCTCGAGAGTCCAAACTGTGATGAACTTCTAAGACTTAAAAGAATGATAGACTTTACTTTTGTTGCTCAAAGAGCAATGATTCTATTAAAGAATCTTGAGAGTCCAAACAGTGATGAACTTCTAAGACTTAAAAGAATGATAGACTTTATTTTTGTTGCTCAAAGAGCAATGATTCTATTAAAGAATCTCGAGAGTCCAAACTGTGATGAACTTCTAAGACTTAAAAGAATGATAGACTTTACTTTTGTTGCTCAAAGAGCAATGATTCTATTAAAGAATCTTGAGAGTCCAAACAGTGATGGACTTCTGAGATTTAAAAGAATGATAGACTTTATTTTTGTTGCTCAAAGAGCAATGATTCTATTAAAGAATCTCGAGAGTCCAAACTGTGATGAACTTCTAAGACTTAAAAGAATGATAGACTTTACTTTTGTTGCTCAAAGAGCAATGATTCTATTAAAGAATCTTGAGAGTCCAAACAGTGATGAACTTCTAAGACTTAAAAGAATGATAGACTTTATTTTTGTTGCTCAAAGAGCAATGATTCTATTAAAGAATCTCGAGAGTCCAAACTGTGATGAACTTCTAAGACTTAAAAGAATGATAGACTTTACTTTTGTTGCTCAAAGAGCAATGATTCTATTAAAGAATCTTGAGAGTCCAAACAGTGATGGACTTCTGAGATTTAAAAGAATGATAGACTTTATTTTTGTTGCTCAAAGAGCAATGATTCTATTAAAGAATCTCGAGAGTCCAAACTGTGATGAACTTCTAAGACTTAAAAGAATGATAGACTTTACTTTTGTTGCTCAAAGAGCAATGATTCTATTAAAGAATCTTGAGAGTCCAAACAGTGATGAACTTCTAAGACTTAAAAGAATGATAGACTTTATTTTTGTTGCTCAAAGAGCAATGATTCTATTAAAGAATCTCGAGAGTCCAAACTGTGATGAACTTCTAAGACTTAAAAGAATGATAGACTTTACTTTTGTTGCTCAAAGAGCAATGATTCTATTAAAGAATCTTGAGAGTCCAAACAGTGATGGACTTCTGAGATTTAAAAGAATGATAGACTTTATTTTTGTTGCTCAAAGAGCAATGATTCTATTAAAGAATCTCGAGAGTCCAAACTGTGATGAACTTCTAAGACTTAAAAGAATGATAGACTTTACTTTTGTTGCTCAAAGAGCAATGATTCTATTAAAGAATCTTGAGAGTCCAAACAGTGATGGACTTCTGAGATTTAAAAGAATGATAGACTTTATTTTTGTTGCTCAAAGAGCAATGATTCTATTAAAGAATCTCGAGAGTCCAAACTGTGATGAACTTCTAAGACTTAAAAGAATGATAGACTTTATTTTTGTTGCTCAAAGAGCAATGATTCTATTAAAGAATCTCGAGAGTCCAAACAGTGATGAACTTCTAAGACTTAAAAGAATGATAGACTTTATTTTTGTTGCTCAAAGAGCAATGATTCTATTAAAGAATCTCGAGAGTCCAAACAGTGATGGACTTCTGAGATTTAAAAGAATGATAGACTTTATTTTTGTTGCTCAAAGAGCAATGATTCTATTAAAGAATCTCGAGAGTCCAAACAGTGATGGACTTCTGAGATTTAAAAGAATGATAGACTTTATTTTTGTTGCTCAAAGAGCAATGATTCTATTAAAGAATCTCGAGAGTCCAAACTGTGATGAACTTCTAAGACTTAAAAGAATGATAGACTTTACTTTTGTTGCTCAAAGAGCAATGATTCTATTAAAGAATCTTGAGAGTCCAAACAGTGATGAACTTCTAAGACTTAAAAGAATGAAAGACTTTATTTTTGTTGCTCAAAGAGCAATGATTCTATTAAAGAATCTCGAGAGTCCAAACAGTGATGAACTTCTAAGACTTAAAAGAATGATAGACTTTATTTTTATTGCTCAAAGAGCAATGATTCTATTAAAGAATCTCGAGAGTCCAAACAGTGATGAACTTCTAAGACTTAAAAGAATGATAGACTTTATTTTTGTTGCTCAAAGAGCAATGATTCTATTAATCTCGAAAGTCCAAACAGTTCTAAGACTTCAAAGAATGATAGACCTTATTTTTGTTGCCAACATTATTAAAAAAAATCAAAGCACTCTAGAGGAGAAAAGTTTTCGATTGTACGGTATATTGTAAAATTAAATGGTTTAATTTATTTTAATTAAATAAATATGAATAGATTATTAAAAATCAACCAATAAATCACAGATTCAATTGAATAACTTTAAATTAAAATTCGATTATTATTAGCCCATTTTCGAGAGAATTTAATAATTCATATTTATTTTATACAATGTGAACTGCCAATGTTTAAATATTAAAATCATTAATTTATTTAAATTAAATAAAAATTATTTGATAATACTTAATTAATTTTATATTCGTAATGGACATTTCAATTTTAATTTAACCCCTTGTTCGCATGCGAGTGCGATCACAACACCACACCCTCCCCTTCCCCGTGACTTCCCCCGCGCCCCGCCGCTCCTTTCCTCTCGCCGAAAGTTATTTATTTCCTTTTTAGAGAACAGCGCACACACTCACCCGAAATACTTCTCACGTAATTGAAAACGTCCAGACGGTTAGTTATCAAGGCGGTAAATTAAAGCTGCGGGCGAGCTTAAAGCTCGCAGCCTCCCCATTCAGCTCGATATATATTTTTTTTTTCTTCTTTACATTCGGCTGATAAATTCTCCGTTCGTTATTCTCCATTGAAATAATCGACGGTTCCTCGGGGATTTAAAGCGAGGGGGTTGTAAATCCCCGGGTCCGCTCGACCGGAGAAACGGCTCGGTCAGGTGGAAAATGGGGGTGGGAATTCCGAGCCGCGGGGAGCACCTGTCGCCGCCGTTGCTTGCGGAGGTCTCGAGGAAAGTGAAACGCCGGCCGGAAATTGAAAACGAAACCACCGGCGGATTTAGAGGAAGAAAGTGGAGGAGCGTGTAAATATTGGAATTTGATTCAAATTTGAAATAATACATCTAGGGAAATGGGTGCGTTTGAAAACATTAAGGATTTGTGAAAATTCTTTGCGTTATATCAAAGAATATTCATTAATTTTTTCATACATTTTCAGAAACAACGTATTTTTGTAACTTTGATAACCTATACAACCCTAAAATCGATGTTTTTTTGGTGAAATAACCTTTGTAAGCTGTTTTTATAATCTCAAAGAAGCTTTATGATTTTTTTCATAATTTTTCAGAAACACAAAATTTCGACGTATTTTTGTAAAAAAATGGATTTTCATGAAAAATCTGAAAATCTCAGAATAACTTCATATTATACCAAATTGTTGCTGAATAATTGGGGAATACATTCTGAAAATTTTAGCCAAATCTATTTGTTGGTTTATGAGTAATTCACTCGCAAAGTTATCCTTTGAAATTTTAGCAAAAAAATGTATCGTTTTTACGCCATTCTCCGGGGTGATTCAAATTTCGTATAAATATGATTCTGGTAGAATATACAGCTGAATCCTTTGTGAATCGAATGTTTCAAGTTGCAATGTTCCATATCATCTGTGAGCTGAGAAATTTGAGATTAACCGACTACGTGTCTGAAATTGACAATCGGCCGGCTCGACTTAAACCGTTCCCATAAGGCTCCATGTTAAATCCTCCGACGAACTTTGAAGACCTCCAGAGCCCTAAAATCGATGTTTTTTGGTGAAATAACCATTGTAAGCTCTTTCTGTTATTTCAAAGAAGCTTCAAGAATTTTTTCATTATTTTTCAGAAACAAAAATTTTCGACGTAATTTTGTAATTTTTCGGATTTTCATGAAAAATCTGAAAATCTCAGAATGACTTCATATTATACCAAATTGTTGCTGAATATTTGGGGAATACATCCTGAAAATTTTAGCCAATTCCTGTTGTTAGTTAACGAGTAAATCACTCGCAAAATTATGCTTTCAAATGTCGGCAAAATAATTGGTCGTTTTTATTCCATTCTCAGGGATGTACCAAATTGCGTAAAGACGTGATTCTGGTGGAATATAGAGCTGAATCCTTTGTGAATACAATGCTTCAAGTTGCAATGTTTCATATCATCTGTGAGCTGAGAAATTTGAGATTAACCGACTACGTGTCTGAAATTGACAATCGGCCGGCGCGACTTAAACCGTTCCCATAAGGCTCCATGTTAAATCCTCCGGCGAACTTTGAAGACCTCCAGAGCCCTAAAATCGATGTTTTTTTGGTGAAATAACCATTGTAAGCTCTTTCTATTGTTTCAAAGAAGCTTCATGATTTTTTTCATAATTTTTCAGAAACAAAAATTTTCGACGTAATTTTGTAATTTTTAGGATTTTCATGAAAAATCTGAAAATTTCAGAATGACTTCATATTATACCAAAATGTTGCTGAATATTAGGGGAATACATCCTGAAAATTTTAGCCAATTCCTTTTGTTAATTTACGAGTAAATCACTCGCAAAATTATGCTTTGAAAATTCGGCAAAATAATTGGTCGTTTTTATTCCATTCTCAGGGATGTACTAAATTGCATAAAGACGTGATTCTGGTGGAATATAGAGCTGAATCCTTTGTGAATTCAATGTTTTAAGTTGCAATGTTCCATATTATCTGTGAGCTGAGAAATTTGAGATTAACCGACTACGTGTCTGAAAATGACAATCGGCCGACTCGACTTAAACCGTTTCCATAAGGCTCCATGTTAAATTCTCCGGTGAACTTTGAAGACCTCCAGAGCCCTAAAATCGATGTTTTTTTGGTGAAATAACCATTGTAAGCTCTTTTTGTTATTTCAAAGAAGCTTCATGAATTTTTTCATAATTTTTCAGAAACAAAAATTTTCGACGTAATTTTGTAATTTTTCGGATTTTCATGAAAAATCTGAAAATCTCAGAATGACTTCATATTATACCAAAATGTTGCTGAATATTTGGGGAATACATCCTGAAAATTTCAGCCAATTCCTTTTGTTAATTTACGAGTAAATCACTCGCAAAATTATGCTTTGAAAATTCGGCAAAATAATTGGTCGTTTTTATTCCATTCTCAGGGATGTACTAAATTGCATAAAGACGTGATTCTGGTGGAATATAGAGCTGAATCCTTTGTGAATTCAATGTTTTAAGTTGCAATGTTCCATATTATCTGTGAGCTGAGAAATCTGAGATTAACCGACTACGTGTCTGAAATTGACAATCGGCCGGCTCGACTTAAACCGTTCCCATAAGGCTCCATGTTAAATCCTTCGGCGAACTTTGAAGACCTCCAGAGACCTAAAATCGATTTTTTTTTAGTGTAATAACCATTGTTAGCTCTTTTTGTTATTTCAAAGAAGCTTCATGAATTTTTTCATAATTTTTCAGAAACAAAAATTTTTGACGTAATTTTGTAATTTTTCGGATTTTCATGAAAAATCTGAAAATCTCAGAATGACTTCATATTATACCAAATTGTTGCTTAATATTTGGGGAACACCTCCTGAAAATTTTAGCCCATTCTAGTTGCTAATTTACGAGTAATTCATTCGCAAAGTTATCCTTTGAAAATTGAGCAAAAAAATTGGTTATTTTTACTAGATTCTCAGGAATGTACGAACTTGGGTACGTACATGATTTTGGTGGAATATATAGCTGAATTCTTTGTGAATTAATTGCTTCAAGTTCCAGTGTTGCAAATCATCTGTGAGCTGAGAAATTTCAAATAAATTGGCATAGCGTTTAAAATTGAAAATCCGCCGGCTTGGCTTAAATCGTTCCCATAAGGTTCCATGTAAACTTCTCAGAATAACTTGAATGAATTTTGTAGGCTGAAAATGGGTTTATTTTAATGAAATAATTTTCTATTATCAGAAGTAGAGAGGAACATAGTTATGTAAGACTAAATAAATGAATAAATAAATAAAATTTTCTATATAATTAATGGTTTTAATATTTAGACATTGGTGGTTCGTATTGTGTGAAATAAATATGAATAAATTATTAAAAATCAACCTATAAAACACAGATTAGATTGAATAACTTTAAATTCTCGACTAGTTTCGGGTTAAAATTTTAAATTCTCTTGAAAATGGGCTAATAATAACCCGAAACTAGTCGAGAATTTAAAGTTATTCAATCTAATCTGTGTTTTATTGGTTGATTTTTAATAATTTATTTATATTTATTTCATACAATATGAAAAAATTAATTAATTAAATTAAATGGGCTAATAACCCGAAACTAGTCGAGAATTTAAAGTTATTCAATCTAATCTGTGTTTTATTGGTTGATTTTTAATAATTTATTCATATTTATTTCATAAAATTTTCTATTATTATCTAATTCAATTGAAGTATATTCTTCCAGACAGTTTTAATCTAATATGATTTTTTTTGTTTTGACAATCACATGTGCTTAAAATAACACACTGTGCAGTGGTGCAGTAAACAAAAAAAATGCTAAGAGTGTTATACAAAATAAACTTTCACAGTGTACACGTATAGCACAAATACAACAAAAAAACATATTGTTTTCATTCAAATCTCAACGGTGGTTCAAATTAGAGATGGGCAAAGTCGATCTTTTCGATCTTTTTTGTCACTGCAAAATGAAGTTTATGACAATTTTCTTAATATTAATATTGGAAAGTTTTGCCTATTGATTAATAAACTCAATTTTATTGTTATTTATTAACTTTAGCTACTTAAAATTGGTTATTCAGAAATATTCGATTACTAAATTCACTCGATTTTGCCCAACACTAGTTCAAATAATATACAAACACGATTCTCCGAGAATTTATAGCCGAATCCCACTTGAATCGAATACGCGGGGAAGGGCGGATTAACAATTGGCACTTGATAAATATTAATTCGGGAGGGTGTTTCCCTCCCCGGCAAACGCCGGCATGTCTCGATAAATATTGGAGTTTGCTTCTACCCAAGTCAAACAAATCCCGCGGAATCCCCGCTCTGTTTCGTCCTTAAGAGATTAACGCTTGCGGGACGCAGACGCCCATCAATTATTCGCCTTGAACCGAGAACCCCTCCACACACAGATAAATACACCCTTAGTGGATTATTGTATTGCGGTTATGTAAATATTGCTCAATGGATTCACTAAAGTGAATCAAGTTTAAATAGATTTATTTAAACAGTGTTAACTTTTCTTCACAGTAGTTTATATATACAGAGAGGTTTTTTTTTATCAGTATACATTAGGGGAAGTGTATACCTGCAAAAAAAAAACGCGAGTCAAACGCATTGAACCGATTAATGTGTGTATGTTTAGTTGACTATTTGGCATATGTGTTCAGTTACGTGTTATAGGCAACTAAACACACATACACTAATGCATTTGACTCGCGTATTTTGCAGGTATACATAGGGGAAATGTATACTGATAAAAAAAGCTCTCTCTCTCTCTCTCTCTCTCTCTCTCTCTATATATATATATATATATATATATATATATATATATATATTCAAGCTGAAACTAGTTGAATAGATAAATATTCAATTTAATAATAATAATAATAAACTTTATTACCCAATTACAGAGCAATAAGTACAAACTTAATATAATATATATATATATATATATATATATATAACATCTTTATTTCTGCAGACAATTTTATATACAATAAATTAACAATATAATTCTTATAATATGTTATACGTTGTCCTTAGAAAACGGCTATCGACCATCGGTCTTTCTGCCTAAATTGAATATTTATTGGTAATTATTTATTTTAGTGATTCTCATTTCTTTTTTTGTATTTAAATTATAAAATGAATCTGAAGATACCCAAGTGTTTGTTGTTTATAATTATTTTTACTGTGTTGTGTATCTTTAAAATAAAAATTTAGTGGAAACATAATTCAAATAAAATCCCCACTCAAAGCACGTCCTTTTCCTTACTTCCTGAGACACATCGGCGACGCTCCTGCCCCCCGTCTCTAATAAAATTCCATCTTTATTATATTAATCCCGGCTGCTGAAAATGATTCGATTTCCTGCAACTGAAAAGGAAAAGAGAGGGGTAAACATTAAGTCATAGTTAGAGAGAGAGAGAGAACGAGAAACTCACTCCCCCGACAGCGCAATCACGACCGATTAGATCTGATCAAGAGAGGAAAGAGGGTTGAGGGAATCCCCCCCCCCTCCCTTGCTCTCTTATCAGATACGTGTTTCCGTTTAGCGGTGAGCGAGTGTTATTACGAAAAACGTCATATCCTGTCCGGGTCGGCCTTCCCTCTGGAGGGAGCGCAGAGGGATGATGGTTTTATTCAATTTGCGCTAGACAAAAAGCAGATACGGGTTTGGCTTATCTTACAACTATAATACGGGGGTTAATTTATAAATTGCGCGGAATTTACAGCGCGCGTGATTAAATTAAATTATTTTTTTTATATAAATAGAAAAGAGTATTCATTCAAATAGTTACAGTTATTTAAATAAAAACGATTTGAAAGTAATTAATAAGTTATTTCCACATTTAGCTCTGTGAGATTTTGAATTACGTAAGTACAAAAACAACTACTTCTCGGGGAAACACCCCGCCAGACATTGAATTATACATGCAACCTGCTGTTGCATATCAATAAAATGTGACAAATATTTGATCCGAGAAAAATTCAATCTAAACAACAAAAAAGAACGTTACTAAATATAAGGCCATCTGCAGTGTACCCATCATCATTATTATTATTGTTATTATTATTAGTAGTAGTATTATTTTTATTTAACCGTTTGTTTACTTTTTAATATTTTCAACTCGGCGAAAATATCATTAACAGAACCTTGTTTGTAAAAGAGGACACAGATAACCCTGGGAAGAACAAACAATTCAAATTAATGGTTTTAATATTTAGACATTGGTAGTTCTAATCTGTGTTTTATTGGTTGATTTTTAATAATTCATTCATATTTATTTCATAAAATAATTCAAAGTCCGTTTATGCGTGCCCCCACTTATTTAATATTCTTATGATGGAATGGATTAATTTTTGAATTTTAACGCGATAACCGAAATATCGGCTCCGTTACATCGTTGAATAAATCAGTGAAGATTCCTAAATAATAATAAAAATTAATTAATTAATTAAGACTAGAGAGAGAAAAGTGGCGAAAGTGTAGAAGTAAAAATTAATTCCGAAAAGCGGCATCTACAGAAAACGGAAGCGGATAAAAATATTAACAAAAATTAAGGTTAAGTGATAACAACGAAAAATATAAACATGCGTGACCTCCGAAGGGCTGACCGGGGTCAACGGCTGTGGCGAAAACAGGCAACCTTAAATACACAGCCGTGCAAGTTGTGAAACGGGAAATTTTAGAAACGAACTTAGAGGTAGTATACATAGAGTTATTATATATTCATCAGAGAAACGAAACAAAAAATCGCAAGAACACCTGTTACTTCTTAATTACCTTTCGAAGGACCATTGAATAATATTCAAAATAATTAACGTAAAGATTTATATTAATGATTACAATACATATACAAAATTTGTACATTATTGAATTTATCGTCGCCGATGTTGACTCTTCAAAGTCTCGAGTTCGTCTACATTTCTCCCACGGGTGTTACTCGAATCTCCGTTTGTATATTTAAAGCGCATGCGTAGTGTGGCTCAATACGGCCGGCCACGCTTCCCACGATCTTTCCCGTTTCGCCGCAATCCGCCCGACCGTTCCCACACCATTGCACATGCGCAAACTAATATTATTGAGGGTTGGGATACGGCTGAATATCAGGTAAAACCGCAGCACTATATCTCTAGGTAGGCCGAACTCGAGAAAAAGAGCTGATATGAACAAAAGACCCAGAGATGGAGAAGAACAGGATATAAACGAACGCAATACTATATTTAATATAAGCAAGAAGGTTCTAAGGTCACCTAAATAAAGAAAATTAGATGAAAAAGAAGGAAAAACCAACCAAAAGAAAACAGAGAACGAGAATAAGAAATCAGAGGAATATAAAGATCCGATGGAAGAATTGAAAAGAATGATGCAAGATTTAATGTGGGAAGTGAAGAAAAACAACGAAGAGCTTAAAAAGACCAACGAAGAGATAAAGAAAAACAGCGAAGAACTAAAAGATCTAAAATACGAAATACAAACAATAAGAAGAGAAGCTAATGAGAAAGAAGAAAAATGGGAAGATGAAAAACAACAGATGATACAAGGATTAGAGGAAAGAGTGGAAAACGCAGAAAAAGAAAAGAAGAGAAATAATATCATAATAAAAGGGCTAAGTAATAAAGGAGAAAACATGGGAGAAGAGTTCTTAACAAGAGAACTGAAGGTAGAAACAAGAATAAAAGGTGCATACAAAATAAATAAACATCTAAACCAAAATATGGTACTAGCAGAAGTAGAAACCTGGGAAATGAAACAACAAACCATGAAAGCCAAGAGTAATATAAAACATATGAAAATATAACGATTTAACTCTGGAGGAAAGAATAGTGCAACGAGAAATTAGAAGCATAGCGAAGGAAGAAAAAGAGAAAGGCCATGAAGTAAGAATGGGCTACAGAAAAATGCAAATTAATGGAATAGAGTACAGATGGAACAAAGGAAAAAAAGGAGTGGAAGTAGTCGAAACCACAAAAAAAGGCCAAAAAAACTAAACCAAAAATCAGAACAAAGGACAACCATAGATAACAAACCGGATATGAATATGGATAACGATAATATAGATAAGGAGAAACAACAATGGAAACTGGCGACATGGAATATAAGAAGCATTCAAGGAAAAGAATTGGAATTAGAGGAAGAATTTGAGCAGACCAAAGTAGATGTGTTGGGAATTACAGAAACAAAAAAGAAAGGGAAAGGAATTATAAGGACGAAAAACGGGCATGTGCTGATATATAGTGGTGTGGAAGAGAACGAGAGAGCAGCAACTGGAGTAGCATGCATCAAACATAAGAACCTAGAGAAACAAATAGAGGACTGGAAGGCATGGTCAGGGAGAACACTTACAGTAGGGTTAAAAGATGTTAACAATAATCGAAAAACAATAAGAATTGCTTATGGACCAAACGACGACTATACAACAGAAAACAAAGAAGTATTTTGGGATGAACTAATTCAAATAATTTTTATTTAATATATTTAAATAACTGGGACCAAGTGAATGAATAATACTCTTTTCTATTTATACTAGATATTTATGTTTAATTAATTTCTCACTTAACCCGTGGTGAAACATTTTTGAATTAATTCAGGATGACCAATGGTCGAAATTATTTGCAGAAAATATAAATAAGTGAAACAAACAAAGCGTTTTAAATATTCTAAATTAATTATTTAATTCCCCACTGATGAAATTCTCAAAAATCTCAGCCCGGCTGTTTAATCCCCTCAGTTTTCGAAAATAATTAAGCCGGCGCACTCTTTCACCTGTGCGCGAACAGCAGGAAGGGTGGTCGAGAACGAGTCTTCCTCGTTAAACTTGCACACTTTCAAAACGCGTGAGCGAGGGGGATGGGGAAAGAGGCGCGTCTATTAGGGCCCTCCTTTGTTTTCCCGAAAAGGGGGTTCGAACTTCGGAATTTAATATTTCAAGAGGGAGCGCTTCCTTCATTCCGCGCCGGTGAACTTTAAATTACCGGAGATGCCGCTGTAATTGGAGTGTGTTTGCTGTACTTTTAAAAGGACAGATGGATTTCAATGCGCTGGTGTTTTTTTTTGTTTTCATTCTGCGCGGAATCAAAGTTTTAAAAAAAGAACAGCGGGGATTTTTGTATTTTTATTGTTTTGTTTTGATTTCGAGGCTAAATTGAAAGTCGCGGCAAAGTTTCGATCCCTTATTGAAATGCTTATTCTGGGAGTTCCATGATCAGAAAGTTAACTACTGTTGTTATTTTGAGTTACGTAAAGATTAATTTAATTAAAAAAAAAAAACAATTGATAATTCTTTTTCCTCACTGGTTTATTTCAAACGATAAAATTCATTTCGTCCACTAGGTTGATATTTTCGATTCTTCATTTGCGGCAATTAACAAAACCTTCAGATCTCTGGTCGATTCAACCACCGTCTTCTATAAACAGAAAAGAGTATTTACTGACTTGGTCACAGCTATTTAAATAAAAATGGATTATAAAATTCATTCTCTTGATTGTATATTTGGTTTGAGTATAACGTGAAGTGATGTAACTTGAATAAAAACACTTGGTTAATTCCTCACTTCACAATTGTGAAGTAATTGAATTCCTTACTTCACAATAGTGAAGTAAGGAATAAAAACACTTGGTTAATTCCTTACTTCACAATTGTGAAGTAAGGAAATTAAACAAGTGTTTTTATTCAAGTTCATTCTCTTGGTTAAAGCTACTTAAATAAATTAAATAAAAATGGAAAAAAATAATTATTCCCTTGGCCAAAGTTATTTAAATAAATTAAAAATGAAATAAATATGAATAAATTATTAAAAATCAACCAATAAAAACATAGATTAGATTCAATAACTTTAAATTCTCAACTAGTTTCGGGTTGAGAATTTAAAGTTATTCAATCTAATCTGTCTTTTACTGGTTGATTTTTAATAATTTATTCATATTAATTTCATACAATATGAACTACCAATGTCTAAATATTAAAACCATTAAATTAAAAATGATTTGAAAATAATTAATAAATCATTTCCACATTTAGCTCTGTGACTTTTGATTTACGTCACGTATTTTCCCGGGAAGTAGTTGTTTTAATGTACATTTGTTTCGTAACATAAGTCACAGAGTTAAATGTGAGAATAATTTATTAATTATTTATTTAATTAAATAATTATTTAATTTGAATAAAAATTATTTTATTGTGATATTTCTTTCTTTCATTTCATTATTTTCTTCAACTTTATTTTATTATTTTTTTATTACGCTTTATTTTTGGGAATATTTCCTAAAATAAAGCGTAATAAAATTAATTATTAATTGCTATTAATAATACCATATTTCAATTTCAATTTATTAACTTTCAGAAAGAACAATATTTACATTCATGGGTTGGTCCAAATACATATATATATAATAATTTAGTTAATAAGAGCTTACTGGCTAGGTTATGTATATAAAACTTATTTTCTAAGTACATAAATAAATAAATAATTAAAAATACATTAAAATATTAAATATAAAAATATAAAGTATAGAGATATATAGTATAAAAATATAAAGTATAAAATATATGATCGAGAAGTTTTTTCCTCTAGAGTGCATTGAATATTTTTCTACTAAAAAAATTATGTTGGCAATGAAAGTAACCACAACTTGTAGGTTATGTTATTCTAACAAATTGAATATTCAATTCTTAGATCTTGGAGGCGTTCACTCCGTGGTACATTTCTAATTTTAATGAAAATAAAACATATTAAATAAAAATGATTTGAAAATAATTAATAAATTATTTCCACATTTAGCTCTGTGACTATTGACTTACTTACGTAAGTACGTTAAACAAATGCACATTAAAACAACTACTTCCCGGGCAAATACCTACGCCGGACATTGAATTACATAATGTACACCTGCTGCTGCATATCAACAAATATTGAATAATGCAACAAAATTTTTGATCCGAGAAAAATTTCATGTAAAAACAACAAAAATTAACGTTACTTAATATAAGGCCATCTGCAGACACGTGTTTCGGGATCTATCCCTCGTCAGTACAGCTATGCCTTACACAATTTAAAGATGTTAAAAAATCAATTAAATTAATTCAAATACAATTATTTTTTTTTGTGAATATGAAAATAAAACACTTAACTTTTTTAATCAAAAGTAAGCTAAAAAAAATGAAATTATTCAATTTTTAGCTTACTTTTGATAAAAAAAAGTAATTTTGTAAATAATGACGCATGCAACGTTTCATTTGTTTTTATTTACTGCTACCAACAACAAAATAATATAAAGGAAAAAATCAAAGCCCTCTACAGAAGAAAAGTTCTCAATCATATTGTATTTCTAATACCAGCTAGGAATTAATTTTAGAACACGATTGAGTTTTCGTGCAAATGTACGTTTGTCTGGCTCCCTTCGTCCGCAGACAGGGGTTGGAAGGTTGGAGCTTTAGCCGGTTCCGTCCGACCTGCTGGCTGCGTGCAGGCGGAAACCGTTACGAGGGCGCTTCCCGCAGGACGGCGTGAAATATGCCTTCCTGCTGCCGCTGAAATCACCGCCGAAATTTCTATCTCTATATCATCGTATTAATTTCGGAACATTACGGCCGCTCGCAGGGAGATTCACCCTGATTCCCACGAAACGCACCGCCGCAATTGAATGGCGAGGGTGGTAAATCACCAGAGGCTGCAGAGAATTGCTTAAAAATAAAATATTATTTAAAAAATTACAATGATATTAACAAAGCTTAACAAGCGGTAAATCCCGGCGCATCCACCAAAAGTTCGTTTTTTTTTCTAAAATTAAATCATCAGAGGTTGCAGAGAATTGCTTAAAAATAAAATATTAATTAAAAAAATTACAATGATATTAACAAAGCATAACAAGCGGTAAATCCCGGCGCATCCACCAAAAGTTCGATTTTCTTCTAAAATTAAATCATCAGAGGTTGCAGAGAATTGCTTAAAAATAAAATATTAATTAAAAAAATACAATGCAATAAATACAATACAATAAAATTAAATCATCAGAGGCTGCAGAGAATTGCTTAAAAATAAAATATTAATTAAAAAAAATTACAATGATATTAACAAAGCATAACAAGCGGCAAATCCCGGCGCATCCACCAAAAGTTCGCCTTTCTTCTAAAATTAATATAATAATAATGAATCGAATAATGAATGTATTACTATATTATATGTACCTTTTGACCTGTGTAAAACTTAATAACATATAGTTTTATTTATTTTTTTTGACCTGTGTAAAACTTAATAACATATAGTTTTACACAGGTCAAAAGGTACATATAATATAGTAATACATACATTATTCGATTCATTATTATTATTATATTAATTTTAGAAGAAAAATCGAAAACGAGCACGAAATAAATATTATTGTTTATTGGTCTCTTTTACAGAACATATATAAAAAAATAAATTAAATTTATAAACAAAAATGTATTAAAAACATGATCGATTTTTAGTAATTCTTCCTTTTTTAATTTAAGTTATTAAATTTTATAAAACTGATAAATAAATATTTTCCCCTATTATTAATGAAACACTTGATCCATTTCACTAATTGTACATTTTCTCTTCAACTAGTTTCAATCACTAGTCTTCTGCAGGCCGGAAGAACAAGACTAACATTATTAGTTTGATAAATATAAAAAATTGAATTCGTTTCATTACGGTCCAATTTTTAAATAAAGTTTCTTATTACTTAACACACGGCTCCTCCTCAATTGATCCCAATTATTCGTTCCGGCTTAATTACCCGCGCTTTGTGTTAATCGATCGAGTTTAAGCGGTCGTACGTCGCAATCGCGAAACGGATTGGAGTCAATTGGGGCAATTAGTGCGCGCGGACTCGATCCACTAGTAAGAAGGACCCGGCGGAGACGTTTAGTGTGCGCTCGGAAAAGTGGCGCTTTGCTTTTACTTTCTCCTATTGTTGTAGACGAGTGGAATTGTGCGCGATTGTGCGGTGGTTGTAATAGTTTGGTGGAAAAAGGAAAGGTGGAAAATTGGGGGAGACTGCCGACAAAAGGGTCTCAAAGGGCTTGATGAGAAATTGGGGTTATTCACCGTGGACGGTTAGTGAAAAAAAAGAAAAGAATTGTTTAGAATCAGTCTGCTTTTCACGGTTTATAAATTAAATTTTTATATATATACAGGGTGTCCCCGAATGGTCTGCACAACGCTCTACCACATATTCTCTGAAACAAAATAAGACGATTTAACTAAACTTATCTCTATCCATATATATTAATCCTACACCAATATGTGGTAGAAGGATATAAGATTATATATATATATATTATCAAAATCCCATTTACCCTTTCGAGTGTAGGGTAACATTTATACTAAAAAAAAATACTATAATTCAACAACCGAAATGTCAGTTTACGAAATCTATTTAAAAAAAGTTACTATAATTCAACAACCGCAATGCCAGTTTACAAAATCTCCATTATCGTTAGAAATTCAGCATTCATTTCCTTATAAAATACTTTTTTTTCTGCAACAACGACTAATCACAATAAAAACACTTTTTTTTATTCCTTCAAAAGTGAGAAAAATCGTCTATCGAAAATAAAATCTGATTGATTTGTGAGTAATTTCTTGTGTTGTTTTGTTTCAGAGGGAAGCAACCCAGAGGGATGCTGACCGGGAGAGAAAGCTGCGCGCGGACAGCGAGTCCCGCGCAAAGCAGGCCCTCCAGGAGGCGGCGAGGGCCAGGTCGCGACTCAAGCTGCTCACCAGCGAATTTTCCAGGTATGCTAGTCCAGGACTGCTATAAAACTCACTAACGCAATCTTCACACTAAGCTTTGCCAGACTAAGGCTCTTATTAAGCTCGTTATCGCTCGTAATCTTGACTCTAAATTTTACCAGTCTCTTATTAAGCTCGTTATCGCTCGTAATCTTGACTCTAAATTTTACCAGTCTCTTATTAAGCTCGTTATCGCTCGTAATCTTGACTCTAAGCTTTGCCAGGCTATGGATCTTATTAAGCTCGCTATCGCTCGCAATCTTGACACTGAGCTTTGCCAGTCCAGGGTTCTTATAAAGCTCGCTATCGCTCGCAATCTTGACACTAAGCTTCGCCAGTCTAAGGCTCTTATTAAGCTCGCTATCGCTCGCAATCTTGACACTGAGCTTTGCCTGTTTAGGACTCTTAAGCTTTGTCAGTTCAGGGTCCTTATAAAGCTCGCTATCGCTCGCAAACTTGATACTTAAACCACCTTAATACTTAAACTTTGCGAGCGTGCTAAGCGAAAACTAAATTTTTGCTAGGGCTTATCTTTTCACAGATCATTCCCTCATTCTTTAGCTACATTTTGGTATAATTTGTCATTGCATAGCTCTTATAAAAGCTCGCTATCGCTCGCAAAATTGACACTGAGCTTTGCCAGTCCAGGGTTCTTATAAAGCTCGCCATCGCTCACAATCTTGACTCTTAAGTTTTGCCAGTTTAAAGATCTTATTAAGCTCGCTATCGTTCGTAATCTTGACACTGAGCTTTGCCAGTCCAGGGTTCTTATAAAGCTCGCTATCGCTCGCAATCTTGACTCTGAGTTTTGTCAGTTTAAGGATCTTATTAAGTTCGCTATCGCTCGTAATCTTGACGTTTTGCCAGACTAAGGCTCTTATAAAGCTCGTTATCGCTCGTAATCTTGACGCTAAGTTTTGCCACTCTAAGGCTCTTATTAAGCTCGTTATCGCTCGCAATCTTGACGCTAAGCTTTGCCAGTCTAAGGATCTTATTAAGCTCGCTATCGCTCGCAATCTTGACTCTACGCTTCGCCAGTCTAAGGCTCTTATTAAGCTCGCTTTCGCTCGCAATCTTGACACTGAGCTTTGCCTGTTTAGGACTCTTAAGCTTTGTCAGTTCAGGGTCCTTATAAAGCTCGCTATCGCTCGCAAACTTTATACTTAAACCACCAGAAAAAAAAATCGCTAAATCCAACGAAATTTTTACCCATTTTGAAGAGGGCAACTTTGCGAGCGTGCTAAGCGAAAACTAAATTTTTGCTAGGGCTTATCTTTTCACAAATCATTCCCTCATTCTTTAGCTACATTTTGGTATAATTTGCCATTGCATAGCTCTTATAAAAGCTCGCTATCGCTCGCAAAATTGACACTGAGCTTTGCTTATAAAGCTCGCTACTGCTCACAATCTTGACTCTAAGTTTTGCCAGTTTAAGGATCTTATTAAGCTCGCTATCGCTCGTAATCTTGACACTGAGCTTTGCCAGTCCAGGGTTCTTATAAAGCTCGCTATCGCTCGCAATCTTAACACTAAGCTTCGCGGGTCTAAGGCTCTTATTAAGCTCGCTATCGCTCGCAATCTTGACACTGAGCTTTGCCTGTTTAGAACTCTTAAGCTTTGTCAGTTCAGGGTCCTTATAAAGCTCGCTATCGCTCGCAAACTTGACACTAAGCTTTGTCAGTCCAGGGACCTTATTAAGCTCGCTATCGCTCGCAATCTTGACACTAAGCTTTGCCAGTTCAGGGACCTTATAAAGCTCGCTATCGCTCTCAAACTTGACATTAAGCTTTGCCAGTCTAGGGCTCTTATAAAGCTCGCTATCGCTCGCAAACTTGACACTAAGCTTTGCCAGTCCAGGGCTCTTATAAAGCTCGCTATCGCTCGCAAACTTGACACTGAGCTTTGCCAGTCCAGGGACCTTATTAAGCTCGCTATCGCTCGCAATCTTGACACTAAGCTTTGCCAGTTCAGGGACCTTTTAAAGCTCGCTATCGCTCGCAAACTTGACACTAAGCTTTGCCAGTCCAGGGTTCTTATAAAGCTCGCTATCGCTCGCAAACTTGACACTAAGCTTTTCCAGTCCAAAGCCTTTATAAAGCTCGCTATCGCTCGCAAACTTGACATTAAGCTTTACCAGTCCAGGGTCATTATAAAGCTCGCTATCGCTCGCAAACTTGACACTAAGCTTTGCCAGTCTAGGGCTCTTATAAAGCTCGCTATCGCTCGCAAACTTGAGACTAAGCTTTGCCAGTCCAGGATTCTTATAAAGCTCGCTATCGCTCGCAATCTTGACACTAAGCTTTGCCAGTCCAGGGCTCTTGTAAAGCTTGCTATCGCTCGCAATATTCACACTAAGCTTTGTCAGTCCAGGGACCTTATTAAGCTCGCTATCGCTCGCAAACTTGACACTAAGCTTTGCCAATCCAGTGCCCTTATAAAGCTCGCTATCGCTCGCAAACTTGACACTAAGCTTTGTCAGTCCAGGATTCTTATAAAGCTCGCTATCGCTCGCAAACTTGACACTAAGCTTTACCAGTTCAAGGTTCTTATAAAGCTCGCTATCGCTCGCAATCTTTACACTAAGCGTTGCCAGTCGAGAGCCCTTATAAAGCTCGATATCGCTCGCAATTTTAACATTAAGCTTTGCCAATCCAGAGCCTTTATAAAGCTCGCTATCGCTCGCAAACTTGACACAAAGCTTTGCCAGTCCATGGCCCTTATAAAGCTCGCTATCACTAGCTAACTTCGAACAAAGCTTCGATAATACAGAGCCCTTATAAAGCTCTCTATTTCTCGCAAACTTGACATTAACTTTTTATCGATTTTCTTTTTTTTTTTTTTCAATTAATAATCACAATTTCTGCCTTCACGTAAAGTTTATGTGAAAGTGCGGGAAATATTCGGGGCGGGTTACTAAGGGGGGCGTTTAAAGATTATTCCTGATTAATTGGGCCCATCCGGGAACTAGTTAACCCGACGCCATCTGCGAATAATCGCCGCCGATAACAATTAACGCGGGACATCGTCCCGAACATGCTCCACGGCCTCCCCATTACGAACACACACACAACACAAAACGTCCGTCGTAAATCAGATTTATCGTCTATTAAAAGTGAAATATCGGCAGGGAAAATAAATAATGATAAAGATAATAAATTATTAAATATAAGCGAACATTTCTGGCGGCGAGAATATTTTTATTTAAATTTCGATTCCGTCATAAAAAAAATTCGTCAAAAATCCAAAAATCTCCGAGTGGCTTCAAATTATACCAAAATGTAGCTAAAGAATGTGGGAATAATCCGTGATAAGTTGAGCTCTAACAAAAATTTAGTTTTCGATCAGCACGCTCTTAAAGTTGACCTTCTCGAAATGGACTGAAATTTAGCTGAATTTTGCGATTTTTTTCTAGCGGTCATGCATATCCAATAAAGATAATTGTAAGTGAAAATATAGTTGAATTCTTTAGGAATCCAATGCTGAAAACCGTATTTTTCTATCTTTTCCATGAAGCTCGTAATCTTAATCTAAGCGCAGACGTGTCTGAAACGACCAATTGTCGGGCCTTACTTAAACCGTTCTCGTAAGACCTCATGTTAAATACATTGAGCTGCTTAATTTGGTCGAAATGGATGAAAATAATTAATTTTGAGGGAAACTGCATAGACCACGCTCTTTCTAGCATTATTAAGGATCTTCGTGAATTTTTTTCAGATTATTTTTAAGAAAAAAAAAAAAATCAATGAAATTAAAAAAATGCGAAAATTATCGAAAATCCAAAAATCTCCAAATGGCTTCAAATTATACCAAAATGTAGCTAAAGACTGTGGGAATAATCTGTAAAAAAATAAGTCGCAACAAAAATTTAGTTTACGATCAGCACCCTCTCAAAGTTGACCTTCTCGAAATGGGCTGAAATTTCGCTGAATTTTGCAATTTTTTTCTAGCGGTCACGCATATCCAATAAAGATAATTGTAAGTAAAAATATAGCTGAATTCTTTAGGAATCCAATGCTGAAAACCGTGTTTTTCTATCTTTTCTATAAAGCTCGTAATCTTAATCTAAGCGCAGACGTGCCTGAAACGGCAAATTAATGGGCTTCCCTTAAACCGTTCTCATAAGGCCTCGTGTTAATTTCACTGAGCTGTTTAATTAGTCTGGAATTGATGAAAATAATTATTTTTTGCGGAAACTAAATATTCCTCGAATTTTCTAGCACCATAAAGCATCTTAGTAATTTTTTAATTTTTTTTTTAGAAGAAAGAAATAAATAAATTCGTTGAAAATTTAAAAAATCTCCAAATGGCTTCGAATTATATGAAAATTTAGCTAAAGTGAAATGTGTGAAAAGTTGAGTCTTCAATAAAAATTTAGTGTTATAATGTGGTATAATGTTTTCTTTATATTCAAATTATTAAGGACAATTGGACTCCTGTATTAGCTAAATAAATTTTTATATTTTATTTTAAAGTATTTTTTTTGTATATTTATTTATATATTGTGTAATTTTTCCTTCTTTAAATTTAATTGTCCTGTACTGGGTTATTCTGTTGAGCAAGAAAGGATATTATTATTATTATTATTATATTATTATTATATTATTATTATATTATTATTATATTATTATTATATTATTATTATATTATTACTATAAAAGCGATGCATTTCAAATTATTCAGGTGGACTTAAACTCCTGTTTTGGCCGAATATTACAACGATGCACTCAGAATTATCAACACACTCGCGTCGTAAATATCAATTAATAATCTGCAGATGCATTATTTGAGAGTACGCCAAAAGGGGCTGGAGTGGAGAGGGTGTCTTAAGGTAGCAACTGTTATTAATTCGTCTAGTTGAAGTCGTCGCACGTGCTTCCCCTTTCTCTCATTCCCCGGCGTCTACTCACTCCCCAGAATCGGCGAGGGTGGATTACGGCCTCCTTGATTACCGGTACAAAACAGTCGACGACCCTCGAAGGACTCGAAGCCCTCCCCATTGTGGCTCCGTCTCCTCGAGAGTCCTCGACTAAAAGGATCAAAGCGCGCTCGAGACTCACTCGTGGCGAAAAATCGAAATCGAATATCCCTTTCCGGGGTTAATCGATGGGAGGACGGGAAGAACGGAGGAGTTATTTTCGGATGTGTTTGTTTGATCACGGAACGGAATTAATAAAATTTGAAAGAATACAAAAAAATAACACGGTTTATTCCGTGCTTTAAACATAAATGTACTTTACTTTATTTTAAAAATATTCAATTTTTTTATTCTTCAAATTAATTTCCAGCAACAATCTCCCACTTTATTTATTCCTTACTTTTAACATTTACGAATTAACCTTTCGATGCCTATTTTCTTAACGTCGCCACATTTTTCTCACTCTCGCCAATCTTAATATAAAGCACGAGATCAATCCAACAAATTCCGCTTTCCATTTCTGCGTGTTTCCCGCAAATCTGCAAACGAAAAAAAAAAAAACAGTAGATAAAATCTCCCCGGAATGGACGAAACGAAAAAGAAAAACAGAAATAGTAGCAAATTCCGAATATAGGCCATCGCGTGCCGTTGTTTCGTTCTCTCCTCGATCAACGGAAAATCTATTTTCACCGAAAAAAAGAAAAAGAAAAACGAAAGAATGAACAGAAAAGGTTAATACGTAATTTATAGAAAATTCCGAAACGGAAAGGTTAATTATGTAATTTATGGGGGATTATCGGTGGATGAAGGGAAATTACGGGGCCATCGCGTTCTTATTCTTCTACCTAAATTTACTCAATCATTCATTCATTCGGGGCATGCTATACTTTCATTAGCGAAACGATATTTAGAATGATTTTGGTAATGGACGAATAAATAAAGCCAGGGATTTATCTGACAGAGAAACAAAGATTAATGTTGATCGTGATTAGTTTATTTGGTTTATTTAACCACGAGCTGATTTTTGGATTTCAAATCTTAAACGTTTTCATCCTTCATTATTTATTTTCTATACCGTTTTCTTATTCTTTAATTTATAATTTAATTTAATTTAACAGAAACGAGAGTTTTCTCTTTTAGAAGTTCAAATCAAAAATGTTCCGTATTTTCTTAACGTATTTTTATTTTATTCCGTGTTTTTCATAACCGTTTTGTTATTTAATTTATTTTTAACAGATACGAGAGTTTTAGATTTTAGAAGTTCAAATCATAAATGTTCCGTATTTTCATAACGTATTTTTATTTTATTCCATGTTTTTCATAACCGTTTTGTTGTTATTTAATTTATTTTTAACAGAAACGAGAGTTTTAGATTTTTGAAGTTCAAATCAAAAATGTTCCAATCCGTCCATATTTTTCATAACCGTTTTGTTATTATTTAATTGATTTTTAACAGAAACGAGACTTTTGGATTTTGGAATTTCAAATCAAAAATGTTTTGACCCTTCATTATTTTTTTTTATATCGGTTTTGTTGTTATTTAAATTATTTTTATCCACCGTTAGACCTATAAAAGCCGTTGATTGCCGATTTGTTAAAAAAAAACGTGAATTGTGAGAGTGAATTTGTGAGGTCATCCGAGGTTATTTGCGGCACTCAATTTATATCCACGAATGTGTGTGCGAGTGTGTGTGGATATCCGAATGCGTGCGTTTCGGAAATCGGGAAATTGGAACGGGCACAGCGGACGAAACTCTATTTATACGGGAAATTTTCGGCTCTCGGCAACGAGCCAGGACCGCCCGTTATTTTGCCTATCGATTCCCGAGCGCTCCCTTTCTCCCCCACATCTCTCTCTTCGTCGGTGGAGGTTTCAACCCCCTGCCCGTCGTGGCACACATCCAGCAGAGCAATTCGGACAAATACAAACCGCTGGGAGAAAAATATGCGTTTATGTCCGGCCAGGGAATTTATTGAAATGTTCTCAAGTGCGGACGGGTTTTAATATAGTGTTAGGCGAATTCAGAAACTCTGGTCGAATTATTGAAAAATCTTCTAATTTATCGTTTATTTTATTGAGCTCGCTTCGCTCGCAATCCTGAAACTTAAGCTCAGTCAGTCCGGGGATTTTATTAAGCTCGCTTCGCTCGCAATCCTGACAATTAAGCTCAGCCAGTCTAAGATATTTTATTAAGCTCGCTACGCTCGCAATCCTGACATTTAAGCTCAGTCAGTCCAGGGATTTTTTTAAGCTCGCTTCGCTCGCAATCCTGACAATTAAGCTCAGCCAGTCCAAGGTTTTTTTATTAAGCTCGCTTCGCTCGCAATCCTGACAATTAAGCTAAGCCAGTCTAAGATATTTTATTAAGCTCGCTACGCTCGCAATCCTGACATTTAAGCTCAGTCAGTCCAGGGATTTTATTAAGCTCGCTTCGCTCGCAATCCTCACTTTTAAGCTCAGCTAGTCCAGGTTTTTTTTTTATTAAGCTCGCTTCGCTCGCAATCCTGACAATTAAGCTCAGCCAGTCTAAGATATTTTATTAAGCTCGCTACGCTCGCAATCCTGACATTTAAGCTCAGTCAGTCCAGGGATTTTATTAAGCTCGCTTCGCTCGCAATTCTCACTTTTAAGCTCAGCTAGTCCAGGTTTTTTTTTTATTAAGCTCGCTTCGCTCGCAATCCTGACAATTAAGCTCAGCCAGTCTAAGATATTTTATTAAGCTCGCTACGCTCGCAATTCTGACATTTAAGCTCAGTCAGTCCAGGGATTTTATTAAGCTCGCTTCGCTCGCAATCCTCACTTTTAAGCTCAGCTAGTCCAGGTTTTTTTTTTATTAAGCTCGCTTCGCTCGCAATCCTGACAATTAAGCTCAGCCAGTCCAGGAATTTTATTGTGCTCGCTTCGCTCGCAATCCTGACATTTAAGCTCAGCCAGTCCAGGTTTTTTTATAAAGCTCGCTTCGCTCGCAATCCTAAAACTTAAGCTCAGCCAGTCCAGGATTTTTATTAAGCTCGCTTCGCTCGCAATCCTGACATTTAACCTGAGCCAGTCCAGGATTTTTATTAAGCTCGCTTCGCTCGCAATCCTGAAACTTAATCTCATCCAGTCCAGGGTTTTTTATTAAGCTCGCTACGTTCCTGACACTTAAGTTCAGCCAGTCCAGTTTTTTTTATTAAGCTCGTTTCGCTCGCTTTGTCGGGCAATATATTGTTACGTGCGATTGCCACCTACACGAATTAATTAAGATTTCCCACTCTTACTCACTCTTGTGAAGAAATAGTGAATATACGTGCTAATAAAATTTAAGCCTTCAGATGATGTAGACAGAAACAAGAAAATTCCATAGACGTGAAATTATAGCATATTTACACCTGTAAGCTGAATGATTCTGTGTATCTGTGTGTGTTTGCGTTGGAGGGTTGAGTTATCGGAGAGACCGCGCCGGGAATTAATTTCCTCCGGCGTCCCCAATCCCCCGCCCGCTCTTATTCAAAGGACGGCGACGGCGCTTAATTTCCGGCGACGCCGACGCTGACGCGCGGGCACTTTCCCCGCCGCATAAATTCCGTGCTGCAGACGCGACAAAATCCGAGCATCCACTCGAAACACCTGACGCCGCGGAAACCGACACGTTTGGTCCGTCGATCCGGAAAATCGAGGATAATTTATACCAAATTTCAATCTGTAATAATTCATGTTTTCAAATGACGCAATTTAATATATTTAAATGAATACAAGAATTAAAGAAACAATCCTAACAATTAAGCTCAGTCAGTTCAGGGTTTTTTTTATTAAGCTCGCTTCGCTCGCAAACCTGACACCCAAGCTCAACCAGTCCAGGGTTTTTTTATTAAGCTCGCTTCGCTCGCAATCCTGACACCCAAGCTCAACCAGTCCAGAGTTTTTTTTATTAAGCTCGCTTCGCTCACAATCCTGACATTTAAGCTCAGCCAGTCCAGGGTTTTTTTTATTGAGGTTGCTTCACGAGCGAAGCGAGCTTAATAAAAAAACCTGAACTAGCTGAGCTTAAATGTCAGGATTGCGAGCGAAGCGAGCTGAATAAAAAAACCCTGGACTGGCTGAGCTTGAAAGTCAGGATTGCGAGCGAAGCGAGCTTAATAAAAAAATCCTGGACTGGCTGAGCTTAAATGTCAGGATTGCGAGCGAAGCGAGCTTAATAAAAAAACCCTGGACTGGCTGAGCTTAATTGTCAGGATTGTTTCTTTAATTCTTGTATTCATTTAAATATATTAAATTGCGTCATTTGAAAACATGAATTATTACAGATTGAAATTTCGTATAAATTATCATCGATTTTCCGGATCGACGGACCACACGTGTCTGTTTCCCACGTAGGGTATAATCTTTGGCCCAATGTAGTACCTCCCATCCAATCTTCCAGCTATTCCTAGTATTTAGTTCATGATTTTGGGACTTCTTCCTGCTCGTGGAATTTCTTATGCTTGACAGCACTTCTATTGTGATGACGAATTAGCAATTTTCGCTGAAACCAGAAAGCGCAGACATCACTTATTCACAGATTTCACCCCTCCTCCGCGCCCCCGGAAAAAATCCGGCTTGTTTGCCCCTCTAATTCGGATTCCAGCAGCGGGCAATAAGGGCCGGGACTTTTACGTAATGCACGCCGGGGGTAAATATTTGAAGGAATGTTTATTCAACGTCCCTCATCTTATTAAAAATATATTTATATATATATAAGATGAAAAAGAAAGTCTGGCTCCCCCCATGCCGGGAGTGGTTCGCACAGCGTATTAAGACGAGCGCGGGAAAGGGGGATTTTACGGGGCGTGTGTTTGCACGGAAGGTTGAAAAGTCGGATTTGCGATTGTGTTTGCTTTAGGAATCACCGGGGATTGAGAAAACGTAACGTTCTTACTTTCAAAGAGAGGAAAGTGAAACTGAAAGATTCGTATTATTAGATTATTATTAAGCAGATGGTTTTATTTCCTTTTTTCTACCGATTAAAGATAAAAATCACAAGCTTAATTTTTTTAGGATCGAGGCTTTCACTTCTTTATATATTATTATTATTATTATTCAATCAACAACCCCTAATGCGGGGATAGATGCACGACAGCCTATTTAAGTAAAATACTGAAACAATAATAAAAAAATATATTAATATTAATTGAAATTGCAGTATTATAAATATTAATTACAAAATTTTGTTAATAAGGATAGAAACTAAGCGATTTACAAAAAGATTGAATATTGTAACAAAATTAATCGAAATTCGGTGATGATTTATTTTTTTTATAAATTAAATAAAAATAAATAATTAATAAATTATTTCTCCTTTGGCATCTCTGACATTTTTGACGTACGTTAAGTAAGTATTGAATGAATACTCTCTCTTTTATTAATGGTTTATTATCTACAAGTGAATTATCAAGAAAGACGATGCTTACGAAACGAGTCTATTAAATTTTAAGAAAAAATAAATTGTTACTTGAGAGACGATTTTAATTAACATAATTTAATCATTTTTCTTTCAATTAAAATCCAAACAAGACAGCTCAATAATTTATTCGCCGGATTCGTTTAGGGTTGTGCATCTATTCTTCTGACACAGCCGCCCCCTCCCCACGACGCCGCGTTTGGAGATGGGGGTGCGGGGTTCTAGTATCGAGAGGAAGGAATATTTACGCCCCGCTTGATTTTCCAATATAGCAAATTGGCGCCTTCTGGTAATTCCGAATTTACGACTTAATTTTACAGCGCCTCCAATTCAAACCTCCCTTCCGCTGTTTATTTTCGTTTCCCCTTCTTTTCGCCCACGTTTTTATTTTTTTCCTTTGTCTTGTAGAAATTTTGAACAAGAGAAAAATTGAGGCTTTAAAAAAAACTTTACCGGCTCGAAAAGTCCGTTACTTTTTTCGTCAGATTGTATTTGTGTTTTATTAATACGTGCATGCCTATACATTAATGTATGTGGTTGTGACAAATGGTGGATGCGCCGGGCGCACATTCGTATATACTATTTTAGAAATTAAATTGACACGTTTTTTTTCAATGTGAATTCGTTAAATCGTGGCTTGATATGAAACGAGCATATTTTTTAACGAAATAAAATTTGTTCACCCACAATTTTTGTAAATAGGAAATCTTATTAAATATACTTTTTCGCCTTATTTCATTTATTCAAATTTACAAATTTTATCATTTCGCTTATTAAAAACTTACAAACTTTATCTAGTTTGAGATAAATACATCATTAATTAGTTTTTTTTTCCTTTCCCCGGCTGACTTTCCTTCCAGTTTTATCCGCCTTTTTTCCCCTATCTGTTTTCTTTTTGTTATTGCATTTCCACAACAGCCTCTTTCATTCGTCCATGCCTTTTTTTTTTTCGTCATTCATTCTCGTTATTCATCTCAAGAGAAGTAGAAAAAAAAACCCTGAAAATATATACATCGTATAAAAATGTTCGGTGGAGCTAAAGTGGGCGAGTTAGCGGGGTGGATGATCATGTAAATCCGGGTTTAAACGCGCCGCATTAAGGAGATGAGCGAAGGAAAATGAGATTTTCTCGTTTTTTTCCTGCTCATCCCGGGGAGGAAAAACGGCGCGAAGCGGAGGCCGCGCTTAATGGGACGTGAATGATGTCAGAGGAAGAAAGAGAGAGGAAAAAAGGCGAGGATAATAAGAGGCGAAAGTGTCGTCGACCCCCTGGAGGAATTACGCGCTAAAAGGGGTCGTTCGTTCAACGGGGTTAAGATTAAATTAAAACATTGGATTTATATTTACACAAAAAATAAAGGAATTTACACGACATACAATTTGCAAATATGTAAGAAAAAATATATATCTTTTTAAAGAAAATGTGTAGATATTGTAAAGGTGATAAAATTAATAAATATTACTGCCCTGCCTGTTATCGAATCACACATGATTATAACAATAAAAATGTATGGAATTCCGCACTTAACGCTTTATTTTTTTCTTTCGATTTATTTTCTTTTTGAAACAATGGTGGAAAATCTGCGCCTCGTGGAGGACGAGGCTTGGGAAGGGGATGGAATTTTACGGCCGTCGTGACCCGTTTACCCCCCCTCCCACGGGGGCGCGAAAGTCGCCGCGGCGCATAAATATAAATTAGCCACTTACTCCCTCAAATCCGGAGTTATCTCTCCTTATTCTTATCTCTCCTTCTTTCTGCTTTTCGGCAGTTCATCGTCCGGAATTGGCGAAATTGAATCAGGCCGGGGGAATTTACGGCGCCGGCGAACGCTTTACGATGACAAACGACACCGCCGTTACGGTCGATGATATTGAAAAGAAAAGAAAGAGAAAAAATGTCGAAGCGCCGTTTGCAAATCGCTTTCTGATCACCCAAGAAAAAAAAGACAAAATAAGAAAGTACAAAGAAAGAGTACGGCTCCGTTTTATTTATTTTTTATTATTTATTTAACGACATAGAATTCTAAATGCAATAAAATTAAACCAAGAAAAAATTACTGGCAATATCAACAAAATAATTTAAAAAATCTACAAAAATGATGTGTGTTCAATTTTATAATCGCATTGATCACGAATGCTCCTTATAAAGCTCGTTATCGTTCGCAAACTAGATACTAAGCTTACCCAGCTCAGAGCCCGTAATAAGCTCGCCATCGATCACACAACTTATTAAGCTCGCTATCGCTCGCAAATTTGACACTAAACTTTGTCAATCCAGATCTAGTATAAAGCTCGCTATCGCTCGCAAACTTAACACTAAGTTTTGCCAGTCCAGAGCCCTTGAAAGCTCACTATCGCTCTCAAACTTGACACTAAGCTTTGCCAATCCAGTGCCACTATAAAGCTCACTATCGCTCGAAAACTTGACATTAAGCTTTACCAATCCAGTGCCCTTATAAAGCTCGATATCGCTCGAAAACTTGACATTAAGTTTTGCCAGTCCAGAGCCCTTGAAAGCTCGCTATCGCTCGCAAACTTGACATTAAGCTTTGCCAATCCAGTGCCCTTATAAAGCTCGCTATCGCTCGTAAACTTGACACTAAGCTTTGCCAATCCAGTGCCACTGTAAAGCTCGCTATCGCTCGAAAACTTGACATTAAGTTTTGCCAGTCCAGAGCCCTTGAAAGCTCGCTATCGCTCGCAAACTTGACAGTAAGCTTTGCCAGTCCAGTGTCCTTATAAAGCTCGCTGTCGCTCGCAAACTTGACACTAAGCTTTGCCAATCCAGAGCTAGTATAAAGCTCGCTATCGCTCGGAAACTTGACATTAAGCTTTGCCAGTCCAAGACCCTTGTAAAGCTCTCTATCGCTCGCAAACTTAACACTAAGTTTTGCCAGTCCAGAGCCCTTGAAAGCTCGATATCGCTCGCAAACTTGACACTAAGCTTTACCAGTCTAAAGGACTCTAAAGTCATTTCTAGTCCTAAACATGACTTTCCAGTTAACCAGAGTTACTTTAGAGTCAAAAGTAGGCAATGAATGTATAATTTTATGATTCCAAAGTCAATTCTTCTATCTTGACTAGAGCTATGGGGAGGTTAGAGTCAATATTAGACAATTAAAATAACTTACAAAGTCAGTTTTTGGCAGTAACAGAGAATTTTATTGACTTCAGAGTAAAAATTAGGTAATAAGTGTTAGTTTTCATAACTTTACGGTCTAATCTAGGTATCTAGAGTTAGCTATTTTGACATTAGAGTCAAAATTAGGCAATAAATGACAGTTTCTAAGACTTTAAAATCAATTATAGGCAATCATTGCGACTTACAATGCCTTTAATGACAATTATAGGCAATTACAGTTAACCTAATTGGCTTTATTGTCAAAGTTAGGCAATACATATATGTTTTATAAAGTTTTAATGACTTTAACGTCAATTCTAGACAACCAGAGTTAGCTATTTTGACATCAGAGTCAAAATTAGGCAATAAATGTTAGTTTCTATGACTTTAAAGTCAATTATAGGCAATCATTGTGACTTACAATGCCTTTAATGACAATTATAGGCAATTACAGTTATCCTAATTGGCTTTACTGTCAAAATTAGGCAATAAATATACGTTTTATAAAGTCTAAAGGCATTTCTAGGCAACTACAGTTGGCTATGATGACTTTAAAGTCAATATTAGGCAATGAAAGTAACTTATAATGACTTTAAAGCCAGTTTTGAGCAGTAACAGGAAGTTTTATTGACTTTAGAGTAAAAATTAGGCAATACGTGTTAGTTTTAATGACTTTAAAGTCAAATCTAGGCAACCAGAGTTGGCTGTTTTGATACTAGAGTCAAAATTAGGCAATAAATGTTAGTTTCTATGACTTTAAAGTCAATTATAGGCAATCATAGTAACTTACAATGCCTTTAATGACAATTCTAGGCATTTACAGTTATCCTAATTGGCTTTTCTGTCAAAGTTAGGCAATACATATATGTTTTATAAAGTTTTAATGACTTTAACGTCAATTCTAGACAACCAGAGTTAGCTATTTTGACATCAGAGTCAAAATTAGGCAATAAATGTTAGTTTCTGTGACTTTAAAGTCAATTATAGGCAATCATAGTAACTTACAATGCCTTTAATGACAATTCTAGGCATTTACAGTTATCCTAATTGGCTTTTCTGTCAAAGTTAGGCAATACATATATGTTTTATAAAGTTTTAATGACTTTAACGTCAATTCTAGACAACCAGAGTTAGCTATTTTGACGTCAGAGTCAAAATTAGGCAATAAATGTTAGTTTTCATGACTTTAAAGTCAATTATAGGCAATCATAGTAACTTACAATGCCTTTAAGCTTTGCCAATCTAGAGCCCTTGAAAGCTCGCTATCGCTCGCAAACTTGACACTAAGCTTTACCAGTCTGGAGCCCTTGAAAGCTCGTTATCGCTCACAAACTTGACAGTAAGCTTTGCCAGTCCAGAGCCCTTGAAAGCTCGCTGTCGCTCGCAAACTTGACACTAAGCTTTGCCAATCCAGAGCTAGTTAAAGCTCGCTATTGCTTGCAATCTTAACACTAAGTTTTGCCAATCCAGAGCCCTTGAAAGCTCGCTATCGCTTGCAAACTTAACACTAAGCTTTGCCAGTCGAAAGCCCTTGTAAAGCTCGCTATCGCTCGCAAACTTGACACTAAGCTTTGCCAATCCAGAGCCCTTGAAAGCTCGCTATCGTTCGCAAACTTGACAGTAAGCTTTGTCAGTCGAAAGCCCTTGTAAAGCTCGCTGTCGCTCGCAAACTTGACAGTAAGCTTTGCCAGTCCAGAGCCCTTATAAAGCTCGCTATCGCTCGCAAACTTGACACTAAGCTTTGCCAGTCTATAGAGCCTTTGAAAGCTCGTTATCTCTCGCAAACTTGACACTAAGCTTTGCCAGTCTGGAGCCCTTATTAAGCTCGCTATCGCTCGCAAATTTAACACTAGGCTTTGCTAGTCTACTGACAACTGTAAAAATGAGAAGAAAAGGGAATAATCAAATTTTATTGATCATTTTCCTTTTTTAAATAAAATATTGTAATTTAAAATATAATTTATGTTTCCGAAATATATCTAGTTGAATAAAAAAAAATAAGCAGGATAAAAGGACAACAATTTTTATTTAAATAAAATATTTGTTCTTGAAATGTTGAAGCCCCGTGCTTCGTAAAGCTCGCAAAAAGCCGGAACCCAATCGACACCGCTGGAAGCTTTAGAAACGTCCTCCGGGGGGTGAGGAAATCGATGGCCGTAATCGACGGAGGCGTTTGTGCCGGTTTCAATTAAGCCCTCCGACCGGTCTTAAAACATCCACCGGAACGGAAGGAACTTAAAACATCCACACGGGTACAGAGAAAGATTACGTCCTTCCACTTCTTTTTATTCGCGAAAAAACGGGACGGCTTATTGGACCTCGTAAAGCGTCCCGTTTCCTTCTCCTCTCTCCTCCTTTTCTATTCTTAGGGATGAAACGTCCCGTTTCGTTCTCATCTTACCTCCTTTTCTATTCTTAGGGATGAAACGTCCCGTTTCGTTCTCATCTTACCTCCTTTTTTATTTTAAGGGATGAAACGTCCCGTTTCGTTCTCATCTTACCTCCTTTTCTATTCTAAGGGATGAAACGTCCCGTTTCGTTCTCCTCTTCCCTCCTTTTCTGTTCTAAAGGATCGTTCCCCCCTCTTTTCTGTTCGGGGGGGATAAAACGTCCCGTTTTTCTAATCTCTCTCCCGGCCGGCGTTGATTAATCGCCCGCTAATACTAACTCCTTTATTCTTCTTCTTGTTTTTTTAATCTTTCTTTTTTTGTTCTTTTGTTGCAGAATGGAGGAGACCGTCCGTTCGATGCTCGTTTATAAAAAACAGGCGGAGCAACTGAGACAGGAAAAAGCGGCGCTCACCATCGCATTCGAGGTAAATACCAACAACAAAATAAATAACTTATTAAAACACTTTCAACATTAGCTAATGTTGTCGAAACTATAGTCACTAAATAATAAAAAAATATTTGTGCAAACAGAGTTAAAATTAGGCAAAAGGTGGCGCTTGCGTCGTCTTTAATTTATTATGAAAGTTAAAAGTGTTTTATTAAGTTATAATAAACCATGTACAACCAAGTGGATGCCTTAACAATTAACAAGTTAACAAAATAAATATTTAGATTGTGACGTTAAAAAATAACGTATGCGTTAAATTTAACATTTCACGTACGGAATAGCTGGAATTATTGGTAGTTAATTTCTGTTTAAAGTAAATTTTAAGAATTTAGAGGTTTTGACATTATTTTTTCATTAATAAAATTATTGTCAAAAACCACCAGATAAATTTTAAGAGTAATATTTACTCTTAGAAGAATAGTAAGAGTAATATTTACTCTTAAAAGAATAGTAAGAGTAATATTTACTCTTAAAAGAATAGTAAGAATAATATTTACTCTTAAAAGAATAGTAAGAGTAATATTTACTCTTAAAAGAATAGTAAGAATAATATTTACTCTTAAAAGAATAGTAAGAGTAATATTTACTCTAAAAAGAATAGTAAGAATAATATTTACTCTTAAAAGAATAGTAAGAATAATATTTACTCTTAAAAGAATAGTAAGAGTAATATTTACTCTTAAAAGAATAGTAAGAGTAATATTTACTCTTAAAAGAATAGTAAGAATAATATTTACTCTTAAAAGAATAGTAATAGTAATATTTACTCTTAAAAGAATAGTAAGAGTAATATTTACTCTAAAAAGAATAGTAAGAATAATATTTACTCTTAAAAGAATATTAAGAATAATATTTACTCTTAAAAGAATAGTAAGAGTAATATTTACTCTTAAAAGAATAGTAAGAGTAATATTTACTCTTAAAAGAATAGTAAGAATAATATTTACTCTTAAAATTTATCTGGTACGGAATAATTGTTTTCTTTTATTTTTCTTCGTTTAATAAAAAGAGAACTTCTTGATATCTGTTTATCAATAAATTCTCTATTTCTTACACTATATTAAATAACATCAGTTGATTAATAGATTCCCTCCCTTTCTCTTCTCCTATTTGCTGTGTGTTTTCCTTTTTGTTATTTTCACACGTTTCGCTAATGAAAGTCTCCTGTCGGTTCGCGTGCAGCCGCGATTGATTTCCAGTTATGCCCCCCGTTTCAGGGGGGCGGCGCGCACTTGATGGATACGTTATCACTCCATCGCGATAATCGATCCTTGTTTACCGGGAAATTAGGGGTTAGCAACACCGAAAACCGGGGCGGAGGGAGCGCGGGGCCAATACAACGCTCGACCCACCCTTAATCTCTCTGCGAAGGAGTCAGAACTATTAATCTGCTATTAGAGGGAACTTATATAAACCCCCGCATGAATCAATCCTCGCACTTTCTGTTGCTGTATTAAGTCTGTGTTTCGATGTTTGTGTGTGTGTGTATGTGTGTATGTATGTGTGTGTGTGTGTGAAAGTGTGACTTTCCTTATTTGAATCCCTCCCTTTGCAAGTGTCTCTGAATAGTTGATTGTAGTTTGTTGTTTTTGAAACATTCTGAGAAGGGTTGCGAAGTTTATCGCAACTTGGCTCGCTTGAAAGTTTTGAAAAGAAATGTTTGAATGGATATAATCTAAAAAAAAATCAGTCACCCCTTTATAAGGATTTTCAAACAAAAATAAAAATTTTGACATTAAGCTTTGTTAATCGAAAGCTAGTATAAAGCTTGCTATCGCTCGCAAACTTGACACTAAACTTTGCCAGACCAGAGCCCTTGTAAAGCTCGCTATCGCTCGCAAACTTGACAGTAAGCTTTGCCAATCAAGAGCTAGTATAAAGCTCGCTATCGCTCGCTAACTTGACACTAAACTTTGCCAGTCCAGAGCCCTGGTAAAGCTCTCTATCGCTCGCAAACTTGACAGTAAGCTTTGCCCAATCCAGAGCTAGTATAAAGCTCGCTATCGCTCGCTAACTTGACACTAAACTTTGCCAGACCAGAGCCCTTGTAAAGCTCGATATCGCTCGCAAACTTAACAGTAAGCTTTGCCAATCCAGAGCTAGTATAAAGCTCGCTATCGCTCGCAAACTTGACACTAAACTTTGCCAGTCCAGAGCCCCTGTAAAGCTCTCTATCGCTCGCAAACTTGACAGTAAGCTTTGCCAATCCAGAGCTAGTATAAAGCTCGCTATCGCTCGCAAACTTGACACTAAGCTTTAACAGACCAGAACCCTTGTAAAGCTCCCTATCGCTCGCAAACTTGACAGTAAGCTTTGCCAATCCAGAGCTAGTATAAAGCTCGCTATCGCTCGCAAACTTGACACTAAGCTTTACCAGTCCATAGCCCTTGTAAAGTTCGCTATCGCTCGCAATCTTGACACTAAGCTTTGCCAATCCAGAGCTAGTATAAAGCTCGCTATCGCTCGCAAACTTGACACTAAACTTTGCCAGTCCAGAGCCCTTGTAAAGCTCTCTATCTCTCGCAAACTTAACAGTAAGTTTTGCCAATCCAGAGCTAGTATAAAGCTCGCTATCGCTCGCAAACTTGACACTAAACTTTGCCAGTATTATAAAGCTCGCTATCGAACCCATATTACTTCAATATGGTATAACTTGAAGTTATTCAATGAGTTTCGAATTATTTACTTCGATCAAATAAATAAGCCAATCGTTTGGGAAAGTAATATTACAAGGATTTTTTTTTCTTCTTACATCTAACGGTAGAAAGGAAAGAATTTTTTTTAATTACGATGAGCTACGATGTATGATGTCGTATATTCACGAAAGCAGAGAAAATGTTGGGCCTCTGAATAAATCTTGCCTTTTTCAATTTCGACCAATCCTCCAATTGATCCTTGCCTCAATTAACGGTAAAAACTTTCTCGCAAACTTGTTCTTTTGTTTCATACATTTTTTTTTTAATAATTCCGCGCACCTTAATCCCCCACCCTTATTTAGAAGTGGGTGCCGGATTAGTCCAGAGCGAGTTAATTGAAACCCGCTAAACCTTCCCTTTTGTACGCTCGCCCCGCTTCGGGTTGAATTTTAAGGAGGAAACGACCGCCGCTTTTTAATTAAGTTAATTTAGAGCGCGCTCGCGGGGGACGGAATTCATGAATTTTTCACACACACACACACAAATAACAAGTGATGAACGCCGAAAATAGGGAAATTTCACATCCGCGAATTTATCACCGACGACGAGCGCGGGTTTTTCAATGGGGAGTGTTTTAATATTAACATTAATTAATCAAAAAAAAAAGAGGGAAAGAGAGAGAGTCGGACAGAAAATTAATGCGAGGGATGAAATGGTATTTGCGTCGCTCCGATTATTTCAACCGTAGTATAATTAAGTATATTATTTTCTTAAAAAAAAAACTTATAACCCTACACCCATATGGGTGGAAAGGGTGAATATATATACAGGGTGGCGCAAGATTCCGATGAAATCCAATATCTCAGTTATTAAGAAATATATATAAAAAATGTTACTTACATTATTAGTAGCTACTGTCAAAATGCACATTTTAAAATTAGTTTCATATGTACAGGGTGTTCAATAATCACGTGACGTATCAAACATATGTTTTTTTTTTTAAATGGAATGATATATTTTTTCGATTCTACGTTTAAAAATAATCATTTTTTATATAAGATTTAATAGGTCAATTTTTCATATTTTAAAAGTTATAAACAAATGAATGTTGCAATCGATTGATGTTTAGAGCGTAATATTTCAATAACGAAAAATGAAATAAATATTCTGTCAACGCCATACAAATGCAAAAATACTTAATAATAAAACTTACTTAATAATAAAAAAATTTGTTTTAAGAGAAAAAAGAGTATTTTTCTCTTAAAACAAATTTTTATATACAAGGTGAAGCAATACGCAAAATTTATTTTTATCTCTTTTTACTTAAATGGGACACTCTATATTTTTTATGCTATTTTAATAGAAAATTGACCACTCTTCATTTTTTATATAACATATTAAATAGCTACCGTTTGCCGTTTTTGAGATATTTAATCTCAAACACAAATTTGGTATAGAATTTTTAACCAAAGTAGGCCGCGCCAGAATAACTAATTTATTTAGTTGTGAAAGTTACGCTTAATATCATATTTAGTAAATAAAGTACATTTTACGTTATATTTCGTAACACTGATGCAGTTAAACATACTTCTTCGATAAATGATTAATTTAATTGTTAAAAACTAACAACTACTATATTTTTTGGTTATTATTCGAAAAATATTTTAAATATTCCTATATGCTTGTTAAATTGATTTATTTAAACAATTCATGTTGATTTAAAAACCGAAAATAGATACTAAGTGAAATAATAAAATACTTTTCATATTTTGTTAGTATTAACAATTTTATGTATTTATTTCACGCATTCACATATTTTTTTTTAATTCAATAGCATTCAAATATATTACACTTTTTTACTTAAAAAATGAATTCCAATAACTATTATAACTCGCTAAAGAATCGTCGAGCAACTATTTTCTTTATATTTTGCATACGCCTTTAAATATCGATTGTCATTTGAATATCCTTTTAGGTTAGGAAGTAAGTATGTTATTAAATGTCATAAAACGATTATGAATTGCATTTGTTTTAATTATACATTATAAGCGAAACTTATAATTTTGTACTTTGAATTGAAATTGTTGAAAAACGGTAACAGATAGGGGTATAGTTTATTATACAAAAAATAAAGAACAACCAATTTTCTATTGAAATAGTGTAAAAAATATAGGGTGTTCCATTTAAGTGAAAAAAGAAAAAAATCATTTTGCGTATTGTTTCATTCTATACACAACATTTGCTTTATGGTAACAAATGATTATTCCTAATATTATTAAGGATTTTTTCAATTAAATTGCGTTAATAGAAAGTTTACATTGTTTTTCAATTTTGAAAAATAAGGCCTCAAACTTCCACTGATTTCAACATTAAATTGTTTATAACTTTTAAAATATTAAAAATTGATGATTAAAAAAATATGTAAAAAATGATTAATTTTAGGCGTAGAATCTAAAATCGACATAAAAAAATAAGCATTCCATTTAAAAAAATCATATGTTTGATACGTCACGTGATTATTGGACACCCTGTATATATGAAACCAATTTTAAAATGTGACGTTTTACAGTAGCTACAAATTATGTTAGTAATATTTTTTTGTAAATTTCTAAATAACTGAGATATTGGACTTCATCGGAATCTTGCGCCACCCTGTATATATATAAAAAAACTTATAATAAATTAATATGACAATAATAAAATTTTCCATTTAAATTAATAATATTAATCACTTTTATGTATTGCCTTTTTTATTTTTACGGTAAATAATTTTAATTCGTCAGCGAAACAAGATTAAAACGAAAATAAGAACGTATGTTTTTTTTTTAAATGCAAATAAGATATAAGGATGCTAGATAGAGGGGGGAGAGGGTTGTTCGATTTAAATTAAGAATATTAATCACTTTTATGTATTGACTTTTTTTATTTTTACGGTAAATAATTTAAATTCGTCAGCGAAACAAGATTAAAACGAAAATAAGAACGTATGTTTTTTCTAATGCAAATAAGATATAAGGACGCTAGATAGAGGGGGGAGAGGGTTGTTCGATTTAAATTAAGAATATTAATCACTTTTATGTATTGCCTTTTTTTATTTTTTACGGTAAATAATTTAAATTCGTCAGCGAAACAAGATTAAAACGAAAATAAGAACGTATGTTTTTTTAATGCAAATAAGATATAAGGACGCTAGATGGAGGGGGGAGAGGGTTGTTCGATTTAAATTAATAATATTAATCACTTTTATGTATTGACTTTTTTTATTTTTACTGTAAATAATTTAAATTCGTCAGCGAAACAAGATTAAAACAAAAATAAGAACGTGTGTTTTTTTTAAATGCAAATAAGATATAAGGACGCTAGATAGAGGGGGGAGAGGGTTGTTCGATTTAAATTAATAATATTAATCACTTTTATGTATTGACTTTTTTTATTTTTACGGTAAATAATTTAAATTCGTCAGCGAAACAAGATTAAAAAGAAAATAAGAACATATGTTTTTTTTTAATCAAATAAGATATAAGGACGCTAGATAGAGGGGGGAGAGGGTTGTTTTAAACAAATACATCTACGACAGAACAAATCGTCTACTGTTCTTAACTTTCTGTCGCAGACACATTTATTTAAAACTCTCTCTCTCTCTTTCTCTCTTTCTCTCTCTTTCTTTCTCCCGCCCTTATATCTTGTTTGCTTTAGCAAAATATTCGATGTTTCGAAGGGTCCGACCATCACCGATGACGGATGTGTTCCCATGCTAAACACACGAACGCGAAATACACGCGTTCGACGTGTTATTGATTGCCGGCGGCGTCGGAGGGGCGCGCTGCGCTGGGCCGGCTATTAATCTCCCCCGCCCCCGCGCCTCGCGGCGAAAATCCGGATCCTGAAATCCGCAAGGGATTAATAATAACGAAACAAACAAGTGTCATTAGCGGGGGCATAAGTGATTCCAAGAGAAATGAACGCGCACACACGGGATGAGATTCGCCGATGTTGATGTTATTATTCATTTCTGTTATTAATGAGGGAGCGTTAGTCTTGGAATTATTTACATCATTTCTATTAATCCGTACTAAAACTCTATTTATCCGCTTCCATCGAGTATTAATAATAATAATAATTATTATTTCCTCAACAGACATAGTCTAATTACAAAGGAAATTTTGAAATATTGCTGGCTTCAAAATCAATGATTCTACACACAGAAAATTAATAGATGTATAACTTCGTTTAGTGTCTTTTATGGTACTTTCACCTATATATACATAATAATAATAATATTTTTTTTCTTTTTTTAAAATTATTGCTCCATCACCTCCTTCACACCTCTATATGACAAGTTTAAGAACACACGCAAAGGTAAGTAATATTACCATCACGTGTAGCCGCTCAAAATTGTCATACTTCCTTAGTTTCTTTATTTATTTTAATTATTTCTAACAAAATATATAAATACACATTACAAGAAAATAATACAATATTGTAGGGAGATAATAATAATAATAATAATCCTTTATTAACGGTGGCCATTAAATTAAATAATCTTTATTGACAATATCTACATATAACATAAAATATTACAATGTATATTCTAAAAGTCTTCCAATTGGCTACCGACTTTTCGCCTCAATGAGTGAAATCGCCCCCCAGGTGGAAATTTAAATTATTTAAAGTAATATACAGGGTGAGTCACCAAAGTGTCCACTTCTTTTACTAATAAGACGGGCACTTCGATGACTCACCCCATACATTTTCTAAAATATTTAACGTTTCTTTATTGTAACAACATACTCTCACCCCTACACTACCATTATGGTAGATGGGGATTTTAGATTATATATGTATAATATAACAACATACTCTGCACAGGATGGAATTAAGTGATGTAAGCAAGACTCGAGCGAAAACAAAAGTCCGCTTTACTTTATACACACATGTAACTTTGAAAATATGCAAGATTAAAGTTCTAAATGGGAACTTCCCTTTAGATAGTAAGGGGAGGTTCCCATATAGTAAGCGGAATTTTTTTCATGAATTTTATTTTAAATACAAAATTACGTAAATGCTTTTTTTTGTTTTGTTTTTCATTATTATTCACAAATCATTCCTTTATGAAAATAACGGTGAAATCAACTTTATCTCAACGAATTGTCCAGAATTTGCTCAGCTTGGTTTTATTCGACAGCAATTCCTTTTTTGAACACATGCAAGTTATTTCTGACGGATTTTAAGAAAGTTTTTTAATCAGCCTTGAAATTATCTTCATCATGTAAATCTTAATGATCGCAGTAAATATTGTTACGAAATCGGGTTTAATCAGACTCGGAAATAAGCAACACAATGTTTATTTATTTAGAATACACTTAACGCGTTTATTTACATTACACTGTCGCTATTTATTTATTACGCGATGTTGAGCACTCGGATGTTCGTAATAGACTGACTGATCGCAGCGCCGCTTATATAGCGTGCTTGTTTCTCGAACTCTCCGGAACTTTCGATGAGGCCGCGTTTACCGTCGCACGCTCTAAAGTGATGTTTCCAGTTTCTTCTTTCACTTTCGTTACAATATTTAGAAATTAATATCTACCAGTAGGGTACCCCAGGGATCGAATTTAGGGCTCCGCATATTTATACGCTTGATTAATTCTATCGCATAATAACGATTTCAACTTATATCGTGAAATATAATAATTGACGGACAGGGAAATTAATTTTCTAAACCTGTAAAATGTTAACTTGCGGGGATGTTTTCCAATAATAACACCAACTGCCGTATTAATAGTTGCGGCTTAATCCTTGTATCAATCTAGGATTGGCGAATCCCGGATTCTCTAATATTATTGGTGGATTCAAGAATTGTTAACAACACAATTTCGGATTATATACATATGGTATTAACTGGTCACCCCTACACCACCATTATTGCATTATTGTATTTTAGATTATATATATATATATATATTAACTGGTATTATATATATATATATATATATATATATATAAATTATTTGGCATTTAGCCATGTCAGAGGAAAAATATAAAGTTTGTACTTTACGCATAGCAGAATTGAAACAAATGAAGTAGTACAATTTATATTTAATTAAATATAAAAGTGGAAAAGAAACATCTCTGACGGGATTTGAACCCACGCCTCCCGATTTCTAGCCGATTGTGTTACCAATTGCTTAAAGTCACTATATTTGACTATAATTGCTTAACATTGACTTTAAAATCACTATATTTGATCATAATTGCTTAATATTGACTTTAAAATCACTATATTTGACCATAATTGCTTAACATTGACTTTAAAGTCACTATATTTGACTATAATTGCTTAACATTGACTTTAAAATCACTATATTTGACTATAATTGCTTAACATTGACTTTAAAATCACTATATTTGATCATAATTGCTTAATATTGACTTTAAAATCACTATATTTGACCATAATTGCTTAACATTGACTTTAAAGTCACTATATTTGACTATAATTGCTTAACATTGACTTTAAAGTCACTATATTTGACTATAATTGCTTAACATTGACTTTAAAATCACTATATTTGATCATAATTGCTTAATATTAACTTTAAAATCACTATATTTGACCATAATTGCTTAACATTGACTTTAAAGTCACTATATTTGACTATAATTGCTTAACATTGACTTTAAAATCACTATATTTGACTATAATTGCCTAACATTTACTTTAAAATCACTATATTTGATCATAATTGCTTAATATTGACTTTAAAATCACTATATTTGACCATAATAGCTTAACATTGACTTTAAAGTCACTATATTTGACTATAATTGCTTAACATTGACTTTGAAGTCACTAGAGTAGACTTTAATCGCTTTATTCCGACTTTGAAGTTACTTAAGTTGATTATAATTGCTTAATTTTGCCTTTGAAGTCACGAGAATTATTTACAATTACTTAACTTTTATTTCTGTGATATAAAATCTCAATACAGTGCTTCAAAAGGAATAACAATTTAGTTTAATATTTTATATTTGCTTCCATTGCAATTGTTTTTTATACGCTGAAGCTTCTTGCGGTGAAGAATTCTAACAGCGTAGCGAAACAATTGTAATAGAAACAAATACAAAATTTTAATTTGATTTAATATAATTGATTTAATTTCGCTGAGTGTATTTGACTTAATTTAATTGATTTTTTTAACATCTTTAAATTATGTAAGGCAGAGCTGTACTGACGAGGCATAGATCCCGAAACACGTGTCTGCAGATGGCCTTATATTAAGTAACGTTCCTTTTCCACCTTCATCAATATGATTAGGAATTTTCATGAGATTCAGTAAGCCGTTGACATTTTTTGTGACAACATTATTGAATTTGAAAATATCTTAAGAACATGTTTCTTATAGATCGTACTTAATGTATGTGTATTTTTAATATGTACTTTTATTTATTGTTATTTTTATTATTTTATTATTAATGTGTACTATTATTATTATGTTGTTATTTTAGATGTGTACTCTTAATATGTATTTTCAATACGTTTCATGTTTGTGACTTAAATTTAATTTTTCTCTGCAAGTGGACCTGGTCTGTTGAGAAATAAATTATTATTATTATTTTGTTGTTTTTACATTAAATTTTTTATCGGATCAAAAAAATTGTTGCATTATGCAATATTTTATTGCTATGCAACAGCAGGTGTACATTATGTAATTAAATATCGGGCGTGGGTATTTGCCCGGACAGTAGTTGTTTTAATCTGCATTTGTTTAACGTACTTACGTAACGTAAGTCAAAAGTCACAGGGCTAAATGTGGAAATAATTTATTAATTATTTACAAATTACTTTTATTTAAAATACAAAATATTTGAAAATCAAAAATATTGTATTTATTCATTTATCAAAGTAAATTTCAATTCGCATCAACTTGCATATATATTCTCACAACAAAGAAAATCATTCTCCAGCTCGAAAGCTTTAAATAATTAACTTTTCGATACTGTCATGGGCTTTTTTTAGTGAGTTTCACGTGTTGCGATTGTGTAACACATGAGTCACAGCGTTTAACCCGCCCCTGGTTCGGGCTTTACAACATGCAAGTGGCGAGGCGGTGATAAGGACTGTACGTGAGGGGGCGGCGGAGAGTTTAGTCGGCTCCTTCCTTACACATAAATCAACACAAACATAACTATATGTTGTGCACACACACATGCACTTACATATATATATACATATATATACATATATATATATATACATATATATATATATATATGTATATATATATAAAGACAGAAGAACACACACGTTTCACACGTAATGTACCCTAGCAGATCCAGATTATATCTAGTTTAGTGAGACTCTAGAGAAAATCAGCGATCCGTTCGTAATTCGATGTACGGAAAGGAAAATTAATTAATCAGCCGTGAAAGGGAAGGAAGGGGGAGATTGTTAAATGTCCCGAAAAGGATTTAAGTGAAGGTTCGTAAGTAACGTAAGAAATTCGTGGAGGTTTTAATAACTGAAAATCGACGAAATATCTGCAACGATGTAATCGTAGCTATTCTGTTAAGTTTTAACGGTTACGTTATTATTATTTTTTTCATCACAGTCTAATCAGCTTTAGTAATAGATATATACAGGGTGTTTCAAATTGATAATTACCACTCTGTGTGTCGAAATATACATCTAACGTGTTATATAAAAAGTGAAGTAAGGAAAAAAAAACTCTTGTTTTATTATTTTATAAGAACATTTAGAAATTTTCAATGTTCAAAATTTGAATATTTTATGGAAAAAAGCGGAATTTTAGTAAACTCGCCGAATAACTTGAAATTACAACAAAATGTTTCCAATGAAAGGGAGCATCGATTATGTAAATTTGACCCAATTGATGCAAACAGTTTAAACTTGTAAATTAGGCTTTTAAAAAAAAGTTGATTAAATATTATGAACAGCACTGCGGCGCAATAATGTGATCCTTCCGAAAACAACGCTGTAAATTCCAACAATCTATCTCCCATTATCAGCACTCCTTCTAATGGTTATGCAAGGGGTTGTTTGGATATCGGATTTTTATTAATATTCTTAGACATTTTTTTAAAGCATTCCTCAACGTAATCGTAATAAAAGCCGAACATATTTCATCACATTAATGTCTGTATCAATTGAATATATAGTGGATATATAATATAGATTGAATATAGGTGGATTTGAAGCACTGAATGGAGATATTTGGTATCACATATCTCTTTGGAGTCGTTGTTAACACTCGGCTAGAAATCGAGGGGCAAGGGTTCAAATCCCATCAGAGATGTTTCTTTCCCTTCTGCGTTGCAGAAAAAAAAAACAGTACGTGCATATCCTGTTGATGTTGACAATAATTACGAAACGCGGGTCGACAACTTCCTATTCAGTTTGAATTAGGCATTGGTACATATAATAATAGTAGTAGTAAACCAAATGAGTAGTTGTTTTGCTAGGATCATTAAAAGTTCTAAATAAATTTTTAATTTGTCGATGGAAATGTGAAAATTATATGATCAAATTCTTGCGAAATTTGGCATTGACATTACTGTTGGTTTGCAGTTTCGTTGGACAAGTAAAAATAAAACACGACGTACGTTTTGATGTTTTTACGTTTACTTTCAGAGATCGAATTCTGAAAGTAAACGTAAAAACATCAAAACGTACGTCGTGTTTTATTTTTACTTGTCCAACGAAACTGCAAACCAACAATTACAATATTTAATTTAATTTTTTGTTGCATAGTATTTTCTCCAATCAGCCACTAACGAAAGATTTATAATTTATAACTAAATAACTAAATCTAGAGGATTAACATAGGGTACTCTTCACGCCAAGGGGTAGTTCAAGGCGACTTTAAAACAAACAGGTATACCGCGGTAAAAAGGTTTAATATACACACATAGGAAAAGAAAAATAATAATTTAAATTATACCTCAGTTGAAATTATCTTCATTATGAATTCTCATGTAAATTGTTGAAATTTAATCTTAATATATTAAATAAAATGATTTGAAAATAATTAATAAATTATTTCTTCATTTAGCTCCGTGACTATTGACTTACTTACGTAAGTACGTTAAACAAATGCACATTAAAACAACTACTTCCCGGGCAAATACCCACGCCGGACATTGAATTACATAATGTACACCTGCTGCTGCATATCAATAAAATATTGCATAATGCAACAAAATTTTTTGATCCGAGAAAAAATTTATGTTTTCTATTTATTTTAATCTTAATAATCGTAATAAATATGTAGAAATGTATATCTACCAGTAGGGTACCCCAGGGATCGAATTTAGGGCTCCGAATATTTATTATTTATAAAAACAATAATTTAAATTATACCTCAGTGCTGTACACTGGAATTTCTCATAAATTTCTCTGAATCCTGCAATAAAGTGTGAGATTCAGGAATTATAGAAATTTCAATTTTTTTATTTTTACTTTTTAATAATAAATATGTAGAAATGTATATCTACCAGTAGGGTACCCCAGGGATCGAATTTAGGACTCCGCATATTTATTATTTATAAAAACAATAATTTAAATTATACCTCAGTGTTGTACACTGGAATTTCTTCAATTTCACGAACATATTTCGTTTAATCTCCTTTACGTTAGTTTGGTTGTGAAGATGGAAACATATTTTCCGAAATATATTTCGTTAAATAAAAAAAATAAGTAGGAAAAACGACATATATTTTTATTTAAATATTTCGTTTAATCATTCAATCGATGGATTCTTAAAATGCGCTAATCAAATTTCACAGCCATTATCAGTCGGTAATTGGGGCGATCAATTAACTCCACTGGAATTAATCAGAGGCCGTCGACTGATTGAAAACCGTCCGCATTAATTAAACGGGAGGATCCCCTTTTGCGTTCCTCCACTAATTAAGTTGTAAATTTCTGGCCCTTAATCTGTCCGAATCCGGCATTCAATCGCGCCATGTGATGATCGATAAGCGAATCAAGCAACCTTCCTTAATAATTAAACAATGAATTACCTTGAAAAGAAGAAAAAAATCGGACAGAATTTGTGAGTGGAGAAAAAAAAAAGACGAAAGCAAAGTCATAGATTATGACTTCCATACGTTGAAAAGACAAAAAAAAATCGGACTGAATTTGTGAGTGGAGAAAAAAAAAAAGACGAAAGCTTCATCAAAGTCATTGATGATGACTTCCATGATGTATAAATAGTCCATTTTTGTTTGTTTTAATGAGATATATAAAACGGTTAAATAAAAAGAATTTGAAAATATTTAATAAATCATTCCCTCTCCAGAAATTCCGGTCGATAGCCCAAGACGGGCAAACCTTTATTTTAATGTATATACTCAATGAAGCATTTATTCAAATCTGAGCTGAGAAGACTTTTTTTGTGAATTTACGATAAGAACGCACGCTCATTTGCCCGTCATTACAATCAGAGCACGCGGCTGGTAAGGATCGCTCGATTTAATTAATTCAATTCAATTTGTTTCGTTTAATTTTATTTGATTTCGATTTAAATTGAATTAATTTGGTTAATAAAATTGTTAATTAAATTAATTATAAACGTACCGCCCGGCCGCGATCTCCGGTGGAAATGATCGCAGCAATCGCGTCCGTGAACATCCCTTGTTCACGGACGCGATTGCTTCGCGCAATCCCAATTAATTGTTTTCGGCAAAGTCTTTTCGATTCGGATTTAAAATAAGTCTCGCTGGCTATTTTGTATACAATCATCTTTATTGAGTTATTTATACATGATTAAATACAGTACAATTTATTTTATAAAATATATATATAACTCATAAATGGCTATCAATCTTAAGTCTTTCAGCCAGGCTATTTTGTATTAATAATAATAATAATTAATATTATTTATTTATTTAATTAACGGAGGCCATTAAATACAGTAACATACATACATGATGCAATGAATAGTTACAATAATAAAATAATATATAATAATAATAATTGGCGTTAGAAAGTGGCAGGATAAAACAAAGGACATGAAAAAAATGGAGAGATATTAGCAAAAAAGTTTAAAAGGACGAAAGGGGAATGATCAGCCCCGTAAATAATGATCTAGAAAGCTCCAGCAGGAGCGGCGTAACCCCTACAAGGGGTAATAGCCACTATATATATATATATATATATATAATAATTATACAGTAACATACATACATGATACAATGAATAGTTACAATAATAAAATAATAGAATTAAATTAACAAAAAACACATTTTTAAAAACGAACCATTTAGCACTAAGTATACAGCGCAAAGAACTTACAGAACTTTCATCAAAGTCATAGATGATGACTTCCATGACGTACAAATCGTCCATTTTTGTTTGTTTTAATGAGATATATAAAACGGTTAAATAAAAAGAATTTGTAATTGGGCTTCAATTTCCTATTGGGTATTAAATTTATTATTATTATTAGAAAAAAAGGATTTATTTATATGGTCACAGTTATTTAAATAAATTAAATAAAAAGAATTTGAAAATAATTAATAAATTATTTCCTCTTTTCGATTCAAAATTTGTTAATTATATTCAAATAATTTTTATTTAATTTACACTAAACATAGTTTAAGCTAATCAACACACTCGGAACATTAAATTAATTCTCCCTCCGTCTCCCTCTCTTTTGTTTCTTGTTCTTGCCCTCTGGTGAAAACCCCATAGTTAATCACTCCCTTTTCCGCTCAGCCCCCTTTCACGGTCCCAAAAATTAAACGAGGCTCCGTTTCTGCGATTAGCGCGCCGAGTTGTCGGACGATTAGCGAGATTTGATTAAGTCCACCCCCTTGCGGCGCTCACCCCTTTTACGCACGTATGCGCCGGACGTGCCGGCGTTAATATTTAACGCCGTAATTCCCGCTTGTAATTACCGAACGCAACGTAACGAGGATTTCTGCAAGCGCAAATAGTTTCGCTGTGCGGATGGACGGAAGGGAAAAGGGAGGATGATGGTTGAAATTTCTCTAAATCCTGAAATTTAAATGAAAATTATGAGGAATTGTGTTGTTTTTATTTATTTTTTTGTTGATATAAATAATATTTCAGAAATTTTAATAATAATAAAAGTGAAAAGCGACGATGATGTTGAAATTTCTATAAATCCTGAAATTTAAATGAAAATTATGAGGAATTGTGTTGTTTTTATTTTTTTTTGTTGATATAAATAATATTTCAGAAATTTTAATAATAATAAAAGTGAAAAGCGACGATGATGTTGAAATTTCTATAAATCCTGAAATTTAAATGAAAATGATCAGGAATTGTGTTGTTTTTAATTTTTTTTGATATAAATAATATTTAAGAAATTTTAATAATAATAAAAAAAGTGAAAAGCGACGATGATGTTAAAATTTCTCTAAATCCTGAAATTTAAATGAAAATTATGAGGATTTGTGTTGTTTTTATTTTTTTGTTGATATAAATACTTCAGAAATTTTAATATTTTCTATAAATCCTGAATCTCTCACTTTATTGCAGGATTCAAAGAAATTTATGAGAAATTGTGTTTTTTTTTTGAAATAAATAAAATTTCTGAATCTCAAAACATCAAATAAAATTTTATTTATATAAAAAAAAACACAATTTCTCATAAATTTCTCTGAATCCTGTAATAGAGAGTGAGATTCAGGATTTATAGAAATTTTAACATCATCGTCTCTTTTCACTTTTATTATTATATTAAATAAAAATGATTTGAAAATAATTAATTAATTATTTTCACATTTAGCTCTGTGACCAAGTGAATGAATAATACTCTTTTCTATTTATTATTATTATCATTATTATTATTATTATAATCATAACCCTTTTACCGCACAGGGTGTCGAGTATTTCACTTTTTTTTAAATTTTAATTAATTCTAAAGAGTTGGGTAAAAATAACAAAACTTCAGGATGCTGCCCAAGGGATGAGGGGTGTATCAAAGATACAATTTCAGCAGTAACCAACCACCTGGAATCTTATTATCAATGTTATGCAGATAAATCAAATCTGCAGATTTTTTTCACATTTTTTTTAATTCAAATTAAATCTGAAGAAATGTTGCGAAAATTACAAAATTTCAGGATGATGTCTAGGGAGTGGGAGGGAGTGCCAGGAATACAATTTCAGCACTAACCAATCACCAGGGATGTTATTAAAAGATTTATGCAGTTAAATCAATCCTGCAAATTTTTTTTTTATTTTTCACATTTTTTTAAAAAAAATCGAATTAAATCTGAGGAATTTGGGAGGAAATAACAAAATTTCAGGATGCTGTCTAGGGAGTGGGGGGAGTGCCAGGAATACAATTCCAGCACTAACCAACCACCTGCGATCTTATTAACAGATTAATGCAGTTAAATCAATCCTGCAACGTTTTTTTTATTTTTCACATTTTTTTAATTCGTATTAAATCTGAAGAAATGTTGCGAAAATTACAAAATTTCAGGATGCTGTCTATGGAGCGGGGGGTGTGCCAAGAATACAATTTCAGCACTAACCAATCACCAGTTATGTTATTAACAGATTTATGCAGTTAAATCAATCCTGCAACTTTTTTTTTATTTTTCACATTTTTTTAAAAAATTCGAATTAAATCTGAGGAATTTGGAAGGAAATAACAAAATTTCAGGATGATGTCTAGGAAGCGGGGGGTGTGCCAGGAATATAATTTCAGCACTAACCAACCACCTGGGATCTTATTAGCAGATTAATGAAGTTAAATCAATCCTGCAACGTTTTTTTATTTGTCACATTTTTTTTTAATTCGAATTAAATCTGAAGAAATGTTACGAAAATTACAAAATTTCAGGATGCTGTCTATGGAGCGGGGGGTGTGCCAGGAATACAATTTCAACACTAACCAATCGCCAGGGATGTTATTAACAGATTTATGCAGTTAAATCAATCCTGCAACGTTTTTTTTATTTTTCACATTTTTTTAATTCGAATTAAATCTGATGAATTGGGGCGAAAATTACAAAATTTCAGGATGCTGTCTAGGAAGCGGAGGGTGTGCCAGGAATACAATTTCGGCACTAACCAACCACCTGGGATCTTATTAACAGATTAATGCAGTTAAATCAATCCTGCAACGTTTTTTTTATTTTTCACATTTTTTTAAAAAATTCGAATTAAATCTGAGGAATTTGGGAGGAAATAACAAAATTTCAGGATGATGTCTAGGAAGCGGGGGGTGTGCCAGGAATATAATTTCAGCACTAACCAACCACCTGGGATCTTATTAACAGATTTATGCAGTTAAATCAATCCTGCAACGTTTTTTTTTTATTTTTCACATTTTTTTTAATTCGAATTAAATCTGATTAAATGTTGCGAAAATTACAAAATTTCAGGGTGCTGTCAATGGAGCGGGGGGTGTGCCAGAAATACAATTTCGGCACTAACCAACCACCTGGGATCTTATTAACAGATTTATGCAGTTAAATCAATCCTGCAAAGTTTTTTTTTTATTTTTCACATTTTTTTTAATTCGTATTAAATCTGAGGAATTGGAGGGAAAATTACACAATTTCAGGATGTTGTCTAGGGAGCGGGGGGTGTGCCAGGAATATAATTTCAACACTAACCAACCATCTGGAATCTTATTAACAGATTTATGCAGTTAAATTAATCCTGCAACTTTTATTTAATTTTTCACATTTTTTTTTAAATTCGAATTAAATCTGAGGAATTGGATGAATTTCAGACTACTGTAACGCGAACGGGGGGTGAGTTATGTATAAAATTTCGACCCCAACCAACATACAGCAGTTTAATCAACCCATTTTTATGGTCGAAACAATCCCGCGAACATTTTTGGAAACACACTCGCAATTTACAACCCGGTCGTAATCGTCCCTCCCCCTTCCCGCGCAATTATCCTTTAAAACGGGGTCGATCGATGTCCACGCGGCCACCATGTCGTCGTCGTCGAACAACACCTGAATAATTCACCATCCTCTTTCGCGTTTTTGCAGAACCGCTGCCAGCAGTACCAGAACACGATCAGCCGCCTCAACCAGGAGATCTTCTCGCTGCGACAGCAGGTCGAGCGCTCTTCCTGCCTCTCCGCCGAGACGACCGCGGCCGCTCAAGCGCTGCTGCTCCAGAGGCACGCCGAGGAATCCAGGAAGCAGTACGAGCGGTGCCTCGACGATGTCGCCAACCAGGTGGTGAAGGCGCTCGTCACGCAGAAAGTGAGTTGAAAACAAAAATTCCTCCAATAATTAATTAATGAAGGAAATTGCATTTAATCAACGCATTTTCATTCAAATATAATAACTTAAAAAAATAAGGAAGGGGTAATTTTTAATTTTTGCATATCTTGAAAGAGTGGAATTTGACTGTTAACTCCTGAAAATTTCAGCGCGATAGCCTTTTGTTTTATTCCATTTATGTTGTTTTGAATACTAAACACTTTTTTTTTCAGTCAACGCAATTTCGAAAAATTTCTGTCTTCAATTGCAAACTGCGGTAGGGGTAATTTTTCATTTTTGCGTATCCTGAAAGAGTGGAGTTTGATTGTTAACTCCTGAAAATTTCACAGCGATAGCCTTTTGTTTTATACCATTAATGGTGTTTTTAATACGAAGCGCCCTTTTTTTTTCAATCAACGCAATTTCGAATAATTTCCATCTTCAAGTGCGAATAACTCGAAAACTATGGAAGGGGTAACTTTTGTTTTTTGTGTATCCTGAAAGAGTGGAATGTGATTGTTAACTCCTGAAAATTTCACCGCGATAGCCGTTTGTTTTATTCCATTTATGGTGTTTTTAATACGAAGTGGCCTTTTTTTCAATCTACGCAATTTCGAATAATTTCCATCTTCAAGTGCGAATAACTCGAAAACTACGGAAGGGGTAACTTTTGTTTTTTGTGTATCCTGAAAGAGTGGAATTTGATTGTTAACTCCTGAGAATTTCACCGCGATAGCCTTTTGTTTTATACCATTAATGGTGTTTTTAATACGAAGCGCCCTTTTTTCAATCAAGACAATTTTCGAGCAAAGCCTGTCTTCAAGTGCAAATAACTCAAAAACTGTGGATGGCGAAAAATTTATTTATTCTTGCATAACCTTACTTAACAACCCTTCAAACTCGCAGAAAAAAAATCCGTTAATTTTTTCAGGGTTTAAAGGAAGAAGTGGCTTCCCTGAATTGGCGGATACAGGAGCTGGAATCTCAAAACGAGGCGCTGACGTCGATGCTGGTGCACCAGTTGCGCGGGGAGTCCCCCCAGGAGGACAGGCCGACCAGCACGACGGACTCCCCGCTGTCGTCGAAATGCGCCCCGGAGGACTGCACCGCTGGAGGCGGCGTCGGCGAAGCGACTGCCGAAGACAACACCTCCGCGGACGCGTCCCCTTCGAATTTGACCGCGAAGAACAGCGTTAGCTTTAAACATTGCAATTCTTTCAATTCGGACGTGCTGGACTCCGCCTCGAGTCCGCCTTCTTCGAGGGAAGCGGAGGACGAGGAGGACGCGGGGGCCGAGAACGATCCGCTCGCCGGGGATAAGTCGATTTCGAAAATAGAGAAGCATTTGTCCGCCGATGAAATTTTAGGTGAGTCGTTAAATTTATTTAAGGCCTGTTAGTTTTACACTAAAAATATTTTTCAGATACAAGACTGTCGTTAGAAGATAAGAAAAGGCACCAAGTGCTGACGAAACTCTGGACTGAACTGAAGGGCACGGAAGTGACGCCCAAGAGGCTTATCGAGGCTCTGAGCGCCGTCGATTCGGCGCTGCGAGTCCCTCCGCAGCGTCCCGTCTCCCTGAACCTGCAGCTCCCCATCCTGCAGGCGGCCAAATACAGGCGGTCGAGGCCCGTCCTGGGTAATGTCCCATTTAAAACTAATTTATCAACTATGCTCAATTAATTAATCCGTGTTTACAAACATAATCGTCTAAGCTTTCGCTTTTCTTTTCTCTTCCGTTCGTAAGGTCCCTTCAAGATGCAATTGTTTCTTCTAGCGCAATCGGCGTCGAAGAGCGAGGAGGAGACGGGGAACGAGTCGCCGGAGAGCGGGAATCGCGACGAGGGATATTCCACGATGTCCTCGGACGTGCAGGCGGAGGTTACGCGCGGGGGCGCCGGCGAGGGGGCCACCGCGGCCCCCGCGCGCCCGCCCGCCCAATTGGAGGATCTGAAAGAGGCTACTGATGAGACTGAATCGGCCGAAACGAGGCTACCGACTGCGGGAGAGAACAATAACATGGACCCCGACGTACTCTACATTCCCATTAATTTATTAAATTTAAAATCAAGGTAATAAAATTAATTATCTACTCAAAGATGGTTTGCAATATTTTTTTTTTTCTGAATTATTTGTATTCATAATCAATTTAGATTTTTTAGTAACAAACTCTGGCTTATTCATGAAAAAATGTACAGAAAATGTTTACTAATCTTTAGAAATAAGTAAAAACAATCAGCCTCAACAATGGGCTTTCAATGGGAAAATTCTTGCCGTCAAACCTTAATCATGAGTTAGTGGCTGTCAAACGACAGCCTTTAATTACTTGATTATGTGAGGGGAAATGAATAATTGTCGCAATTAGAATTCAATGAGCTCATTTTTGTAAGTTGTAAGAAATTATTAAATTCATGAAAGCAATAAAAGCAAGATTTTTCCGAGAGTTTCGTTTGACAGCAGCCAACTGTCAATGATCAACTCATCAATAAGAGTCGGCAGCTGTCAAACGAAACTCTCGAAAATTCTTGCCGTCAACTGTCAGTGATGAGTTGGCGGATGTCAAACGAAATACTCGAAAATTCTTGCTGTCAAATAAGACTCTCAAAAAATCTTGCTTTTACGATTCACAAATATCCCACGGCAGATTATTTGTTACAGTTTTCTGATTATTTTGCGAGAATTCTCGATGGTTATTGCTTTTTGTTATTGAGTTTCGAGATTCATCTTTAGATATCAGTAGATATTTGTAGGTTAAAAAGAGGCATCGAACAATCTATTTAAATTTGTGTTAGGTAAGCTACTAGATACTGTGTTAAGCAAAATAGAGGCATCTGATGGACTACTAGATATTGTATTGGGTAATTATAGAGGCAATTCATAGGTTACTTGATTTTGGGTGTGGGAAACTCATTCGTTTCTAGATACCATTTTAAGGAAAATAGTGGGATCTAGTAGACTATTAGACATTGTGTTAAATAATTGTAGAAGCACCATAATAATTGGGAGATAACGCAAGCGCCATCTATTATTATTAAAATATAGAGGTGATTCATAGGTTACTAGATAACACGTTAGGTATAATATAGGAAACTCATAGTCTATGTTAAGCAAAATAGAGTCATCTTACTAAACGTTGTTTTGGGTAATTATAGAGGCAATTCATAGGTTGCTAGATACTGTGTCATATACAATAAATAAATAGGCTACTAGATATTGTGGAAGATAATATAGAGACAATGAATAGCTTACTTGATTTTGTGTTGGGTAAAATGTAGGAAATTCATAGGTTACTAGATATGTGTTAAGCAAAATAGTGGCAACTATTACATATTGTGTTGGGTAATTCATAGGTTACTAAATATTGCGTCATGTACAATAAATAAATCGAATAGGCTACTAGATATTAAGTTAGGTAATTATAGAAGTACCATAATAATTGGGAGATATCGCAAGCGCCATCTATTATTATTAAATTATAGAGGTGATTCATAGGTTACTAGATAACACGCTAGGTATAATATAGGAAACTCATAGGCTACTAGATACTGCGTTAAGCAAAATAGAGGCATCTTACTAAACGTTGTTTTGGGTAATTATAGAGGCAATTCATAGGTTACTAGATATTGTGTTGGGTAATTCATAAGTTACTAAATATTGCGTGTATAATAAATAAATCGAATAGGCTACTAGATATTAAGTTAGGTAATTATAGAAGTACCATAATAATTGGGAGATATCACAAGCGCCATCTATTATTATTAAATCATAGAGTTAATTCGTAGGTTACTAGATGTTACGTTGTGGTTGTTGTAGGAATAGTTTCCCACCTGGAAAGGAACTCCTCCCCTTCCAGCACATAATGCGCAGTTTCTCGGACTCCCACCTGTGCATCAAGATCACGGCGGCGGCGACGCCGTGCCGGACGACCAGCTCGCCGATATCGAGCAGCCCGAGCGTCCTCCTGCTGGACATCACCGAGAAGAACCCGCTGAGGAGGGCCAGGGCGACGGCCAGCCTGCTCGGTGCGTACCATTTAACAAAACCAAACCAACGCTCGCGTCTAACCTTTCCAACAACGACAGCTTCCACGCAGCACCAGGGGGACTCCCCGCCGAACGGATGGAGCGGCGACGAGAGGCTCGAGTGCCCCGCTTGGGACGCCGAGTATATTCAGCACTGGCTGCGGCTCGACGAGTCCCGCTCGACGCTCCAGCAACAGCACCGGGATTTACTCGAGCTGGAATACGACCGAGCGGAATTGGAGGATTGGAGCTTGAGTCTATCGAGCGACGACGTGCGGGAGCACTGGAAGAAACCAGACGCTTTAGCGGTGACTCCAGGACAAATCTCCCTCTCCACTTTGCCTAGCATCCAAGAAAACAACGCGCTGGAACTCGAGGAGGACGCAAGTGAGTGCCTGTGGAACGGCTCGAGTTACATGGTGGACCAGGAGGGGCACGAAATCGTGGCGCTTTTAATGGATGCCGGGCAGGGGGGAGAGAAGCAGTGGCCTTACGCTGTTAACTACCATCTGAACTTGAACAACTCCCCGGATAACAGCTGGTCGAGCGGGGCTTCCGATTACTGCAACTCCCACGAGCAGGAGACTTGCTCGAAACGCTCATCGGCGGCGTTGAGCGGTTGCAGTGACGACACTTCAGAGCTGCCGCTGGTCGGAACTGATTTCACGCGGGATTTTTATAGGTTTGTAGTCTAATTTTTCAATCCAACTCTTTTTCACAGCACAAATACTGCTAATTGTAGTATTTCTCATGTTTTGTTTGATACACAGCGATTTCGGTCTACCGGACCTCATCAAACCAGTGTTCCATATACCTTGGATGTTTTACAGTGCTTGTAAACACTAATATAATGAAACGCAAATTGTAACAATTATGCAACAGATGGCGCTTTGCGCTATTGTTACAGCTTCTCTTTTATATCATTCGTTTCAAAAATTTTAATAGCCCTAAGAAACCGGAAATGATTTTTTTTTTCGTGAAAAATAATTATTTTAAAATTAAAATTAAATTTAATTTTTTTTCGTGAAAAATAATAATAAATTTAAATTATATTTATTTTAAGTTTCACGTCCTGTCTAACAGTTGTTAGAAACACTGAACAAAAAAATTCACAAAGAATCTTGATTATGCTTACATTTCCGTTCGTCGCAGAAAATTAACATGAGTTAAAATGTGGTAAAAATTTCACGTCCTTTCTAACAGTCGTTAGAAATAGCCCTAAGAAACCGGAAATGATTTTTTTCGTGAAAAATAATTATTTTAAATTTAAAATTAAATTAATTTTTTTTTTTCGTGAAAAATAATTATTTTAAATTTAAAATTAAAATTATTTAATAAATAAATTTTAAATTTAAATTTAATTTTAAATTTAAAATAATTATTTTTCACGAAAAAAAAAATCATTTCCGGTTTCTTAGAGCTATTTCTAACAACTGTTAGAAAGGACGTGAAATTTTTACCACATTTTAACTCATGTTAATTTTCTGCGACGAACGGAAATGTAAGCATAATCAAGAGTCTTTGTGAATTTTTTTGTTCAGATTCTTTTTCGGAAAGAAACAAAATCATTAAATTTGTAATATTTTCCAAAAAAAAAAAGTGAAAAAATCCGAAACTCGCGGAATAATTTCAAAATACACCAAAATGTCCCCAATGATTAAGAGCATCAACTGTACAAATATAGGAATTGTGAAACAAATAGTTTTCGTACAGTACTTGAGTAAAATGGACGTTTGAAAAACGAGCGATAAAATTGTTCAACTTTAGGATTTTTTGTAAGCAAGAACAAAACATTCACTTCAACAATATTCTGTGAAAAATACAGATGAATCCTTCTCGAATCATATACTTCAAGCCCAAATACGCTATCTCTTCTGTAAAGAAAAATATCTCGGTTTAATCAACATCGGGTCCAAAAGCGACTTTCGCCGCGTCGAGCTTAAACCGTTTCCATAAGACTCCATGTAAATTGGACGCATCAATTGAAATTATTTCTTTTTTTGTGCTTTCACGAGCACTTTCCGTGTATATTTGGATCGACAGGGCAAGTCGTAAAGGGAAATCGCGGAAATTTCACCGCGCCCTTGTTGTGCAGTTTTTTTTTTTATTGATTGTTTTGTCGATGAAAATGGACGCAGTGCAATTTCCACCCTTGTTAATCGGCTTGCTTTGCCGATCCAAAACAATTAACATCGCAAATACAAAATGCGCATTGTGATTATTGCTCGAATCGATGAAAGTGAGCACCGCAAGGGCGGAAATGTCATTGGAAATACGGAAAGTACGACGTTCGTGCGAAAATAATGGATCACTAGTAAATTATGAAGCATAAAAATGTAGTATTTTTTTTACTGCTAACCCATGGGATTGATCGCTTGTTGTGAATGTTTGTACTAAATGAGTTACGTTATAACAATATCTTCGAAATCCTGGTTTGAATTCATTTTAATTGAGCGTTAAACGTCAAAATGACGTTGATCGGGGCGTGTCTGTTGTTCCTTTTCGATGTGTGCAAATTCTCTTACCTTTTATCTAAAATGCAATCGTTGGTCGGCAGATTGGTGAAATTCGAGAGCACGAAGAGCCTGGCGTCGACGTCTTCGCGCAGCCTAGGCGGCGCGCTCTCCGAACCCGGAGAAAACACGCGCGACGCCCTCCAAAACGTCCTCACTTTCATCGCCGAGCAGCAAAAATACGTGCAGTGCAGGGAGGTCCGCGATTCGAGACCCTGCTCTTCCGCAGAGAATGACGACAACAACACGCAGGAGTTTAACATAGAAGCCCCTTCTTCGACGGAGGAAATAATCAAGCCCCCTGTTAGTTTGGAGGATGAGAATTACGTTACGCTGAAGCAGCTTTGCAGCGAGTTTAAGGAGAATATTAAGATGCCCACGATTGCGTACGCGGAGGAGGTTTGTTTGGTGACGCCTCTGGATGTGGAGACGGAGAATTGCTCGAATATAAGCGAGCGCCCGGTGGACATCGCCAGCACTGTCAGCGTCGAGTACCAGAAGGACGATTCCAACAAAAACGAGCTGAGCGAATCGCTGACGTCCAGTCTGAGCACCCCGGATACGGTCGTTTCGAAAATTCCCCGCAGGAAAAACACGAAACTCACCGTGAACACCTCGTTGAAGTCAACCACGAGCCCGCTCGCGAGCTCCTCGCCGGAATCGAAGATACCGAAAAGCCGGATACCCCACAGGACTAAGAATAAGTTGGCAGAATCGCAGCAGCAGCAGCAACAGCATCTGATTACGTCGGAAAGGCTTCCGCAGCCGCTTTCCGGAGTGGTTAGTGAAATCATCGATGGTCCTCCGCATAGGGCTGTTAGTTTTCATGAAAGGGCCACCTCGAAGGATGTGATCGAGGAGTTGAATAGGATGATCCGGAACGGGGATGAGAGCCAGGAGAATTTGGACGTGGCGGGGAATAGGCTGGACGAGGGTTGCAGGCCGACGGGGTGGATTCACGTGGAAAACGACGTCGATTTAGATGATCCCAAGGTAAATAGCATCGATTTCGCTACATTAATATTTAATATTAACAATTGAAAATATATTATAATAAAACACTTTGTATTAAATTCTGTTATACAAACAAAGTTTAAAAAGTGTTTTATTATAACCTTGCACAATGTATAACGAAGTAGAAGCCTCAGTGATCAGTAATAGAAAATAGATCTATCGATATAGAAATATGCAGATATCCGTTGGACATTTTGGTTCCGGATAAAATTGTTAATTCATAATTATAATTTAATTGGCCGAAATGGTAAACCTATTTTTTTTTTTTCATATTTTATTTCATTGCTGTAAATGTGTTATTGTTTCTTTAGACTCGTGCGAGTTTACTGGACGTGATGATGGCCTCCGTTTCGAGCGATTCCTCGCCGACGAGCTCCTGCGGCGGCAGCATCAGCAGCGAGTCGGCCGAAGAACCGCCCGCCTACGAGCAGCTCCACAGGATCCACCGATTCCACCGGCAGAAAAAAGGTGAGATTCTAATTTCCCCCCTTCTCATTGTTTTCTTTTATTCTTTAAAAAATCACCCACTTTGTTTTCTCATTCAATCTCTCTCGACTTGTTATTTATCCACGCACCTTCTCCACATTGATTCTTTTTCTCTCTCTCAAGATTTCCACCTGAAATCAAAACTAACAATTTCCTCGCAGGCATCACTGATTTATCAAGGAATATACTAATTTTATCAAATACTTTTTTAGATGGCTTCAATATTAAGAGAAAAAAAACTAACCTGGTAATAATTATCAAAAGTCAAAATAACTTTAACTTGATTTTACGAAATTCTCCATTATAATTATTTAGATAAAACAATAATTTACATTTTTGTATATATTCAGGTCGGTATTCCAAAACTATTAATAATTGCATTCCCTAACGGTTCAAAGAATTGATTCAGTGTTGCTTATAACTTCAAAAAACTAATTAAATAATAGGAAATTGATTGAATACATTGCAAGCATTTTTGTACACACCATTTTCAAGCTGTATCCATGATAAGTGAGCTGTCAGTTTATTTCTGGACGTAGGTTAGGTATAACAAAATATTAGGTTATGTGCAGCATGCATTAATGAAAATAAAAAAAAAACTTTGACAGCTTATTACTGGATGTAGGTTAGATTTAACAAATTCTTACGTTATGCGCAACACGCATAACTAAAATAAAAACATTAACAGCCCATTTCTGGATGCAGGTTAGGTTTAACAAATTTTTAGGTCATGTGCAACAGGCATAACCAAAAAAAAAAAACATTGACAGCTCATTAACGGATTTAACAAATTTACTTACGTTGACAGCTCATTACTGGATGTAGGTTATATTTAATAAATTCTTAGGTTAGCACAACACGCATAACCAAAATAAACATAAAAAAACATTGACAGCTCATTTCTGTATGTAGGTTAGGTTTAACAAATTGCTAGGTTATGTGCAACAGGCATAACCAAAAAAAAAAAACATTGACAGCTCATTAACGGATTTAACAAATTTACTTAGGTTGACAGTTCATTACTGGATGTAGGTTATATTTAACAAATTCTTAGGTTATGCGCAACACGCATAACAAAAATAAAAATAAAAAAAAAACATTGACAGCTCATTTCTGGATGCAGATTAGGTTTAACAAATTGCTAGGTTATGTGCAACAGGCATAACCAAAAAAAAAACATTGACAGCTCATTAATGGATTTAACAAATTTACTTACGTTGACAGCTCATTACTGGATGTGGGTTATATTTAACAAATTCTTAGGTTATGCGCAACTCGCATAACCAAAATAAAAATAAAAAAAACATTGACAGCACATTTCTGGATCTAGGTTAGGTTTAACAAATTTTTAGGTTATGTGCAACAGGCATAACCAAAAAAAAAACATTGACAGCTCATTAACAAATTTACTTAGGTTGACAGCTCATTACTGGATGTAGGTTACATTTAATAAATTCTTAGGTTAGCACAACACGCATAACCAAAATAAAAATAAAAAAACATTGACAGCTCATTTCTGAAAGTAGGTTAGGTTTAACAAATTGCTAGGTTATGAGCAACAGGCATAACAAAAAAAAAACATTGACAGCTCATTAACGGATTTAAAAAATTTACTTAGGTTGACAGTTCATTACTGGATGTAGGTTATATTTAACATGCATAACCAAAATACTAATAAAAAAACATTGACAGCTCATTTATGTATGTAGGTTAGGTTTAACAAATTTTTAGGTTATGTGCAACAGGCATAATCAAAATCAACAACTTTGACAGCCCAATTTATTCAATCTAATGAGTTTCATTTCGTGAGGAAATTAGACATTTTCCATGATTTTTTTTTTTTCGGTTTGTTAAAATTTCTTTTAATTCCATTTTCTTCACGCGACCTGCAACTTAATCACAACCCTTTCCCCACCATTACTGATTGCAATTACAACAATAACACCGGGCATTGGCGATTGAAAATCCTTCGAAGCTTTCGCTCACTCTGTAGAATATTTTAAGTGCTTGAATAATAAAAGTGATTGGCAGAAGGACTTATGGTCGATAGCCGTTTAAGAATTAATTAATTAATTTGTGTGCGATATACTTAACCAATTATTTGTATGTTCTTGCAAAATACATTTTATTAATATATTAAATAAAAATGATTTGAAAATAATTAACAAATTATCTCCACATTTAACTCTGTGACTATTGACTTACTTACGTAAGCACGTTAAACAAAGGCACATTAAAACAACTACTTCTCGGGCAAATACCCGTGCATTTGTTTAACGTACTTACGTAAGTAAGTCAATAGTCACAGAGTTAAATGTGGAAATAATTTGTTAATTATTTTCAAATCATTTTTATTTAATATATTTAAATAACTGTGAGCAAGTGAATGAATACTGTTTTCTATTTACATTTTATTAAATTTGAATAAGAAAATTTTACTGGAAACGACCGCCCTTTTTAAAAAAAAAACTTTTAGTGGAAAAGAGCGATCGTTTCTTTTAGCTTTGTCTAACCTAAATTGATAGTTTCTTCTAGCTATGTCTAACCACAATTTAGGTTAGAAGAAACGATCGATCTTTTCCAAAAAGACGTAAAACCTATACTGTTGTTAGACAAAGCTAGAAGAAACGAAAAAAAAAATATTTTAGCGGGATCGGTTCGAGTAAATTAAAGACCACGCAAGCGCCACCTTTCGCCTAATTTCAAGTGGCTAACGTTGTGAGTAAAATTTTCAGTAAATCTTGAACGATCTTCTAATAATATTAGAATAATCGGCATGCCGAGCCAGTTACGGATTAATGTTGTTGTTGTAATATTTTCTTATTACATCCGTCTCTCCCAATCCATCCATCATTCTCACTTAGTCTTATTGCCGCTGCTTCTAACGCTTTTAACGCGCGCATAAGACCAACCGTTGTCTCAGTACGTTCAGCTTACTATTGTTATTTTTTATTTAATCCTCTCCTTCCGAAAAATATAAAATCCGCAAAACATAAAAAAATGAATTATGCAACAAACAAATATGTCCGGCGGAGTATATGCTCGGGAAGTAATTGATGTTTGTCAAAATCTTACAGTGTAAGTAATTTTTGCAGTTGGATCAAATTTTATTGATCATTGCTAGAAATGTTCCATGTCTAATTTTTTTTGATTAAATTTTGTTTTCTATGTACTTGAGAGAGTTTTTATAAGTGATAAAAAAAACCTCAGCGAGATGCCATGTGCGGCGTGGGTATTTTCCCGGGGAGTAGTTGTTTCAATAGATATTTGTTTTTAATGCATACTTCGTAAGTGTATAAATTGCAGAGGAATTGAAAAGAGAATTTTACAATATGCATTTACAAAAACAAAATATTGAATAAAATCCAAAATCTAATTGAATTACAAATTTAATTTAAAAAATATATAAACACTAGGTTATTGTTTCATTCACTACAAACAGTGAAACAATATTTATATTTTTTTAAACCAAGTTTAAATTCAGTGTTGTTTTTTTTTAATGTTTCACCGTGTGTTGGATGAGTTTACAATTAAAAGTTTATAAAATTATTTAAATTTGATTAAAATAAATATACTTACAATGATCTTTATTCAGACTACAATATTACATAAGCTTATACATACAATAATTATATTTACTCAACAAGAAAAAAAAATGTGTCTGGGCTATCGACCTGCCCTTAAATTAAGTGTTTATTTAAATTGAATCGAAATGAATGTTGTATTTTGTTGAATTTATATTTTCCTTCCTTACTCCCACTTTGAGTTTATCTGTTTTTTATTTATTTATTTCTTACTCTTATTTTTTTGTTATTTTTTTATTATTATTTAATTTGACTAAATCATTGTCATACCGAAAATCGATAATCTGGGAATAGACACAATTGTTTAATTGGAATAGTTGAAACCAATAAATTAAATTAAAAAATAATTATTAATTGTAATTTATTAAAGGAGGAAATCTTTTAATAAATTATTTGGTAAATTATTAAAGGATTATGGTGTTCAACTACCACCTATTCTAGCGCCATCATTCTATTTAATCTGGCGCTTGGATAGCTGGTGATTAAATTAAATATTGGGCAGAAGAAGGCGCTTTCTAAAAACAGCCTCTGTCGTTGGGCTTTTGTAACTTTTTTTCGTTTCAATAAATGGATTTATTACTTTGAACGCAAACACAATGCTTTTTATACCACTTAATAAATATTTCACAATATTTTATGAAGTGTTATACAAAAGTATTTTTTTCTTTATTCTAAACAGTGGTGTAGAAGGGGTTGGGGGATTAGAAAAATCAACCCTCCCCATGATATTTTAATGACTGATTAAAAAATGGTTGGGGATTGGGGGGATTGTAAAAATTAACCCTCTCCCATGATATTTTAATGACTGATTAAAAAATGGCTGGGGATTGGGAGGATTGTAAAAATTAACCCCCCCCATGATATTTTAATGACTGATTAAAAAATTTAAAAAAATTAAATAAAAATAATTAATCCTTTTTCTATTATTGAACAAATAACTTTTTAGCAACGCAACAATATTTTTCATGTTGAAGAAACATTAGTAAAATGTGTTCTCGGTGGTTTATTTTTAATTTTATGTCATAAAACAGTATTAACAGTAAGAAGTCATAACCTCCGCCCATTAAAATGTAAAATAAAAAAAAAAATGAAGCCCTTGTACATTCACGAATAAATATTAGAAAATTTCGGTATGATTTTGATTGATTCACCGCTGAACTGTTCTGAACGCAATGATTGGTTTTTCAAGCTTCCTCCACCACCATCACACAATCAAAGGCACCCTCTTCTTCTTCTTCTTCACCACGCACCACCAGCACCGGCGCCGCCAAACGCCGACGATCGATGACGGAGACGGCGGTTTAATAAATAATCAAAAACAATTTGTTGTGTGTCTCTGTGTGTGTGTGTGTGTGTCGTGTTGGCTGAGAGTCGGTTTGTTGTTGGTTCTTGCAGCGCACGCCGTGAGGCCCGACTTGGCGGTGGTGAGGGCGGGCGCCCCCGCCGTCCGGCCGTCCATCATCGGCCGCCAGGACTTCTACGTGCGGTACGGGGAGAAGGAGAGGGAGGCGGTCGCCAGTTTCGACTTCCTGGACGAGTTCGGCGGGGGAAACGGCTCGCAGAATTGCTCCATCGATGATGATGAAGAAAACGACGCTTGAATAATTACAAGGACCACGAGAATGAGGAAGAAAACAAGGATTAAAAAAAAACGACGTAATTAAAGAGGAAGTTTTAAAAGAAAGAGAGTTTAGAAAGAAAAAATTGTAATTATATTAAAAGTATTTTTCAACGCGTTTTTTTTTTATTCAATTACAAATTAGAGAAAATAATCTACAAATTATTACAAATTTCATTTGCTCCATCGATGATGAAGAAAACGACGCTTAAACAACAACAAGAACTACGAAAATTAAGAAGAAAACAAGAGTTGAATAAAGAAAAGAAACATTAAGAAAGGATAAATTATTAAAGAAAGGAAAGTAATTATTTTTTTTAAATAATCGCTCTTTTTTTTTTCAAAAGACTCGGCTTTATTTAACCACTCTATATTTCATAATAAATTAAAGACGACGCAAGCGCCACCTTTTGCCTAATTTCAAGTGGCATCGTCAACGATTTAGGTCTACAAAGTAGACAACCGAGAATCATTGTTTCGTCCACTAAATGAAGGCGAACTTGTTATTTGATTATAATTTCAACCTATCTAGAAGTCATTATCAAACATGAATGACTACTAGATAGACGAAACTGTAATCACATTTGACTATCTAGTAGTCATTCATATTTGATAAGGAATAAACGACTTCTCGTTTATTCATTAACAAATAACTTCGAAAGAGAAGTTTGTAATCGGAAATTAGGGGAAGGAATAAAGGTAATGTCTGTATTATTTTGTTGATAGGGAGGAACTTTTTGTACAAATCGTAACAATAATAAAATAATCAAAAGAAAAATTAACAAAGAGAGAATGAAGAAGAAAAAAACATATTATTGCAGAATGCAGAAATAATTAATAGAGATTATAAATAAACGTGACTGTAAAAAAAAGGATATAGAATTGCAATACTATTTTTTTTTTTATTTTTAAATATTGCGGAAAAAATGTGGGAAAAAAACTGCACCCCTAACTGTATTAATTTTCTCCCTCTTTCCACCGTTTCGTTTCAGGCCTTTCCTTATTTGGCATCCTTATCCTTGTTCCAAAAACCGAGTTAGAACTGAACTCGATTCTATTTTCTTTATAATTAAGGGTTTTCATGAAATTTTATGGGAATATTCCTTAAATCCTGCACCTTCAAAAGACAAAAACTACCCCCTCCGTAGTTTTTTTTTTCTGCAAAAAAATTAATCGTATTTTCTGTGTTTTGGAATTTTAAAAAATCACAGCTTGAATTATTTTAGGGGGATCTTAATGAAACTTTCTGGGAATATACTTTAAATCCTGCTTTTTTGGAATATGTAAAAAATAAAAAATACCCCCTCCGTAGTTTTTGATTTATTCTCAATTTTATGCGAAAAAAACAGGAATTTTAAACGAATTTTCAGTGTTTGGGAAAATCAAAAAATTACAGCTAGAATTATTTTGGGGGGATCTTAATGAAACTTTGGGGGAATATACTTTAAAACCTGTTCTTTCTGAATATGTAAAAAACAAAAAATACCCCCTCCGTAGTTTTTGAGTTATTTTCAATTTTATGCGAAAAAATCAGGAATTTTAAACGAATTTTCAGTGTTTGGGAAAATCAAAAAATCACAGCTTGAATTATTTTAGGGGGATCTTAATGAAACTTTCTGGGAATATACTTTAAAGCCTGCTCTTTCTGAATATGTAAAAAACAAAAAATACCCCCTTCGTAGTTTTTGAGTTATTTTCAATTTTATGCGAAAAACAGGAATTTTAAACGAATTTTCAGTGTTTGTGGAATTCAAAAAATCACAGCTTGAATTATTTTGGGGGGATCTTAATGAAACTTTTTGGGAATATACTATAAAGCCTGCTCTTTCTGAATATGTAAAAAACAAAAAATACCCCTTGCGTAGTTTTTGAGTTATTCTCAATTTTATGCGAAAAACAGGAATTTTAAACGAATTTTCAGTGTTTGGGAAATTCAAAAAATCACAGCTTGAATTATTTTGGGGAGATCTTAATGAAACTTTCTGGGAATATACTTTAAAGCCTGCTCTTTCTGAATATGTAAAAAACAAAAAATACCCCCTCCGTAGTTTTTGAGTTATTCTCAATTTTATGCGAAAAAAGACGATTCTTAAGCGAAGTTTCATATTTTAGGAATTTCAAAAATTACAACTTGGATTATTTTAGGAGGATCTTAATGAATCTTAAACCTTGCCTTTTCAGTATATGCAAAAAACACAGGAATAGTTCTTTCCCTCTGTTGAAAAAAAAGGCGAACCGAAATTTCACTCCTCCACTATATTAATTCTTTCCCATTTTCGAAACGTTTCGTTTCACATTTCGTCTTACCTTATTCCGCATCCTTCTGTGTTTTAAAAACGGAATTAAAACCGAACTCGAATTTTGTAATGATGGTGATAAATAAATAAGAAGAAACAAAAAAAAAAACCTAATACGAAACAGAAGATCATTTTTTTGTTTTCTGTAAAAAAAAAACAAGTGATAATAAAATGAAATCGATGGCTGAAAAAGAAGAGAAAAACAAGAAATTATTATTAATACAGAGTAGAGAGGTTGATTTTTTTTTAATTTCTTCTGTAAAGGTGATACATACAAAAAAAGATAGTTTTAAGAAGAATTATGATTAAAGTAGAAAAGTTGTTTCTTTTTTATTTAATTATTTATGTGAAGGTGATAAATACAAAAAAATTAATTAATGGATGACGCAGAAGAAATAGAGGGAAGTAATAAAAATAGCTAGCGAGTATCAATAAAACGAAGTAAACAAAATAATAAAATCGAATACTGTTGTTGGTAATATTTATGAATATTCTATGCGTAATGAACGAAACGAATTATTATTATTGTTATTGAAAAAAAAAAGAGAATAGTCACGACTTGTGATAACCTTATATTTAAACTTAAAAGTAAATATCGTATCTTAATGAATTTATTAACAAAAGAAGGAGAAACGTAAAGTTGATTGAAGTCAACAAAGCAGACGAGGAATAGTAGAAGATGATTTTAAAAACGCTGATGCTATTTAACTACTATTACGGTTATTTTTTTGTAGATAGGGTCCGGTTTATTTATTTATTCGCTTATTTAAAGAACATTTTGTACAGTTTGTGATTTTTTATTATTATTGTATTTTTTTTAATTAACGTTTCAGATGCATCGAAGGTGTTTTTTTTTTATTTGCGCGATTGAAAGTCGGAAAAAATAACATAATGCAAAAAAAAAGAAATAATAGTGATTATAAATAATTTTTTGTTTGTTTTTGAAAATAGCATATTATTGCGTAATGAAAAAAAAAAAGAAATAATAGTGATTATAAATAATTTTTTGTTTGTTTTTGAAAATAGCATATTATTGCGTAATGCAAAAAAAGAAATAATAGTGATTATAAATATTTTTTTGTTTGTTTTTGAAAATAGCATATTATTGCGTAATGCAAAAAAAATAATAGAAATTGTAAATATTTTTTTTGTTTGTTTTCGAAACGATTATATTTAACATTGTTAAATCTGGAATAAAATAAAAAGAGTGCAGAGGAAGTTAATTAATTTATATTTCGAATAATTTTCTCATTCTTCACATGGCGAAACATATTTAACTTTATATATAAAAATATATATATGGAATAATATTAATGCTTCGTTCAATTTAATTTAATTTATTCAATCAAATAGAAATCACAGTTATTTAAATAAATTTAACTCAATCAAATTTATGTGCGCTATTTTTTCTTATTTAATATTTTTTATAATATTTATAAATGGACTTCCCAAAAATAAATTATTATTAATATTTTCTTGTTACTATAAAAAAAATGCAATTATGTTTTCGACTTTCAATCGCTCGACTTTTATTCAATTAATTTTAAACAAAATAGGGAGGTGCAATTTATTTTGTATGTCTCTAGCGCAGTATTGTATTTAATTAAAACATAAATCTGTTTATATTATTATTATCAATACTATTATTATTTGTATTTTAATAATGTCTTTCTCCTGATGATTTTTGTTTCCGTTTTCATTATTTTTTTGTGCGTTTCAGGGCCGTACTATTGTCTTATCCTGGATACATGTGAACGTATGTACATTATTGCGTGTGTAGAGTGTATTTTTATATAGGCTTACCATTACATACTGTATATATAAATATATTTAGTATAATAAAAAAGAAAAACAAGAAGAAGAAAATAGAAGAAATTCATACATTTAATCTGTTTTTGTTTTATTTCTTTGAATATTCATCCCGTTTTGTTTTCGTTGTTTTTTTCTTATTTAAAAAACTTGAATTATGTTGGGGGGATCCTAATGAAATTTTGCGGAAATGAATCTTGAATTTTCTGTGTTTGGGAATTAAAAAAAAAATCATAACTTGAATTATTTTATGATAATTTTAATGAAACTTTCTGGGAATATACTTTAAATCCTGCTCTTTCAGGATGTGTAAAGAACAAAAATTACCCCCTTCGTAGTTTTCGACTGTTGTTTAATCAATGAACAGAAGAGTCGATTTCCGGCACCAGCGTCCTTTTATCCCTCCGTTGGAGGGTATGTAGGCGGAGCTCCGAAATTGATTCCAGACATGTACGACAATGAAATTAAACAAGAAACTCTGACAATGATCAATAAAATTCGATCAATCCCTATTTTCCAACTGCAACTGTTTTATTTTATTTCAATTAATAATTGTTCAAGCCGTTTCCCGAATAACACCGTTCACAATCCGTTCCACGAGTTTGAACTTTTGAATCTTCCCTGAAGACGTCTTCGGGAATTCCTCCACGACGAACAGCCTCGAGGGTATCTTGTAGTCCGAAATTTGTCCCTTGCAAAAGTTCCTCACTTCGTTTTTCGTCAAGCTTTCGCCCGGTTTCACGCGGACGCACGCGCACACTTCCTCCCCGAGACGCTCATGGGGAGAACCGACAACCTGAAGCGAAAAAATATATATTATATTTTTTTTTTCTTAATAAAATTTTTTGTTAAAATTAATTTATTAAATATATTACCCTACACCTGTAAGGGTAGAAAGGGTCGCTGAATTTAGAGGGAAAAACATTTTATACGCACCTGACATTCCAGGATTTTCGAATGGTTGCTCAGAAAGTCTTCGATTTCTTTCGGGTAGATATTCTCCCCTCCCCTGATGATCATGTCCTTGATGCGGCCGATGATTTTTCCGTAGCCTTCCTCTGAGAGCACCACCTTGTCTCTGAAAATTAAGAGCTTGCACTTTCTTAAAAAAATCGGAACTCCCTAAAATAATTCAGTTGTATTTTTTTTAAATAACACAAAAACTACGAAGGGGTCATTTTTGTTCTTTGCATTTCCTGAAAGAGCAGAATTTAAAGTATATTCCCACTAAGTTTCATTAAGAGCCCCTCAAAATACTTGTGATTTTTGAAATTCAAAAACAAAAAAAAATCTTAAAAATCGTCTTTTCTGTATTAAATTGTTAATTACTTAAAAACTACACGGGGTGTAATTTTTGTTCTTTACACATCCTGAAAGAGCAGGATTTAAAATATATTAAGACAACCCCCCCCCCCCCACACACACACACACACACACACACACGCGCAAGTTTCATTAAGATCCCCCCAAAATACTTCAAGTTATGATATATTTTTTTATTATTATTTTTTTACCTTACCCTGTTCTGAGCCATTTATCCTGCAGGATAGTCTTCGCGGTGTTTTCCTTGTCGCCGTAGTACTCGAGCATCGTCATGTAGCCGCGCACGTAGAGCTCGCCGGGGGTTCCGCAAGGCACGACGTTGCCGCCGGCGTCGACGATTTTCACCTCGACGTTGTTCCCCACGTGGCCGACCGTGTTTGCCACTTTGTTTAAATCGTCAGTCAACAGCGATTGGAAGAAGATCGCCGTACCTTCAGTCATCCCATAAAAATTCTGCCACATAGAAGAAAGAGAGAATAAATTTAGTTAACCTGGAGAAATACGTATTGTGTATTTTTAAATATTTTTAGTAGTAGCTGTGCTCTTTGAAGATATGCCAAGGAGCACAGCTATTAAAAATTGCTCATTTTGAAAAATTACTCGGTTTTATCCAACAATATTAATTATATATACAATATATGCTATCTTATAAATAAACTTGAATCAATAATTAATTATATACAAACATCTTTATTCAGACAATATGACAAAAAAAAATTACAAAATTTATTATAACAATATATGCAACTGTGTTAGTAATCTGTCATGGGCTATCGACCATAGGTCTTTCTGCTAATATTAATTATTTTATTACAAATTATTAGTAATTAATTTATTGCAGATAAATAGATTAATTAATAGTGTTGAGTAAAAATGAATAATTTTAGTAGAAACTTCATTCTAAATTTGTGACATTGCCGACTGTTTAAATTAAAAATAATTAATACCCCTTATAGTTATGTATGAGTTTAAAAGAAGGATCGTCACTCGTTCGCCGTTTTCAAGGTACGTATTTTAATGGGGATGCGCTCGTTATCAATGATTGACAACGCATGTTAGGACGAATTGGAAATACGTTTACAAAAATAATTATTGGACTAATTGGAATGCATTTTCTTCTGCGGAATTGTTTTGTTTTTCGGTTCATTAAAATTTCTCACCACGGCGTTTTTAATTCCCAAAACGTCGTACATGTCTTGGATCAATTTCGGATTCGTCGGAGCTCCGCCGACAGCCGCGATTTCCGGCACCAGCGTCCTTTTGTCCTTCTTCTGTTTATTGATTAAATCTACATACATTGTAGGAGTACCGTAAATCACATTACACCTACAAAAAAATAAATAATAAAGAACAGTGTATTAAATAACAGTCTTATCAATAACAATCAAGCCATGGGAAAGCTCGTAGTGCTAATTATTAATAATTAGTCTTGAAAAAGGAGAAGATAATTTACGACTAAGAACCCACGACTTCTTGGTCGTAATTTAATTAAATTCGTACTTACTTTTCGGACTCCAACGTTTTGATGTTTTCCTCCGGATTATAATACTGGCCGGGCAGCACCAAGGTGGTGCCGAAGTGCAGGCTGGCCAGGATGCCCGCCGTCGTGCCGAACGTGTGGAAGAAGGGCACCTGCACGAGGATCTTGTAGTGCTTTTTGTAGTACTGCAGCCGGCTGCTCGTCATCAGCGAGTTGTTCACGATGCTGAAATGCGAAATCAGGGCGGCTTTCGGATTGCCCGTGGATCCCTACAAAATAAAACGAACCAATCACAAATGAAGATTGATAATTTAAACTTGAAACAATGCTTAAGGAAGTGGAAGCCTTTGTTGACAGTATTTCTGTCTCTGTCGTTTCGTTACCGATGTGAACATAATCGTCGCTCCGGAGTCCATGGAAATTTTGTCTTGATTTCGCCTTATTGAATCTAATTCGTTCTGCGTTGCACGCTCTTCGATTTCATAAAAGTTGAATGTCCCTCTAAAAAAGTTTCAATACTTCTTAACGTCAACATAATTTTGTGGCACTTAAAAAAAAATAATTAAAAAATTATTTTAATATAAATTAAAAATTATTTATAATATTATTTTATAGTGGTGGTCTAAAATAATTATTTTGTATGGTTACATACTTTGGAGTGGACTTCTCGCTGATCACCACGACCTTTTCCAAACTCGGCACCCTCTCACTCCTCCCCCCATCGAAAATCTTCCCATCAATCCCCCCCAACACCCCGCAGAAATCGTGTTTATCCGTGCGCTCCGGACACACGACACACTTCATCCCGACCTTATTAACGCAATACTCCATCTCCTTGGAGGTGTATCCAGGATTCAGCTGGACCGCGATCAAACCCGCCCTTGAGCACGCGAAGAACGCGATTTCCCATTCCGCCGAATTGGGCGACCAAATTCCCACGCGATCGCCCTTCTGGAGGCCGAGCCTTCCGAAAGCGGCCGCGATTTTATCGACCCTTTGCAGGAGTTCGGGGAACGTGAGGGTCGTGCCGGGCTGTTTCGCGATCACGGCTGGCCTCTCGGGGAATTTTTCCGCGGATTCCTGCAGGAGATTGCCGATTGTTGAGCCCAAGAGCGGAATTTCACCTAAATGATGCTTGTAACTCCATTTCGATGAGAATCTACACAAAAAAATAAATAAATAAAAAATGCTTCAGGATTAATTTAGACTATATATATATATATATAATCGATGTCCCCTTTTACCAATTGGTGTCGGGTTAATTTAGATTATAAATTGCAAAATACTGTCAAATGTTTTTAAATAATTCCACAACATTTTTTTTCAGTCATTTGTCTAATTTATTTAATAAAAAATGTAAAAAAATTTCAGCAGGATTGATTTAACTATCTGAATCGATTATTTAGACTATTAACTACAAAATCCTTTCACTTGTTTATAAATAACACAGCATCCAACACCTTTGCGGTATTTTGAATTTATGTTATTATCACTGAAATTTTAAGATCGCACATTTCCACAACAAACAATTAAATCGCAATAAAAACAGTACAATCACTTATCTACCACTTTAGTTTGTTTACACAATCAACAATTATTAATCGCACCGTACCTGCTCGAAATTCTCACGCACCGCACTGTCCGCAAGAACATCTTTACCACTCTATTCCACTTTACTGTTATTTCTATTCACTCCAACGAAATGTGTGTTTGTTTATTTTTTTTTTTTTTTGATAATATCCTCTGCAGAAATTCGCCAAGGAATTAATGGACAGCGACGACCGCTCGTGACCGATTGATCATTTGTAAATAGATCATCGGATAAATTATCAATTCGTTTCTCAACCCGAAGGCCGATTCATTATCTTACAAGCCCGCGGCATCGAACGCGATTACGTCAGTACGTTTGGAAATACATAATTTCGGAAAATTAAATATTTAAAATAAATAAGTAGATGACTACTACTTGTAAATTCCAACAATTTTTATGTTTCCGGCTATTTAGGCCAGTAATAAATTTAAACAAACATTAAAAAAAAATTATTTCAAGGCGGAATTAAAACATTCTGTTGACGGATTCTTATTCTGCATTATTTAAACTATATTTTGGGAAAATTTGAGCTCATTTTATCCATAAATAAACTTTTTGAAAAACCAAAGGGTCCCCCCTTTGAACTTTTTCAGAACTTCAAAAATTAAAAAAAAATATTTCTAGACGGAATTCGAACAATCTGTTTACGGATTCTTATTCTGCATTATTTAAACTATATTTAGGGGAAGTTTCAGCTCATTTTATCCATAAATAAACTTTTTTCAAAATTGAGGAAAATTGAAAATGTTCAAAGGGGTACTTTGAACTTTTTCAAAAATTTCAAAAATAAAAAAAAAATATTTCCAGGCGGAATTCGAACAATCTGTTGACGGATTCTTATTCTGCATTATTTAAACTATATTTTGGGAAAATTTGAGCTCATTTTATCCATAAATAAACTTTTTGAAAAACCAAAGGGTCCCCCCTTTGAACTTTTTCAGAACTTCAAAAATTAAAAAAAAATATTTCTAGCCGGAATTCGAACAATCTGTTTACGGATTCTTATTCTGCATAATTTAAACTATATTTAGGGAAAGTTTCAGCTCATTTTATTCATAAATAAACTTTTTTCAAAAATTAGACAAAATCGAAAATGTTCAAAGAGGTTGTTCAAAGGATTGAACTTTTTCAGAACTTTAAAAATTAAAAAAAAATATTTCTAGACGGAATTCGAACAATCTGTTGACGGATTCTTATTCTGCGTTATTTAAACTATATTTTGGGAAAATTTCAGCTCATTTTATCCATAAATAAACTTTTTGAAAAACCAAAGGGTCCCCCCTTTGAACTTTTTCAGAACTTCAAAAATTAAAAAAAAATATTTCTAGCCGGAATTCGAACAATCTGTTTACGGATTCTTATTCTGCATAATTTAAACTATATTTAGGGAAAGTTTCAGCTCATTTTATTCATAAATAAACTTTTTTCAAAAATTAGACAAAATCGAAAATGTTCAAAGAGGTTGTTCAAAGGATTGAACTTTTTCAGAACTTTAAAAATTAAAAAAATATATTTCTAGACGGAATTCGAACAATCTGTTGACGGATTCTTATTCTGCATTATTTAAACTATATTTTGGGAAAATTTCAGCTCATTTTATCCATAAATAAACTTTTTGAAAAACCAAAGGGTCCCCCCTTTGAACTTTTTCAGAACTTCAAAAATTAAAAAAAAATATTTCTAGCCGGAATTCGAACAATCTGTTTACGGATTCTTATTCTGCATAATTTAAACTATATTTAGGGAAAGTTTCAGCTCATTTTATTCATAAATAAACTTTTTTCAAAAATTAGACAAAATCGAAAATGTTCAAAGAGGTTGTTCAAAGGATTGAACTTTTTCAGAACTTTAAAAATTAAAAAAAAATATTTCTAGACGGAATTCGAACAATCTGTTGACGGATTCTTATTCTGCGTTATTTAAACTATATTTTGGGAAAATTTCAGCTCATTTTATCCATAAATAAACTTTTTGAAAAACCAAAGGGTCCCCCCTTTGAACTTTTTCAGAACTTCAAAAATTAAAAAAAAATATTTCTAGCCGGAATTCGAACAATCTGTTTACGGATTCTTATTCTGCATAATTTAAACTATATTTAGGGAAAGTTTCAGCTCATTTTATTCATAAATAAACTTTTTTCAAAAATTAGACAAAATCGAAAATGTTCAAAGAGGTTGTTCAAAGGATTGAACTTTTTCAGAACTTTAAAAATTAAAAAAATATATTTCTAGACGGAATTCGAACAATCTGTTGACGGATTCTTATTCTGCATTATTTAAACTATATTTTGGGAAAATTTCAGCTCATTTTATCCATAAATAAACTTTTTGAAAAACCAAAGGGTCCCCCCTTTGAACTTTTTCAGAACTTCAAAAATTAAAAAAAAATATTTCTAGCCGGAATTCGAACAATCTGTTTACGGATTCTTATTCTGCATTATTTAAACTATATTTAGGGAAAGTTTCAGCTCATTTTATCCATTAATAAACTTTTTACAAAAATTGGCCAAAATCGAAAATGTTCAAAGAGGTTGTTCAAAGGATTGAACTTTTTCAGAACTTTAAAAATTAAAAAAAAAAATATTTCTAGACGGAATTCGAACAATCTGTTGACGGATTCTTATTCTGCATTATTTAAACTATATTTTGGGAAAATTTCAGCTCATTTTATCCATAAATAAACTTTTTGAAAAACCAAAGGGTCCCCCCTTTGAACTTTTTCAGAACTTCAAAAATTAAAAAAAAATATTTCTAGACGGAATTCGAACAATCTGTTGACGGATTCTTATTCTGCACTATTTAAACTATATTTTGGGAAAGTTTCAGCTCATTTTATCCATAAATAAACTTTTTGAAAAACCAAAGGGTCCCCCCTTTGAACTTTTTCAGAACTTCAAAAATTAAAAAAAAATATTTCTAGACGGAATTCGAACAATCTGTTGACGGATTCTTATTCTGCATTATTTAAACTATATTTGGGGAAAGTTTCAGCTCATTTTATCCATAAATAAACTTTTTTCAAAAATTGGCCAAAATCGAAAATGTTCAAAGAGGTTGTTCAAAGTATTGAACTTTTTCAGAACTTTAAAAATTAAAAAAAAATATTTCTAGACGGAATTCGAACAATCTGTTGACGGATTCTTATTCTGCATTATTTAAACTATATTTTGGGAAAATTTCAGCTCATTTTATCCATAAATAAACTTTTTGAAAAACCAAAGGGTCCCCCCTTTGAACTTTTTCAGAATTTCAAAAATTAAAAAAAAATACTTCTAGCCGGAATTCGAACAATCTGTTGACGGATTCTTATTCTGCACTATTTAAACTATATTTTGGGAAAGTTTCAGCTCATTTTATCCATAAATAAACTTTTTTCAAAAATTGGCCAAAATCGAAAATGTTCAAAGAGGTTGTTCAAAGTATTGAACTTTTTCAGAACTTTAAAAATTAAAAAAAAATATTTCTAGACGGAATTCGAACAATCTGTTGACGGATTCTTATTCTGCATTATTTAAACTATATTTTGGGAAAATTTCAGCTCATTTTATCCATAAATAAACTTTTTGAAAAACCAAAGGGTCCCCCCTTTGAACTTTATCAGAATTTCAAAAATTAAAAAAAAATACTTCTAGGCGGAATTCGAACAATCTGTTGACGGATTCTTATTCTGCACTATTTAAACTATATTTTGGGAAAGTTTCAGCTCATTTTATCCATAAATAAACTTTTTTCAAAAATTGGCCAAAATCGAAAATGTTCAAAGAGGTTGTTCAAAGTATTGAACTTTTTCAGAACTTTAAAAATTAAAAAAAAATATTTCTAGACGGAATTCGAACAATCTGTTGACGGATTCTTATTCTGCATTATTTAAACTATATTTTGGGAAAATTTCAGCTCATTTTATCCATAAATAAACTTTTTGAAAAACCAAAGGGTCCCCCCTTTGAACTTTTTCAGAATTTCAAAAATTAAAAAAAAATACTTCTAGGCGGAATTCGAACAATCTGTTGACGGATTCTTATTCTGCACTATTTAAACTATATTTTGGGAAAGTTTCAGCTCATTTTATCCATAAATAAACTTTTTTCAAAAATTGCCCAAAATCGAAAATGTTCAAAGAGGTTGTTCAAAGTATTGAACTTTTTCAGAACTTTAAAAATTAAAAAAAAATATTTCTAGACGGAATTCGAACAATCTGTTGACGGATTCTTATTCTGCATTATTTAAACCATATTTTGGGAAAATTTGAGCTCATTTTATCCATAAATAAACTTTTTGAAAAACCAAAGGGTCCCCCCTTTGAACTTTTTCAGAACTTCAAAAATTAAAAAAAAATATTTCTAGGTTGAATTCAAACAATCTGTTGACGGATTCTTATTCTGCATTATTTAAACTATATTTAGGGAAAGTTTCAGCTCATTTTATCCATAAATAAACTTTTTTCAAAAATTAGCCAAAATCGAAAATGTTCAAAGAGGTTGTTCAAAAGATTGAACTTTTTCAGAACTTTAAAAATTAAAAAAAAAAATTTCTAGCCGGAATTCGAACAATCTGTTTACGGATTCTTATTCTGCATTATTTAAACTATATTTTGGGAAAATTTCAGCTCATTTTATCCATAAATAAACTTTTTGAAAAACCAAAGGGTCCCCCCTTTGAACTTTTTCAGAACTTCAAAAATTAAAAAAAAATATTTCTAGGCGGAATTCGAACAATCTCTTGGCGGATTCTTATTCTGCATTATTTAAACTATCTCTACACAAAGTTTCAACCTAATTGAGCCAATAATAAAATTTTGACAAAAGTTGTAAGAGATAGCCATTGTGACCACAAATTCTAGGATTTATAAAGGAGAAGTAGCAATAATAACAAAAAGAATTTAAAACAGCTTGCTTTTATTAAAAAAATCAATCAAATTATTAACATTTAGTTAGTTCAGTCTCTTCATTATCCATTAACCAAAATCTTCTTCTAACTCTTCCTGGAAATGCGACTCTCCCCAATTGTAAGTATGTAAACGGAGACACCTCCCTTCAATCTCCCCGATCCAGTGCTTCTGCAATTTGATGATGGGTTCTTGAAACTTCCTAGGAGTGTTTTTGCCAATTTTGTTGTTTGCACGAACCATTCCACTGGATTGTGTTCTTGACTTTTGCTCCAGAGCTCCATGAGAAGCCGTTCTCGTCAACTTGCTTGTCGGCTCAAACTGAATTCCAATTAACTTGCACCTAAATGAATATCAAAGTAAAAGTCTTTCATTAGCGCAATTTAATATAATTTCTAACGATATAATTTTTTAACCAACCCCAATACACAAATTACACTCGTCAATGAATTTAAACTGGTTCTAGCGTGCAAACTTCAACTTGACAAGGGCAAAAAAGTCGAGATTCAGTGGAAAATTTTCAGTTCGCAGAAAGGTGAGTGATTTTTAGTTTAATTGTAATTTAAATTCATATAATGGTACCCCGACACCAATTGGTAAAAGAGGACATCGATTATATATATATATTTATATAATGGGCAATTCTTTTTTGCCGTAAATATATTTTTGAGTATCCTATGCGATTCACCGAGTTTAAAAAAATAAATAAAGAATAAGAGGGCCTGATCCATATATACAGAGAGCTTTTTTTTATCAGTATACATTTCCCCTATGTATACCTGCAAAATACGCGAGTCAAATGCATTAATGTATGTGTGTTTAGTTGCCTATAACAAGCAACTTAACACACATATGCCAAATAAGCAACTAAACATACAAACATTAATCGGTTCAATGCGTTTGACTCGCATTTATTGCAGGTATACATAGGGGAAATGTATACTGATAAAAAAAACCTCTCTGTATATTTGCATACAAACTGTCGATAGTTTGTACACGAACCTATTTCCTAAGCTGCAAACCCTTATAAGGTTTGAAACTTGGGAAATTATATTCTAACATTATATTTAATATTTCACTTACAGAAATATAGTGAACTAAAAATAATGGAGTCTAATATTTCTAGTTCACAATTTTTTTATGTATGTGAAACGTTTAAAAAAGTGAACCAAAAATAATGGGGTCCATTATTTCCAGTTCACCATTTTTTTCCAAATGAAATTAATCATAACAGTTAGTAAATGTATATATTTTACAGAAAAAGTACACATGCAAATAAATTAAACTGTTCTGGGCAAAATAATTCATTTTTTTATTAAAGACATTCTTTCAACACAATTTAAAGGTGCAAATCAACTTTTGGATTAACAAAGAGCGTTATGTTGCATGCATTTTCAATTCTTCTTTGGATTGTTTCGCGTTTTACGCAGATAACGATGACTCGCGTTTATATTTATTCGTAAGCGCTAAAAATTTCAAAAATAATACAGGAATACAACGCCTGGCTTACACCATCAAAATCTCGAAAATTCACACAAATTTTCTCCGCAAAAATTACGATTTTTATTAAAGATTGTTTGGTATTAAATTTAAGCCGTAAATAAAAGTGAAATTAATAGAACTGTTTTTAAAATAAAGCTTGAATTAATTAAAAATTCAGGCTTATTTATTTGTAGCGGTTGCAACGGGTTTTAAATGACATTTTATAAATAGAGTGAAGTTGTTGCTAAAGCCCGCTTCACACTGTCGATCGTACGAAATTGCTGCTGTTAAAATATTGTTTTCCGTTTGGTTTATTTGGATCCACTCTTTGATTAATTATTTAAAATCCCCTCTTAAATGACCCTAATTAATTTCCTTTCGTTTTATCCAACTGTAAGTATCTAATTATACAAATTAAACATTGCGGCTGTGTAATTCCGCCCGCAGCGTTTGACGTTAGCCCGCTTCGGTTCCATGACAGTGCTATTTGTTCCAGAGTGTCGAGAGCGAGTTCGTGCAAACGGGATAAAAGGAGAGTTTTGGTTAATTTACGAAGAGTGAAAAGACTGGAAAGTGTTGAAAAATGGCCGGTGCAATGATGTTCGAGCGGGCGCAATCGGTCTCTGATCGAAAGCGCGAGACCGATCTGGAGCTTCTCAATAAGATAAAGCGCGGCGAAGATATCGAGGATAACGAGGAGGAGATTAAGAACAAGGAGCAGGATATTCTGAATCTGGGGGAGAGGTATAAGAAGGAGGGTAAGGCGAAGGAGCTGGCGGATTTGATTAAGGCGACGAGGCCGTTTCTGAGCTTGATCAGCAAGGCGAAGGCTGCGAAGCTGGTTAGGTCTTTAGTGGATTTCTTTTTGGATTTGGAAGCGGGGATCGGGATCGAGGTGCAGTTGTGTATAGAATGCATCGAATGGGCGAAGGAGGAGAGGAGGACTTTCCTTAGGCAGTCGCTCGAGGCGCGCTTGATCGCTTTGTATTTCGACACGGGGATGTTTTCTGAAGCCTTGCAGCTCGGCTCAACGTTGCTTAAAGAATTAAAAAAATTAGACGATAAAAATTTGCTAGTTGAAGTCCAATTACTGGAGAGCAAAACGTATCATGCTTTGAGTAATCTCCCTAAAGCCCGTGCTGCTTTAACTTCGGCGCGCACGACTGCAAATGCGATTTATTGCCCCCCGAAAATGCAAGCCTCTCTGGATCTACAATCCGGGATTCTCCACGCCGCCGACGAAAAAGACTTCAAGACTGCCTACTCGTACTTTTACGAGGCTTTCGAGGGCTTCGACAGCGTCGAATCCCCGAAGGCCCTCACCGCTCTCAAATACATGCTCCTATCGAAAATCATGCTGAACAACCCCGAGGACGTCCAGCAGATCGTCAGTGGAAAACTCGCGATTAAGTACGCGGGGAAAGACATAGACGCGATGAAGGCCGTCGCGCAAGCATCCCACAAACGCTCCCTCGCTGACTTCCAGCAAGCTGTTAAACAATTCAAGCACGAGCTCGAGGACGACGTCATTGTCCGCGCTCATCTGGGCACCCTCTACGACAACATGCTCGAGCAGAACTTGTGCAGGATCATTGAGCCATATTCGCGCGTCCAGGTCGACTACATCGCCAGGACGATTAAGCTACCGATGCCGCAAGTCGAGAAGAAACTCTCCCAGATGATCCTCGACGCTAAATTCCACGGGATTTTGGACCAAGGAGAGGGTGGGTTTGAAAATAATCGCATGAATAACTTCACCAAATAAACAAAACAATTATTCTCCTTTATAAAATTTATATTAATCAAACGTCTCAATATAAAGAAATACTCAGATAAAAATTAATTTATTTACTCAACTATTTGTAACAAACACCCAAAAATGTACTCGTAAATAACAGAATTTATTTTTATAGGAGTCCTCATTGTATTCGAGGAAACGCCAGTGGACAAAACGTACGAGATGGCCCTAGAGACGATCCAGAGCATGAGCAAAGTGGTAGACACGCTATATCAAAAAGCCAAGAAGCTGTCATAGGGCGGGTAGTTAGATATCTAATATTATTGATAATATATATTATAAATACTTTCTTCTCCCCCTCTCCAAATTCGGTTTGTTTAAATGCGACAATTTTTGTATACAAAAAAATAACAAATGTTTTCGATACTCGGCAGGAATCAAACTGAATGGAAATAAAACAAACAAGAAAAATAAGGATTATTTATAATGTGTGGATTAATTCGGTTATGTTAAATTTATTAATTCCTTACATAATAAAAAGAATTCTATTTAATTTCACTTATTACTAAATATTTTTTCGAATTATTTTAATGATTTAAAATGAAATAAAGTAGAAAAACAGTTTTCTTTTTTTAATGGTGATTAATGAAGTATAAAGAAATACATGCCTCGGTAATTAGTTAATTAAAACCATTATTCAGTTTGGAGTTATTGTCGAATGAATGAATCGATGCGCCCCCTCCTCTTTTGTCAGTTCACTAATCAAGTTTTCAGTTTTGTACGGACTAACATAGTTTTTATTTTACAATATTCGGCAGTGATGTGTATTTTCATAAAAAGATCGATGCAAATAAATAAATGAAAAAAATTATTGTAAAAAAAAGTTGAATAAAAATTTTTAATCGGAACTATATTTTTTTTTTTAGTAAATAAAATCCTTTGCTTTCAATCCAATTTGTTTTGAAAAACTTCAACAATTATATTTACAAATTCAACACTTGTGTTAAGTCCGATTCACAATCGTCCGAGAACAGAACGGGATGGATGAATCGTAGGTTTTACGTGTATCCATTAACTATCGTCCTGAATCTCCTCGCGAACTTTCTACATAAAATCCATTTACGTTCCCGGGTGATTATGAATCGACAGGATATATATTCTGTTGAAAAAAATAAACACATTCTGTATGATGTTCAGTTGTTTTTCAGTTACCTACGTTTTAAAAATGCTGCCTCATCTCCATCCTCAATACTCCGATTTTGCAGCTTCCAACTCCAACAGCCTTTTCGCGGCAGCCTTGGCTTTCTTCCTTTTCGACTTGCCTGTAATAAATGGTGTGCAAAAAATGATTTCCCGAAGAAATAGAATGATCGAAGAATAAAACTCACGTTGGTTCCTAAGGGTTTTCAGAAGTTTTGGATCCAGCTTTCCTGAAATGTCACAAATATCAACGCTCGGTTCTTCCACTTCAACAAAACGTAACCGATGAGAAGTTAAACGGAACTCAAAGTAATTCAAAACTACCGTTTGGAATTTCTGAAATCACGTACTAATGCCAGAATTATGATCGGCAATGTCTAATTAATATTATGAAACTATTTTTTTTAGTGGCATTTTATGATTTCGAAAATATAATTTTTTTTTTTTTTATAAAAATCATATCCAGAGCTTTGATTTTTAATTGCATTACTATATTTGATTTTATAAGTATTTTTGAAATGCCATGACCACAAAATCGAACTTCTCATCGGTTAAAACACACACTTTAAAGTGTCTGATCTTACTTTTCACTGGCGCTGGTTTGGGCTTGAACAATCCGGGCATGTGCCCGTCGAACTCGTATTTCGGGAGGAGAATCATGGGATCGATCGGCGTCCAGGGCTTAATGTAGTCCTCCACGATTTTCCCCTCGGTTTGGTAAGTTTTGTGTAAATTGTAATCACTCGATTCCCTGAAATTAATCGAAGCGAATTTCAGTACAATACTAACATTTTTTTTTTATCAAGTAGGCTCGAACAAAAATAAACTAGGCAGTTATTTTTATCCCAGTAAGCGTCTTTCAAATTTCATTGAATCATTTTTAGTAGACGTACACATGTTAACTGCTCATATTCACAAAAATATTTATTTTTTTAATGAAAAATGATTCGATGAAATTTTAAAGAAAATAAGATTTGTTTTTAATTTCAGGCTTCACTATTATTCGAATGGTTTTTATTTTAGTGGATTTAAATATTCTTATTATTTGTTGAAGCAAAATTGCATACTCGTCTGTAACTTCTTGGTATAAAGCAATAAACGCCCCGTGCTTCGGCTCGTACTTCATGAGGTACTTTCCCGGCGAGTACTTTGTCAGTTCACTCAACAACTTGTGGAGCACCCCGATTCCCGACTGGGGCTTGTAGTTGTAGAGGGTCTGCGCCTCCATTTTCACCTTCTCGATATTCGTCGGCTCTATTGTGATGACTTCACCGGAATGATTATTCACACGCACTAAAAATAAATAAATCGAAACTTGTAGGAAATTCTGACGGTGTTGCATTCTCTTAAAACTTGAGTGTTCTTATCTATTTAAATAGTCTTAAATAAGAACTTTATCTTACCTCTATACAAATTTGAATAAGGCTTGAAGTACAACTGCGTCCACTGAATGGCCAGTTCCTTTTTTGTGAAGACAGAGCCTCCGAATGGCAATTGGTGCTCCATTTTCGGGATCACAGTTATCGCTTGCAGCGTTCCATTCTCGTTAATCTGCAACATAAAATATCGTGGGTGAATGAAAATAAATTAAAAATACTGTTTTAAAGTGTCGTCTGCTCTTTTTATATAAAAAAAAAACTCTTTTCTTAGTCAAATTGTTATGTAATGAAAAGTGGATTCTTTATAACAATCCGAGTTACACGAACTGCGTAAACATTTTCGTTCCGATTTTTATGAAATATATATAAACTTTAATGTTAATGATAATTATTTTTTTTACCTCAGAACCGTCCACTTTTCCCCTTATCAACACCCCGAACTCCCTCTTGATCCTCCTCTTCAGCAGGCAACTCGAGTCGTCTTCTTTTGGCTTCAAATTCCAGAGCTTGTAAAATCTGTTCAAAATCAATGCATGGCTCGCTTTCTTTTCACCACCAGCTTCTTTTACGCCCTCAGGATCCGCATCATTTAAATCGCTGGGTAATACTACAATATCCGTACTTTCATAACTATAAAAGATAAAATTTGTAATTTAAAAATATTATTCAAAATTAAATTTACGTTTCGAATTCAGAAAAATTAAGGCAAGAAAAAAATGTCCATCGTGATGGAATATTTCCACTTACGTGAAAGCTTCCACGCAACACAGATTCGTCTTCAACATCAGCTTCCTGCAGTTTTCGTTCAGGTGCAAAAGTGTGGGCTGGAGGTCAGGGAGGGGTTTCTCGATGTAAACAACCCTCTCAATTTTTTCTTCACCTGAAAAATTGAAAATAAACTATATAAATTTATAATAATTTTATTGAATAAAATAAAGAATGCCTTTACTATCCCTGTGTGGAATTTCTTTAATAACCACAGGAAGATCCCACTTCTGCGTGTGATCACTGAAGTTCATCAAGCGTTTCAGCGCACTGAAGGTGATCACAACATCCACTTTATGGTTTTCCAGCATCCGGTTTATGTTTTCATCTTCGGAAACTGCAAACGAGTAATTATTAATTCAAATTAAAATGCTTATTAATGTGTGTGATTTTAACTCACCCGGCAATCTAGAACTAAGAGTTGTGCTGCACTCACTTTCTGGTAAAGTCGCGTCTTTCAACATGAATTGCTCTTTCAGGGTGGGCGGCAGAAATTTTGCCACTTTGCCCTTAAAAAAAAAAGAATACTAATCATTCGAGTGTAAGAGAATGGGCCGAACATTCATTACTCGCCTAATATATATTATATGCAACATATCGGACTATAAACATTCCGATCCTCACCACATCATTACTCATCTAGTATATTCTATAAATGATACATATTTTTTGCTCGTTTTCATTATTTTCCCTTTATTAATTTTAAACTAAATAATTGCAAAAGTTTGAATCACATCCTGTTTTCATTTAGCGAATGAAAGTCCTTACCACGTCCAAAACATTCGCAGTGTGGATCATCTCGATGGGCATTTCGTCCTCGCAAGAAAACGGTAGCAAATTAACGGCTTTGTAGTAAGCGGGCTTGTCCGTAACCCTCATTACCTTTTGCAGCCTCCTTCTCGTCGCGTACAATTTAATCATTGGTTTTATCCGCAACGGTTTCTTCCCGAAATTATTCTTCCAATCAGTTTCAGCCAGGCTCAGAAATTCCTTGTTTTCGATTGCAATTTGAGATTTTGAATTCTACAAATTATAATTGAATTAAAAAAAGGGAAAACAACAGATCAATTAAATGTTTCAGAAACTGTTTTCTTGTTATTCACAATCGAAGTGGGATTTACATGCATCCATTCCCAATCACCCAGGAATGAGGCGTTTTCGTTACAATTCCTCTAAAATTGTGAATCGAAATCATAGAATCCGCAAATTTTTGTTACTTCTTTCACCCACGTTGTAAGTCTCGATATCCTTCTTCTCGTAGTAGTTTATATTCCTTCGGCCGGAAGTGAGGACTTTCAGTGCCGATATGAAAGCAGCGTGCTCCTTCTTGTTGAAACGCGACGTCTTTGCATACGCGAACTTGAACTGGGAACCGGGCACTTTTGCTAACTGATTCGGTTTAGCTCGTTCCTTGAAATCCTTCTCGATGGCGATGCAATCTTTCTTCGGTGAAAAATTCCCTTGGGGTCGAAAAATCGAGTTTAGTATGCAGTCTTTCAGCACTAACAATTATTTATGAATATAATAATATTTTCATATTATATTTAAATACAATTACAACTTCAAATCTGGCTATCAACCAGCCAATCTTTGTCATCATTTTTTAATGGTAATATTATTTGCGGATCGTAATCACTAATATAATCATATAAACTAAATGTTCGACATCACAATAAGTGGTATCAGGAATTAAGATTATATGTATATATATATAAAGTAAATGTTTTCTTTACCATCAAGATATTTATTCAGGTAAGAATCTTCGAAATCCTCTTCCGATAACTCTTCGCTCTCGTACATGGATTCCTTCCTATTAACAAACAACCGAAAGTTAATCAATTAGTAAATAAGATAATTAATATAAAATAAATGTAAATAGTCGTGATGAGAAACTCACCATTCGATTTGTTCGTACGCGTCCATTTGTAAACACTCCGAACAACTTATGAGAATTTGAAATTAAATTCGCAGCTCAGCTCTTCTTTAGAAAAATTGTAATTTCGAAGGAAATTTAAGCAAATGATAAGAGAACACGGGGTAAATAATTAAACTGTATTTCAAACGCACAATTTCTGAGGTTAACCCTATTTTCCACTGAGTTTTTTCGCTACACACATCACTTAATTCGCACTTAATTCAATAATTCAATCACTAAACTAAAATCACAACAGTTTTGTTTTGTACAATTAATTGAAACTTGCGTAAATTTTCAAACTGTATTTACAAAATGAACATTTATCATTCATTCTGTAATTTCGCTATTTTAAATGATAATTATAGGTTACAGCGCTGAATGTAGAAATCTATAAAATGGGTGAATTACAGCTGCCTATTTTTAAGTTAATTATAGAAATCTGTAAGTCTGTAAAGTACAGGTTTCTATTTTTAAGCCAATTTTTAGAAATCTGTAAGTCGGTAAGATACAGGTTTCTAATTTTAAACTAAATTTCAGAAACCTGTAAGTCGGTAAAGTACAGGTTTCTATTTTTAAGCCAATTTTTAGAAATCTGTAAGTCGGTAAGGTACAGGTTTCTAATTTTAAACTAAATTTTAGAAACCTGTAAGTCGGTGAAGTACAGATTTCTATTTTAAAATCCATTTTAGAAATCTGTAAATTAGCGAAAATACAGGTTATTATTTAACGAAATGTGTTATGAAAATGTGTTTAATTAAATTAATTTAAAAAGAAATTTGAAAATAATTAATTTATAGAATTGAATAATTAATTATTTTTATTTCAGTTACTGCAAAAAAAAACTGTAACCGAGTGAATAAATTATTAATGAGTATTTATTAAACTTGTCGCTACACTAAATTAAAAAAAAAAGAAATTGTCCGAGGTGAGACAAATTGTCTAATTTTGACATTAGTGTCATTTTACAGCACGTTCATCCTGTGGTGCATCTTTAATTTAAAATTATTACTGATCTCTGAGGCTTCTACTTCGTTATAAATTATTGTTGTTCTCATAAATAATTTAAGATCAATTAAAGGTAATAAAAAAAACAACAAATAATAAATAGTGTTTGTAAAGATGATTAATTAATTAATTTAATTTGAATTAAATTAAAGGTTTAATATTCGTTTCAAGAAAGTTTTGTTGTAGAAATATATAAATTAGTTTCGGAAGTGCCTAAAGACAGACTAAATATTAATAATCACATTTTTGTACAGTTTGTTTTAGTTTTTAAAGTTTGATTATTAAAATTGTTTATATTTAAGAATGAAAAACGAGTTAAAGATGGTTTGGAAACTTAAAAAACAAACTGGAATAATTCTTAGTTATATTATTAAAATGTACGCCTTTTTTGAATTAGATAAATATTTTTTTAAAAAAATTAATTGTTACGTATGGTATGATTTAATAATTAATATAATTCTTTATGCATAGTTTTTAATTGCACTAACAAAACATAGAATGGATTTGTTTGTCATATAAATAAGTAGACTTTAAAAGTATTTTCTTATTTCAGTGAGTTTGGGAAGATACAGTTGTAAATACAATTATTTACAACTGAATCTTCTTAAATATAATTTATATTAGTTACATGATTCGTTTATATTTGTTTTTGAATTGATGGCTTTTTTAGTCGTTCTGTATAATGTGTTTGGCAAATAGGATTGATTACAACTGAACCTTCTTAAATATGACAATTTTATATTGATAATTTGATTCTGTTATGTTTGGTTTTTTGAATTGCTGGCTTTCGGTGCAGAAGGCACGTCAATTTCATTCGTACGTATCAATGGCGCGCTCGGATAATTTTCGTCTGCGGAGAGTCGGCCGTATTTATTTGATGATTGGATTACGCGAATTAGTGACATCCTGACCCAGATGTACCGTTAAACGTATTTGCCGGATAATTTCCTTGATTGCGGACGTCAATTTATTAATTGCATATTTTTTAAACGCATTAAAGCATTAAGCCCGGAGAGCCCTTAACGAACGTCCACAATGTCCGGGACGTCCCGTCCCGTCCGCACAGCAGGAATAATTATTTCCAAGGTTGGGGACGCACGATGGGTATATTGTTTGTATTTTTAAAATTTGTTGTCGAGTTTTACTTAATTTCACCTCCTTGAAGCTGCGGCGAAAGGATAGAAGTTTTGAGCTAATGTAAAAGATATATATTTCGAAAATCAACAACAACCAACCAGCTATGGCAATAAAATAATAAATTAAACAATAAACTATAGCTAGGCCGGTCCGTTCGTCAAATGTGGTTCGTGCCGGCGGTGACGATGACGTGGTTGGCGGCCTCGACGCTCGCCATCCTCTTGGACATCGCCTCCAGTGTGACGTTGCCCCCGGACTGCTGCTTCTCCCGCTTGAAGATGAGCCGCAGGTAATAGCACGGGAAGACCACGCACTTCCCGGCTGGCTCCTCGGCGTCTATGTACACGCCGCGCACCAGCAGGGAGTTCGAGCAGCCGAGCACGATCAGCAGGATCAGGCTCACCCAGTGCGTCACCCAACAGCTCAACTCCATATTATCTTCATTAAAAAATAAATAAAAATAAAAAAATAAATAAAAAAAATAAGTACAAATACGAAAGCAAGGAGTTCGAGCGCAGCGGAGGACTATCAGGCTTACACGAGTTCCCCGAATTGCGAAAGAGAACTTATGTTATAAGATATTAGCAACCTAGGACAGCATTTTTTAATGATGTAATCTTGTCCTAGGTTGCTAAAATCAAAGGAATTAATCGCTGCAGCTTGCTTCTGGGTTCATTTGCGATGAGAGCGTTCATTACATTCCTTTCTAAAAAATATTATTATAAAGTTGAGCATTCACCTGGCAAGAAGTACAGGTTGAGGAGGTTCCAGATCCCTCTCCAGACGTTGACGGTGCCGAACAGGGAGAACAGCAGGAACACGTCCGCTACTAAGAGCCGCAGTGCGCCGTGTATCCTGTCGCACAGCCATCGCATCAGCGGCTGCAGGAGGAACGCCACCGCCACAGCCATGTAACCCAAAGCCTATTAAAAGCGCAAATCAAGTAAAAAAAAAAACAAATAAAGCGAATTTTTAATCATTTTCTGGGTTATCGACTAGTCATTCCGCAATGTCTTGAATTTATAACGAGGAAAGCAGTTATGACAGAATTAACTTGTGTAAAATTTCAGGACAGTTCAGCTTATCAGTGTGGATTTTTCTTTTTGCATCACCATAAATCCGAGACAGGGCAGAAAGACTCTATTCGACAACCCAGATTAACATAAAAATACAATTTATTAAATAAAACACTTTTTAACTTTTGTTTTATTCAACAAACTCAGAATGCATCAAGTGGAAGCTTTAACAATCGACAAAAAAAAATACAATTTTGTGAAAAACACGTAGAAATTCTGTCGCAAAAATCCTAAAAATATATTTGTAAATACCTTTCAGGATTCGTTCTTTTCATCCCATCAAACTCGATCCTAACTCGTATTATTAAATTCCAAACAATTAACCAATCCATTGCACGCACACACTCGGAATTATCCCGCAATGATGGTCTTTCTGTGTTCGACAAACTATTAAATGAAATTAAACAAACGCTCGCGCATGATAAGTTAATGTATTTCACCGCGAATCATCACTTAATGATACCTCTTATTTTTTTTTCATTATTTTCGCGTGTAGGTACATTCAAGGCGAAACGACGTTCCGCGCAATTTAAGCCGCGCTCTTTTTTTTCCCGCCGGATTCGACATTTTTTTATTTATTTCAGCAATTGCTCCGCAGCACAGACCTTACATAATCCCATAAACAACTCGATTTGTTTGAAACTTGAGCGCTGCTTTATCTTCCCAATAAATTATCCCGTAAATGCGTTTTTTTTTCACTCATTCGAAATACACGGATTTTGATTATTTTTTATACTTGAAATCGGTTTTCAGCGGGGTTTTGACTAGCTTTAAATTTTTTTCGGTTATAATTATTTGGACAAAGCAAAGATCTATGAAAGCAACGTTGAAATTCTTAAGAGGAGAAATTTGCGCTGGTACGAGATGGCGCTAAGAGAGTAATTTTGCTGATAGTAGTATTGATTATTTATTGGATTGTAGTGCCGAATAATAAAAATTGTGAGTGTAGAGAGTGTTGTTTGTTTGTTTAGACCGCGCCGATGGAATAATAGGTGAAGATTCTTTACCAATTAGACCTAAAAATATGATTTTTACATTAATGTCATGTACATATTTTATTAAATAATGGTATATATTTAATTAAACATGATTATAACATTAATGTACTAGCTGCTGACTAGCTAATTATGATAATATAATTCGAACACCGGACCTAAAAACACTGAGCTAACTAAGTGCGCCAGTGATCTCCATAAGCCGAACATTATGTTTAGAAATATATAAACGAAAAAGATTCGCTTCCGACTCAGTAAGACTTGAATCATCATTTACCGGCATTCCACATTCCTATTCAAAACATGAATCAAGAAATACAATTATATTTAAAAATGTGTATGGAAATATTTCAATAATGCCTTTCGGTACTCGGCAGAAAAACACATTACCAACTCAAGGCCGGGGCGCCGTATCGCAATTGCCGTACACGAATTCAACGTATCAAATTTAATTTCTTTTCACATGTTTTCAGAAATCATAGTATATTTTCAAGACATTACTGAAATATCACGATGCTGCCACCTATAATTAAAGGCATACTCAAAAATTACATGGCTCTTATGGAGATTTTTAAGCAACGATTAATTTTAATTATAATTTATTTTAGATCAATCTGCTTAATACAACATGTTTACAATAATCATTTCAATAAATTGAAGCAATGTGAAGAAGAAGTAATGTTTTTTGTGGAAATATTTCACGAATTCATGTGATCATTTGATAGTGTTCCAGTATTTAATTTTTATTTAATTTAAGAATGATTTCATTTTTTAAATGAAAAGTGTCAATTTACTTGCAAAGCTTTAATGTACAATATGTAAAAGTTTCAACGCTCTATTCTCATTATTGTGGAAGATTAATCGTTGTTCGTTCTTATGGCCAAATAACGACCTTAAGTAAATGGATTTTGTAGTTTGTCTATTGACAGTTTCAATCAACCGCTAATGGGTTGCTCCAACACCCGAGCCACGTCCTAGTTGAAATGTTATTCAAAGAAAGAAAGAAAAATCTCTTATAAATTTTCGATTGCAATTTTGGATACAGTAAAAATGAAGCTTCATAGATTTTTGCTCTATTCGAAATGATTGAAATCGGAAATTTAGTTTTTTCGTAATTTAGTGAAAGAAAATTTCTCTCCTGTTGTTTGAATAGTATTAAGATCGCTACATGACGTAAATATGTTTAGCAGCATTAGCTTTAAAGAAAGAAAAAAATCGATTGCAATCATTTGGACGGAGCAAAAATTTATACTTTAAACTTTTTTTTTTAGACAAAAAAATCCCCTGCTGTCGTATAAATTGGTTGTTAATATCATGTGGAATCCCCATGACAAAATCTAAAATTTAGCGATATTAATCAATATTGAATTAACTTGTTTTACCAAATGAGAAAAAAGTGTCCGATCAAAAAAATCAAACTGTAATTTTACTCAAAAACATTCCTGTACCATTTTTTTTGTGTGCTTGTTTTGTTTGCGACGGAGAAGCGATGGTAATTCGTAAATGGACGCGATTGCGTGTCGGACATGAGAACTTTGCGGAAATTGGTCATTATCTTCGCATCTTGACACACACTATGTACAAGCGCACACTCACACACAATCGCTTCTTACACATCCCGACATCATAATTTTATTACTGCGACAATAGGAAAATAAACAGAATAAAATAAAAAGAGCGTAAAAGATCGCGCGTGGAAAATTTTCGTGAGTACTCACAAGACTGGCCCACGCCGACCAGTGCTCGTTTTCCGGGAAAAGGTAAATGTCTATGAGGACCCATGCGCCCCTCCACACGAACACCACCAGGGTGCCCACCACCAGCACCGAGAACAGGCAGTCGAGGATGTACAACGATGTCTTTTGCGCCATCTGAAAATAATAATATAATTTAGATTTAATTTAAATAAGTGTGAATCTTGCCTGTTTTATTTTATTTAAAATATAATTTAAACAAAATGTCTTCTTTAATGAACTTGTGAGTACGTGTAGTAAATTATACTTTTCGAAATTGATGAATGAAGAGTGTAGTGATTACGAAGCATTCACTTTTTCTTCAATTTTCATTTCTTTTATGTGCTGAGAAACCGATTACAAAGCAATCACTTTTTCTTCACCCTTTATTTATTAAGTTCTTACTGTACATTTTGGATGCGCGTAGTGTATGTTTGGTAAATTCTAAATAAAAAGTCGAGCAACAGTTATTACAACGTGTTTTACTTACTACATTTTTTTAAACTCGCTAATGCTGAATACGGTAAATTTTGTTATTAGATAGTAGAAAATTGTAATCATACATGTTTCTGGAGCGTCTAAATTATACACATTTTTTTGCGTGATTAGAATTTAATAATAAAGTATTTGAAGAAAAGCGATCGAGATAGATTTTTTCCATTCATATTAATGGAAACAGCTCTACTTTTTCTAAGCATTTTTCAGAAATTTTGGAAAAGCTAATGGTTTTAAGGTATCAATTTTAATAAATGAAACACTTTTTTACTTTATTTGTATAACTCGGATTGTTTTATTATTGACTATAGTTTCGACAATCTTAACGTGTCATTATAAAAATAAAAGTTTTAAGGTTTTTAAGGTTTACCAACGCCTATAAATGATTTCTCTGTATGGAGATACGAAATAAAAATTATTATCCTTTCCCTAATATTTTTTATTTAAATAATTGAGAGTCTCCACAACTAACTTATAGAAATTTATATCAATTTTTATTAGCGATTTTTTCCGATCATTCAATTTATGAGATAATTAAAAAATACAAATAAACCGAGATTTTAAAAAAGTATTTTAAAATATACACTTTTTAATAGGAGAGTAATGAGAAATTGTAACACAAGAAGTGTTATTTTTGTTTTACTTTTTTGTTAATTTCATATTAATTTCCTGAATAAATGTATATATTGTAGATTAAAAGAAAATAATTAAGAAATTCTCTTTCAAAGATTATTAATTCCTCGTTAAGTTTTTTTTAAATAAAGCACGCAGGAAGAAACAAAAAGAAAGATTATAATAAAACACTTGTTTTTTAACTTTGTTTGTATAACAGAATTTTATATTTAGTGACTATAGTTTCAACAATTTACACTTGTCATTATTAAAGTAAATATAAAATTTTCTTATTCAATTTACACTTGTCATTATCAAACTAAAAATAAAATTCTGTTATACAAACAAAGTTAAAAAAAACAAGTGTTTTATTATAATCTTACACCACAATGTATAAACGAAGTAGAAGCCTTAGTGATCAGTCACAAAAATAAAGTTTATTCTTCGCTTGAAGAAACCGCAGTGGCGTGCATATTACGGTAATTAATTCAAAAATTATTAATTCATTTTATAAATATTAAGGTTTTTAAATTAAATAAACTTTCAATAATTAGATGATACGATTGAAGTATTAGGCAAAGTTAAATTCTCTTGAGTTTAGCAGCCTAGGACAGAATTTGTTCACGACGCAAGCCACCGAGAGACGTACTCTTGAGTCCCATAAAGACCGATATTTGACAACAAAAACCAAGTCTTTTAGATAGTATTTTAAATCATTCTTTAAAATCAGTGTTATAATTTCTCTTTTTTTTTTTCATTGTTTCGCGCGCTTTTGCGGCCTCTTCGGGCGAAGAATGATAGCTAATTGGCCTTTTTGCCAATTTATCGTCTTTTTTTTGTTCAAGATTAAATTTTGATGTTTTGCATATGTGTTTTTATTTATTCGATTGGTAGATTTTGTTAATAATTTATTCATATTTATTAAAATGAGCAATCTATTTGTTTATATTTTTTATAAAAAAAATATAAATCGTGATAAAACTACAAATATTGATAACGGTTCTTCCCAATAATGAATCAGCAATTATCACCAGTGTTTATATACATTTGTTAAGTATGCGTCAAGGAATGCATTGAGGGGCTGTTATCAAGATATCTATTAATAAACTCGCCAGTGGAAAATATGCACGAGTCTTGTTAATAAATTAAAGATTATTAAAAATATATATATATATATATATAAATTTTGGGCGGAAAGAAACGATAACTTTGATTTTTTTGCGAGCATTTTCACAAAAAAAAATCGATGTTTGCGTAATTGGTTCTAAATACTTTTTCGAATTTGAAAAAGACGAATAAACAATTATTATTAATAATTGTTCTATATTCATTTCGCGGCACATTTAATATATTAATACATTAAAAAGGTTCAAAATTGTGTTTTTTCATACAAGATTTGTTAATTAAAAGAAGAGAATTCGAAAATAATTAATTAATTATTTCTGTACCAATTTATAATAATTTTCCTGCGAGCGAAGCGAGCTCATAAAAAATCCTGGACTGGCTGAGCTTAGGTGTCAGGATTGCGAGCGAAGCGAGCTTAATAAAAACCCTGGAATGGCTGAGTTTAGTTGTCAGGATTGCGAGCGAAGCGAGCTTAATAAAAATCCTGGACTGGTTGAGCTTGGGTGTCAGGATTGCGAGCGAAGCGAGCTTAATAAAAAGCCTGGACTGGTTGAGCTTATGAATCAGGATTGCGAGCGAAGCGAGCTTAATAAAAAGTCTGGACTGGCTGAGCTTGGGTGTCAGGATTGCGAGCGAAGCGAGCTTAATAAATAACCTGGACTGACTGAGCTTATGAATCAGGATTGCGAGCGAAGCGAGCTTAATAAAAAGCTTGGACTAGCTGAGCTTGGGTGTCAGGATTGCGAGCGAAGCGAGCTTAATAAAAAGCCTGGACTGACTGAGCTTGGGTGTCGCTGCGAGCGAAGCGAGCTTAATAAAAAGCCTGAACTGGTTGAGCTTAGTTGTTAGGATTGCGAGCGAAGCGAGCTTAATAAAAATCCTGGACTGGCTGAGCTTGGGCGTCAGGATTGCGAGCGAAGCGAGCTTAATAAAAATCCTGGACTGGCTGAGCTTAAATGTCAGGATTGCGAGCGAAGCGAGCTTAATAAAAAGCCTGGACTGACTGAGCTCAGTTGTTATGATTGCGAGTGAAGCGAGCTTAATAAAAAGCCTGGACTAAAAGAAAAGTGGTTGGAGAAGAGATTGTTCATATATTCGTCATTTTTATTCGTTACAAGTGTGGTTTAATATATTTTTTAACATTTTTGACAGTTTACTTAAAGTTTAAACAATGTTCTTGTAGGAATAGGGTATCGGCCGGAAGCCTTTCAGTTATTTTCATTTTATTCTCATTCTCACTAGTGAATAATTTTATTATTGAAAATGACATCGTTTTGTTTTTTTTGTGGTTTGTTTATTATTATTAAAAATCTTTATTGATATAAAATTTATACAAAAATATATAAAATAATGGATTTTGAAAAACAGCTTTTCTGTCTTGTTTGTTTATTTAGATCATCTTAGTGATTTATTTTGTGGACTTACAGTGACTCTAAACATAGTGACGACTTCGAAGTAACCCTGCACGTTATCGGTGGCGAGGGTGCACGGAGGCGCGGAGACGTTCCTGAGAGCCCTGATGGCGGCCAGGGCGACGACCCCGACGACGGTGGTGGCCGTCACCGAGGCGTAGTCCTTCTCGGTGTACAGGTCCAGAATGAACCACGGCCCCCGCCAGCCGTTCACGCATACGAACGCGAAGCACAGGGTGTAAACGCGCGACACCACGTAATACACCGGCCTGTTCCTCTCCGGATGGAAGCACTCGAAATAGCGCTGGGCGAGCGCGAAGAAGAGGTGCCCGAAGACGCCGATCCCGGTGGAGACGGCCGCGCTGCAGAGCTCGTCCTCGGGGTAGACGTAGAGCGCCATCAGCTCCCAGACGCTGCGCCAGAACCCGACCACCGCCGGGGTGACGATCAGGAGGGAGAAGGCGCTGTCCAGCGCGGCGAGGAGGGCGTTGCGGAACTCGCCGTCGTGCCCGAGGCTGCCCTCCAACCCCGCGACACCGTCCCTCATCTCTCTGATATTATTATATCTTAAATCGAACCCTCACTCAAATCCACCGCATTTTAATATTTCGTTATTTATTTATCTCTCTTGAAACTTCTTTCGAGTCGGGGGAGTTGTTTCCGAAGGAGCGACGCTCGGTACTAACTGCCGCCATTCGCGATCCTCGCGGCACCCTCCGCGCGCGCTCTCTTTTTTTATATTCGCGTCCGCTGCTCTACGCTGGAGGGGACGCCCGCGACGTCACCGCTAATCAAAGCGAATTTGTTTAAACGACTGATAAAATCCAACGAGAGCAATCGATGTATGCAACATAAAAATCACGAAGGATCTTCAATTATACTAAGAAAAAAAAATGAAAAAAAAAACCTCTAAAGCGATCTTCGATTAAATTAAGAAAAAATAACATAAAAATTCTACTTTGAATAAAATATATTTAGTAAGAAATAAAAAAAAGTAGGAGAAACGAAAGTTTGTAAAGAATTATTAGTAAAAAAATGGTTGAAGAAGAGATTGCTCGTATTCATTTTTGTAAATTAAGAAAAAATGATCATAAAATAAAAAAATCATGGAAAAATCACTTAAATCAATTAAATTAAAGGAATATAAGAAAACGAAAATCTTTGATAATATCAAAAAAATCTTTAATTAAATAAAAAGAATTTGAATATATATATATATATATATATAATCTAAAATCCCCATCTACCATAATGGTGGTGTAGGGGTATTTGAAAATAATTATTTATTATTAAATTATTTCCTCTTTCGCTACTGTGAATAAATCCTTTTTCGATCTTTAATTAAACTAAAAAAAGAACAGCAAACTAAAGCCTCTGAAAAGATCACTAAGGATATTCGATCAATTAAAAAAATAATAAATAAACGAAAATAAAAATCCATGAAAAGATCACGAAGGATGTTCAATTAAAGAATAAATAACTAAAATCGCTGAAAAGATCATGAGGATTATTTCGATTGAATTAAAAAAGTAACAGAGAACTTTAATTTCTGAAAAAAATCACGAAAGATCTTCATTTAAATTACAACAACCGATAACGAAAAAAAAAACCTCTGAAAATTATTCAGTCTCGAATTTGAATTGTTGATCGTGTGAGATTCGTTGAAGCGATTAAAGATGTTCAGCGCGAAACTCTCATAGATAACGTTTCTCGGGAGTCAACAATTTCCAAAGTACATCATTATAACGATCGTTTGATTTAAATAAGTTTAGATTTGAATTTTCTGCTTAAAAGCCTGGATTTCGTAAAGGACACAGCTGTGAAATTGCGTTAATTAAAATTACTGGCGATTATTATCGGCTACGGATATATGGGAAGGGTAATTTCTTAGCAATGTTGGATTACAGTAAAGCTTTCGATACTGTTAAGTTTGTTGTATTAGAAAGTTATTTGGCTAGAATTATCGATTAGTTATGTCTTAAATAAAAGGGACGAGGTAAACAATAGTATATCAATTAACTTGTTAATTGTTGAGGCTTGTACTTTGTTATACATTGTAATTCAATTTTAATAAATGAAACACTTGTTTAGTTTGTTTGTATAATTCGGATTAAGTTAATTAATGCTAGTGTAGCAGAAATGAAGGCCAAAGGGTATTTTAAATTACAATTAAAAGTGAAAAAAGCATCAAAATTCATACAAACATGCTTTGCTTAAAAACAAATGTAGAAAAAAATCCGAGTTATACAAACAAAGTAAAAAAGTGTTTCATTTATTAAAATTGAATAGTATATGAGATTTGTTTAGATCTTATGCAATGTGTTCCACAAGTATCGGCGCTAGGACCCCTGTTATTCAAAATTAGTTCCACTTTACTTTAGAAACTTTAATTCATAATGTATTGGTGCCATACATTAAAGTTTACACAGGTATGCTTTATTTCAGAGCCATATTGAAGTAGGCTCTATTTTGGAAATGTTTTTTTTTTTAATTTCAGAATCATCCAAAAAAAAATTATCAAAAATCACTTATTTTCCGATCAAAAATATCGCTTTTCGTTTTTCCAATGTGTAAGTTTCAAAGTCTCCTTACACCTAACGGTAGAAAGGAAAAAGATTAAAAAAAAAGTTTCAAAGTTTTCGTACCCCAGAAGGATTGGCTCAATACTCTAATGGGTTTAATTAATTACGAATTCTTTTAAAAAATATAAAAATAAATAAAAACGAAATTTATTAACAAACGACGAATGAGCAAAAAAAAACAATAAATACAACCTCTCTGAAAGTATCTTTTCATTCTATTAGGATTTCATCTCGTCGTTTTCACCGGACGCCAAATCCCTCAATGCCGCGTAATCCTGATCTAGCACAGTCCCATCGTGCTCCTCGTCCTCCCTTTCGAAAATCTCGTGATTCCCGAAGACGTTCAAGTGGATAATCATCTTCCTCGGCTTCCGCCTGCCGTTCCCCACGAACCTCGGATTCGCGTTCGAGGTAAACCCATAGAAGTTCTGGTGCTTCGCATCGTTGGCCATAGGGAAGATGTTGAGGCTTAGAGTTAAGGGTCGGGAAGGGCGCTTGTGGGGGATTTGCAGAAGCGGAGGTTGTTCGGGTTTCTGTACGCTCTGCGAGGGCACCAAGTTGGTTTTGATTTCCTTCCAGGAGGGCGGCGCGAAGCGCAGATTCGCGGTTGCCATTAGATTAATGTCGCTGGGATCCTTCGGTTTGTAGGGGAAGAAGGGGTCGTGGTGTTTCGGGAAGACGAACGGTCTCCTTTGCGGCGGGGTTTCGCGGATCGCGGGCTTTTCTAAACCGATGTAGTTGATGATGTCTTGGATGTTGCGCGGGAATCCGGGCGGGCGGTTGTAGTTTTGGAGTTGCGGCAGCACTGCGGATGAAATTTTTTCGGTGGGTAAGGGGATGAAGCTGGCCGGGGAAGGACCGCGGATGTGGTTGATGAAGGGGCTCGGGGGTTGCTTCAGGACGACCCCCATGTTCGGCCCACCGATTAATTTTTCGGCGGTGCCGTTTGTCGCAGCTTTCGTTGATTCCGACACGTTTTCTTCAATTTCAACGGTCGTGCTTACGATCGGCGCGTTTTTGAAAAGGAATATGCAAAGATAAAATACCTAAAAAGAAACAAAAAATTACGATATTAAATAAAATTATTACTTAAAGGCAGAATCCTGCAAATGCTTCTTATTTGCTAAAGAATTGGTAAAATTTTAATTCATCTCACGAAATTCCTTCATGTTTTAAGATTACTCTAATATATGATCCAGTATTTATTTATTGGAATAAAGATTATTATTATCATCCATTGTACCCTACACCCATGTGGGTAGAAAGGGGTCATTGAATATAAATATATATTATCATCCATTGACCACAACATCAATGTAACATAAATTAATGGCTGTCTATCATTTTCTACTAAAACGCTCCCTTAATTCATCTAATTTCCAATACGATTATAATAAATTCCAGAAGCACACATTTCATTTCATATAAAATTATTTGCTTTGTTTTTCTTTCAAAACTTGAAGTCCTTGAATAAATTTATTCACTTACCGTAAAAAGAATAATCCCAACAGTCGTCACAATCACGACGAACTTGGTTGTTTTCGACTCCTTCTTCAAGTCATCGTACTTGTAAAGCCCGAAATCTGAAGACCACCTGCTGTTCGCGGAGGGCATGCTTCCGATCGGAGGCGGTCTCGAGTGCCGACTGGCTCTCTTCTTCTTCTCCGCTTTAAAAGCTCGGAGGAAAGTGGCGCAAAACGGCCCCGGGACAATTGAATAATTGCGCGCTCCGATTGTCGCCGGGGAGAAGAAGAGCGACCACCAGAGAATCGTTTACTTTTCTTTTGATACCAAGTCGAGTGTCGCGTTGCGAAGGGGGGACCGGAGGTTTTCTAATTCGCGGGGACAATGGGATGGGATTTATTTATTCCGCTAGGTTTGTTGCTTTTTGTTGTTTTGCTTTTATTCCGGAATTCAGCGGGCCTTACTAATTTCATCGTGGTGAATGAGCTGAGTCGGATTTCGAATGAGAAAATCGCGTCCATTGCTACTAAAAATGAAGATTTACAATTTGTGATTGTTTGCAATTAGTAAAAAAAATATGAACTTTACATAATTATTAACGAAATATAATTAATGGTTTTAAAATAAAAATTAAAAAAAAATTAGTGTAAATATCCATAGAAATTTTAATAAAACAAATTTTAAATTCTCTTGAAAATAGGCTAATAACCCGAAACTAGTCGAGAATTTAAAGTTATTCAATCTAATCTGTGTTTTATTGGTTCATTTTTAATAATTTATTCATATTTATTTCATTAACGAAATATTTTAGAATTTTAAAATTCCATAATTCAAACTATTTTTTTTTAATAACCGATTATTTATTTATATTTTTTCTGTTATTTCTACTCTGATGCATGAACGTAGGCGAATATCGATGAGAAAATCGGCAGCAGGACATTCTTCCTCAGCAGAAAGCCGATTATTATTACGAATTAATCAATCCCCCGGCGTTGCTGCACGTTTTCTTCGCCTAATTAATTGATTAACAGGCGTCTTAAGTGTGACGTGAACGTGTCGAATGCGGAGTGTCGTCCCATATGAGCACCGAATGCGGAGACAAAACCGGCGATCTTATTAATTGACGGCGTGACGGCTTTTCACCAACAAACCGGAAAATCACGCCGGGACTTTCCATTTCTTTTCGCGGCATAAACTGCGACCCATTTTGCATGACATAAAAGCAAACCGCTCAAAAGTGAGCCTAAAATATTTCTTTCCTTTTGGAACACGCAAAGTTTCATCCGGCGAAAATAATTCAAGTTGTGATTTTTTTTTTGTTAAATTTCAAAACGCTGAAAATTCGCTTTTTCATAGGCGATCACGATTAGTGTGTGTAATTTGATTCTACAGCTTTGTAATGAGATATTTTCAAAAAAAAAAAAACAACATTAAGACGAATTATAAGAATAAAGATCTTGATTTTTTTATAATTGGTCATAAATGCATATAATTTTTGAATAAACATAGATAAATCGAAATTTTGAATCAAAATAGTTGTATATTTGATCAAAACCTCATAGAGTGTGATTATATATATATATAATCTAAAATCCCCATCTACCATGATGGTGGTGTAGGGGTGAGTGTGATAATAATTGATTAAAAAACATACAACCTGGAACCAAAACAATTTATAGCAAATTAGTGAAATTAATCAAAAATATTTTGTACGTATGTTTTGTTCATAATTTTGCAAAAATATATGAATATAATCAATATTCCCATTATACCCTTACGGGTTGGGTGAATTTTGCAAAAATAATGAAATTAATTGAAAAATTGTATTTAATAAATTATTCAAGTAAAATTAAAACTATTTACAGAAACATAATAAATGGAAGATGATGCAAGCGCCATCTTTCGCCCAATTTCATGTGGAATCGCCGGCACTAGTTATTCATACGCTAAATTAATGGTGGTTGAGAATTTTATTAAATATTTACAGGAAGCTTAAATTAATCAATTTTTTTTTGTTTTGTAATCACCATTTTGGTTTTTAAAAATATTGCAAACCTCGACACCTGTTACGGGTAAAAGAGGATAAGATTAAGCAAAAATAATTAACTCACCTCGACTCGAAATCTCGTGGGGAAGTCGTAAATCTCGTCGTGATCATCATCGAGGGCGATCACGAACGGCGCGCTGGTGACGTTCCGCAGGCTTTTCAAGACGACCAAAAGGAGGATGCACAGCGAAATCGCGATGACGACCAACGTCGGGTCGTTTTCCCCGTAAGCGTTCCCCAAGTAATCGCACTCGATCCCGCAAAGTATATCGAAGACTATAAACCCGGCCCTCCAGAGCATGTTCCCGATAACGTTAAAAGCGAAGATGTAGGTTTTCGCCAGGAGCTTCCAGAACCATTTCTTCCCGTGTCGCGATCTGCACGCGCGCACTTTATCTTTTAAAATCCCTTTGATTATAGTACACCCCAAATAAACCCCGTTGGAGAAGATCAAAGTTGGGTATTCGGGGAAGTAATCGGCGTGGACGTCCATCAAGCACCAAACCCCGCGCCAGTTCGCGATTATCAACGGCGCGACCACGAACAGCGACAGCAATAAATCCAAAACGAAAATCAGCCGTTTCCGGTGCTTCCGATCCTTCCCCAAGTAACGAATCTTGGAATTCTCGAACAAACGCACCAGCCTCTGGTGGGCTTTCAGCAGCGGTTCTTCGTCGGAAAACATCGCGCGGGTAACTATGTTCCTTCAACGCGAAACCGATGAAGTGGTTGGATTTTATTTTGCGATTTAATTATCGAGACAATTTGTTTGCGCTGGAGATTTAGACCGTCGTCGCTAATTTATTCGCGGGAGGTTGCCGTTTTAGGAAGAAACAATCGGGAGACTATTTTTTTTGTTGTTGTAAAGGCCTTGAGGCATGCGCCGAAATGTTGGGTTTATTTCCGTCCTTTAAAAAATTGATGTTTGATTTTCGCGTTTGCAGAATTTTAAACCGAGATTAACAGGAATGGAAAAAAACGCGCACGCGTCCGCAACAACTCGACCCTAACTGCATATTTGCTTAAATGCAATAGTGTTTATAGGCGCAGAAAGATCTCTGGTAAAATAACATAAACAAAATTGTATTTTTTTTTCCAAATATTCGGCTTTAAGAGGCCAGTGTGTATATGGAGAAATAATGTAAAATATTAAGCGCTTTAAAAAAATAGTTAAAAAAATATTCATTAAGTTAAGCATACATGAGCTAGCTAGCATAGTTTTAATTTGCAAATCACAGGGCAGAAAGACTATGGCACAAATTGTACATATTGTTATAATAAATTTTTGTTATCATATTGTCTGAATAAAGATGTTTGTATATATAAGAAAGCAAAATATTTACATTTTGTTTTCACAAAATTATTTTCTTTATTAATTACTATATCATGTACTGTTTTGTTTATTTTTTTTAATGTGGCAAATGAAAAACTAAAAATATTTATGTAAATGTCACTGTCCTAATTTCATTGCAAATAAATGTACCATCAAATACACCGCATACGTAAATAATAAATTTTCATTGCAAATAAATCTACCATCAAAAACATATACAATACACCGCATACGTAAATAATAAATCAAATTTTCTTTTTTTTTTTTTCGTTGCTGTTTAACTCATTCAGAAGGCTTAAAAATATTGCTTTGCATACTACTTATTTCTGACGTGTAAAAGTAAAAATATTATTACGAGATAGGCGAAGATATGTCAGTACACACGCCCGATCGCAGCGTGACTAAAGAATATGTCACAATTTATTTCAGTTCAGGACTCTCAAGTACACAAGACAACAATCTACTTTTTAAATTAATAACTTTTTCTTTACTATTAAATGTTCTTAATGGTTTTAATATTTAGACATTGGTAGTTCATATTGTATGAAATAAATATGAATGAATTATTAAAAATCAACCAATAAAACACAGATTTGATTGAATAACTTTAAATTCTCGAAACTAATCGATTAGATTTAATAACTTTAAATTCTCGACTAGTTTCGGGTTATTAGCCCGTTTTCAAGAGAATTTAAAATTTGTTTTAAATTCTCTTGAAAAATTTAAAATTTGTTTTAAATTCTCTTGAAAAATTAAAAATTTGTTTTAAATCCTCTTGAAAAATTTAAAATTTGTTTTAAATTCTTTTGAAAAATTTAAAATTTGTTTTAAATTCTCTTGAAAAATTTAAAATTTGTTTTAAATTCTCTTGAAAAAATTAAAATTTGTTTTAAATTTTCTTGAAAAAATTTTTTTTTTAAATTCTCTTGAAAAATTAAAAATTTGTTTTAAATTCTCTTGAAAAATTTGTTTTAAATTCTTTTGAAAAATTTAAAATTTGTTTTAAATTCTCTTGAAAAATTTAAAATTTGTTTTAAATTCTCTTGAAAAATTTAAAATTTGTTTTAAATTCTCTTGAAAAATTTAAAATTTGTTTTAAATTCTCTTGAAAAATTTAAATTTTGTTTTAAATTTTCTTGAAAAATTTAAATTTTGTTTTAAATTCTCTTGAAAAATTTAAAATTTGTTTTAAATTCTCTTGAAAAATTCAAAATTTGTTTTAAATTCTCTTGAAAATGGGTTAATAACCCGAAACTAGTCGAGAATTTAAAGTTATTCAATCTAATCTGTGTTTTATTGGTTGATTTTTAATAATTTATTCATATTTATTTCATATTAAATGTTCGTTCAAAAAATATTTTACCGAATTCACTAGAGAAAGTACCACGGTGGACACATCATCATTTTTAGCCACATTATGGTATAATTTGAAGTCACTTGGAGGTTTTTAGCGTTATCACTGAAAATCTTATTATTTTTTTTATTTATTATTTTTTTAGCATTATCACCGAAAATCTTATTATTTTTTTTTTCATCGAATAAAACGAATGTTGATTTATATAATTCAAAACATGCAATTAGTCATTATAAATAGTATTTCAATTAATCATAATAAATAAAAGACAACTCATTTATATAATTCAAAATATAATAAATTAAAGACGACGCAAGAGCAACCTTTTGCCTAATTTCAAGTGGCATCGTCAACGATTTGGGTCTACAAGGTAGACGACCGAGAATCATTGTATATAAAATTAGTCATTATATATAATATTTCTATCAATCATAATAAATTAAAGACGACGCAAACGCCATCTTTTGCCTAATTTCAAGTGGCGCCGTCAACGATTCGGGTCTAAACCGAAAATCGCTGCTTAGTGGACGTAGCATCGCATTTTTCAAAATAAATATTTTAATCATAATAATTGGAAGATAACGCGAGCGCCATCTATTCCCTAATTTCATGCGGCATCGTCAACGATTCGGGTCTAAACCGAAAATCGCTGCTTAGTGGACGTAGCATCCCATTTTTCAAAATAAATATTTTAATCATAATAATTGGAAGATAACGCGAGCGCCATCTATTACCTAATTTCATGTGGCATCGTCAACGATTTGGGTCTACCGAAAATTATTGTTTCGTCGACTAAAGGAAGACGAAAACTTGTCCTGTTTATGAGAATGGAAAACGAAATTCACATTTAACGAAATGTTCAGCCGGTATTCATCTAAAGACCTAAACCGTTGACGACGCCAGTTGAAATTAGACGAAAGATGGCGCTTACGCCGTCTTTAATTTATTATGATTAATATCGAGTATATAACCACAACACGATTTCGTCAAGGCATTGCACATGGAACACACTAGTCTGATAAGAAGTGGCCATCACTTGTTATCCATACGCACGGATTACCCAGATAGTAAGGTTAACGTAAATCTATTGCCGCTTCAGACAAATCTTTCTCTTTTCTACTTGAATATTACGATATACAGGGTGTCCCATTTTAATCTTTCAGGTGGAATATATCGAGACAAGTGCGCCCAATCGAAAAAGTTGTCTAATGCAAAGTTTAGTGGTTTGCAGGGGGACATTAGATTCTGTTATCAATTTCACCCCTCACCCCCCAGGGGGGTGAATAACAGGGGTAACTTCTGAATCTTAAATGGGAACCCCCATTTTTTATTGCAAATTCGGAAAGTGTGAAAAAAACTATGTAGGTTTTACTCAGAAACTTTTTTTGTATGGGCAACAGGTGGCGCTGTAATCGTCAATATTAGATTATTTTACACTTAATCTAGAATTGATATAAAACCCCCTGGGGGGGTGAGGGGTGAAATTGATAACAGAAAACCACTAAACTTTGCATTAGACAACTTATTCGATTGGGCGCACTTGTCTCGATATATTCCACCTGAAAGATTAAAATGGGACAGCCTGTATATTTATTTCACTCTAAATGTTGGAGGGCAGTACTATATAGAGTGCACGCAATTACATAATTTACTCTCATAGAATATAAATAGATTTAATTTGTAACTGTTTTCTAGGTAATAACATCTATTTTTGTTGGTAATAAGACTGACCATTTTTGGATTGGATGTTTTTTTTTAATTTTGCGTCTCTCTTCATCAAAATGAAAATTTTGCATCACTTTCTGATGGGAAATATAAAGGCTTTTTCACACCCACGTCGTCTTCTTCGCAAATTTAGCAATTTCAAACAATATTTAGATCGAAATATCATCTTTTCATACAACTTTTGAAAGAATGCGCGAAGTAAAATGGCTGATAATTTTGATTTTAGTTGTAAATAGAAAATAAACAAAACAACTGATAAATGTGTTAACGTATTGAATTTTAAAAAAAATAATATATCTATTACATTTTACTCTGTAATATATGGCATCTATAACGTCGATGACGAGCAGCGCTACCTGAATTCATCAACACACAGGAGAGAAAAGTATTGTTCACACAATTCATCCATTTGTTAGAAAGAATATTTAGATTGAAATATCATCTTTTCACACAACTTTTGAAAGAATGCCCGAAGTAAAATGGCTGATAATTTTGATTTTAGTTGCAAACAGAAAATAAACAAAACAACTGATAAATGTGTTAACGTATTGATTTAAAAAAATATATATCTATTAAATTTTACTTTGTAATATATGGCATTTATAACGTCGATGACGAGCAGCGCCACCTGAATTCATCAACACACAGGAGAGAAAAGATTGTCCACACAATTCATCCATTTGTTAGAAAGAGAAAATGTAGCAGCAAGTTGACATATGAAGTTGGCCATCTGTTTAATGCTGGCTGAATAAAATGAAATTTGAAAATAATTAATTTACTCAGTTGAATTGATAAATTACTTTATTTCATTAATTTAATTAATTATTCAATTGAGCAAATTAATTATTTTTTTATTTAAATTTAAATAATATTGGTTTTTGTATTATTTTTATTCCTATCCCGAAAGATATTCTCATTTTGTTTGTCGTCCCAATCAGGTTGATTGTTTCCATTTTTTAATAATAATAATAATTCTTTATTGTCCAACGGAAAAACCAAAACAGGACAAATTACAATGGTCAGTATAAATACAAAAAGTAAAGAAGTTAATTATAAAAGTATGTAAGTTTGACAAAAGTAAACTAATTAGAAAAAAAAACAAATCTGTTAAACGTAACTTATAAAATAAAAGGAAGAGTAAATTATTGTTTAATAACATGTAGTGCAAATATGAACTAATTAAACATATAAAATTTGAAAAGAAATGAAACATTATTTAATTAATACTATTACTTCGAACTTCCCTTATTATTTTTGTATTAATTTATTAGAATAGTATTTTGTAAAAGATATAATTCCCTAAATATGAATAAAAGTCCTTAAATATGAATAAGTGGATAAATACAAGTCTTTTATTTTTAATGAAGCTGAGATGAATGATTTAAAAGAAAATCAACTTACATTCAGGCGGAATCTCGTCGGAAACAACAAATTATCCCCGTGATCGACAATGACGACGAACGGCACTGCCAGCATGTTCCTCACGGACTTGAGCAGGACCAGACTGCAAATACATCCCAGCAAAACGGAAACGACCCAAAACACGTCCGCTCCCCCTGGAATCACCCTCCCGTCCGCGCCGACCTCCACCCCCAGCCAACCATCCAACAAAATCCAAAAACCCCTCCATTGCACAACGCAACTCACCGCGAAAACGTGCGCATTCAACCGCTTGCCGACTTTAAAACCAACCCACGCATTTGCCGAATACTTCCGCTTCCTCTTGTAGAAATCGTAGAACACTTCTTTGAGTAAATGCAGCCCGACGAGGACGGCGAGCGCGATCAGCAGCGAGGGGTACGCGGGAACGGCTCCCGCTTTCAGATCCATCAGAGTCCAGACGCCTCTCCAGAAAGCCACCACCAGGGGGGTGATCAGCAGCAGCGAGACGAGGACGTCGAGGAAGTGCATCCAGCGCTTTCTCCGCTTCGCGGTTTTGCGGCTTAAAAAAGGTTGCGTTTCCCGCGTTGTTTCGCACATATTTTTTTTTACAAATAAAAGCAATTATGTAGATTGCATTCAAATGTTTCTAGAGAAAAGCTGAGGAGATTGGAATTGATTTTTATTTAGGTGAATGTACACTGAAACTGAAAAAAAAAACAGGAGGAGTTAATTCTGGCTAATCTAACTGGTCATGTTAATTTATTGTATTTTAATTGATTGATAAGGCTGATAAATGTTGAAAGTTCATCTTCACTTTTATATAAATAAAACAATTTATAACTTTCAAATATATTGTAAACTCGCTACAATTGTTTCGCCACACTGTGGTTTCTTCATTTCTTCGCCTGAAGAAGCCACTTTTATATAAATAAAACAATTTATAACTTCCAAATATATTGTAAACTCGCTACAATTGTTTCGCCACACTGTGGCTTCTTCATTTCTTCGCCTGAAAAAGCCACAGTGTGGCGAAACAATTATAGCGAGTTTACAATATATTTGAAAGTTATCAATTGTTTTATTTATATAAAAGTTATTGTATTTTGTTTTTAATGGCCACAGTTAATAAAGGATTATTATAAGCAGTTATTTAAAAAAAAAAACGTTTTTAAATTGAAGCATTAGTTTTATATAAATTATTAAAAAAAATATATAAAATTTGTAAATAGGTTGAAACTATTCACAAAATAAACTGTGTAACAGCAAAGTGTTTAATTCCAAAAAAAAAAAAAATACTTTATTGATTTAAACTAATTATAATTCTGAAGTACCCCTACACCACTATTATGGTAGATGGGGATTTTAGATTATATATATATATATATAATTCTGAAGTCATCTCGTGAAAAAGAAAAAATACAAATTTTGGATTCACATTTAATGAAATGTTCAGCCAACATTCATCTAACGTATGGATAACTAGTGACTCAAAGCGTTGACGAAGCTTCTTGAAATTAGGCAAAAGGTGGCGCTTGCGTCGTCTTTAATTTATTATGATTTATATTGGATGATTGATTGAAGCCATTATTTTGTGATACACAATGATGGCTTCACTTACATTGGATGGTTGAAGTTAATACTACATAGTGATGGCTTCAACCATCCAATATAAAATTTGTATTATTTCTTTTTCACGATATGACTTCAGAATTATAATTACTGATCCAATAAAAGTTACATTTATACGAGAACCAAAGGGTTTCCCACGAGGTAGTGGTATCTCGATATCTCTAAAAAGAACGGTTAGTAGTGAGAAAATGAAATTTGGTGGCTTTAAAAGATCTGAAGTGATACATAGATTTCATTTCCGTTTCTCCATTCCCGAGAAAGTGACATCAATTTCAAATGGGATTAATAGATTTTTTGAAAGGTGATCGACAGACTGTAACTGTTAAAAATGAAACAAAAGCTGCGACAACGATGCAGAACGAAACGTCAGATTAATCGGTAGATGATTTGTTATCATATTGGGTGAATCGCTGTGTTTATTGTAAAAAAATTATTCCAAAATTCGTGAGTTAGTTATTGAAAATTATTGCCGAAATACAATAATGCGAGAAATGGCGGATGAACTTAATATCTCCCACAAAAAAAACAACACATATAATTAAGCATTATGGATAAACCGGAAATATCCTAGACAAAGACCATCAGCGTTTACAAACTTTATAGAACACAATTTACATTGTGCTACACAGGGAAAGGTTATGTATTTAAATTAACATGTATAACGGAGTAGAAGCTTCAAGCAACAAGATTTTTATTTTCAGTGAATTATGCAGAATGGCCGTATACATCAATGACGTAGCAACAGCATATAAGCCAAGCCAGTGAATTATGCAGAATGGCCGTATAATACATCAATGACCTAGCATCAGCATATAAGCCAAGCCGAGTTAATAATTTTTGCCGACGACTCAACGGTTTTGGATGATCACACAAATTGAGCAAAACATATGAAACAAAAAATCACGGTTTAAAGAAAATGAATTGACTTTAAATGAGTCTAAAACGCAAATATTAATTCTTAGCACACGTGATATGGATCGTCATTTTAAAGGACAAAAGGGTAAACTCTTAGGCATTTACTTTGAACCAACTATGACATGGTTCAACCAGTGTGATGAACTATTCATAATAGTTTATTTATTTAGAAATATTCAAGCATCACAAAGAGTGTTAATTAATGCCCACCATGCTCTTTTTCATGAGTTATGCTGTCATATAATGACAGTCAAAAGAATATTTAAATTACAGCGAAGAATTATCAGGATAATTGCTGGAGTTTATTATACAAAAGAAACGAGAGACATCTTTCAAAGATTACGTATCTTATCCTTACATCCTACACATTCTGCTTTATATATATATATATAAAAACATATCCACGGCTCTGAGCGATATCCATGATTATGATACAAGATTAAGTCGTAATTTGTGTATCGTTTAAATACAGAATTAATTATCGCGGAATAAAACTATTTAATCCCAATACATGTGAGAAAAATTATCTTAAATTTGAAACTCAAATTCTAATAGATTCAAATCGATTATGATTAACACTGCTTTTATTATCGGCACAAGTATTCGCTTAATTTTTTTTTTTAAATTGTGATTTTTTTTCTCCAATAATAATATGGAGAAAAAATTTTAAGAGATTTTAATAACACAATTTAAAAGACAATCTTGAAATAAATAACCACCGGACACTGCAAGACAGTAAGAAACAAAAATAAAACATTGTTTACTGGAGCTGAAAAGTAATGCAACACCCTTTATATGCGGTTTAATCCGGCAACAAATACGCACGTTTTATTCACCTTGGAAAGGAAAAAAAAGCGATAACGTTTTTACCGCATTATCTCAACTTTTTGTGTGCGATTTTTACACTAATTAGTAATGTTAAGTCAGCTGTTCCACTTTGATCCTTTCCGAGCGCTTCAGTATTTTGAAGACCCTTGTTGGATTTTTTTCGGGGGTGCACCACTTTCGAGTGGTTTTCAAAAGGGCGCGAAATCACCTGATCAATTGTTGTAGAGAAAATTCATGTCAGCGGCTAGGGTTATGCAAGGTGGTGAAGAATGGAATCTAAAGCTGCTTGCGATAAGTAATCGTCACGAGATGCGGGTAGTTCGAGATGTTTTTGCTGCAGCAACAGGGCGAGTGGTTTCTAGGCAAACTGTTAATCGAAGAGTTCTTGCAATGAGCTTTTATGCGGTCCGTCTGTTTTGGGTGTTCCGCGAAGCTCGTCGCTTGGCCAGCCAGATTCAACTGGGGTGTAGAGTGGAACTACATTTGCTTCCAGTTTCTGCCTATAACGGACGTAGATGTGCCCGTTGATTTCGCAAAATGTAGAGTTTGCCTCATACAGCCATGGTAAGGGACGCTATATGTCTTGCAAGTAGGTCTTCATTAGGGGGTACATCGTTGGAGTTTTACGACGCTAATAAGACGGGAAAGTGGCCAAAACAACAGTAGGTCTACTAACAGGACTAAACAGGCTAAACAAGCATATCAGAAGATGCGACTTCCAAATTCTGTGAAGACGAGGAGGAAGACCCCCTTCACATACTCTGTCAGTATCAAGGTTCCGACAGTGAACAGCAGGGCTAATCAAGGAGGCGAAGCTAGAGCTAGTCATCTGAGATATATGGGATTCATAATTGATAAAAAAAGGTTGCGGTAATAAAGGCCACCCAATCAATATCTATCTATCCTAAACGCCAATTCTATCCACAATAGAATGGGAAAGCAAATGAGCGACTGCCACAGCCATCAAGGATTTTGGACCAATTGCCACGAAAAGACATAGACTCAATTGATTCAAGTTCAAGTATTGGACGCGGGCCAATACATAATTGAATTTTTGTCAGTATTTTTTATTCAACCTGCACCAAATTGTAATCCTCCGGAGAATAAAGAAAACTTTATTTGATTCACGAGTCTAGAAAGAAAAATTTATTTTCTGACATGAATATTAAACATAAAATTAATCTGGGCGTTGCATTACTTTTAAGCTCCATAAATAAATATTTGCATAATATATCCTTAAATAAGAGCTAGCGAACAGAAGGTAAAACTGTCCTTTATAATTTTTGTACTTTACTAGAAATCTGATTATCGTGGCGTGTTTTTTGCATTCACCTGTTTTCTTGGTATGTTTCACTTTTATATTTTATATGAAGAAAAGCAAGAATAATTTAAATTAGCAGCAATAACTCCAAGAAAATTCCACAAAATCACATTTTATAATTATTTATTATTAAAAATCTTAAAATAAAATAAAAAAACACAGATTAAATTGGATAACTTTAAATCCTCGCCTAGTTTCTAGTTAAATTCAATTATTATTTCTAATAACCTCGACACCCAAAGACGATAATTTTACCAACTAACTACCAATGTTTAAACATTCCTTTTTAATATTTTCCTCTTATATGCGTATTGGGTGTCGAGTTTAAGGATTTTTAGAAGTGGGGGGCACCATCCGAGGCCAAACTTTCGACTCATCGAGGTGCCTCCCTCCCAGTCTACAGCTTTATCCAGTATTTCTTCGTGGGCCATTTTCAGCCGGGACTCAAGCTAGAGCTAGTCTCATCTAGATCATCTAGAGATGTCTCATCCTTGACAGCGTCGGATGTGCCCCGCTCTCTACCCTCGGTGTCGAGTTTAAATATCAAAAGTATCAACCACATAAAAATCACATTTACTTACACGTTCGGTGTCGAGTTTAAATATCAAAAAATCAACTACATAAAAATCACATTTACTTACACGTCACGTAAAAAGAAAACAATCGATGTTTCGGAAAAGGCGGAGTATTCTTGACAGTTATTCCACTCTTGCTGAAACCCCGGAAAATGTACCCATATAGAAAAGCGCAACCTCCGATAATGATAATCACATTTAAATTAAATAATAATAATAATTAAGTGGTTAAATTTTTTTTAAAGGATTACTTAATTACTTAAACAGTCTCCACAAGCGGCATGCAGAAGATTAAAACTTAAAAGTGTTTTTATTTAGATTGTGTTAAAAACAAAATCGCGTAAAAATCTCAATGTGGCTCCGACTGCGGATCGCGACAAACTATTTACAATTTCTTGAAAATAAATATTAATCAAGCCCGGTATTTGCAATTGGAATACACGAAGTGTTTAGTGGTAGGGTAAACATTTGCCACAAGCGCGCTGCTGCTGTGCTATGAATATTCGAACGCTTAAATAGTATTTTTTTGCACGTATCGGATTGAGCTCTTGTGCAAGAATTTATTCTTAATAACAATGCTACATTATTATTCATAACTGAATCATGTTTTGTCTTGTATCCATTCGCAATTAATATCGATAATTGCCGGTGTAATAAATATGATCAATTAACGTCGGCAGTTGACATTAATTATACGAGGATTTTTTTAATTATTATCTGTTTATTATGCTGCGATTTAATTTCTCATTTTTTTTTTTCGTATTCCAACATTTTTTGCCTTCACGTGTAAATAACTCGAAAACTCTTGAAACATTTTTAAACAATTAGGTCAAAATTAAGCGCGTGGTTAATAAATTACTTTATCAAATAATAAGTAAATTTATTGCGAAACAAATTACATGTTTAATTGCTCAAACATGCTTCGCCAAGTGTTAATTGAAAAAATGAACTCGAGAGTTATTTGCACGAGAAGGTAAATATTGTTAAGTTAATTAAAAACGAGAAATTATATAGCAATATAATAATAAGCAGATAATAATTTAAAAAAAAGTGCGTAATTAATTTAAAAACTATGAAAGGGGCATTTTTGGCAAATAAATAATCAACGCGTGGTTCAGTATTAACTGAAAAACGTTTGCTAACTATGAAGATTCCACTCTAAACACTACTAACAATAAACTCAATCATAATAAATTAAAGACGACGCAAGCGCCATCTTTTGAAAAATTTCAAGTGGCATCGTCAACGATTTGGGTCTACCAAAAATCATTGTTTCGTCCACTAAAGGAAGGCGAGAACTTGTCCTGTTTATGAGAATAGAAAATAATAGAAAACGAAATTCATTTAATGAAGTGTTCAGCCAGCATTCATCTATCGTATGAACTAGTGATGGCCATCACTCATCAGACTAGTGTATTCCATGTGCAATGCCTTGATGAAGGCGATTAAACGGAAATCGTGTTGTGGTAATATATCCGATATTAATCATAATAAATTAAAGACGGCGCAAGCGCCATCTTTTGCCTAATTTCAAGTGTCAACGATTTATGTGGCTGAACATTTCATTAATTGCGAATTTCGTTTCGTGTTCTCATAAGCAGGACAACGTTCTCGCCAAACCAAACAATTATTCTCGGTAGACCCAAATCGTTGAAATTAGGCAAAAGATGGCGCTTGCGTCGTCTTTAATTTATTATGATAACTAAGATTATTGAAATATAAATTATTTCATATATTAAACATATTTTAATATTCACAGTTTTTGCGACGGAACGTTTGCTATTACCATGAAAATTCAATGGTAATAATAGCTTTGTAAAGTGTTTAATGAAATATTCAGCCACCATTCATCTATGTTTTGTAAAGCGTGTGTGTTTGTTTTTTTTTGTGACGTAATGTTTAGCAAGTATGATGATTCCATAGCAAATATATATGTATTATCAAAAACCCTTGTACCCTTACGGGTGTTGGCCGCCATAGCAAATACTATTAATAATAAACTTACAACGCGTGGTTGAATAATCACTATTTTCGGGACAGAACGTTCGGTAACGATGAATATTCCATACTAAAACCCGCTAATTTCGTAAAGTCCGTTTCCTAATATCCGCTATTAATTAATTCCATAGATTTCCTTGAGATCTGGCTTTCTTTTTCGGTTGATCGGCGCCAAAAAGTTGAAGAACACCGAACCAACCACTCTTATTATCACTGATAAAAACAAATTATTAAAAAGGAATTGAATAAGCGCGCACAATGATTAGAATAATTAAAATAGTTTACTTATTAATAAAAAAGATTATTTAATATTTATTCGACTTTCTCATTCATAACGTCATCTGGTTATAATAAAGCTTGCGAATAAAGAATACTTAATCGTTCATTAAATAATAACTGAGTGTTTTTGTTTATTAAAAAAAAAACACCTTCATGCGAAGGAAAAGAACATTTCTTCTTCTTGCGTAATGATCCAATAAATAATTAATGCAATATTAACCTGCTTTTATGATGCTCCCAGTCCTCGAAATCTCCGATTATTTTCAACACACCTTTACGCAACATTTCACGTATTCTTTGCGCGAATTTTCACGAACAAACGCATCGAGTATGCTAATGAATATCATTTCTATCCAAAGATAACGCACACGCCCGCAGCCAATCGGCGAGCTGGAATGCAGAGCTATTTTCGCGGCGCACATAAAGAGAGATAAAAAAATATATACATCGATCGTTTAACCTGGAATAAATAATGAAATAAAACAAGAGAGATTAAAAAAAATTATCAATGATGAATATTTTGCGATTAATGCAAAATTGATAAAAAAAATATAGATTAAATGAGATGAGAATGCAAATATTAAGGAGGAGGTACTGCAATCAAAAGGTTGCCTTAGTTTTAAGGAAAAGTCTATTTAATAGATCCAACTCGTCGATGATGCCACATGAAATTAGGCCCTTACTTATTTATTATAAGTAAATTTAAATAAATGAAATAAAAATTATTTGAAAATAATTAATAAATTAGTCAATTTAATATATTACGTTTTATTAAATAAAACGAAACAAAGATGATTCATATGATGATTTAATTCCATCGTAATTTCATTTTATTTATACCCGACAAAAAAACAATTTAATTTGCTCGAAATATCTAGTAAACAACAACAACAAGAAATCGTCAACAATTTAATTAATTTTGTGAATTTTCAAGGAAATAAAGGTGGAAAAAATTATCATTTCATTCCTAATGATAGTATTAATATATATTTCTCAACCATTTCGCTCTTACCTTTAATTAATTACAGTAGATTTATTAATACTTCAAGTTAACAATATAATCTTCATTTTCTTTTAAATATACATAATAATCATTATTCATAAAATTTTCAAAAGAAGTAACAACCTAAATAAAAAACGAAAATACACACTCTTTCGGTAACTCTCGTTTATTTCGTGGGGAGATTTCGGGGTGAACGATAGTCAGGCCTCATTGTGCTTCGTCGACATCACAGCTGAAGATTTATCCATTAGTTTCCTTTTTTATTTGCTTCGTTTAATTAAGAAGTAACGGTTTGATTTATTTTTATACGCGGAAGAGAATGCTAATAACACACTGGAACGCATATTTTGTACACTTTTCTCACTAATTCTCGTCGTTTTAATTAAACAAAAAGGCAAAGGAAGAAAACACAACACGATTCTGTTAGTTGATTCATTCTTTGTATATCTTATAAAACAAAAAAATAAAAAAAAAAAACAAAAGCGAATTCAGAAGATTTTTTTTTGAGAGGGGGATGATTTTTTTAACAAAATTTACCAAGAAACCTCCACATTTTTCTTTTTTTTTGTTTAGGGGAGGAGTTTAAAAACATTTTCTATAGATTACCCATCCCCAATTTAATTTTTGTTTAGGCAAGAGATTATTAACAAAATTTGCTTCCCCCTTTTTTTGCTATTTTATAAGGGTATAAAATAGCAAAATTTGTTTTATTATTAATATCCCCAATTTAATTTTTGTTTAGGCAAGAGATTATTAACAAAATTTGCCTCCCCCTTTTTTTGCTATTTTATAAGGGTATAAAATAGCAAAATTTGTTTTATTATTAATATCCCCAATTTAATTTTTGTTTATGCAAGAGATTATTAACAAAATTTGCCTCCCCATTTTTTTTTGCTAATTTATAAGGGTATAAAATAGCAAAATTTGTTTTATTATTAATATTATCATTGTTTTTAAGGATTCAAAACCATCCTTCCCTTATTGTTATTAAAAAGTAAACAAAACAGGAAAGAAAAATCAGGACGGCTTTGAATCGCCCCGTTTATGGAAATGAGGAATGCGAATAACAAAAAAATAGGGTTATTTTTTTTAATTCTAGTATTCTCAGAAGCTCATTTATCCCTTGTTAGAATCATAAATCACCCAGTTTATTTTTCGCATTTTCTTCAACAAAAACGTGGAGTTTTCTAACGTTTCATTCTCGCGGCAACAAAAAAAATATTTCTTTTTTGTTCAGGCAACTATAGCGCTGCAGCGCTTTAAGGAAGCGGTGTCGCTGAACGGTATCGCTTTATGTGTAGCGCTGCAGCGCTTTAAGAAAGCGGTGACGATGAACGGTACCGCTTTATGTGTAGCGCTGCAGCGCTTTACGAAAGCGGTGACGATGAAAGGTATGGCGGTACTATGCGTGGCGCTGCAGCGCTTTATCAAGCGGTAAAGCGTATATTTTTTCCGCTGGATCGCTTTTCAAAACCGCCATATTTTCGTGTCCGTTCAGGCAACATCAAGCGCTGCTGCAGCGCCACATGTCTAAAATTTCCCATTTTTTTATCGCTTCCGGGCAGTAATAAAAGAAAACAATGATATTTTTTTGTTGCTGCGAGAAAGCAATAATTTTTGTTTGTTTTCTCGCAGTAACAAAAAGGAAAACAATTATCCTTTTTTGTTACTGCGAGAAAGAAACGTTAAAGGAATTCATTTTTCTCTTTTTGTTGACAAAATCATTTTTCTCTTTTTGTTGATAAAATCATTTTTCTCTTTTTGTTGACAAAATAATTTTTCTCTTTTTGTTGACAAAAAAGAAAATCAATGATTCTTTTTCGTTGCTGCAAAGAAAAAAAAACATTGAATAAAATCAGTTTCCTTTTTTTGTTGCTTTCTGGCACGAATGAAAACATAAAATAATGATTCTTTATTGCTACTGCGATTAAGAACATTAAAGAAAATACATAAAAAAAATAGGTGACTTTGAATTACAACAAATCAAATCAGCTTTTGAGAATAACATAATTAAAAAACAACAACAAAAAAAAAAACGTGTTTATTATGTTTCCTCCATTTGCCTTTCAATTCGCTCCGAACTTTTTGCCCCATTCCAAATTCAAAACTACTTTTTTTGCCCCGTTCCAACTTGAAAACGACAACTCCTTTTTCGCTACACATCCTTCGAAAACGTCCGGTTTCTCCTCGTCCTCTAAATGCTAATTAAACTCGTCTAGAAAAAGATAAACGGAAATCAAACAATCCTTAAATTTTGTACACTACTTGTTTTGTTTTTAGGTAATTTTTGTTTTGTTTTGTTTCAATGGAGATAGACGCGATTCCCAGTTACCGCCGTCGGCGGCGCGGGGTTTCTCGATATAGGAATTGGTGTCGTCTTGCGGCTGCCGCAGAAGGGGGCGCCCCCGCGGCGCTTCCCCGTCTGCTAGTCCCCCTCCTCCTCGCACTCCTGGTTTATGGACAAGTTCGACGCGTACGTCGCGACGCACTAAAATAATTATAAAAAAAAAATAAAAATTATATATGAATCAAGTTTTGTAATTATCATATACATGGAGGTTTTTTTATCAGTATACATTAGGGGAAGTGTATACCTGCAAAAATGCGAGTTAAACGCATTGAACCGATTAATGTGTGTATGTTTAGTTGATTATTTGGCATATGGGTGTCCAGTTGCGTGTTATAGGCAACCAAACATACACACATAAATGCGTTTGACTCGCTTATTTTGTACGTATACATAGGGGAAATGTATACTGATAAAAAAAGCTCTCTGTATATACATACATACATAACCTTTATTGATAAACACAAGACAATCGAGGTTATTCCGTACAGGATATGTTAACTTTAACGTCTACACTATTTTGTTATCATCACTATCTAAGCAGCTTTTATAATAGATATATAAAAACATAGAAAGTGATATCATTTAATAAAAAACTTAAACATTTTATGAATACCTAAATATAATATAAAATATTACAACAAAAGTCTGTGGTACAAAGGTCAATGATTCAAAAAAAGTCTGCTTAAGGGTGCGGTTTAGAAGAAAGAGATAGCTATACAAATATGGGCAATCACTAATTTGAGTTAGATTGTTGTTGTGATCAATGAACAATATTGTATTGTACATTAAAATAATCTTAAAATAAGCAGGAATTTCATCAGATTAATTGAAAATTATTTTAATGTTTAGTTTCTGTGAAAAACAATGAAAATTGATCAAATTTATAGCAAATTTTAAATTAAATTTTTGCTAATAAAAACTTGTGCAATGAAAATTTAAAGGATTTCACTAAATTCCGCATTCAAATAACTTAGCAGACACGACCAATTCATTTCAATATATCTTACAATTTTCTTTTCTAACTTGAACTAGTAAATTGCCGTAATACACGAAAATTAACGATTTATTTTTTATTTAGACTGATACTTTATACTTGGTAGATAAAAAATGTAAATACACTTTCATATTATGAAATCCAAAAGAATATCTCTATTTTCAAACGATTATTTCCATTTTACTATATAGCTATCTCTTTCCACTAAACCGCAACCTTAATGGCGACTTACAACGCGTGGTTCAATATTCAGTTTTTGCGACAGAACGTTTGCTAACCATGAAGATCCAGTGGTAAAAATAACTTTCTAAAGTGTGTTTTTCTTGCGAGATAATGCTAACTATGATGATAATAGCTAATGGCCATCAAGCAATGGTCTTTCCGGTCTAGTTTTATATTTTCGTCCTTGTTAAAACATATAATAATTATTAATAATGAAATACTCGTAGTCGTATCGACTTTCGCGCGATATTTGGTGGATGCGCCGGGCTCCTTTTTCCATTATTTCTGATGAAATTTACTCATCTCAGGCCTATCGATAATGTGCATGTTCTCATCATAGTTACAGTGAGGATGAAATACTCGCAGTCGTATTGACTTTCACGCGATATTTGGTGGATGCGCCGGGCGCCTTTTTCCATTATTTCTGACGAAATTTACTCATTTCAGGCCTATCGATAATGTGCATGTCCTCATCATAGTTAGAGTGAGGATGAAATACTCGCAGTCGCATCGACTTTGGCGCGATATTTGGTGGATGCGCCGGGAACAGCTCCTTTTTCCATTATTTCTGATGAAATTTACTCATCTCAGGCCTATCGGTAATGTGCATGTCCTCATCATAGTTACAGTGAGGATGAAATACTCGCAGTAGCATCGACTTTCGCGCGATATTTGGTGGATGCGCCGGGCACCGCTCCTTTTTCCATTATTTCTGACGAAATTTACTCATTTCAGGCCTATCGATAATGTGCATGTCCTCATCATAGTTACAATGAGGATGAAATACTCGCAGTCGCATCGACTTTGGCGCGATATTTGGTGGATGCGCCGGGAACAGCTCCTTTTTCCATTATTTCTGATGAAATTTACTCATCTCAGGCCTATCGGTAATGTGCATGTCCTCATCATAGTTACAGTGAGGATGAAATACTCGCAGTAGCATCGACTTTCGCGCGATATTTGGTGGATGCGCCGGGCACCGCTCCGTTTTCCATTATTTCTGATGAAATTTACTCATCTCAGGCCTATCGATAATGTGCATGTCCTCATCATAGTTACAATGAGGATGAAATACTCGCAGTCGCATCGACTTTCGCGCGATATTTGGTGGATGCGCCGGGCACCGCTCCGTTTTCCATTATTTCTGATGAAATTTACTCATCTCAGGCCTATAGATAATGTGCATGTCCTCGTCATAGTTACAGTGAGGATTTTTTTTTCCATTGAACACAACAACCCGGTAGTTAATTGAATAAAATTCCATGTCGATAAGTTTCAACCGTAATATCATTAACATCTTAAACAAATGTGATATACAGCGAGGAATTTATTTCATAGCATATGTTCAATGAAATAAATTCATCGCTGTATATCACATTTGTTAAATTTTGGGGAGGAAAGACGCCTTTAATGCGCCCCTTTCAAGATCTGTAGTCATTTGGGATTAAATTTACAAGCAAGCAAAAATAAACGTTTTTCAATTAATATCAAATTTATATACAGATTGTAAGTGTGTGACTTTTGGTGGATGCGCCGGGCATCGGGTCCATTTTCTTCTTATTACTGACGCTTCAACATCTGTAGTTATTTACGTAAGAACGTAAATCGCTACAAATGTTGCAACATTAGATAAATTAAGTGTACAGTAATCAAGTGAATACACTTTCGTCAATTATCATTATTAAATTGATAGATTCACCCCTATACCACCATTATGGTAGATGGGGATTTTAGATTATATATATATATATATATATATATAAATTGATAGATTAATTATAAATTAATTAAATAATAAAGTTCATTGTAGATCTGCTACTTTTGGTGGACGCGCCGGCCATCGTATCCCTTGCTTTCCTTATTTCCAGCGCTTCAGAATCTGTAGTCTATTTACATTTGGACGTAAATGCCCAGAGATGTTGCAACGCTCAATAAATAAGTAGATGAATTGAGTGTATGCATAGTAATAAACCGTAAGTGAGCACGTGAATTTATATTAAAATTTATAGGTGATATTTGGTGGATGCGCCGGGTATCGACTCTTTTTTCGTAATTTCTAACATTTTGAATTTATTATTGTGAATTATTCTGTAGTTTGTTTATTTATTGTTGTAAATGACTACAGATGTTGAAACGCCCTAATAAATAAATAAATAGTCGAATGTTAAAATTATAGAAATTTACCGTAAGTAAATGAAAATTATTATTAAATTTTAGGTAAAGCAAATTCTGAATTTTCTTAAAATATTTTCATGTAGCAAAAATTTCTTACCCGACACTCGGATTATATATATATAATCCCTTTTACCAATTGGTGTCGGGGTCGGATTATATGATAATATATGTATAAATTTCTTACTTCTGAGACGCAGACCCTTTTTGAGTGTAGCGTCTGCTCGGGATAGATCCAGGGCTTGAAATGCGGATTCGCCTGCGTCCGCTTCCACTGCTCGTACCCCTCGGCCGCCTTCTCCAGTTTCTTGACGACCTTCGGCGCGAACTTCTGCGTCATCTTGTTGATGAGCCACGAGGGCAGCTTCCCCTTGGGATCGGTCTGCGTGATGTACCCCAAGAAGCTGCCGTGCCCGCAGTCGTCCGGCCGTATCACGTAACCCGTCAACAACGACGATCCCCTCAAAAAAAAAAAATGTATAAAGCTACAGACAAAAAAAGGGGGGGGAGAAAACGATCTATAGAAAGAAGTTCCTCAGAAAATTCACCCTTTTTTCCTGATGAATTCAATCAGGTTTTTGATTAAGGGAAAAAACAAAAAAAATTTTCAATTTTCAAAAAAATTGAGCATACTGGAAAAGTGCAAACTAGATTTGAATATATATATATATAAAAAAAACATGGAAAATATTAAAAGGGTTATCATTTTTTTATAAATAAATAACGAGCTCATGTAAAGAGAGTTTTTTTTATCAGTATACATTAGGGGAAGTGTATACCTGCAAAAAAACGCGAGTCAAACGCATTGATCCGATTAATGTGTGTATGTTTAGTTGACTATTTGGCATTCAATTGCGTATTATAGGCAACTAAACACACATACATTAATGCATTTGACTCGCGTATTTTGCAGGTATACATAGAGGAAATGTATACTGATAATAAAAGCTCTCTGTATAAGGAAAAAATAGATTGTTTCCTTATATTTGTCTGAGAGCTTGATTAATAATTTTCCAATTTCTTAAACATATTCTCCTGTGTATTTAATTTTTCTTTCTTCCTTATGAACTCATTAGGATTTCAGTGGAATTTTATTATTATTTTGTCTTTCAATGAGTAAATCGATGTATTTCGATCCGACGTTAAAATTCCAACACGAACCGAACGGATATGAATTAATGAAATGAATCACCTGACGTATCCCTTCCGGGGCGGGTACAGTTTGTGGTCGACGGAATGGTTGAATATGAGCTTCTCGGTGCCGAAGTCCAGCCAGGACCGCTGAAGGACGAAGTCTCTATTTTTAACCGGCGAAGGACAGGCCACTGCAGAACAAACGAAACGAAAAAAAAATAATAGAATAATCATTATCGACCACTTTACACGCTTCCTTTCACCACTACTTTAGCACACACAGAAAAGTCCTGAAAGAAACACGTGTTTCTTTCAGGGCTTTTCTCCCCGGGGCATCAGTTACTGCCTTTCGATAAAAATATGTCGCTGTACTATTAGTTTTTTTTTTAACTGCGCACATTTTGCTTTAAAAGTTGAATTTTTCAAATGTCGTTATTATTTAATCTTCTTTATGTTGGTTGTTGAGATTAATTATTTAAATAAAAATACTCGTCCTTTCTCCTACTTATTTTTATTTTACTAAATATATTTCGGAAGCTATGTTTTAAGTAGGAGAAAGGACAAGTATTTTTATTTAAGGTTGCGGTTTAGTGGAAAGAGATAGCTATATAGTAAAATGGAAATAATCGTTTGAAAATAGAGCTATTCTTTCTTGATTTCATAATATGAATGTGTATTTACATTTTTTATCTACCAAGTATAAAGTATCAGTCTAAATAAAAAATAAATCGTTAACTTTCGTGTATTACGTCAATTTACTAGTTCAAGTTAGAAAAGAAAATTGTAAGATATAATGAAATTAATAGGTCGTGTCTTCTAAGTTATTTGAATGCAGAATTTAGTGAAATCCTTTAAATTTTTATTGCACAAGTTTTTATTAGCAAAAATTTAATTTAAAATTTGCTATAAATTTGATCAATTTTCATTGTTTTTTATAATTATTTTTCACAGAAACTAAACATAAAAATAATTTTTAATTTATCTGATGAAATTGCTGCTTGTTTTAAGATTATTTTAATGTATAATAATATACATGAATATATATGTTAGATTATTGTTTTGATCATTGATCACAACAATAATCTAACTCAAATTAGTGATTGGGCATATTTGTATAGCTATCTCTTTCTTCTAAACCGCACCCTTAAATAAATCGTTATTATTTATTATTCGTTGTATTCAAAATGAAAAAAAAATCTATCAATTACCTCAATTGAATTTGAAGTTGGAGTGTCCACCTCTAAGAGGCAATACTAGTGCTTTAATCATTAACTCAATTTGACTTTCACCTAACTCACTCGATCAATTCAATCATCATCACGACACATTAGCAGCGCTCTTAATCTGCGCTTTTGAAAATGTACTCTAAACGAATTATTGTCGAGCCACTCACGTGCGTAATAACCGATATCGTTGTTCGGGTTGAGATAGCCGATCTCGACGGAGGTGACCATGTGCTCGTCCCATTCTTTCCTGTACTCCGGATCGTGGAGGACGTCGAACATTACGCTGGGCGACACGTTCGGGAATTTCGTGTGCACCTTCACCATCTTGAAGTTGCTGTTTTGCGTCATTTTCGTCCATACCTGTACAGTAAAAAAAAACATCATTAAAAAGAGCTTGTAGAACACCCTGTATTGTAGTGTAGAGGCTTTTATTTGTTGAAACTCCATTCTTGTTTGGTTAAAAAAAAAACTTTCTACTTTTACCTCGAATTATGAGAAAATGTTTTTTTTTGCATAGTTAGAAGTTGCTTCCGATATTCAGTACTTAATAATCAAAAAATCGCTTTTTGATTATAATAGCCTTATTATTATTATTATATAAAAGCCTTTTTGATTATAATCAAAAAGCGAATAAAAAAAAGTCGTTGGAATTCCTTCACGATTCAGTTGAGAGTGGAAAAGTTTTTAATGCCAAAAGCAACTTTCAACTGTACCAAAAGGCAAATGAAAATCGTTGCAATTCAGATAAAAGTAGAAATAGTACTTTTAATATGATGAATTCCGTTTCCTGTAACGGCGATTCTCGGTTGTCCACGTTGTAGACTCCCATCGATGGCAAAAGATGGCGCTTGCGTCGTATTTCATTAATAAAAATAGTACTATCAAAGTACTGAATATCGCAACTTTTAAGTACGCAAAAAAAAAACATTTTCTCATAATTCGAGGTAAAAGTAGAAAGTTTTTTTATCCAAACAAGAATGGAGTTTCAACAAATAAAAGCCTCTACACTACAATACAGGGTGTTCTACAAGCTCTATGACAGACTTTGCCAGATGATAACTCTCATAATTATATATATATATTTTTTTGTTGTTAATGAACGAGGGTCGTTTTTGTTTAAAAGTTACAAGCATTCAAAGAACCATAATAAATCAACTAGGCTGATAAATGAAAATAAGGAATGATCCAAAACTCGTCCGTCGAGTGACCGAATCTTTAGTTCGTCGATGCGGAAGGGGTGTACATTTCAAATTAAGTTTTGTGATTTTCATTTAAGTTACACTTTTATTGTTAATTGTTAATAAAGGTTTATTCTCATAGCAACTGTCATTTTTATTTATCATCAGCCTAGTTGTGATTGAAGCTGGTTGACTGGAAAAAATACGATTCTTTAAATGCTTGTAACTTATAAATAAAAACGCATCGGACCCCCGTTCATTAACAACAAAAAAATATATACAATTATGAGAGCTATCATCTGGCAAAGTCTGTCATATATACACCCTGTATGGAAATACTATTATTTTCGATGGTTTTCCCACATTTGTACTCCTACACACACAAATCCCCCGCCACCATTGTTACGCTTATTTATGAATCCACTTTAAAACCGGGATGAACACATTAAAAGTTATAAAACGTAAGCTGAAACGCATAATTATAACTTTTCATTCCGATTGAAAACCCTCCCCTGCTTACGCATATGAGTGAATCGAGACTATAAAACCGTAATTAAATACAATAATATTAATAAAAACGAAAGCTGAGCGCATAACCTCACTTTTCATAAGGATTATAACAAATGGCAGATAACGCGAGCGACATCTATTGCCTAATTTCACGTGGCACCACGCTAGATGAACGGCGGTTGAACGTATTATTAAAGTTCATTGGATTATTTATCTCACTTTCAGTAATGGAATGGAAAAAATCCTAAAAGGTGATAATTACTTTAAAAACACCTCTCTCTCTCTCTCTCTTTCTCTCTTGTCGAGGACGATTGAAATAAATTGTGTGTGTGTGTGTGCACATCGGATTAGTATGGATTATCCGTCAATAAAAGAGGATCTAAGTGGGTCTAGACTACGGTTATCGCTTGCTTTATTAAACCAAGTTTGTATGAATAACAGCACGCCATTAGCATAACTGTGCTGATGAGAGCTCGGGGTGAGTTGGAAAAGTGCCAGTAAAGCAAAGAGGAGGAGGAGGATGCGTATAATATTAAAATTGCAACCATCGCACTCCCCGCAAACATTTCGTTTTTGTAAATATATATACTTCATATTATATATAGGAAAAAAAAGTTATGAATCAATTATTATATATATAATCTAAAATCCCCATCTACCATAATGGTGTGTAGGGGTGTCTTTTTACATTAAACGAGCGCAATTTCTTCGATTCGAACTAATTAGTACCTCAAAAAAAAAAAAAACACGGTTTTCGTAATATTTTTAAAATTATTTTAAACAACTCGATGTCAATAAAAATGCGGAATCAGCTATTCATTGCCACGATAAGTTATTGTAATCTTTTTTGAATGGTTCAATTCAATATTCCCTTTTAAACATTTCGAATGCAACAATCGGCGAGCGCGTTCGGTTTCAATAACAATTCAATTATTTCACGGTTAAAACATTCAGATTAATAAAGCGGAATGCCGATAACGAACGTACCCGTGCGGCCGTTTCCTTTTTTTTAAAAAAATATTTCCATTTTATTATTTCTCTGCTTTTTATCGGCGCAAACAAGCATACGTACACAATTGTTTGCCCAGCACTCGACGGGTAAATTAATATTTTCAACCACTCGCATCCGCACACATAAAAAAAATATAAAGCAAACAGATAAAAAGGTATCAATGTTTATGAAATTGCAGCAATCATGCAATGAAAATGTAAGAGAATAAAGAAGGGCAGAATAAATAAAGTCGATAGCTCAGCTTTTAGTGTATAATGTTTGTAAAACTGTAGTTATGTTTGTAAAAATGTAATATAATGTTTGTAAAAATGTAGTAGTGTATAATGTTTGTAAAAATGTAGTAATTATTTGAATATTTTAAAGATTTAATAATCATAATGATGGGTTGCGTAATCCTTATTATAATCACTGAATAAAACACTTACTATGATTTTTTTACCATAAGTTATACTTGCGTGTAGTAAAAAAAAACATAGTAAGTGTTTTATTTAGTGATTATAATAAGGATGACGCTACCATCATTATGATTATTAAATCTTAGCATAAGTTATACTTGTGTGTAGTAAAAAAACATAGTAAATGTTTTATTCAGTGATTTAATATTAGAAAAAATAAACACTTCATAAAGTAATAAATGAAAGACGACGCAAGCGCCACCTTTTGCCTAATTTCAAGTGGCATCGTCAATGTTGTATTGTAGTTTATATACCTGATATTAATCATAATAAATGAAAGACGACGCAAGCGCCACCTTTTGCCTCATTTCAAGTGGCATCGTCAATGTTGTATTGTAGTTTATATACCTGATATTAATCATAATAAATGAAAGACGACGCAAGCGCCACCTTTTGCCTCATTTCAAGTGGCATCGTCAATGTTGTATTGTAGTTTATATACCTGATATTAATCATAATAAACGAAAGACGACGCAAGCGCCACCTTTTGTCTAATTTCAAGTGGCATCGTCAATGTTGTATTGTAGTTTATATACCTGATATTAATCATAATAAATGAAAGACGACGCAAGCGCCACCTTTTGCCTAATTTCAAGTGGCATCGTCAATGTTGTATTGTAGTTTATATACCTGATATTAATCATAATAAATGAAAGACGACGCAAGCGCCACCTTTTGCCTAATTTCAAGTGGCATCGTCAATGTTGTATTGTAGTTTATATACCTGATATTAATCATAATAAATGAAAGACGACGCAAGCGCCACCTTTTGCCTAATTTCAAGTGGCATCGTCAATGTTGTATTGTAGTTTATATACCTGATATTAATCATAATAAATGAAAGACGACGCAAGCGCCACCTTTTGCCTAATTTCAAGTGGCATCGTCAACGATTTGGGTCTACAAGGTAGACGACCGAGAATCATTGTTTCATTAAATGTGAATTTGTGTGTTTCATTCATGTTTCATAAAGGTCCGCTTCTACAATTGATAGTTACACCTTTGGTAATTTAACCCAGGATCAAACCTTGGGCGGTGATTGTAAGGTAAAGCATTGTTAGGACGAACGGAGTGTTGCCGCTCCGTTACATGAGTGAAAAGTGAAGAGTAAATCGAAACACTTGTTTTGTTCCATGTTTTTATTTTCAGTCGCCCGAAACACCGATTGATTGATCGATTTTGCCCATCCCTATATAAAACCGCATTTCAACCCAGTAAAATTAATGAAACGTAAGCTGAACGCGTAATCTCACTTTTCATTCGATTATTTATCTCGCTTTTAGTATATTAAAATTAACTTGACCCCTACACCACCATAATGGTAGATAGGGATTTTAGATTATATATATATATATACAGAGAGGTTTTTTTTATCAGTATACATTGCAGGTATACACTACCCTTTAGTGTATACCTGCAAAAAACGTGAGTCAAACGCATTGAACCGATTAATGTGTGTATGTTTAGTTGACTATTTGGCATATGTGTGTTCAGTTGGGTGTTATAGGCAACTAAACACACATACATTAATGCATTTGACTCGCGTATTTTGCAGGTATACATAGGGGAAATGTATACTGATAAAAAAAGCTCTCTGTATATATAAAATTAACTTGAATTCGACAAATGTCACTATTTCTATTTAAGGATAATTATCCTCGCATTAGTTTCCACAAAAAAAAAGTTTAAATTTACTCGATGTGAAAATTTTGTCCCAGAATAAGTAAGTAACGAATATATGAATAAGAATATTTATCGCAAATTATTCAAAATATTTCACTGGGTTAAATTGATTTTTCGGACACTTTAATTTTTGATTTTTTTTTTTAATTTCGACTTTAATTAATTCGCGCCTTCAATTAATCCGACGCTCTCCTCCGCCGAGGCCGCATTCTAAATTCATGCACATACCTAAGCAAACTTGTTGAGAAATTGTGGAATGGAATCACCTCCTCCCTCCCCCCCCCCGTTCCGCAACTCTACTTCGTGGTAATGAAGACACAAACTCGCCGGGGGGGGAGTGAGAATAATTCATTCATAAATCAAATTATTAAACAACGCTGGCAGGTAAAACGGGGTGGAATTAATTTGGGATTTGTGAAAAAAAGTTCTTTTTTTTCAAATTTGTTTTAATTAATTGAAAAGTATGGGTAAATATACAGGAGGTGGCATAAGGGAATTACAAGTGAATGAAACAGTCGTATTTTAATGGATTTAACTAACAGAATATGAAAAAAAGTCTCGGTTTTTCAATTGTTTCTTTAAATTAAGCTCCGTCATTTCTAGTCAATGTATATAATAAATATAAAATAAATATAATAAATATAATCACTATAATATAAATATAACGTGTGATATAAGGGATTTAACATATAAAAATATAAATAATACTTCCCCGAGCATGTTAGAGAAACTCCTTAATTGTTGATGCTTTTAATTTGTTATACATTGCAATTCAATTTTAATAATGTTCGTTTATTAAAATTTTAGATAATAAATTAAAAACGACGCAAGCGCCATCTTTTGCCTAATTTCAAGTGGCATCGTCAATGATTTAGGTCTAAACGACCGAGAATCAATTTTTCGTCGACTAAAGGAAGGCGAATTTGTCCTGTTTATAAAAAAAACAAGGAAAACAAAATTAACATTTCATTCATTAAAAATTAATAATAAAAAAATTAATTACAAAACAATCTTAATATTGTTCATTTCATAAATACAATCGCATTTAAGAACAATACTGTGAATTATTCATCACTTATCAGGTCATCGATGATTCGATGACTAAGTCATGGATGACTTGATTTCTCGTGGTGTGTATAATCATAGGAAAATTGAGTTTAAATCATCGATGGCTTGGCAATTGACATAGGTCAAATTTGTTTTTCACGCCATGGCTACCAATATTAACACCAGTTAACTATTCTTCTAGCCCTAGCAATTTTGCTTTGTTGGCCAGTACTATTTTAGAGACTTGGATTGACCAAGTAACGATGATGATTTTTTTTTTTTGGGGGGGGGGGTAAATTAAAAAAAAACTGTTCAAATATTAACTAAAATGCCCCCTAGATGTTAGAAAAAATACTAAAAAAATTAACTATTCAAGTTTACTGTATATAAAACACTCTACTGTATTTACTGTAAATATCATAAATATGACTTTTGTTGTTAAATTTATTGTTTACAATAATTTATATTCAGTGATGTATGTATATGGCACTGGGCGCGAATGGGTTAATTTTCACATATAAATATTCAATCATGACAAGGACTACTGGCTGAAAGACCTAAGGTCGATAGCCATTTATAAGTTTAGATCAAATATTTTGTATAATATATGTATATGTAAATACCACAATAAAGATGATTGTATATATATTCAATCATTAAATTAATTACTCAGACTCAATCTGCTTATGATTAACATATAAGCAGATTGAGTTTTTCTTATGATGGAATATGTAATATAAATATTCCATCATGGTAAGATCTCAACTCACCATTTAATGGGTTAATGCGTACAACACTCAGGATTATGATTGTCTAACTCCCCACTACTGAAAATACTCCTTCCACCAAAGTAGTCTGTATATAGATAGATAGCCATAAGAAATTTGTGCTTTTCGCAAAACTCTCCATACGAAGAAGCAACAAATTTGCGAAATTCTAAAAGATTCAATTTTTCGAAAATTAACAAGCGATTTCTTTGTTGAACAAGCAAAGTAACCTGTGGTTACCCAAGGTTTTATTTCTTTATTTTCCACTTGCTTGTTGCATCCATTTAACATCAGGAATATCCACGAGCGAAACACAATAAGTAATCAGCGGTTTCAATGTTTAAAAATTCTAATTTTTTCGCGAAACGAGCAATAAATAATCAAACGAAAAAATTCTTCCTCACCTTCGTGTCGCCCTTGTCGTACTCAAGCTTCCAATTTGCAGAATCATCGATCAACTTCTTCAGGTGGTAGAAGTCGCTGTCCTCGGCGATCTTCACACGGCCGATCTCCATTCTTCTTCCCTTCCTATATCGATTCGTACACAGGGGAGGGTTAAATTGAAATTACAAAACAACGGCAACGGGGTGGATAGTTAATCTGTTGGTTGTTCGGTGGTGTACAGGGCGCGCCCTTCGCGTGGCGCTCGCTCACATACCGGGAGTGGTGGGCATTGTTTTATTACGACGGCGGTGACGGCCCCAGCGCACTCTCCCACACACACTGCAATGCAATGGATGGGATGGCCGTGTGTGCGGACGCCGACGCCGGGGCCGACTCCGGCGCAGGTGCGTCGCCACCGTCAATGTTATCTACACGAAACAGTGGCGTAACCAACAACAAAATGTTCTCACCTTGTATATTTGACATGACTCAACTAGCACTCGGTGACTGAATAGACCATTTTTATTGTTTATATTTTCAATATAAACTTCATTTGTTTGTTTTTTAATGTTACTAGATGAATTTACCCTTACACCACCATTATGGTAGATGGGGATTTTAGATTATATATATATATACTAGATGAATTTGTTTCTTACTTAATAATTATTACTCAGTTCCCATCGTGCAACGAATTAGATGGAAATTCAATCTAGATAACGGATTGTCTTGTGATTGTAGTCCACGGGATACATAATAACTTAACCCAACTCACCGCTAACTTGTGATATAAACTACAAATCTAGGAATTAGGAAAATGTAGGAACGTCCGTAGAACTTGTTGCACATAAATGACAAGTCTAAAAAAACAGGAATGTCTAAGAACGCCTAAGAATTTCTAGGAACGTTTAAGAACGTCTAGGAACTTACGAACATTTAGTAATATCTCGCTGTGACTATGTGCTCTTTAGTCCTAGGAACGTCCAGAAATTTCTAACTCCATCCAGGTAACTCTAGAAACTTCTACGATTGTCTAGGAACATCTAGGAATTTCTAGAAACGTCTGGGAACTTCTAAGAACGTTAAACACGATATTTAATCCTTGAAATATTTTTCTGTGATTTTGTCCTAGGAACGTCTAGAAATTTCTAGCTATGTCTAGGAAACTTTAGAAACTTCTACGATCGCCTAGGAATTTCTAGGAACGATTAAGAAAGTCTAGGAACTTATAGAAATATCTAGGAATATTTAGGAATCAATGACTCGATATTTAATCCTTGTAATATCTCGCTGTGATTATAAGTGTTCTTTTGTCCTAGGAACGTCCAGAAACTTCTTCGACTATAAGTGCTCTTTTGTCCTAGGAACTTCTAGAAACTTCTAACTCCGTCTAGGAAACTATAAACTTCTACGATTGTCTAGGAACATCTATGAATTTCTAGAAACGTCTAGGAACTTCTAAGAACGTTAAACACGATATTTAATCCTTGAAATATTTTTCTGTGATTTTGTCCTAGGAACGTCTAGAAATTTCTAGCTCCGTTTAGGAAACTCTAGAAACTTCTACGATCGCCTAGGAATTTCTAGGAACGATTAAGAAAGTCTAGGAACTTATCGAAATATCTAGGAATATTTAGGAATCAATGACTCGATATTTAATCCTTGCAATATCTCGCTGTGATTATAAGTGTTCTTTTGTCCTAGGAACGTCCAGAAACTTCTTCGACTATAAGTGCTCTTTTGTCTTAGGAACTTCTAGAAACTTCTAACTCCGTCTAGGAAACTCTAGAAACATCTACGATTGTCTAGGAACATCTAAGAATTTCTAAAAACGTCTAGGAACTTCTAAGAACGTTAAACACGATATTTAATCCTTGAAATATTTTTTTGTGATTTTGTCCTAGGAACATCTAGAAATTTCTAGTTCCGTCTAGGAAACTCTAGAAACTTCTACGATCGCCTAGGAATTTCTAGGAACGATTAAGAAAGTCCAGGAACTTATCGAAATATCTAGGAATATTTAGGAATCAATGACTCGATATTTAATCCTTGCAATATCTCGCTGTGATTATAAGTGTTCTTAGGTCCTAGGAACGTCCAGAAACTTCTTCAACTATAAGTGCTCTTTTGTCTTAAGAACTTCTAGAAACTTCTAACTCCGTCTAGGAAACTCTATAAACTTCTACGATTGTCTAGGAACATCTAGGAATTTCTAGAAACGTCTAGGAACTTCTAAGAACGTTAAACACGATATTTAATCCTTGAAATATTTCTCTGTGATTTTGTTCTAGGAGCGTCTAGAAGCATCTAACCACGTCTAGGAAACTTTAGAAACTTCTACGATCGTCTAGGAATTTCTAGGAACGATTAAGAACGTCTAGAAACATATAGAAATATCTACGAACATTTAGTAATATCTCGCTGTGACTATAAGTGCTCTTTTGTCCTAGGAACGTCTAGAAATGTCTAGCTCCGTTTAGGAAACGTCTACGAACGTACCTCATATAAATCAATGAACCGATGTTTAATCCTTGTAAAATTTCGCTATGATTAAAATGCACTTTTCTGCCTCTAATCCTGTAGTACATTTTTTTTACAAATACACCCTAAACCCTTTCAAATTCATCACAAGTATTCTTAATGAAGGGCGTCGAAATATAGGTAGGATAAGTACTGAAATATATAATTTTCTATCTGTACTCAGGCTGAAATGCTATTAACGAAATCTCTAGGAACGTTTAGGAACTTCTAAGAACGCCTTTCACATAAATCAATAAAATTATGTTTAATCCTTGTAACATTTCACCTCTCGTCCTTATTTTTAGGAATTCACAACTGAACCTTTTTTGTGCACGGGCATTCTTAATGAAGGGCGTCCTAATAAGAGGAAGCATAATTACTGGACAATTTTTTTATGTACATGACGAATTTGCGATAATGGTTGAAATGAACGCAATTTTAACTATTAACAAGCAATCAATTTATAAGGCGAAGCTGTACCGACGAGCGATAAATCCCGAAACACGTGTCGTAACGTTTTTGATATTGTTTGCATTAAACATTTTCGAATAAAAAAGAAAACAAATTGGATTTATGCAGCAGCAGAATGTGTGATTCAAAGTCCGGCGAGGTATTTGCCCTAGAAGAGTTTTTTTTTTTTTTTTTGGTGATTACGCCACTGTTTTTTTTTTATGTATATATATTTTTGGAAATGTCAACGTCACGATAACCATAAAACGAATTGATAAGAACATCGCGTCGTTTCTCGCCTACCTACGTGGTGACAGCGTGGTGCGCGCTCCGACGTCCTTCCGTTTGCGCGTGAGAGCCTCGCGCCGCTCCACTTCCACACCGGCGGCCCCGACGCGCGCACTCAGTTGCACTCCGCTCCTCGCCGACGACGACGGCGACGACGACGACGACGTCACGCCCGTGAACAAACACCCAAACAATCGCTTTTTGTTTGACGGAAATGTCTCTAGATGAGAAGTACGAGGAGTGGCTGAGGTGGGACAGGAATGAGAGCACTAGGGAGGAAGTGCGGAGGCTGTACGAGGGGGGCAGGCGCGGCGAGCTGGAGTCGGTGCTGCTGGAGAGGCTGGCTTTCGGCACGGCCGGGCTCCGGGGACGGATGGCCGCCGGTTACGCCCGCATGAACGACCTGGTTATTATACAGACCGCGCAGGGATTCCTCAGGTATCTGCAGCGGGAGTTCGGGGAGCTCCTCGCGGAGGGCGGCCTCGTGCTCGGCTACGACGGGAGGTATAACAGCAAAAGGTACGAGAGTTCACCTCCAAAAATAATCAAGAATTCAAAATTATTTGTCATAATAAACATCAATCAGGGCAGAGAAACTGTTCTTTGATCGATAGCCCCGATAGACCTACATGGAATTCTAATAATTTATATTATTTGTATAGTCTCAATAAAGATGTATATATATTTATATAAACATCAATTAAGAACATATAAAATATAGAAACAAGTATTTTTTTTTTAGTGTTGGGCAAAATTGAGCAATTTTAGTAATCGACTGTTTCTAAATAAACGATTTTAAATCAATAAGTAACAATAAATTGATGTTTATCAATTAAATGTTGTATTAATAAAATTGTCATATACTTAATTTTGCAGTAACAGAAAATATTGACTTTGCCCACGTCTATTTTTATCACTTTGTTAGTTATTTAAATAGATTAAATAAAAAGAATTTGAAGGAGGAAATCATTTATTAAATTCGTTTTATTTAATTTATATAAGGTAAACCTCTAATGACGAGGCATTAACACCGAAACACGTGTCAACTTTATAATATAATGATAGGAAATTAAAACATTTTTTTTTAAATATTTTACTTTATTCTCCGATTAGGTTTTCTTATATTTCTCAAATTTTACTTTATTTTTTATTCTCCGACCATTATCACATTACTCCTTGACACTGTTCACTGACCGAAACCTAGTCGGAGAATAAAGTAAAATCTTAGAAAAAAAAAAACAAATGTTTTAATTTCCTATCATTATATTACCATTATGAGAAATATAAAAAAAACAAATGTTTTAACTTAAAATTATTATATTATAATGTGGACATGTGTTTCGGTATTAATGCCTCGTCAATAGGGGTTTACCTTACTCCTTGAAAATGGTCACTGATCGAAACCAGTCGGAGAATAAAGTAAAATCTGTGAAACATAAAAAATAAAATGAAATATATTATAATTAATAGTTTTAATATATATATACAGAGAGCTTTTTATACATTTCCCCTATGTATACTTGCAAAATACGCGAGTCAAATGCATTAATGTATGTGTGTTTAGTTGCCTATAACACGCAACTGAACACATATGCCAAATAGTCAACTAAACATACACATTAATCGGTTCAATGCGTTTGACTCGCGTTTTTTGCAGGTATACACTTCCCCTAATGTATACTGATGAAAAAAACCTCTCTGTATATATATATAATCGATGTCCCCCTTTTTTTTAATTGGTGTCGGGGTTAGTTTTAATATTTAAACATTAATAAAAATCATCCAATAAAACACAGATTACATTGAATTACTTTAAATTATAAATTATCTTGAAAATGGGCTAATCACCGGAAACTAATCGAGAATTTAAAGTTTTTCAATCTAATCTGTGTTTTATTGATTGATTTTTAATAATCTATTTCATGAAATATATTATTTACTCAATGATTTAATTCCATTTGAATGACACCAACTGTTAAACCTATTTTTTTTTTCTCCGTGATATAAATAAGTAAGAAAGTATAGGTTTAATAATTGCTTCAATTCAAGTGCAAACACGGGGTTGCCTGTGGTTTTGTATTCACCCCCTCCAAGTTGCGGGGAACCGTCAGCTGTCTTGCGAGCGACTACCTGGAAAACCGGTGCATTCCATAGCACCCCAAATTTGAACACAATGGCGCTGCCTTTTTTTTTCGGTTAGTTTTGTTATGAATGTCAGTGCTACTATTGAGTAGGGAATACATAGAGCGGCATCCGGGGGGGGGGGGGGGGGGATTTTAGCGTTACGCATTTTTCGAGTTGCTGCCACGGGTTCTACGTATTTGCAATTACTGAATTTTATTACCACATCACGAATCACTCATATAACATGAGTTTACTGAGCAAAAAAAATATAACGAAAATCAACAGTCTGTCCTGAAGATCGTGGAAATTGCATTTTTCGTCTCCACGATTTTTAAAATAGGCTGTTGATTTTTTTTATTATACGCAAAAATGTTCATGAACATTTTGATTTTTTATTCAGTGCGTTCTTTTAATTGACGGTCAGTATATGGTCACAGTTTAATTAGTGATTATTGCCGTGGTGTTTAGTGTAACAGATTTTTGGAGCTGAATGTAGGTAAATGGAGGCAGCTTACATTTAGTAGACTCCCTTTGGTATTACTCCTGTTGATGATATTACAAAAAAATAAAAACCTTAATTGGCATAACCTTACACACAAAAACAAACAATTAACCCAACTTAAATATTTTATTTCTTTTCCTAAGATGCCAGACGTCTCTTCTGCTTTTCCCACCCCAGCCTTGTCAACACTTTTACGCCCTCCCCATTCTCTCTCGGCCAATCCAATACTCTCATATCACCCATCCATTCGCTCTTCACTCCTCGACATTCGTTTCCTACATGCATCCAAGTGTCCCTTCCATCCTCACAAAACATGCATCTTCCATACTCCTGTCCCATCCACGTTTTCCTTCCTCGCTCCTCAGATCCGCATCTTGCTCTTGCCAGGGTTACATTTTCATCCGTTTTATTACAATTGGTACCTCTTTCCGTCTCCACATATTCCTAATTTCGTCTGCCAGGGGTTTGGACTTTATTTTATTGCGTGGACACTGATCAATAGTGTCTACATCTGCACTCATATTACATAGAGCCTTTCGTGATTACTAGAATTCGTACTAGATGTCGTTGGTATCGACCTCAATTACGAATTCTCGACTCGACTCGATGGATAATTAGAGAAGCAATTGAAATTGAAAAGAGGCCAAATAGTTTAAACAAAAGGGATGATGCCAAAAGACTACCACCAATGTGGAAAACATGTTTAAATTACAGTCAAAATTCACTATCTTCACAAAATCAAGAAATTCAGAACCAGGTTCCCTTCAGATAATAATGTCGAAATTGAAACAGAGGGCACGAACACGTCTTCAAGATCAGAAAATAGAAGAATCACCAGAAGCCAAACAAGAAACACGAATATCTAGTTGCAATGCGTAGAAATCTAACAAGTGGTTGCTAGAGCAATATAATCAAATAGTTTACTCCTGACGAAGATGACTGCGACGTCATCGAAACGTCGATCAGAAAATTCAATGGATCAGTTCCAAGAAAATACGCGGGATCAAACCCGAATAAATGCGTCAATAATTATATATATATATATATAATCTAAAATCCCTATCTACCATAATGGTGGTGTAGGGGTCTCGATGGAATTAACCTTAAAAAAAAGGTGATGCTATTTTAACCCGTGATTGCCACTCTCGGAATTATTTCCTCCATGGTACAAATAAACGATATCTTATTATTATTTCTAATATTTTACGCAAGCTTGAACTTGATCCTCGCGTACATTTGTTGTTGTTTTTTTTCCTCCTCGTGTCATTTTATCAACTCCAATTCTCGATAAGTGCAATCGTCCGTTGCTGATAAAAGCCTCGCCGGTTTCGCAATCCTGTTACAGATTCGCCGAATTGACGGCGGCCGTTTTCCTGCACGCCGGCTGCCCGGTGAGGCTCTTCGGGGACCTGGTGCCGACGCCGTTCGTCCCCTTCGCCGTCACGAAATGGAAGTGCGCCGCCGGAGTTATGGTCACGGCCTCGCACAACCCCAAAGAGGACAATGGATACAAAGTAAGGCGATGATTCGATTCAATTCAATTGAAACAGCAGATACAAGTATTAAAAAAGATTTTTTTGTTCGAATTATGGAAACAATTAAAGTATTCGAATAGAATAATAACTGATTTTTTTTGTATTTATTTATTAAAGTAAATAATAATTTATTTTACTTTATTTAACTTTACGAAATACAGATTTTCTGTATACATTTCGTTATAATTTTTTTAGGTGTACGGTTATAACGGATCCCAAATCATATCGCCGGCCGACAAGCAAATCCAGCAATTGATCCTCGAAAATCTGGAACCGTGGGAAACGTCATGGGACACCGCGATTCTGGAAAACAACACCTCCCTCCACGATCCCCTCGAGGAAGTGAAGGCGGAATATTTCGGGATAATCGAAAGGGCGATTTCCGAGGGGCACAAGGCGGACAACGCGAAGACCAGCTTGAAATTCGCCTACACCGCCATGCACGGGGTCGGTTATAAATACATCGTTGAAGCGCTGAAGAGGGTCAATCTTGGTGTGGTTAGCGTGATGGAGCAGAACGATCCCGATCCGGAATTTCCGACAGTAAAGTAAGGCAGAGATTTATTACTTAAAAAAAATGAACGTAGTTGGGTGGATAAACAGTGGACTCAACTGAATCCTCACCCTCGTAACTGTATTAAGTCGTTACGTCAAGAATAGTCAGCGATTTGTAGTGATACCGATCGAGAAGTACTCTCCTTTTAGCTGACGGGATATCTGATGTATAATCCTGGGTTGTTTGTATTAATTATTCGTACTGCAAACAATCACAATAAGTGATAAAAAATAACCATACTCGTAGAGGGTTGTCTCTTGTCTGGCGATTCTTTTTAAAAGCAATTAATAGCCGAGGAATGATGGGCAAAATCGATTATTTCAATAATAACACCCGACACTCGAAAGGGTATAGGGGTTATATGATAGCTAAGGCTGTTACTTGATGAAACTCCATAATCGGGGCTTTAAGTTTAACGTTTACGTTAGTTAATTAAATTCACATTCTATGTAATAGGGTGGCCAGATAATCTTCTGTTAAAGTGGTTCGTTAATCAATTTTAAGTAGAAAAAAAACTAAAAAGAAAAGTTTTTAAAATAAAAAATTAAAACACAAAAATAAATCTTGGGTAATTATTCACTAAGCTTTATGAGGCCATTATTATACTAAATATGTGACTAGAATTTATTTTTAACATTTAATGTATAATTATTGCTACGAATAGAATGAGAATGATGAATAAAAAAACCATGTGGTATTAACATGGGTTTTTTATTCATCATTCTCTGTCGTATTTCACGATTTTCACCATTGCATGGAAGATTTCCTGGACCACGTCGGAAATCCCCCTATTGCTATTAATAATCGACTTATCATTAAATAAACATTTGCAATGTTTAGCTGGATGTTAATATAACTAATTTTAAACAAAATATTACTGATTTCTAGTCGTAATAAATGTACGACTAGAAATCAATGGCCTCGTGAGTGTTAACGGAGAACCGTACAATATTTTTTTACTTAAATGTTTCTATTAAGTGGTTATTTTCAAACCACTTTACCTGAAGATTATCACATCCTTCTGGCCACCTTGTATATATATATATATATTTATATATATATATTTATATATATATATATATTTATATTTATATATATATATATATATATATATAGGGAGCTTTTTTTATCAGTATACATCAGTATACATTTCCTCTATGTATACCTGCAAAATATGCGAGTCAAATGCATTGATGTATGTGTGTTTAGTTGCCTATAACACGCAACTGAACATACATATGGCAAATAGGCAACTAAACATACACACATTAATCGGTTCAATGTGTATGACTCGCGTTTTTTGCAGGTATACATAGGCAAAATGTATACTGATAAAAAAACCTCTCTGTATATATAATATATATATATAAATTCGAAATAATCTATTACTTTCAAAATAATCGTTTTTATAGGATGAACCATTAAAAACGTAAAATTAGTTATTATAATTAATATTTCTGCAATTTATTGAAATATTTTCTAATGAAACTTTCAATTTCTTTCTTTTATTGACAAAATTCAAGATAATCAAGAAGTCGAGTTTCATTATTGAATTTCACAAAGCGGGCGATTGAAAGTCCCAATTGAGAAGTTTGCTTCAAAAAGTTTAGTCTCTTTAGCAATTCTCAAAAAGCACTTCTCCAATTGACTATTTTTACCCAATTACCTAGTTTTCTATCTTTAGATTCCCAAATCCGGAAGAGGGGAAGAGCAGCTTGGATTTGTCTTTTAAAACGGCCGAGGCCAACGATTGCAGCGTGATATTGGCCAACGATCCCGACGCCGATAGGCTTGCGGTGGCTGAAAAAGATCTCAGGTGATGTTCGCTATATAAATTCGAGGTTTACAGGAAGAATCCTATATTTTAAAACACATTTTTTTTTTTCAAAATATGCATTTCATTGAATATTCAATTTTTTTTAAAAATAAACCTTAAGCAACTACCACTCTTTATGTGTTCTAAAATATTGTGAATTATCAATAGAAAAGAGTATTCATTCACTTGGTCGCGATTGTATAAATTTATTGTGAGGTATATATTATTTAATAGAAAAAAGGATTTATTCAGTTGGTCACAGTTATTAAAATAAATTAAATAAAAAGAATTTTATTAGTTTTCAATTTTTAATAAATTTAATTAACAACTTTGCAATTACATAAGGCACAGCTGTACTGACGAGGGATCAAATCCCGAAACACGTGTCTGCAGATAGCCTTATATTACGTAACTTTTATTTTAATTTTCTATTTTTTTAAATTTTTGTTTTTTGCAGTAAATGTTTTCGATTTAAAAATTGTTGCATTATACAATATCTTATTGTTATGTAACAGCAAATGTCTATTATTAGACATTTATTAAAGTACTTATGTAACATAAGTCAAATTTTCACAGTAGCTAAAAAGAAAATAATTTATTATTTAATTATTTTCAAATTCTTTTTATTTAATTTATATATTATTTGTTATTTTCAAAATGTTTGTGTCTTGATAAATTATTTTTTTCCATTGTAGCGGGAAGGGCTGGCGTGTGTTCACAGGGAACGAACTCGGGGCCCTCTTGGGGCACTGGCAGTTAGACAATTTTAAAAAATCGCACCCCGAGGTGCCCCTCAGCGACGTTTACATGATCGCCAGCGCGGTCAGCTCGAAAATACTGAGGACCGTCGCCAGGAAGGAGGGATGCAACTACGTCGAGACTCTGACTGGATTCAAATGGATGGGTGAGTTCTGCACCCTCAAAAATATTGAGATCGCGAGAAAAATAGTCTTTAATTTAAAATTTTCGCCATCATAAAAAAATGAGCAAAGTATTGAGAATATCCTGCGAATATGAAGAAACATAATTTTGAAAGGTAGTGTGAAGGAGAAGTATTTAATTAGAGATGATTCATGTGGATGGGTGAGTGTAGAGAAATAGTCTTTATCTCTAAAACTTGTTTTTCTCAATTTTAAATGCACAGGGAATGTATTGGGATTGTGAAAAAAAAAATGAATGATTGAGGTGGTGCAGAATTCGAAAAGAAGTTGTGCAGATGTGAATAGAAATTATTTTTGTAGTGTTTATTTAGAGATGATTCAAGTAGAAGAGAAATACGATTTTTACTTTCCATATTTTAAATGCGTGGGCAAAGTATTGAAATTGGGAAGAAAATAAAATATTCATTTGGTGAATAATAAATCATTAATTAAAATCTTCCTAATTTCATTTATTCTAAGCGGCATATCCTCACACGAATAGCTGCGTACTATAGCGAATATACAAAGGTTTTTTTATTAAATTAAGTTAATCGATAATTTTACAGTGCAATACATTTTAAATCACTTTCATCATGATCATCATAATTCATCATGGTTACTACAAAAAAAAATGTTGGTATCCTTTATTATTTAATCTGATTAGTTTATAGCATTTTTAATTAAAAAAAAGTCTAGTGTATAATAATTTACATTTTTCAGTGTCGTTTATTTATTTATTTTTTATTTATTTATTTATTTTAACTTAATTTTAACTTATTTAATTTATTTTTCAGGTAACAAAGCCCACGAACTTATAAACAACGGGAAGCACGTGATTTTCGCGTTCGAGGAGGCCATCGGTTTCATGTGCGGCTCGAGCGTTCTAGACAAAGACGGAGTCTCCGCCGCCGCCAATATGGCATCTTTCGCCGTGCAACTGTACAAACGGGGCGCGTCCTTGGCTGGCAAACTCGAGGACATTTACGCCGAGTACGGCTGTCACGTTTCGAACAACTCTTACTACATCTGTCACGATGCGAAAACGATCGACAGGATCTTCCACAGGCTCAGGAACTTTTCCGGACATCCAAACACGGTAATTTTTATGAATAAATGTTATATACAATTTTAATTACATTAGAAATAATAATAAAGTGTAAATCAGTGATTTAAAATTGTTTGTTCTACATTAAAAAACAAACTGTTTGGAAAATTATAACCGAATCTCCTAACAGAATGCGAGTTTTTAGACAAAGGTTCTTGGGGAACCACTCTTGATGAACTAAGATATTTCAAAATTAAAAACCTTTTAGGGTACTACAAAAGGATAGGTATATCCTGCGAGGTAGCAAATTAAATTAAAATTATTAAATAAAAATGATTTGAAAATAATTAATAAATTATCTTCACATTTAGCTCTGTGACTTTTGACTTACGTTAAACAAATGCATATTAAAACAACTACTTCCCGGGCAAATACCCACGCCCGACATTAAATTACATAATGTAAGGCATAGCTGTACTGACGAGGGATAGATCCCGAAACACGTGTCTGCAGATGGCCTTAAATTAAGTAACATTCCTTTTATTGTTTTCGCATTAAAGAAGAACTATTCTCGGATCAAAATTTGTTGCATTATGCAATATTTTATTGATGTGCAACAGTAGGTGTACATTATGTAATTCAATGTCCGGGAAGTAGTTGTTTTAATGTGCATTTGTTTAACGTACTTACGTAACGTAAGAAAAGTCACAGAGCTAAATGTGAAAATAATTTATGAATTATTTTCAAATCATTTTTATTTAATATATTTAAATAACTGTGACTAAGTGAATGAATAATACTCTTTTCTATTTAAATTAAAATTATTTTTCGTAAGGGGAGGCACAAAAGATCTCTAGGTCGAAGTGCCACCGCAGCCCCACAAGTCAAATAACAATAATAATTAAAAGTAATCATGATTGGGAAGAGTTATCAATAATTTACGTCGACTTATGAACTCGCTTGATGTCAATGTGACATAAAAATTGGAGAATTTATTCAATTAGTACGTTTCATAATCTTGCTTGCGTTTTTTTTTTGTTTGTAGATTCGAACTTTAAACACACCTCTCATGAAAAAATCATCCATTTCTCTCCCACAATCTATAATGTGCTATTCCTTTTGTGTTTTTTGTTTTGTTTGTAGATTCGAACTTTAAACACACCTCTCTTGAAAAAATCATGCATTTCTCTCCCTCAATCTATAATGCGCTATTCCTTTTGTGTTTTTTGTTTTGTTTGTAGATTCGAACTTTAAACACACCTCTCTTGAAAAAATCATGCATTTCTCTCCCTCAATCTCTAATGCGCTATTCCTTTTGTGTTTTTTGTTTTGTTTGTAGATTCGAACTTTAAACACACCTCTCTTGAAAAAATCATGCACTTCTCTCCCACAATCTATAATGTGCTATTCCTTTTGTGTTTTTTTTGTTTGTTTGTAGATTCGAACTTTAAACACACCTCTCACGAAAAAATCATACATTTCTCTCCCTCAATCTATAATGCGCTATTCCTTTTGTGTTTTTTGTTTTGTTTGTAGATTCGAACTTTAAACACACCTCTCTTGAAAAAATCATGCACTTCTCTCCCACAATCTATAATGTGCTATTCCTTTTGTGTTTTTTTTTGTTTGTTTGTAGATTCGAACTTTAAACACACCTCTCACGAAAAAATCATCCATTTCTCTCCCACAATCTATAATGTGCTATTCCTTTTGTGTTTTTTGTTTTGTTTGTTGATTCGAACTTTAAACACACCTCTCATGAAAAAATCATGCATTTCTCTCCCATAATCTATAATGTGCTATTCCTTTTGTGTATTTTGTTTTGTTTGTAGACTCGAACTTTAAACACACCTCTCATGAAAAAATCGTGCATTTCTCTTCCACGATCTATAATGTGCTATTCCTTTTGTGTTTTTTGTTTTGTTTGTAGACTCGAACTTTAAACACACCTCTCATGAAAAAATCATGCATTTCTCTCCCTCGATCTATAATGCGCTATTCCTTTTGTGTTTTTTGTTTTGTTTGTAGATTCGAACTTTAAACACACCTCTCTTGAAAAAATCATGCATTTCTCTCCCACAATCTATAATGTGCTATTCCTTTTGTGTTTTTTTTTTGTTTGTAGATTCGAACTTTAAACACACCTCTCATGAAAAAATCTTGCATTTCTCTCCCACAATCTATAATGTGCTATTCCTTTTGTGTTTTTTGTTTTGTTTGTAGACTCGAACTTTAAACACACCTCTCTTGAAAAAATCGTGCATTTCTCTCCCTCGATCCATAATGTGCTATTCCTTTTGTGTTTTTTTGTTTTGTTTGTAGACTCGAACTTTAAACACACCTCTCATGAAAAAATCATGCATTTCTCTCCCACAATCTATAATGTGCTATTCCTTTTGTGTTTTTTGTTTTGTTTGTAGACTCGAACTTTAAACACACCTCTCATGAAAAAATCGTGCATTTCTCTCCCACAATCTATAATGTGCTATTCCTTTTGTGTTTTTTTGTTTGTTTGTAGACTCGAACTTTAAACACACCTCTCATGAAAAAATCGTGCATTTCTCTCCCTCGATCTATAATGTGCTATTCCTTTTGTGTATTTTGTTTTGTTTGTAGACTCGAACTTTAAACACACCTCTCTTGAAAAAATCGTGCATTTCTCTCCCTCGATCTATAATGTGCTATTCCTTTTGTGTTTTTTGTTTTGTTTGTAGATTCGAACTTTAAACACACCTCTCTTGAAAAAATCATGCATTTCTCTCCCTCAATCTATAATGTGCTATTCCTTTTGTGTTTTTTGTTTTGTTTGTAGATTCGAACTTTAAACACACTTCTCATGAAAAAATCGTGCATTTCTCTCCCTCGATCTATAATGCGCTATTCCTTTTGTGTTTTAGTATCCTGCGGCGATAGCCGATGGAAAATACGAGGTGATCAGCGTGAGGGACCTGACCACCGGCTACGATAACTCCCAGAGCGATTGCAGGGCCGTACTTCCGGTGTCGAAGAGCAGCCACATGATCACGTTCGAGTTTTCGTCGGGATGCGTGGCCACGCTGAGGACCAGCGGAACGGAACCGAAGATTAAATATTACACGGAAATATGTGCATCGACAAACAGGTAAAATATTATCTATAGTTTAATAAAAAAAAAACAACAACGTATTTTAGTAATATTATTGGTGAAACGGATTTTTCTTAAATATCGTGGCAAACAAAAATAAGTTTATTCTAAAAATAAATGAACGTCCCGAAACCAAAATATCACTCCCAAACGTAAACGTTTCACCATTCATGATTTCATTTCATGACTTTAGTGATCACGACGAGTAAATTTAATTCACAAGACAATGGACGACATTAGCGATAAAACCTTTTTGACACAGTAACTGACAAGGACAGACGCCTACAAAATCAAGCCCATTGGCAGAAGAATTTATTTTTATGTTAGTTATTTATTGTATTTATTTATTATTATTACTTTGTTAAAAATAATCTGCCAATAAAGATTTATATATATATATATAAATGAACGTCAATCGATGCAGTCTTCAAGGATTTCTGGGTGTACTAATAACAATAGTATTGGGGGATGAATTTTAATCCCTGATACTATTATTATTCTTACAATAGTATCGAGGAAAGAATTTTAACTATTGTCATACCCATAAACTCAAGTTTAATAATAATAGCAAAAGGAAAAATAATTTATTAATTATTTTCAAATTCTTTTATTTAATTTATTTAAATAACTGTGACCAAGTGAATAAATCCTTTTCCTATTATACGATATGATAATACGATTTCATCAAAAGTTTTCTTTTAAGACGTTAATAAAAACCTCACTATTAACAGTTAACAGCTTTGTTAACTGTTAATAGTGAGGTTTGTTATCTATTAACAGTTAACAGTTTTGTTAACTGTTAATAGTAAGGTTTGTTAACTATTAACAGTTAACAGCTTTGTTAACTGTTAATAGTGAGGTTTTTTAACTATTAACAGTTAACAGCTTTGTTAACTGTTAATAGTGAGGTTTATTAACTATTAACAGTTAACAGCTTTGTTAACTGTTAATAGTGAGGTTTGTTAACTATTAACAGTTAACAGCTTTGTTAACTGTTAATAGTGAGGTTTGTTAACTATTAAAAGTTAACAGCTTTGTTAACTGTTAATAGTGAGGTTTTTATTGCATGAATTTAAAAACCTGCACATTTTATTTTTCATAATAAATTAAAGACGACGCAAGCGCCACATTTTGCCTAATTTCAAGTGGCATCGTCAACGATTTGGGTCTACATTTTATTTTGTTTATTTCTGTTTTAGTAACCGGGAGCAAACTAAATCCACTCTGGATGAGATCGTGTCGGCCCTTGTGGCGGAATTCCTGGAGCCGGAAAAGAACGGGCTTATACCCAGATCGACCTGAATCAACAACCCGCTACTTAAGAACCAATTTTGTTTTATTTGTAAATTTTGTTTATATTTGTAGATATTAAGAATAAAATACAAAAAAGTAAATACTGTTTTGTAGCCAATTCATTTGAAAGGAGGTTTTTGTTCACGGCTTCCTAGATTACCGACGTTCTCCAGCGTGATTTGTTGGATTTGGTCCTAGTCTATAAATACTTCAAGACTTCACGAACTCTTTCTTTTATTTATTTTGTTCATTAATCGTTCGGGATTTTCTAATAAACGCTATTTATTTCTCTTATAAGATAATCTTTATAACAATAATATAAACAATAACATCTGATTCCCTTAAAGTTAAGATTTTTATGGCACAGATTGGTATCCCACTCCCTCTCCAATAACGTTTTTATTTTCCACATAAACTACACAGCGACGTTGTTCCCCATCTGCTGCGGCTGCCCTTCTTCATCCTCGTCCTCCTCATCCTCATTACCCGACTCCTTCACTTCATCAATGGCGCCGGTCAGCGCTCGGTACTTCTTCGCGATCGCCTCCCAATCGGTGACGTGCTCGATCCGGTTGGTTTGGATCGAGAAGCTCAGCTGGGAGCCGAGAGGGCTTAGATGGGAAGCGGAAGCGGCGATTGATTGTTTCGGGTGGATTTGGCGGCCCTTTTTCACTTTCGAGAGCCATTTCTGGCCGGCTTTCGAGCGCGGTGAGAGTTTCTGCCCGCTGCGCTGGAAGCCGCCCATCAGGTTCACCAGACTTGTGCGTTTCTTTGCACGCACTGCACACACACATAAAAAAAATAATGCAAATACGAATTCGATCAATTCTAAGAACGTTGAAACTCACTTCGTTGTTTACACAAATCCACCAAGTAGAACAACCAGGTGGTGATCAGGTTGATGGGGGACGGGGCCGACGTCGTCCTGTGCATCGAGCGGATCAGCTTGCTCAGCCCGAACTTCCACTCGATGTCCGATTGCGCCTGCACACGCCAACAACAAACAACATTTTCCACAGTTCGAAACAAAAAATATGTCAAAAACAAGGGATAAATTCAAATCACCAGGCGCTGCCCCCTTATTCCCTTTAATTAATACATTACATATAAAACAATCACGAAAATAGAGAAGGACGCTGCCCCTTTAACCCCTCCCCTCACTTAAAACACACAAAAAGAAATCACGAAAAAATAACGAAAGAAACTGCCCCCTTATTTTCCTATCCCTCCCCAATTAAATCACACATTAGACATAAAACAATAACTCGGTTTCGTTTCACACAACGCGGTGCGCCCTCTCTCAAAAACAAGAATTATAAAAAATACAGCTACAAAAAAATATCGCGCATGCAATAAATGTCAACAATTAAAAAAAATATATCTATCGCTTGAATTCCGTGCGGGCTTGACAAAAAAAAACAATAAACACCCAAAAAATCGACGCTTAAGACAACCGACGACCACAACAAGTCTCATGCGTTGCAAATCATTGCGGCCCCCTTTTGTTGCCTGAGCGCGATTTTTTTCAAGACCTCCAAATCTTCGTCTAATCAGAGGGTAAGTCCCTAACTACCGGTCGGTTTTCGTGCGTCGGAATGCTGTTTTGGCGGTGACACAAGATGCATACAAAAATATCTGTTGGGCGAACGAACAAGGGACGATGTCAAAATAATCGGCGAAACAGAGAGGGAGAATATATAGAAAAAAAAAAACAGGGAAATCAGGGAAGGAGAATGAAAAAAAAAAAAGAGGAAGAAATAAGTGCGAAAGTCAGAGATTCTCCTTTCCTGCGCGAACGAAAGACAGAAAAGAAGTAAGGAGTATACTTCTTTTCCTGTATTTCGTGGACAAACAAAGGAAAAAAAGGAAGTGATCGCGAACGAGGGAGGGAGATTAAAGAAAAAGGGAAATAACTTTAAAAAAAGGATCAGGAAGGAATAATCATGAAAGCTGGAGAAGAAAAATTATAAAAAAAATGGAATAATCGCGAAAAGGGAGACTCAAACAAACGAAAGAAATGCAAGGGGAAAGAAGAAATAAAAAAAGAGAAGTGGGAAGTAATCTCCAATGATAGAGAGGGCTAATAAATAAAAAAAATATGTTTATGAAATAAATATGAATAAAGTATTAAAAATCAACCAATAAAATACAGATTAGATTGAATAACTTTAAATTCTCGACTAGTTTCGGGTTAGTTGAGAATTTAAAGTTATTCAATCTAATCTGTGTTTTATTGGTTGATTTTTAATACTTTATTCATATTTATTTCATACAATATGAACTACCAATGTCTAAATATTAAAACCATTAATTATATTAAAGAATATGTTTAATTAATTTCTCACTTAACCCGTGGTGAAACATTTTTACATCAATCTGGATAATTAATTAAAGTTAAAACACTTGGTTTGTTTCACTAGATTATACTTTCTCCAACTAGTTTCGACCAGTTTCGTTAATTTTAATTAATTATCCAGATTAATAAAAAGAAATCGGGAAATAAAAAAAGCAATTACAAAAGGCAGGGAAGAAGAATGAATATAAAGGCAAAGTGAGCAGAAAGAAAGATCAGGACAAAATAATAAAAAAGAATCGCAAAAGACACAGAGGCAGAATGGAGAAAAAGGAAGAAATAATCACGAAAGAAAAAAAAATCAATTAAGAAGTAAGTGATTTAAATAGGGTGAATGAAGAAGAAGGGAACAAGGATGAAATAATCACAAACGAAAAAAGGAAGCCAAAATAACCAACGAAACACAGAGAGGGAGAATGAAGAAAAATAAAGTAATAATTCCTTTTTTTTTTCTTGTTAATTGCGTTAATTGTGTGTGTCTTTTTTTCAGCCATCTACTCATCCCTGTTAGTTTGCGGCAAGCATGTTTTTTTTTTCAATATTTGAGGGTTAGTTCTTTGTTTCCAAAAGCAGACTAATCTATGTTGAAAATTGCTAATGGCTTTCAAGTGCTGATTCAAGTGTGTGTAACTATAGAGCTGTTTTTTTTTTTGGTTTGTTTAATTTGTTGAGTGTGAGAAGGTTTCAAATTGTAATGATCCAGCCCAACAGAACTGGTGCGCTATTGAATTTGATTACTCTCTAAATTTTTTGTTGTAGTTTTTGAGTATTGAAATAATAAGGTCAATCAATCATAACAAGAGCATCAGCAGCAACAACAATAACAACAACAACAACAGGTGTCATTCTCGTGTTTTTTTTTAGGTTTAGTTTTTTTGTTTATTTTAAATGAAATGCGTGTTTTCTGTTTGATAGTTTCGGCTTTGTATTTTTTTTGTTTGTTCTGAATTGGTGGCATGCAGGTGGGGGTTACCTGTATGCGCTGGTAGGTATCGGTCATCATAGCGATGAGGAGATTAATTAAAACGACGACGGACACCAGCATATAAATGCCGAAAACCAACTTAAAGAGATTTTCTGTCCAGATGGGCTGGTTATTATGGTTGGTCTCCCAGCCGTCGGTTTTAAGGTTGTTGGTGCTCGTTTGGCCGAATATCGCGAAAAACAGCAACTCAAACGCTTTGATCGGGTTCTTTTGGACTGGAATCACAAGAGCAGAAAAGCGGGAGATTACCTGGATGCGCTGGTACGTGTCAGACATCATAGCAATTAGCAGATTTATCAACACCACCACAGAGACGAGCATATAAACGCCGAACACCAGTTTGAAGAGCGCTTCGGTCCACTGCGGACGGACGCCAGCCGGCACCCGGATCAACAGGTCGTCGTACGTCGTCTGGCCGAATATCGCGAAAAACAACAGCTCGAGCGCCTTCAGAGGACTCATCAGCACTGGGAACAGGTTTAAGAATAACAAAACATTTCATTACCAACCACTTTTCCCCAAACAAAATATAATTACAACACAAAGGACACACAGGACAAAACAAAAATTATTTCTCAACATTTTCTGCCCCTAAAAAAAAAAAAACACAACAAAAACAAGAGGCCTTGCTGCGACTCGACACAACTTAATCCTAGCCTGGAATACGTTTCAACACAACTCGGACAAAGCTTTTTTATCCGAAATTTAATCAACATTTCGTTTAAGCCACACAAAAACATCGACAGCAAACAAAGAGCACAAATCGTAACGAACAGGAAAAGCCAGCCAAACGGAGACGACCTAGAGGGGACAGAAATACATCACACACTAAAGCACACAACCGTTTCTCTGTTTTTTTTTTTTTGATTGTTTTGTTTTGGGGATTGAAACGTGAAAGACACCCCCGACGAGCAACACAGACTTACTGCCCGTTGACTGCGGGTGCTTTCGCTTGACGGCCGCGTGCGTTCGCTTCGACCACTTCACCAACGGCGGCGCTTCTTTCGTCCATTCCGCGTCCTCTTTAACACCTTCTGGATATTCAACACATACATAAAATAAAATACAACACGGGTTTCTAATAAAAAAAAATAGAATTATTAATAATAAAATTAATAATAATTTTATAAAGCTGCATCGCATTATTCTAAACGATGCAGCAGTTTGAAGGAAATACCGAAACAGGATTTGTTTTTGCTTAAATAAGAAATTAATTATCGCTAAAATAATACCCTTTTCTGTAAACTGTTTCAGCACTCTTTCCAAACTACAACCGATTCGGAGATATTAGGCTTGAAACACCCTGTATATTTTATTGCAAGTGATTATAATTGTCATCTTTAATTTATTATGATTATAACTGTATTCAGAACCAAGTTCACATTTAATATATTTGTTATTTAAGAAATTAAGATTAAAAAAATATATCTTTTAAAGAATGTTTTATCAAAAATAAATAAACAATTTAGATCAACTAATGTTGTAAGTTATAATCTACAAAAGAATTTCTAATATTTCCAGAGCACTTTCTGTGTTGGCAACAATTTATTCTATAATTTAACATAAATAAAAACACTTAAACTTTAATTAATTAAAGACGACGCAAGCGCCACCTTTTGCCTAATTTCAAGTGGCATCGTCGTTTGAAATTAGGCAAAAAGTGGCGCTTGCGTCGTCTTTAATTAATTATGATTAATATCGCGTATATAACTCCAGTACAATTTCAGTTCAGTCGCCTTCATCAAGGCATTGCACATGGAACACACTAGTCTGATGAGGTTCGAAAAACCGAAATGGCCATCACTAGTTATCCATACGCTAGATGAATGGTGACTGAACGTTTCATTAAATGTGAACTTAAACTTTGTTTGTATAACTGAGTTTTTTTAATGTGACTATAGTTTCGACAACTTTAACTTGTCATTATCAAACTAAGACTCTTATACAAACAAAGTTTAAGTGTTTTTATTTATGTTAATAACGATGTATAACGAAGTAGAAGCCTCCACAGTTAACAGTTATTCTATAATTTGTGACAGAACAAAAGAATTTCTGGCAACAATTATTCAATCAATTCAATATATAATTTGGTGCAAAAATAAATAGAAATTTCTAGCCCTTTCAGAGCACTATCTGTGCTAACAAAAAAATGTATACGATAAGTTTGATTGTCTTCCACAGTTTTTCCTAGATTACTAGATTATTTACTTTTATTATGCGCTTGTGATTTTTCATCAAGGATGTGATGTATAATTGGAATGATAGCATGAAGCGCCACCTTTCCCTATTTTTCAATTATAATTATGGTGATGATCATGGTCTTGTCCGACCAGTACGAGGTCTGAAAGTCCTGAAATTTCCGTCTTGACCTACATCAAGACGGAAATTTCAGGACTTTAAACGGATGTTGTGTTTTTTTTTAATGAAGGCATTACACGTGAACATTTCAGGTCGTACCGGTTTGACGAGACCAAAATGGTCAATCACCACTGATCTTTATTAAAACCAATTTAGAATATGTTTTAGTTTTTTAAAAAAGCTGATCTTACCTTCTGCAAAATACGTTTTGGGCGGTGGAGTCTGTCCGTACCTCCTCGCTTCCTCGTAGGAGAAATTCTTGAAGGGCTGATTAAGCGCGACGAAGTGCATCGAAAAACCAAACACGAAAATCGCCAGCACCGCCAGGAACCTCCCCAAATCCTTCATCAGATTCCCAATAATGATCGCCCACGGCCCGAACAAGTGGTGAAACGACAGAAAATCCAAAATCTGCACGCAGGCCAGCAGGAAGGAAATCGCGAACATCTGATTCCGGCAGTACATCAACGTCGGCCAGTACATCTTCTCCACCGCCACTAAACCCAGCAGATGCACCGCGACGCCGAAGATCCCGAACAGCAGCACCGAGAGTTTGATCCAGCCGAGTCCTGACTTGTCGCTCGGATTGGTCAGTTCGAACAACAACAACCCGCTCAACCAGACTAGCAATACCAGTTCGTACCAGTAGGGGATTAACCCAGGCCGGACTACCGGGTAGTAAGGGAATATCGCCGTTAAGAGCAGGAAGAACATTAAGTAGACGTGTGAGGTGAGGTATGACATGAATTTGATAATCGGCACTTTGTGGTATTTGTGACCCAGCGGGAGGGTGAAGGCGATCCATACCGGGGGGCATAGGATGAAGCAGATGAAGAGCAGTAAGGTCCTCCACGATGCCCAATTCAGAGCTCCTCGCCAGAGTTCCTAAAACAAAACAACACTGAATATAATTACTTAAATGCAATATCCAATTTGATTCCGTAACAGAATATTCCAAGCTATATTGAAATTTGCTAATGACTTTCAAGTGCTCAAAATTGGATTTCATTTGAGCAATGAAGAATTCTTAAGAATAAAGTAATGTCTCTTTGGAATTGATTAAATGTAATTTTCTATTAGATTCCGCAACAGTTGCTTAAAATTAGATTTTATCGAAATTCTGCTGCTAAGCAGTATGGAGCAATAAAAAAATTGAGTGAGCTTTCAACAAAATCGTAACAAATAGCGTTGAATACCAATAATTTTTATTTCAATTTGTTTATTTTTTTTAATGCTAGAACAATAATGAATTGATTACCTGTAAGTACCTTTGTACCACCGTGTGCGCGATCACTTCCTTCTGCTCGTTTTCGATCAGCACGTCTAAAAACTCGACGTTCCTATTATCGGTGGCCGTGAGGATCCTCCCAGCGGAATCCGCCCCGGCCGCTAAAGCCAGCAGCTCCGTCGCCATGTACTCGCAATGTTTCCCAGCGGCGATTAAATCTTTCGCCCGCTCTTTTTCCTTGGTGGATAAATTTATCAGGATATTCGAGAGCTTCGCGGCCGTGTCGACCGGCGCGGGAGAAACGAGGATGAATTCCTCAATGGGTCGGTTGTTGTGGTTCTTCGAGCAGACCATCAGGTTGTAGACGAAGCGCCGGTCTTCCATTAGCGAGTAGGTTTCGTGCTCTTTGGTCATGAGGTACTCCAAGACGTCGTGGTGGCCTTCGGAGGCGGCGAACCAAATCGGCGCGGCGCCCAAGTTGGTCTCGGATTTCGGCGAAGCGCCGGATTCCGTCAGGAGTTTCACCACTTCGAGGTTCCCAGCACGGGAGGCGTAATGCAGCGGCGTCCAACCGTTTTTATCCGTCGCGTTTATTTCAGCTCCTTGTCCTGCAGAACAATAGATTGATACAAAGATAGAAGAAATCTATTCTATTTAATCAAGAGGGAAGAATATATGTATATGAGTTTTAAGGCACTTTGACATCTTTGATTATTTACGAAGCACAAGAATTAATTCTTCATGGAAGAATAGATAGTTATATCTAAATAGAAGAATAGGCATAAAAGTAGAAGAATAGATAGGTATATCTAAACTCAAATATACATACAGAGAGCTTTTTTTATCAGTATACATTTCCCCTATGTATACCTGCAAAATACGCGAGTCAAATGCATTAGTGTATGTGTGTTTAGTTGCCTATAACACGCAACCCGAACGATCGTTTCCTTCAACTAGGATAATTCAAAAAAACAATTTTCTATTTCTGTTTATGACAATATCGAAATGCACAATGTGGAAGAATGCCTTGCAGTTTCTGGTGGTCATTTCTAGCACTTATTCTAATTATTTATTTCATGTTTATTGTTCTTCGCTGTTACTTTTCTTTCAAATTGTCTTAATAAAATCTCATTTTTTACCTGTAAATATGTGTTTAGTTGCCTATAACACGCAACTGAACACACATATGCCAAATAGGCAACTTAACATACACACATTAATTATTAAATGCGGTTGGCTCGCGTTTTTTTGCAGGTATACACTTTCCATAATATACTTATAAAAAAATCTCTCTGTATATACAGAGAGGTTTTTTAATCAGTATACATTAGGCGAACTGTATACCTGCAAAAAAAAAACAAGTAAAACGCATTGATATGTGTATGTTTGGTTGCCTATAACACACAACTAAACGTCAAACGCTAAACTTCAAAATGTGTGAAATATTTGATCGAAAATGTATACAAATGAAGAAAAAGTCATGTATTACAATTCCAACAATACTAGAGGAGGATAAGACATTTCAATGAATCCAAATTTTCCGAATACCCCAGTTGGGATGATTCTAAAAATAATTACTCTAAAACATTTTCTTTGGAAGGTTGTATGTTGCGTTCTCTTTATTTTATTGAAAAACGCAACGAAATAATTCATGACTAACACTGCATGCGTTACCGTCACAAACAATTTCCTTTTTTATCAAAAATACTTATTATTATGGAATATTACATTTACAGGTAAAAAATGAGATTTTATTAAGACAATTTGAAAGAAAAGTAACAGCGAAGAACAATAAACTTGAAATAAATAATTAGAATAAGTGCTAGAAATGACCACCAGAAACTGCAAGACAGTAACTCAAACAATCGTGCATTTCGATATTGTCATTAACAGAAATAGAAAATTGTTTTTTGAATTATCCTAGTTGAATGAATCGATCGTTCGGGTTGCGTATTATAGGCAACTAAACACACATACATCAATGCGTTTGACTTGGGTATTTTACATGTATACATAGGGGATATACGGTTAAAAAAAACCTCTCTGTATATATAGAACTATCTACTTTCCTATCTACGTATCTTTTTATTTATTTATTTTTTTTATTTTTTGTATAAGAGTTTGAAATATTTGACGAAACATAAGAATTAACAGAAGGATTAATTCTAGTGCTTCATGAGTAATTAAAAAGTTGCTTTTTTGCCGGAGCTAATCAAACTACACACCCAAAAGGACCTCAACCATCTGATAGTGTCCATTAGTGGCGGCTATGTGAAGGCCAGTTTTTCCGTGCTTTTCGGTGCTCTGCAAAAGTTCGGCGGATCTGCTCAAGAGTAAACCGACTACAGTTGTGTGCCCGCCGAAACACGCCAAGTGCATCGGATTGTAACCCTGGATTTTTAAACAAAAGAAAAAAAAATAAAACACCCCAGGAATTAATACTTCTTCGTTGTTAGCTGTAGGTTATCCATTCATGACACACACAAATTTTGCCATTTTATGAAACGGATGCTTTCGATTTGAGTAGAACCCGAGGAAAAATTTAATTAAGGGTGCGGTTTAGAAGAAAGAGATAGCTAACAAATACGGGCAATCACTAATTTGAGTTAGATTGTTGTTGTGTTCAATGAACAATATTGTATTATACATTAAAATAATCTTAAAATAAGCAGGAATTTCATCAGATAAATTAAAAATTATTTTAATGTTTAGTTTCTGTAAAAAATAATTATGAAAAACAATGAAAATTGATCAAATTTATAGCAAATTTTAAATTAAATTTTTGCTAATAAAAACTTGTGCAATGAAAATTTAAAGGATTTCACTAAATTCTGCATTCAAATAACTTAGCAGACACGACCTATTCATTTCATTATATCTTACAATTTTCTTTTCTAACTTGAACTAGTAAATTGACGTAATACACGAAAATTAACGATTTATTTTTTATTTAGACTGATACTTTATACTTGGTAGATAAAAAATGTAAATACACATTCATATTATGAAATCCAAAAGAATAACTCTATTTTCAAACGATTATTTCCGTTTTACTATATAGCTATCTTTTTTCGCTAAACCGCAACCTTAATGAAATTGACTGAAATTTCTTCGATTTCATAAAAATAACTGAGTCTATTGGAAAGAACCAACTAAAGGAACTCGTTATGTTTACAAGGGATCAATTGTGTAGATATAAAACGCCCTAGATATTGCATAGCTTATGCTATTATTGGAATTAGTCAGTAGTAAAAATGTGTTATTCTTACATTTTCGTGAGTGGCTGCATCCACTTGAACCCCAGCGGAATTCAGTAGCAACCTCACGACGTTCTCGTTCCCGTTAAAAGCAGCGAGATGCAGCGGAGTCAATCCGGATTCGTTGCCCAAAGCCGGCACTAAAGTCCCCCCTGAAGGCGGCTCCGACTTGACAGTTCCCGGAACGTGGGTTAAAAGCTCCCTCACGGTATCAGCCTGGCCGTAATACGCAGCCACGTGCAGGGGAGTAACGCCGAGTTTCTTGCTCGTCACACGCAGAGTGTTTGAGGTGCGTAGGACTTCCAGGACCTGCCCGTGTCCGTTTTGTGCTGCTAAATGAACGGCAGTGAAGCCGTTCTTGTTTTCGTCGGTTACGGAAGCGCCGGCCCGCACTAGGGCTTTCACTACATCGGCGTGGCCGCCTTCGGCGGCGATTTGCAACGGGGTGGCGTCTGTTAGTTTGTTCCTTGCTGAAATCACCCCGGCTCTATCGAATTTCATCAGTTCTTCAATCACAGTGACGCTTCCTTGAGAAGCTGCGATATGCGCGCAGGTGTTTCCGTCCTTAGTGGTCGCCATCACTAAGCTCGGGTGTTGCTGCAGGAATAACTTAGCGACTTCGGAGTAGTTGTTCTGGGCTGCCGCGTGAATCGGCTTTTGTCCTTGATCATCAGTAGCATCGATATTAGCGCCTAGTTCCAGTAAAAGCTTGCAAACTTCGATTTGGCCGGCCGCTGCTGCTAAGTGCAACGGCGTCTGCTTTTTCAGGGTGAGAATATCAATAACAGCGTTGTGGTCTTTAATTAAATATTGCACTAAATGAATATACCCATTCATCGCTGCTAAATGCAGCGCCGTTCTCCCATTCCGGGATTTCGAATTAATAAACGCCTTATTCGATAAAAGGTAATCGCAAACCTGTATGTAACCCTTCTCCGCGGCTAAATGCAACGCGGAACGACCCTCCAAATCGAAAACATCAACCCTAGCATGATTCGTCAGCAAGTTATTAACCAACTCCACATGCCCCTTATGCGAAGCTATCGACAATGGCGTCCAACCAATCGCGCTTTGTCTATTCAACGCCTTCTGCGCGTCCGTCGCCGACATATGATCCAACATCTCCAGAAACACATCGTTATTTCCAACAGTTGCGACGTAATGAAACGCCGTTTCGTGGGCGTGCTTCGAAATCAATTTGACGTCGGCGCCGTTTTCCAAAAGTATCTTAACACACTCTCGGTCCGCTCCGGGGATTTCGACGTCCTCCTTCTTGACGTTGCAGATGTAGTGCAGCGCGGACTCGTCGTTGTCGTTCAGGGCGTTCACGTAACCGGCGACTTTGTCCTCCCCCTTGTGGGTCTTTACGTAATCGATGAGGTAGCGGACGACGTCCGGACGGCAGCCTTTGCAGGCGAGGTGGAGTGGAGTTTCACCGGACTGTAAATTATATATAAAACAAACAAAAAAAAACACACAAGTATTAACAGCTAGAACAATTAAGTGTTTAAACAAACAAATAAAATTCCAGGTCTCTAGATTTAGTTATAAAATTTTCGTTTTTGCTGATTGGAGATAATACTATGCCAAAAAAAATCCAAGTATTTCAATCTGTATTAAATAAAAATGATTTGAAAATAATTAATAAATTATTTTCACACTCAGCTCTGTGACTATTGACTTAACTACGTAAGTACGTTAAACAAATGTACATTAAAACAACTACTTCCCGGGCAAATACCCACGCCGGACATTGAATTACATAATGTACACCTGCTGTTGCAATCAATGAATGAATGAATACTGTTTTCTATTTATATTTCAATCTGTTATAAAATAAAAAAAACTTAATGTTTCAAAAATTATGGGATTATTAAAAAGATAGGATATTCTTATTCAATGATGGTGTGTGTTATTCACACCATCATTTGCGACTACCATAGCTTGAATTGACTGACCTTGAGAATAAATGGTCTTAAGGGTGCGGTTTAGAAGAAAGAGATAGCTATACAAATATGGGCAATCACTAATTTGAGTTAGATTGTTCTTGTGATCAATGAACAATATTGTATTATACATTAAATTAATCTTAAAATAAGCAAGAATTTCATCAGATAAATTAAAAATTATTTTAATAATAATAATAATAATAATAATAATAACTTTATTGTCCAACGGAGAAACCAATACAGGACAAGTAACAAAATCCTTTATTATAACTTAATATATATATATAACATTAACAATAATAAACACAAGTAAGCAGTCGATGTAACTTTATTAATGTGCAAAGAAAAACTTAGTTCCGAATCAAAAAGCACGCCTACGTCAACAATTTCACGTTTTCTTTCAATTATTATGCCCTGAATATTATAGTTATTAATAATAGTTGATTTTTTGCGACAATATGAAACTACATAGCATTTAGCAGAGTTAAGTTTGAGTTTGTTTTCGGCACACCAATTTACAATAACATTAAGATTATTTTGTAATACGACAGTATCAAGACTACTTTTAATATGCGCAAATATCTTAAGATCATCAGCATAGGCCAAAACTGAGCATGTAATTGATGTGATTAAGTCATCTATATAGAGATTGAACAACAGTGGACCGAGGTTAGAACCTTGCGGAACACCTGAACTGGAGATAAATGTATGTGATGTGAAACCATTGTAATAGATAGAGTTTGGTCTATTGTGTAGATATGAAGAAATAAATGTAATGAATTTATATGTAAATCCAAATAATGATAATTTCTGCAGCAATATATTATGATCCAACGTGTCAAAAGCACGGGAGAAATCAGTATATATTACGTCAGATTGTCCACAATGATCAAGTGACTCCGACAGGAATTGGGTTATTGACACTAAGTTTGTTGTTGTTGAGCGTCCACGGGTAAAGCCATGCTGATTCGGTGATAAGTACACTTTGGTATGATCATTAATAATGTTAAATATTATTTGTTCAAATATTTTGGAAAAGTTTAACAAAATTGATATTGGACGATAGTTATTTATATCATGAGAATCACCTTTTTTAAAGACTGGACAAATATTTGCATGCTTCCACTTTGTCGGGAATTCACCTGAAGATAGTGCTAAGTTTAATGTTTAGTTTCTGCGAAAAATAATTACGAAAAACAATGAAAATTGATCAAATTTATAGCTAATTTCAAATTAAATTTTTGCTAATAAAAACTTGTGCAATGAAAATTTAAAGGATTTCACTAAATTCCGCATTCAAATAACTTAGCAGACACGACCTATTAATTTCATTATATCTTACAATTTTCTATTCTAACTTGAACTAGTAAATTGACGTAATACACGAAAATTAACGATTTATTTTTTATTTAGACTGATACTTTATACTTGCTAGATAAAAAATGTAAATACACATTCATATTATGAAATCCAAAAGAATAGCTCTATTTTCAAACGATTATTTCCATATTAGGGATTGTTAAGTAAGTTTCACTTGGTTTGTTTTACACGCAAAAAATATTTATTTTCGACTAGTTTCGGCACATTGTCATTATCAAGAATAAATGTACAAGAAATTTTACAGTTATTTATATAATCCTATTGTCGGTATTTTCAGTAGTAAGGGCGTTAACGATCGAGGAGTCCCACAGTTCCTCAATGTCATTAGCGACGTTTTTTTCCGGCTTTTACAGCTTTACTTATTTCGAGGCCTTCCCGATAATTCAACCTTAATCCCTTTTTACCTGTATGTAATATCTTGAATTTATTATTATTGAAGAAATGATTTTCAGCTATACAATGTTTTGAAAATCCAGTAGTTATTTTATTATTTAAAATGTCTTTTCTGTGTTCCTTATGTCTAATTTTAAATGATCTACCAGTTTGACCGATATAGATACAATCACATTTTAATTCATATATTCCGCTTTTTTTTAAAATGATTATTATCGCTTTTTAACTTATTGTTAATTAAAATCTTTCCTAAATTCATAGGGTTAGTCAGAATAATATTCGTACTTTTTCCTTTCAAGGTTTTTTTTTTTTAATTTTATTCGAGAGTCCATTTATATACTCCAATTTGTACCAATTACCTTTTTTCGTAGGATGTTCCGCTATAAAAGTATTTTAATAATTGTTTTTGCTTCTTTTTTTTGATCATGTTTTCAATTATTTCAATTATTTCCATTTTACTATATAGCTATCTCTTTCCACTAAACCGCAACCTTAAGATAACCCGGCGCTTCCACCAGATATGCAAATAATTCAATATACAAACATCTTCATTCAGACAGCAGAATTTAAATTCTTTACAAATATATATATTTACAATAAATATCGATGGATTAGTAGTCTCTCATGGGCTATCGACCGGAGGTCTTTCTGCCCTGCAAATAATTCAATTTTATATTTATAAAAAAAAATAATACTAAACAAAAACTCGTTACACCTAACGGTAGAAAGGAAAAAGATTAAAAAAAATAATAATATATTGATTGTGATCGAAAATATACATACTTAAAAATAAAGAACTCGACACTCAATACGGGTAAAAGTAGATAATATTAAGAAATAAAGAAGTAAAGAAAAGAATATAACATATATATATATACAGAGAGGTTTTTTTATCGGTATACATTTCCTCTATGTATACCTGCAAAAAAACGCGAGTCAAACGCATTGAACCGATTAATGTGTGTATGTTTAGTTGCTTATTTGGCATATGTGTTCAGTAGCGTGTTATAGGCAACTAAACACACATACGTTAATGCATTTGACTCGCGTATTTTGCAGGTATACATAGGGGAAATGTATACTGATAAAAAAAAGCTCTCTGTATATATATATATATATATATATATATATATATAATCTAAAATCCCCATCTACCATAATGGTGGTATAGGGGTGATATAACACAAATATCGCAAATAAATAGTATACTTTATTAAACAAACGCTTAGGTTTTCATGTATTTAAATCTAAGCTTTTTGTTTAATCAAGGTTTTAATATATGAAAACCTGCTGTTTTTATATTTACTTACTTTATTTTGGTACTGCGGATCCCCGCCGTCTTCTAAAAGGTACACCAGCGTCTGCATGTTGCCGTAGCGGGCGGCCACGTGCACCGGAGTCTGTCCGTCTTCCGTCGTTAAATTTGGTCCTGCTCCGGATTTGAGGAGCATCAGGGCGCACCTTTCCCCGTCTTTCACTCTCGCCGCTATGTGCAAAGCTGTCTCTTTCAGCTTGCCGCCTGCACTCCATAAAAGGATCAGCATGAATCAACTAGTTTTTTAGCCAAATATTATTATTTAATATACAAATATTATTCATTTTTACTCGGCGTGAACTTCGATTATTTTGCTACATAAAAAATGATCCATAAAGTAAGCGAGAATTTGAGAGGGAATAAAATTAGCGAAACTCGATGTTTTCGTGTGAATGCAGATTTTGCCGAATAAATCCACTCCCCCTTCCTCCCTCTCTCGCTTTAGATTTTTGATAAGGGCGAAAATAGACGCCCTTCTTTTTTTGTTTCCATTGTTATTGCCGGACGAGGCATACGCGTGTGGTATCGAGAAATCGCTGGAGGTATGTGGCCGTGAAAATATTTAAATCAGCTTTAGCCTCCGTAGATGATTCGGAGAGATAAAACTAACGACTTGGGAGAGAGGTTTCACGATTTGAATTCAAATCTGGAACACACCTGAAATCTATTAACCCTTTTTGATATTGTTCATACTACTTGGACTAAAAAGGGATTTTAAATAAGTTAAATAAAAATGATTTGAAAATAATTAATAAATTATTTCCACATTTAGCTCTTTAAATAGTTGACGACATTGGAAGAGAAAGACTGTTTCGTAATTTTTCTATGAAGTTTCATGAAATTTCATCCATTCATTATTAAAATAACACTAAATAAAATTAAATCAAACATGAATATTAGACTTTTGATGTAACATTCATATTTATTTACTTAATCATTACAATGGCCACAGAGGCCAAGGAAATTTATTTTGAGGGATGAAAAAGCAATCGGTATTACGTTTGCTGTCCGTCGAGACTTATATTTAATCGCTTTAAGGTTGCGGTTTAGTGGAAAGAGATAGCTATATAGTAAAATGGAAATAATCGTTTGAAAATAGAGCTATTCTTTTGGATTTCATAATATGAATGTGTGTTTACATTTTTTATCTACCAAGTATAAAGTATCAGCCTAAATAAAAAATAAATCGTTAATTTTCGTGTATTACGTCAATTTACTATTTCAAGTTAGAAAAGAAAATTGTAAGATTTAATTAAATTAATAGGTCATGTCTGCTAAGTTATTTGAATGCAGAATTTAGTGAAATCCTTTAAATTTTCATTGCACAAGTTTTTATTAGCAAAAATATAATTTAAAATTTGCTATAAATTTGATCAATTTTCATTGTTTTTCACACAAACTTAACAATAAAATAATTTTTAATTCATCTGATGAAATTCCTGCTTATTTTAAGATTATTTTAATGTATAATACAATATTGTTCATTGATCACAACAATCTAACTCGAATTTGTGATTGCCCATATTTATATAGCTATCTCTTTCTTCTAAACCGCACCCTTAACACAACACATCCATATTACGTATATAGTACATCTACATTGGATGTTTTTTAGATCGCTTTCGCATCACGTAAATAGCAAGTGTAAAAAAAAAATGTTTTAAAATCGTGCAGAACATTTTTTTTATTCATTTCTTACCTCTAATGTGGAGATCCGCGCCATAGCCGAGGAGAGTCTCCACGACAATCGGCTTCCCCGACTCGACGGCGATGTGCAAGGCTGTATAGTTTTCCTTTTACGAACCAATAAACAAAACAAGCAATATATATATATATATAATCTAAAATCCCCATCTACCATAATGGTGGTGTAGGGGTATTCAAAACAAGCAATAACGAAATTAAATTATGACTATCACTCACGTTCGTCGTAACGTCAACCTTTTCTCCTTTCTGTATGAGCGTGTTGATGATGCCCACGTGACCGTACCTCGCCGCCGTGTGTATGCTCCTAGCACCATCCTTGCACAGACAAATACATAAACAAAAATAAACAGCAATCGAGGGAACTAATTTATGTTACAAGGAATGAGATTCTTGAACTCGATGCTAATGTTTTGGGGGATTTTGAGTGAAAGAAAGTCTGTTTTTTTGTATATAAATAAATTTAGGGATTATTTGTTGCAACTGTTCGCAGCAAACTTAACAACAGGAGATTTTTATAACTGCATTTTTTAGCAATTAATTGTTACAGATTGTACAAATCATATATTATGAATTTTTCAACTTTATATTTAATTAATTGTTGTACATTGAAATTTCTACATTTCATTTTTTTCCTGCAAATTATTTTTGTTTTATAAATAGAAAAGAGTATTATTCATTCACTTGGTCACATCTATTTAAATATATTAAATAGAAATGATTTGAAAACAATTAATAAATCATTTTCACAATTAATTTATTTTAACATCTTTAAATTATGTACGGCATAGCTGTACTGACGAGGGATAGATCCCGAAACACGTGTCTGCAGATGGCCTTAAATTAAGTAACGTTCCTTTTGTTGTTTTCGCATTAGGGAAGGAATTTTTCTCGGATAAAATTTTTTTGCATTATGCAATATTTTATTGAAGTGCAACAGCGGGTTACATTATGTAATTCAATGTCCGGCGTGGGTATTTGCCCGGGAAGTAGTTGTTTTAATGTGCATTTGTTAGTAACGTGAGTCAAAATGTCACAGAGCTAAATGTGAAAATGATTTATTAATTGTTTTCAAATCATTTTTATTTAATTTTTGTTTTACCTTGTTGGGCATGTGGAGATACACGCCCTTTTTGAAGAGCATCATCGCGCAGTCAGCGTGGCCATTCAGCGAGGCGATGTGCATCAGCGTCGATCCGTCCTTGGTCCTTTCGAGGATGCTGGCCTTGAATTTGTCGGCCAGCAGCTCGATTATAGCGGCGTGCCCGTTTTCGGCGGCCAGGTGCATCGGCGTCCTGTCCTGGTTGTCCGTAATACTCGCCGAAGCCCTCACCCCGTAGAAGTACTTCACCAGGACCTCGTCACCTTCCGCGGCGGCTATGTGCAGCGGCGTCTGGCCCTCGCCGTTCTGGATGTCCACACTCGTCCCGTAATCGACGAGAATTCGCACCTATTCACGTAATAATTTTTTTACTTGAATTGTTTTTATTTTTAGACTAAACCAAAATAATAATAATAATATTCTTTATTTTCCACAATAATATAATATTACAAGATCCTAAAATTATTACAAACAATATATATTGTAGAAAACCCATGGGCGGAGAAAAACGAAAATAGAAATATTTAAAATGCAACATTAATACTCATCCAAAAGCATCAATTAACAACAATTCAAAGTGAAAAATTTAACTCGATAACTTCAAAAAAAAAAACAATTGAACGAAAGCAGTGTGTTTCTTTTTACGCAAATTGAATCTTTGTTAGCAGAACAATTTATTTTATGTAGTTATTTTCCCTTACCATGTCGATGTCTTTCCTTCGCGCGGCCAAATGGAGGGCCGTGTCGCCGTTCGCCGCCGAGGCTCTCAATTGGTCCGCCGTTTGCGATCCCAGGAGTTCCCTGCACATCGACTGGTTGCCGGCTTCGACGGCCAACAGCAGCGGGATTTTCCCGCGCTGAAAATAAATCACAATTAAATTACTTAAAAAAAATCCATCAAATCTATGTCAAATTGAATTTATATATATATATATATATATATATATATATATATATATATATATATATACAGAGAGCTTTTTTTATTAGTATACATTTTCCCTATGTATACCTGCAAAATACGCGAGTTAAATGCATTAACGTATGTGTGTTTAGTTGCCTATAACACGCAACTGAACACACATATGCCAAATAAGCAACTAAACATACACACATTAATCGGTTCAATGCGTTTGACTCGCGTTTTTGCAAGTATACATAGGGGAAATGTATACTGATAAAAAAAACCTCTCTGTATATGTATTTTAATGCATTGTTTTTATCCTGGGCTGGCAAAATTTACTGTCCAGTTTTCGAATGACTTAATGAGTCCTGGATTGATAAGTTTAGTGTGAAAATTGCGGACGATAGCGAATTTTATAAGGATCCTAGACTGACAAAGCGTAGATTGTCAGGTTTGCGAGCGTTAGCTCTAATATCGAGCTTACGAGCGATAGCAAGCTTTAGGTAGGCTCTAAACTGGTAAAGCTCAAAATTTGCGAGCGATTGCGAGCTTTATAAGAACTCTGGACTGATAAAGCTTAGTGTCAAGTTTGCGAGCGATAGCGAGCTTAATAAAAGCTCTGAACTGACAAAGCTTAGTATCAAGTTTGCGAGCGATAGCGAGCTTTATAAGAACTTTGGACTGGTAAAGCTTAGTGTCAAGTTTGAGAGCGATAACGAGCTTTATAAGAACTCTGGACTGACAAAGCTTAGTGTTAAGTTTGCGAGCGGCAGCGAGCTTTATAAGAACTCTGGACTGGTAAAGCTTAATGTCAATTTTGCGAGCGATAGCGAGCTTTATAGGAACTCTGGACTGACGAAGCTTAGTGTCAAGTTTGCGAGCGATAGCGAGCTTTATAGGAACTCTGGACTGACAAAGCTTAGTGTCAAGTTTGCGAGCGATAGCGAGCTTTATAAGAGCTCTGAACTGACAAAGCTTAGTGTCAAGTTTGCGAGCGATAGCGAGCTTTATAAGAGCTCTGAACTGACAAAGCTTAGTGTCAAGTTTGCGAGCGATAGCGAGCTTTATAAGAACTCTGCACTGACAAAACTTAGTGTCAAGTTTGCGAGCGATTGCGAGCTTTATAAGAACTCTGGACTGACAAAGTTTAGTATCAAGTTTGCGAGCGATTGCGAGCTTTATAAGAACTCTGGACTGACAAAGCTTAGTGTCAAGTTTGCGAGCGACAGCGAGCTTTATAAGAACTCTGCACTGACAAAGCTTAGTGTCAACTTTGCGAGCGATAGCGAGCTTTATAAGAACTCTGGACTGACAAAGCTTAGTGTCAATTTTGCGAGCGATAGCGAGCTTTATAATAACTCTGCACTGATAAAGCTTAGTGTCAAGTTTGCGAGCGATAGCGAGCTTTATAAGAACTCTGGACTGATGAAGCTTAGTGTCAATTTTGCGAGCGATAGCGAGCTTTATAAGAACTCTGCACTGACAAAGCTTAGTGTCAAGTTTGCGAGCGATAGCGAGCTTTATAGGAACTCTGGACTGACAAAGCTTAGTGTCAAGTTTGCGAGCGATAGCGAGCTTAATAAGAGCTCTCGACTAGCAACTGATGTTTCAATTGTTGCAAACAAAGCGTGTTTTCATTCAACATGGAATTTCACCACATTCAAATTTATTGAATATAATTCACTCGGTAGGCGGGCGGGCTTCGGTACAGCTTTTCGTTCTCTTTTATGTATTCGTTTTTTTGGGGTAGGGCCTGTTGGTCCGGGCCGAAACTCTCGCGTGTTTATGTACCTGTGGGAGAGTGCCTGGCACGGATCGGCTTCTGAATTCTCTTAAATCTATACGTATTAACGGATGTCGTGTCGTTCACTCGAAATATGTGCACTGGGAGAAGAAGAAAAAAAAAACGGGAATGGGAAGGGGAGGGTGAAAGAGGGGGAGTTTCATTTGTTGATTTATACAAGCGAATGTAGTCGTGAAATTAAATCACTGCGATGAATAGAGGAATTTAGAGGGGCGGGGAAAAGAGATGAAGCGAAAGGGTGTAGTGTATTAATGATTGCTTTGTTTTGTTTTGAAGTATTTAACTGTCCGAAAACTGTGTGGAGAAATTGATACTGTTTCGATTTAACTATTGATATTGACGAATCAAAACTGCGTGGAAAATTTGCTACTATCACGAATTAACTTTTAATATTGACAAATTCAATGCCGTCTCGTTTTAATCCTTAAGATTACTGAGCATGGATGAGTCGTCACTAAACAGAAGCAAACCTACACCGGAGTATGAATTAATTCAATTCGCGACAATATTGAAGAATAAAAACTGCGTGGAAAATTTGATACCACCTTGTTTTCATTATTGATATTAACAAATAAAAGCGCGCGTTATTTCGATGCCGTCTCGATTTTACTATCGGTATTTAGAAATAAAATCTGCATAGAAAATTTGAGGTCGTCTCGATTTAAATTTTGATATTAACAAATCAAAACTGCGAGGAAAGTTTGATGCACTCTCGATTTTACTATTAATAATAGTTAAATCAACCCCGACACCAATTGGTAAAAGAGAACATCGATTATATATATATATATATATATATAATAATAGTTAAATCGAGACGGCATCGAATTTGTAAGTATTAATAATCAAATCGAGAAAATCAATTCAATGCCGTTTTGACAGTATCAAGACGGCATTGAATGGATAATTCAATACCACCCAAACTCTGGAACAGTAATTCAATGCCGTTTTGACAGTATCAAGATGGCGTTGAATAGACAATTAAATACCACCCAAACTCTGGAACAGTAAATACTTAAAAACAAACATTTCATTGCAATATTATTTAATATGCTACTATTAATACAATTTATTATTATTATAAAAAAATCCAACCTTACACCACCATTATGGTAGATGGAGATTTTAGATTATATATATATAAATCATGTTCATCTTAATAAAGATGTAAAACATATAAAAGTGCGTATAGAAAATAAAGAAATAATTAATCTTTCATTCTCTTTTCGGTCTTCTTTTCTTTACTTAGTGTAAATAAAATTATGAACAATCTTGTGGTTTTCAGAAAAGTGTGCTTATTTTCACAATAATTCTTTCGCAAATTTATTGCTTCTTCAGGTGAAAAAAACTTTGCTAGTACGCATTTTCGTGAATTTTCATAATAAAAAAAAATCGTGGTTTCAGCAGGATGCGGGGCGCCATCTTGCCGAAACCAGGATCAGTTTAATTTGCTCAAAAATATTCCGCATAAACTAATCTCGGAATTAATCATTACAGAATGCGCTGTCGATTAATTCTCTTACTCACCCCGTCTGGTTTGAGCCGGATGTCCTTCCCGGCGGCGGAGAGCAGCGCCCTGAGGATGGCCGTGGCGGTGCCGGTCTGTCTGGAAGCGACCAGGTGCACCGCGGTCTGCTGCCGGCTCTGGAAAATCCCAAATGGTAAATCGAGTGAGCGTGTGCCAGCCACTAAGAGGCGTTAAACATCACAGAGTGGTAAAAATAAAATTATCGCCATGGATACCGCGATTATTTCGCGTGATGTGCGAACTTATAGACACCACCCTTCTCGCCGGATATTAAAGGATCACGGTTAATGTTTCGCGCGTTCTGCCGAGGGTTTAATTCGACTTTGTTATTTCCGCGCATGGAAGATTACTGCGAATACAGAATGGGGGTGTCAAAGGTGGTGTAATTGTGCAATGGGATCATATTAAAAAAAAAGATTTTCAATTCTAACAAGAAATAAAAAAAGAATGAACTAATATTTCTTAAAGTTGCATTATAACATCATCACAATAACCATCCCTCAAGAAGGAGACATTCCTTCGACGCAAACTTGTAATAGGAAAGAATGAAAAAAAAAAAATGTTTCTACAGAAGAAAGACAGATAGATAACAGAAAGTAATAAATATAAATAAAAAAGAGTAATCATTCTCTTGGTCACAGTTATTTAAATAAATTAAATAAAAAAATATTTGTGAAAGTTTGCCAGAACTTATACAGTAATAGACATTTCGCGCGAGTTCTAGTCTATATTTTCTTTCTTTCATTCCACAAGTTATGCTTCAAGGCGGAAGTCGCATTGTAAACTAACAATGGACATTTCGAGTTGCAGGCTATACTTTTTTCCCATCAGTATTTTTATTTAAATAATTAAAGTCTCCACAACCAACAACCAACATAAACAAGATTAAAACTCCTTTGTAATAAAAAAAATAAATTGGGACGAAAAAACGCACAACAAGCTCATAGTATTGTAAATATTCAGCACTGCTCTGCATTTTGTATTTCCTGTAAATCTACGCTATGTTTTCAAATGAAGAATAAACAAATTAAATTATTGAGTTTTTCTTGTTTTGTTATTGTAAAGATGTTTGTGTGGTGTAACTCACCCCTCCTGTTGAATAGGGATCCACGCCGCGTTTCGAGAGAAGCAGCTTGACGACATCCTCCCTCGAGTGCATCGAGGCGATGTGGAGGGCGTTGTAGTTATCCTAAACCAAAAAAAAAAGAATAATACGACCATTAATCGATAGCCACAATATTACAATATATATTGCAATAATTAATGGTTTTAATAGTTAGACATTGGTAGTTCATATTATATGAAATAAATATGAATTAATTATTAAAAATCAATCAATAAAACACAGATTAGATTGAATAACTTTAAATTCTCGACTAGTTTCGGGTTATTAGCCCATTTAAAATTTGTTTTATTAAAATTTCTATGGATATTTACATTAATGGATATATTGATTTTTTAATTTAATTGTGGGGCAGGCAAAATAATTTCGCTCCCAGCATTTGCTCACAAGATGGAAAAAACCCACTAAAAAACCATCCTCAGGATCATTATGGAATTATTTTGCTAAAATTAAACAAAATTAGTTATTTATAAATAAGTTGGATTGTTAAAATTAATAGAAATATAAAGATTATATATATGGCTTAATAATAGAATAAAGTGAAAAGTAGTATTTATAATAAATCATAAAGTGAAGAATATAATAGATCCACTTGTTCATTTAGAAGTGATGAATTAGTGTCTTTATTGTGTAAATACATTTCGATTGTTTCCAATATATCTAATTTTTGACCTTTTTCACAATGATGTAAGATTTTTGTATTATTTAAAATTGGAAAAGTGTGACTATTTGTAAGTATATGATTTGAAAAAGTACTACAATCTTTATTTAATCTAAACGCTCTAAAGTATTCATTGTATCTTATATCAAAATTCTGCTAGTTTCACTTTAAAGTTTTTTTGTAATTATATTCGTTTTATACATTTTATACAAAACAAAGTTTAGAAGTGTTTTTAATTATCATACTTAAACATGTATAACGAAGTAGAAGCCTCCACAATAGAAAAAAAAAAAATATTATTAAAGTTGGTACAGCACAAACGGAAACACGTCTTTAACTTCTAACTATAATTTACGGATTTTTACAGAAAACAAGATACAAGTAAAAGCGAAAAAAAAAAATCATTTTTTTTCGGCAATAATTAAATTGTAATAATATCGATTTAACAGGCTGTCAGGGGCTTTTTGTGGCGATTTAATAACATTAGTGCGGCCCCCCTGCTGACGGCCCGCTTTCCCATTGTGGGGGCGCAGCGCTGATCAATATGAAACGGAACCGCGGTTCCCATTTTCTCCCTTTTCATTCCCTTAGTGGGGCCGTAATCGAATAAACGTCATCCCAACAAAAAAAAATCGTTTCGTCTTAATTAGAGAATTTGATGCATTCATTTTTAGTAAAAAAAATAATTAATTAATTCTTTTTAGCTACTGTAACATTTTGATATACTTTACGCAAGAACGTTTGAATTATGGTGGAAGCTCCGGGCGTAATCGTGTTTATTCTAATTTCAGGTTGTTTTTATTGTTACGGGAAACTTTGAGAAACTTAAAAAAAACTAATAAAACACAGATTAGTTTGTATAACTTTAAATTCTCGACTAGTTTCGGGTTATTTTCAAGAGAAAAAAATGGGCTAATAGATTGAATAACTTTAAATTCTCGACTAGTTTCGGGTTATTTTCAGGAGAAAAAAATGGGCTAATAGATTGAATAACTTTAAATTCTCGACTAGTTTCGGGTCATTTTCAAGAGAAAAAAATGGGCTAATAGATTGAATAACTTTAAATTCTCGACTAGTTTCGGGTTATTTTCAAGAAAAAAAAAAGGGCTAATAGATTCAATAACTTTAAATTCTCGACTAGTTTCGGGTCATTTTCAGGAGAAAAAAATGGGCTAATAGATTGAATAACTTTAAATTCTCGACTAGTTTCGGGTTATTTTCAAGAAAAAAAAAATGGGCTAATAACCAGAAACTAGTCGAGAATATAAAGTTATTCAATCTATTAGCCCATTTTTTTTCTTGAAAATAACCCGAAACTAGTCGAGAATTTAAAGTTATTGAATCTAATCTGTCTTTTATTGGTTGATTTTTAATAATCTATTCATATTTATTTCACACAATATAAACTACCAAAGTCTAAAAATTAAAACCGTTAATTATAAAAAAACTGTTGTTTTATTTACAAATAATTTGAAAATCGAATATTAATTTGAATTAATTATTAAATTTTCGTTTTTATAAATATTAATCTGATTCAATTCAATTTTCAAATTGTTTTTAATTTGTAAATAAAACAACAGTTTTAATATAATTAATGGTTTTAATATTTAGACATTGATTGTTCTAATTTAGCGTTGTTTTTATTGTTACAGGAAAGAAAAAAAATAACTTCGCTCTATAACAATAAATTTTGAGAAACTTAAAAAAACTGTTGTTTTATGAAATAGATTAGATTGAATAACTTTAAATTCTCTTGAAAATGGACTAATAACCCGAAACTAGTCGAGAATTTAAAGTTATTCAATCTAATCTGTGTTTTAATTGGTTGATTTTTAATATTTTATTTCATAAAACGACAGTTTTTTTTTAAGTTTCTCAAAATTTATTGTCATAAAGCGAAATTATTTTTTTTTTCTTTCCTGTAACAATAAAAACTACGCGAAATTAGAACATGTACGTACTATTATGCCCGGCGCTTCCACCATAATTCACACGTTCTTACGTAAAGTATATCAAAATGTTACAGCAGCTAAAAAAATTAATTAATTATATTTTAGCAGTGTTTCTATAATAAATTTCGTGAAACTAAAAAAAAAATCTTGTTTTATTTACAAATAGTATATCATGTAAGAAATAATCGATGGTTGCTTTTACTTAAAAATATGCATTAATTATGACAAATAAAAAGAAAGAAAGAAGAAATATTTCTCGATGATTGCTTTTACTTGGTAAAATAATCGATGGTTGCTTTTACTTGGTAAAAGCAACCATCGATTATTTCTTTTTATTTGTCATAATTAATGCATATTTTTTTAAGCGCATTCTTTCTGTAATAAACAACGACACAATGAAACATCACGCGAAAGGTGAAAATGTGTATATTAATGTAGGAGCCTGACGCATTGAAACACTTTCTGGAAGAAAACGCCGCGCGTAATGAAACGCGATCGCAATCTCCGTTTCTGTATCGGCGTGGCGCATGCAAATTTTTCGTATAATTACCCGGCCCCCGGCTATATTTAGCCGATATTTATTGTTCGGATCGGTCAAAGGGGGCCGCGCCCTTACCGCAACGGCAGAGGGACGGACGGTCCGATAAAATGGAAAAAGGCCGCGATTTGCAATCATAAATATTTAAGAGAGTCTCGAATATTAAAATCGGGGGATTTATTCGGGAAATGAATATTAAAAAATAAAATTGCGTATTTATTTGTATTAAATCCTTAAATAATTTAATTCAGCGTTTTTTTTATACAGGGAGGTTTTTTTATCAGTATACATTAAGGGAAGTGTATACCTGCAAAAATGCGAGTCAGACGCATTGAACCGATTAATATGTGTATGTTTAGTTGATTATTTGGCATATGTGTGTTCAGTTGCGTGTTATAGGCAACCAAAAACACATACATCAATGCGTTTAACTCGCCTATTTTGCAGGTATACATAGGGGAAATGTATACCGATAAAAAAAGCTCTCTGTATGTGAAATGATTGTTTAGAGATTTAGAAAAAAAATCATTTCTATTTTTTGAATTAATTTCTCACTTAATCCGTGGTGAAACATATTTAATTAATAGACTTTGATTAAAACACTTGATTTTGTTTCACTGATTTAACAAGTAAAATGATTAATAGACTTTGATTAAAACACTTGGTTTGTTCCACTGATTTAACAAGTGAAACAAACCAAGTGTTTTAATCAATGTCTATTACAAATTCGATTATTTGTATCAGTGTATCAGTGAAACAAAACCAAGTGTTTTGTTTCACTGATTTCAGTGAAACAAACCAAGTGTTTTAATCAAAGTCTATTAATCATTTCACTTGTTAAATCAGTGAAACAAAACCAAGTGTTTTAATCAAAGTCTATTAATTAAATATGTTTCATCACGGATTAAGTGAGAAATTAATTAAAAAAATAGAAATGATTTTTTTTTTCTAAATCTCTAAACAATTAAAATAGAGATTTACTCAGCGCTGTTGAAAAACGATTAATACATTTCTTGAATTAATTTCTCATTTGGTGAAAGATGTTATACATTATGTAAAGTAATTATAGGAAAGACACTTTCTGTTGTTTCCTTTGAAAAAGATCTAAACAAACCGAAATTAGTCGGAGTAAAGTTTAATCTGTGAAACCAAATACTTTTCCTTTAAATAACTTTACATAACCCTACTAAATTCTTGAAATTTCAAATTTGAGCATATTAAAAAAATCAGACTTCCAGAACAAATTTTATTTAATTTTTTTTTAATTATGTGTTTGTCGCAGAATCATCAAAAAGGAAATCGAATCACGATTCCGAAACTCTTAATTTGATTCGAACCAAGAATGAGAGATCAGCCCTTGCTCCTGGCTTTTCGTTGTAAAAAAAATGCTGATGATTATTGGGATCTGACATGAGGCAACACGCCGCCTGGTGAGAGAACGGCGAACTAGTTTCGCCATAAGAAAGCCCGACAGCGGCGTGTTAAAGATCGTTTTTTTATCGGATATGAGCGACGAAAACCACCAAACCGTCGCCAACGCGAACCGGAAACGATCAAAATGCGTACTTGTCGAGTTTGGGGCTGTTCCTCCCAAATCTAAAATAGATATCAATATTATAAATTACATTTTTAATTACGTGATATTTACGGAAAATTTACAAACTTGAAATTTACACATGCTTAGCATAAGCAGAATTCGGCAAACTCCTGAGGATGGTATCACGCATCGCTTCCACATCGCTAGCTTCAACGGAGTACTTGCTTTCTGTATCAGGGGTGCTGCTGAAGCAAGATTGTTGCTTGCGAATAATTTTCGAGCGTTTCTTTGAAAGTGTGCCTCCATGAGCATTTGTCGTCAGTACAAGACAACTCCTCAATGGGATTTTTGAAAAAGTAGAACTTGAACGTCATTGCGAATCATAATTTTCCATATTTAAATTTGCGATAAATTAATATTAAATTAAAAACAATAATCAACAACACATTTATTAACAATTCAAAACATCATAAGTAACGCAAAATTACTTGTTTTAAACTAATCACGTATACAGATTCTATTATTCGCATTAATTTGACATTTGAAAGGCGCTGTACTAACCTGTAACAATATAAGAGCGTTGCCATTATATGTTTGCATTTTTCCCCGAGACCGGCCTTGCAGGAGAACCGCATGTCCATCACGGTTCCGTCTTTTGCGATCGTCCCTCCGATCTCGTGGGGTGCACTTCGCAAATTCGATGTTTGCAAACAAAAACTCACGATTTCGCGCTGGCCCGTCGCGTCGTCTTTTGGCTTTTGCCCACATTTTATTATGTGTCCGGCGTGGAGAACGCGCTCTCCCTCAACAAAATTCCTCTGGGCTGGGTTGGAACCAGCCCAGACGCAAATTTGTTCCATTGTTGTAAACATTTTTACGTAAAACTGCCCAAAGTAGACACTGGCAGATTTGAATCTTTATGGCGAACGACGCCATATTGGATCTGGGGAAACTAAGCCCCGCCCTCATGTCAGATCCCAATTATCTGTCTTTGTTAGAAATCATTATCGGATATTTAACTTTAATTAACCCAATTAACTTTTTTTGAAAATTATAGTCAAACTTCAGTGGACACTTTCAGAAGAGTCCTTAAATGCTGAAGCTGAAAAAATCGTATTATCAAGAATATTCAGGAGCTAAATGTGGAAATAATTTATTAATTATTTTCAAATAATTTTTATTTATTTTGTACTCTTCACTCTTATGGGTTTAAAGGTTGTTTTTTTTTTGATAATATGTATATATATTGTTAAGATGAAAATCGCCAATCGAAAATATTAAACCCAACTCGTTATTACCCTAATATTAAACAAGATATGTTAAACGAAATGATATCTTATATCTTTAAAGACTTTCCTTTGATTCTAATTGATAAAGAGAAAAAATAACTCCTTCAACTCGCGAAGAAATTCTCCAAATCCTTAAAGATAATCATGATTCTTTTACATCAGGTCATTCAGGATTCATTAGAACTTATAAGAAAATAAGAGAACATTATTTAATGAAATTATATAGGCTTAATTTTTATGAAATGAAAAAAGATGTCCGTACTTATATAAGGAATCCAGTAATCAACTGTTGCTATATATTGTAATTTGTTTTTTTTTGTGTGTTTATTTACATTGTTCCTCGCGCCGACGTCCGCTCCCAGTTCTATGAGCCTGTCCAGGATGGAGGTCCTGTTGTCTTTGACGGCGTACATGAGCGGTGTCATCCCCGTCGCCTGGAAACAAAATGCAAAGTTTGTTCAATAAATAATAATTGAGAGGGCGCAGGGGGGGTAAGGGGAAGAAGACGGATCAGCGCGCGGTTTCCGTTCGCTGTTCCGCGGAGCCAGTCGAACTTTCCTTTTACTATATATACTTTTTTTTTATTTTCATTTTGTTTTGTTTCCCCCGCGAAACGTTCCCTTCTTTTTGTTTATCGTGCGATTAATCGATTCGCGGCGCGCCCCCGTTGTTTGGGCCTAATCAGACTTCAACATGATAATCGCACGCCCGCGAAAGTGAAATTTAATGAAAATTTTACACACACACACAAACACGCAGATAGACAAAAATGAAAGAACTCAGTAATTCACTCGACGGAATTAATTAATTTATATTAGACTTATTATTATGATTTAATTATACCAATAAAAAAATAATATCGGATTGAATTATTTTGCCGTCGTAATATTTCCAACCCGACATACTTAAGGATATAAAGTAGAAGCACAATTGTACATTTTGTTATAAAAAAATTTGTAATTTTTTGTTGTCATATCGTCTGAATCACCCCTAAACCACCATTATGATAGATGGGGATTTTAGATTGTATATATATATATATATATATATATATATATATACAGAGAGCTTTTTTTATCAGTATACATTTCCCCTATGTATACCTGCAAAATACGCGAGTTAATTGCATTAATGTATGTGTGTTTAGTTGCCTATAACACGCAACTGAACACACATATGCTAAATAGTCAACATAACATACACACATTAATTATTCAATGCGGTTAGCTGGCGTTTTTTTTTTGCAGGTATACACTTCCCCTACTGTATACCTATAAAAAAATATCTCTGTATATAAATATATCGTCTGAATAAAGATGCTTATACTGGTTGTTCTAAATAGAGTAGGATTGCATGGGTATCTTTCCTATTCTTAAAGTTAGAGATCTGGTTAAATGAGAAATGATGTGCAGTTTTGTATGCTGGTTCAGATTATTTTGAGAAATTTTCATAATTCTGAGCAGTTTTTTAATTAAAAAAAAAATCTAAAAATCATGCTTTCTAAAAAAAATCAAATATCTCAATAATTATTAAAGATGCGACACCACCATTATGGTAGATGGGGATTTTAGATTATACAGAGAGGTTTTTTTTATTAGTATACATTAGGGGAAGTGTATACTCGCAAAAACGCCAGTCAAACGCATTGAATTGATTAATGTGTGTATGTTTAGTTGCTTATTTGGCATATGCATGTTCAGTTGCGTGTTATAGGCAACTAAGCACACATATATCAATGCGTTTGACTCGCGTATTTTGCAGGTATACATAGGGGAAATGAATACTGATAAAAAAAGCTCTCTGTATATATATATATATATATATATATATATATATATATATATTAAAGATGCGAAAAAAAGTTACAAAAAATGTTACTTGGTTTAATTAGGTAAACATAAAAATCAAGTGAAAATAAAATTCAAGATTCCGGTTTTCACGATATAAATACTAATTTATTTCAAATGGCCGCCATTTTTGATTTTTACACAAATATACTTTTTTTATCTCTTTTCAACGATGTATAATAATATATAAAGTAGAGATGGACAAAATCGCCATTTTTGATTTTTACACAAATATACTTTTTTATCTCTTTTCAACGATGTATAATAATATATAAAATAGAGATGGACAAAATCGAGCTTTTCGATCTTTTTGCTAAATAAACTGAAAATAATTAATTAATAATTCATTTCCTCTTTAGGTACTGCTGAAGATAACATGTGCCGAAGTAGAAAAAGAATAATGACTTGTAGTCGAAACTATAGGTGAATAAAAAGTGGTAAAACAAAAATAATTGTTTTAATTTAATTATATTTTATGAAAAATATAAATAACCGAGGCAGAAAGACCGATGGTCGATAGCCGTTTTCTAAGGACAACGTATAACATATTATATATATATATATATATATAATCTAAAATCCTCATCTACCATAATGGTGGTGTAGGGGTGACATATTATAAGAATTATATTGTTAATTTATTGTATATAAAATTGTCTTCGGCAGAAATAAAGATGTTATATATATATATATATATAAATAACTTGTAATTCATTTCTGAGTTCTATTGGAGTATATATAGACTTTATTGCTATAAATTACTATATTTATTACTATATAAAACAAGAGTTCGTTTTACACTTGGTGAAACTAGTTGAAGTACTTTGATTTAAGTACAAATAAAGAACATTTATTTTGTTGCGCAATTTAAATATATAGATTTGCTTTTTGCAGTATCATTAAGAGAAACCGAAAAGCTCGACCAACTGGGAAAGTCAATTGTAATTTTTAGTGTTGGGCAAAATGAGCAATTTTAAATAAATAAAGTGAATAGGGCAGAAATACCCAAGAATATGTGTTATAAATATAAATATTTGTAAATAATTACAATTCTGCTGTCTGAATAAAGATGTTTGTATATAAAGTCAATAATAAATTGATGTTTTTTTAACAAATAGGAAACATGCAATGTAATATATTGCATTAATAAAATTGTAATATACTTAATTTTGCAGTAAGAAAAGAGATCGAAAGTATCGACTTTGCCCATCTCTAGTAAGACAAATATTATAATTCAATTTTATTATTTATTTCAAAGTTGTCACAATTATAATTGTTTTATTTGTCACGAAAATAAATATTTTAAAAATGTGTAGTTTATTTGTTGGTTTAAATATGAAAATTAAAATTGCAACGAAAATCGACTTTGCTCATCTCTAGTAAGACAAATATTATAATTCACTTTTATTATTTATTTCAAAGTTGTCACAATTATAATTGTTTTATTTGTCACGAAAATAAATATTTTAAAAATGTGTAATTTATTTGTTGGTTTAAATATGAAAATTAAAATTGCAACGAAAATCGACTTTGCTCATCTCTAGTAAGACAAATATTATAATTCACTTTTATTATTTTTTTCAAAGTTGTCACAATTATAATTGTTTTATTTGTCACGAAAATAAATATTTTAAAAATGTGTAGTTTATTTGTTGGTTTAAATATGAAAATTAAAATTGCAACGAAAATCGACTTTGCTCATCTCTAGTAAGACAAATATTATAATTCATTTTTATTATTTATTTCAAAGTTGTCATAAATATGTATATAATTGTTTTAATATTCATATAGTTGTCACGAAAATAAATATTTTAAAATGTGTAATTTATTTATTTATTTAAATATGAAAATTAAAACTGCAACGAAAATAAATATAGCATTATTAAAAAAAATGAAGAAAATATATGCTGTGGGTTGCCACCTAAGGTCGATAGCCATTTATAAGTTTAGATCAAATATATTGTATATGTATATGTAAATACCACAATAAACATGATTGTATGTATATATATATATATATATATATATATATATATACAGGGTCGCTACAAAGTATGGAAACACGGCTCTCACGTGAAAACGGCTAAAAACATAACCATCAAAATTGGGATTTCTAAATGGGATATTTTCAATTTTTTTAAGTTGACATTGTTAATTTTTGTGTTTAAGTTTCGACCAAAAATAGAATATTTACAAAACAAATGAATATGAAAAAATAAAAAATGCAAGTTGAAGGCCTTAACGTACTCTAAACCTTTGCAAAATTTCAGGACATTCCGATAAACCGTTCTCAAAATATTTCGCTGTTTCCATACTTTTCAAAGTCCGGTTTATCGATGAAAAGACAAGTATTTTTAAAAAAAGGTATATCGTTGTAATCAGAATTATAAGGTCTATAAAAGTTGTAAAATAAAAAAAATCGAATTCCATTTAAAAAAATTCAAAATGGCGTCCGTATGTGAAAATTCTGAGAATCATTTTTGATTTTTTCACGCCAAATTCTTCAAGAAAATATCCCATTTAGAAATCCCAATTTTGATGGTTATGTTTTTAGCCGTTTTCACGTGAGAGCCGTGTTTCCATACTTTGTAGCGACCCTGTATACATATGCTGTGAGGATTTTATGTCATTGAACACAATCCACAGGCCTATTGTTCCATATCAATGAATTTTAACTACATCAGTGAATCATAATAATTGCCTAATTGTTGGTCTACTATAATAATCGACAACGTACGTAAATTGTAAAATAAAAAAAAACATGCCTTAAAACGTAAGACCACGAGGTAGACCACCAAGAATCGCTGTTTCGTCCACTAAAGAAATACGAACTTATCCAGTTTATGAGAACAGGAAACGGAATTCTTTTATTTATTTATTCTTTATTTATGGAATTCACCTTTTTACATACTGAAGTACAGTAAGTATAATTAATAACAAAAAAATAACAGTAGACTATTAATAAAAAGAGGAAAAGCAAAATATAATTAACAATAATATATGTATACTAATACCAAACTAACTCAAACTATAATTTCCCAAGTCCGCAGGACAATTACTATGAAAAATTTGGTACTTATATTGTGTGTATAAAATTATTGCAATCTCGAAAACAGCAAACAAATAGATAATTGACTAGACTTATTAATCAGTGAAATTTCATTAATGTCATGATTTGTTTTAAACAATATACCATTTTTTGTTGCATTGAGTTTATTTTAATTAATAATATTTTTAATTTAAAGTTAAAATAATGTATAAAATAATGTTCCAACAGATTTTTTATTTTTTTTTTAATTTTTTTTAAATCCGTACATAAACACGAAAATAATTTAAATTCGGGTGGCTATGAAAAGATTGTGCGCTTCGTTGACTGTATTTAGTAGTTTAAAGTCAAATTAAGCGATTTAAGAAGTAGAATTGTTTATTAGAAGAATAATTTTTCTTACAGCATCTGCGACCCCGAGCAGGGGCACCAGGTGGACATCCTCCCCGGCGTTGGCGATGCTCTTCTCCATCGACTTGAGCACTTGGTCCACGGGCCCCCATTCCCCCTTTTGGCACAAAACGAGCACACGCTGGGCGGCATCGCGGACGCTGGCCCCGGCACTCTGGGGCTTCGGCGGGGGCGCCTCCTCGTCCCCCACACTCCCCGCCTCCTCCTTCTCCTCCTTCTTCACATCCTTGCCCTCCTTCACCGCCTCCTTATCCTTCTCCCCTTTCGCGGCACTCTTCTTCCCCTCGTCACCCTTGTCCTTATCCTTCGGCGGACCTTTGCCACCGCCGCCAGCACCTTTCTTACCCCCCGGTTGGGACATTCCTCGAAATCAAACGGAAGACCCGCCGGAATGCGCATTACACCGGTCGCATATCCGTCGGCCTCGCGACGACAACTGGCCCGAGAGAAGTCCGCTCTCCGGGAAGGAGTCGAAGTTTGCGCGCGCCAATTTCTCAGATCCTGACCGATTTTTTCCTTTTCTTAGTCCTTTCTTGTTTTTTCGCGCAAGCCGTGACTAATCGCATTAGCGATTACTCAGCGAGAAAATCGCGTGTACGCCATTAGGCTGATGGTTACGGGGGGCCGCGGAGGAGGTTTGATCGGGAAATCAATTCGGGAAGGGGGGTGGAAAGAACCACCGCTACGGTATTCGCAATTAATCAAAGTTAACTCGATTGCAAGGAAAATGATTTATTCGTTGGGATAAAAATAATAAAAAAAAGAGGATTAAACTTGGATACGAAGTGTTAACCCGGCGCATCCACCATAAGTCACACAACTATATCACTAATTCCTTCCATTATTCTTTTGTTCCATGAGTACGTCCTTGCATTCTATGTTCTTTTCGTACAATGATTTCCCCATTATTCTTTTGTTCTATGAGTACGTCTTTGCATTCTGTGATCTTTTCGTACACTAATTCCCCCCATTATTCTTTTGTTCCATGAGTACGTCCTTGTACTCTGTGATCCTTTCGTACACTTTAACTCCTTTTTCTTCTATAAAGATTATGAGTTTCAACCAAAGAATTAGATAGAGTTATCATTAAAATAGCACGAAAAAGAGACGATGTTATACATCTGTTGTGATTTTTTCGTACGCTTCTTCTTCCACAAACACCTTAATTTTAAATTGTGGCATCCCGGCGCATCCACCATAAGTCAATATCTAAAAAACGCATCTTACAGTGCGCAATCATTCCACGGTGTTTACTCAATTCAGTGTCCAGTTAATAATTCTGTAATTTTTTTTTCCAAGTTTCATTCTGCTCTGATAACAACTGATAGTAAAAGAACGCACTCGGAACTGTTAATTTTCAGTTACTGGATCAAACAAAAGTTTTGTTCGTTTTGTCAAGATTTTTATACTCCGCAGATTAACCGATTTTGGTATTTCAAAAACGGTTAGTTCTTACAAATTCTTGTTTCGCTCCAAAGAGTGGGTGGAATCAAAAAATATCTATTACAGGATTAATTCTACTGCTGAATCACTTAACTAGACCCTAAACTGTAAAATACAGTAAATTGTTTGTAGCTAAAGCAGTGCGCAATTTTTCCACAGCCGTCTTTATTATTTGAGTTATTTTCATGTATGTGTTCTTATTTGACTCGAATTTTAAAAAAAATATAAAAAAATGAAAAATTCGTTGAAGGAGAATGTCAAGCAGTTTACTCGCTTAATTAGACCCTAACCTACAAAATACAGTTAATTGTTTGTAGCTAACGCAGTGCGTAATCTTTCCACAGCAATCCTTAATTGAGTTATTTTCATGTATGTGTTCTTATTTGACTCGAATTTTAAAAAAATCTAAAAAAAATGAAAAATTCGTTGAAGGAGAATGTCAAGCAGTTGAATCGCTTAATTAGACCCTAACCTACAAAATACAGTTAATTGTTTGTAGCTAACGCAGTGCGCAATCTTTCCACAGCCATCTTTAATTGAGTTATTTTCATATGTGTGTTCTTATTTGACTCGATTTTTAAAAAAAATCTTTAAAAAAAATGAAAAATTCGTTGAAGGAAAATGTCAAGCAGTTGAATCGCTTAATTAGACCCTAACCTACAAAATACAGTTAATTGTTTGTAGCTAACGCAGTGCGTAATCTTTCCACAGCCATCCTTATTTGAGTTATTTTCATATGTGTGTTCTTATTTGACTCGATTTTAAAAAAAATCTAAAAAAAATGAAAAATTCGTTGAAGGAGAATGTCAAGCAGTTGAATCGCTTAATTAGACCCTAACCTACAAAATACAGTCAATTGTTTGTAGCCAACGCAGTGCGCAATTTTTCCACGGTCATCTTTATTTGAGTTATTTTCATGTGTGTGTTCTTATTTGACTCGAATTTTAAAAAAATCTAAAAAAAAATGAAAAATTCGTTGAAGGAGAATGTCAAACAGTTGAATCGCTTAATTAGACCCTAACCTACAAAATACAGTCAATTGTTTGTAGCCAACGCAGTGCGCAATTTTTCCACGGCCATCTTTATTTGAGTTATTTTCATATGTGTGTTCTTATTTGACTCGATTTTTGAAAAATCTTTAAAAAAATGAAAAATTCGTTGAAGGGGAATGTCAAGCAGTTGAATCGCTTAATTAGACCCTAACCTACAAAATACAGTCAATTGTTTGTAGCTAACGCAGTGCGCAATCCTTCCACAGCCATCCTTAATTGAGTTATTTTCATGTCTTCTTATTTGACTCGATTTTTAAAAAAAAATCTAAAAAAAATGAATAATTCCTTGAAGGAAAATGTCAAGCAGTTGAATCGCTTAATTAGATCCTAACCTACAAAATACAGTTAATTGTTTGTAGCTAACGCAGTGCGCAATTTATTTGAGTTATTTTTATGTATGTGTTCTTATTTGACTCGATTTAAAAAAAAATCTAAAAAAATGAAAAATTCGTTGAAGGAGAATGTCAAGCAGTTTAATCGCCTAATTAGACCCTAACCTACAAAATACAGTTAATTGCTTGTAGCTAACGCAGTGCGCAATCTTTCCACAGCCATCCTTATTTGAGTTATTTTCATGTGTGTGTTCTTATTTGACTCGATTTTTAAAAAAATCTAAAAAAAAATGAAAAATTCGTTTAAGGAAAATGTCAAGCAGTTGAATCGCTTAATTAGACTCTAACCTACAAAATACAGTTAATTGTTTGTAGCTAACGCAGTGCGCAATCTTTCCACAGCCATCTTTAATTGAGTTATTTTCATATGTGTGTTCTTATTTGACTCGATTTTTAAAAAAATCTAAAAAAAAATGAAAAATTCGTTGAAGGAAAATGTCAAGCAGTTGAATCGCTTAATTAGACCCTAACCTACAAAATACAGTTAATTGTTTGTAGCTAACGCAGTGCGCAATCTTTCCACAGCCATCCTTATTTGAGTTATTTTCATGTATGTGTTCTTATTTGACTCGATTTTTAAAAAAAATCTAAAAAAAAAAATGAAAAAATCGTTGAAGGAAAATGTCAAGCAGTTGAATCGCTCAATTAGACCCTAACCTACAAAATACAGTAAATTGTTTGTAGCTAACGCAGTGCGCAATCTTTCCACAGCCATCCTTAATTGAGTTATTTTCATGTATGTGTTCTTATTTGACTCGAATTTAAAAAAAAATCTAAAAAAAATGAAAAATTCGTTGAAGGAAAATGTCAAGCAGTTGAATCGCTTAATTAGACCCTAACCTACAAAATACAGTCAATTGTTTGTACCTAGCGCAGCGCGCAATCCTTCCACAGCCGCCTTAATTTTTCTAAATTTCGGCATCCCGGCGCATCCACCATAAGTCAACGCCTCAGAAGCGCATCTTTATCCTAGTAGAATTTTCGTTGTGCATTTACGTCTTTGCCAAACGGACTATTTTCTTATTAAATAATTCGAAAATAATCATTCCTCGTGCTGGCTTAGCGAGAAAAACGGTATGACGTCGACGCAATAATAATCAATCACCGCGCGTTTCGTGAAGGCAAACTTTACAGCGGTGTCGTTAAAACCTAATTACAGGAGAATTACGCGAAACAATCCTAAATAACACACACGTGAAATATGAGTAATAATGATTGAAAAAAATTGTACGGAATGAAATGTGATAAGAAATAAACAGGGTGAGGGGAAAAAACGGGCTTAATTTTAATGTGGTTTTAATTTCGGCGTGACCTTTGAAACGAAACCAATTTTTGTTGTTGTTTTATTTGAGTAATTAGATTGAGAACATAATTGCTCTTAATTGTTCCATGATTGGCTGTTATAGCAAAAAAAAAAACACGAATATTACGTAAAAATCGCAAATGATTGCGTTTACTTTTTCTTTTACCTCCTTTTTTGTTTGCGTTGAATGAAATTGATTTTTAATTACAATATTTTTTTTATTGGCCTTGGCTACTAGGGCCGTTTCAACCAGTCACTGTTACTTTTCATTATTATTATTATTATTTAATATTAATTTAAGACGTCACAATACATCCATGGACTCCGAATGAAATTTGTCTTTTCAAACAAATTCCATCCGGTACGGGACTCGAACACGCAGTCTTCTACCTCATGAGCAAGGCCTTTACAATATTAATTCACGAAGAAAAATTCCGAAGATCATTTTTGTCCCACTGTAGTTTTTTTTTTATATATATATACAGGGTGCGACAAAACAGACAGTATTGTTTGAAACGCCCAGTGCATCCCGTGTCACAAAAGTGTATATAGATAATGACCGATGGTTCAAAATAATCATCCATTCGGAATGTACGCATTCTTTTTACCTACGCAAATTTAAATGAATGGTATAAAACTGTTTAGGATTCAAATTTGAAAAAAAAAATCTCTGTTTAGTATGAAGAATAACAACACAAAAGAGTAAATCGATGGTGACCGCGTTGTTGATGCAAATTTTCCGCCTGACCGGAAGTGGCGTGTTCTGGACTCGGCACGGAGGGGTTTTTCTCAAGAAAAAGGGGCCATCGGATTTGCGCGGAGGGGGTGGACGGTTGCCGCGAGCGGCAGAGAGGTGAAAGGGGTGCGTTTTTTTTTTATTTCTCGAAGGCGCGCCTTTGTAGGGCTCGGCGCGCACGCGAACGTCCGGTTTACTTATTTCTCATACCGGCAAAATCGCCCTCTTTAACGACAGAATGGGCTCAGACTGCATGATCTGACAATCGTTCGGGAATCTTACAATTTTAACGCTTTCACATTTCACATGTTTAAACAATTAGGTAAAAAAAATAAACACAAGAAAATTATAGTAATATTTTATTGTGACTAGTTTCGATTTTTTTATTTACATCATTTTCAATTAAATAAAATAAAACGGAGATGATTCACACATTTGCAGTTATTTAAATTACAATGAAATTAAACAAGAAAAAATTCTGGCAAAAATCAATAAAATTCGATTAATCCCTTTTTCTAATTGCAAAAATTACTTACACTCTAAATTTTTTAGAAACATTGTTTGCGAGAAATACAATATTTTGTAAGAAGATTGGCATTATATTTTTTTTATATCACATTTTTACTTTCCCCGGACCCCTGTCCTAGGGAAAGTATTGTGATCGTGAAAATTTTCGAATCTTGAAATTGGCGATTCGAAAATTTTCACGATCACAATACTTTCCCTTGGACAGGGGTCCGGGGAAAGTAAAAATGTGACAAATATGCACGTTTTGAGGTCCCCTGAGTCCATTCCATCCAGTTTTGAAAAATGTCTGTGTGTGTGTCTGTGTGTTTCCGCGATAACGCAAAAACGGCTAAATGGATTAAGCCCAAACTTTATATCTAAGCTTTATATAACAATGGAATGATCTGAAAAGCTTTTGGTCAAAATCAAAATTCAACAACTTTACTCTTAGCAATTTTTCATTTTTTAATTCGGATAGAAAAATGTTTCAAATAAAAGTTTTAGATCTTTGAAAATAAATAATTTCTGTTATAAAACTTTTATTGTAGGACCTCCGGTTTTCATTTTATAAGCGTTTACCTGATAAATTCCCTTAGAGATTTTAATTATTGAAATAATTATTTTAATGGCAAATAAAACGTCAAAGTGTCGTCGTATTCAGCACATTCGCAAAGTTTTAAAAAATGAAGAAGAGTGTGGATAAAAGATTTCAACACATTGTAAGGTAAGAAATAACACACTTAATTATAATATTCTTCTAAATACTCGGTTTTAACTTTGAAAAGCAACAATCAATTTTTTCTATTAATCATTTTGCTTTCTTATTAAATTTTCAATCAGAAACTTATTTGACCGTATTCACCGGGGAAAGTACCATGATGGACACACTACGATTTTATTTTTATATTATTACCAAACGCATAAACGTTTGACATTTCCTTTCACCCGATCCATTCAAACTGACATTTTCATTCAACCCGACAAATGAAAAATATTTTAACCCGGTTGGATTTATCTTTGCCACTATTTTAAGGATGGAGGCTGAATGGAAAAAGGTGCTCTCGCTGTCGCTGCGACAGGACCTTCGCCAAATCGAGGTGTTGATGAAAGAAATGTGCGGGCTGGTGAAGCAACACCACCGGGTCAACTCCTGGTTATTCCCGGACCGGTCATTCGTCGACGCAGACGAGGGTAAACCCGACGAAGGTAGCTCTTACACGCAATGTTTGGAATCCGTGTTGGATGGGTGAGATTTGCAAAAAATAAATCACATTAAATAAAAAGAAATCTCATTAAACGCATAAACAACGGCCTGGTACAATTTCCACTGATAACGAGCGATTATTTCAGGTTCCAGGGGTTTTCACACATTTGTGGTACACCATCCGGGACGAAAGGGTTAAACCAAGCTCAAATTGAGAGTTTTGTGATATATATTAATAATAGTGATGGGCAAAGTCGATCTTTTATTACTGCTAAATTAAGTATATTATAATTTTATGAATGGTACTTGTTATAAAAATATCAAAAATAACTTATTATTTATTAATAAACATAAATTTGAAATCACTTTTTTGTTTTAAATACTTAAAATGACACATTTAGTAAAACTCGATTACTAATATTAATCGATTTCGCCCATCACTAATTAATAATATTATAAATTAATTAAGAATCGCAATTACTCCTTTCAGCGTTTACATAATTTTGAACATGTTCATCGTTTACATCGACGAATCAACACCAATGGTTTCAGGAAGGAAACCGGAGAGATTAACCCTAGGACAAACTTTGGATTTCCTCTGGGTGAAAATCAAGGGATTCGCACCGGCGGCGAGGAAGGGGAATGCGAAGATTCGAAAACCAGAGGTTTTAAAAAGGGTCCTATTGGACGATGAAAAATCCTCGCAGACGGACCAGAGCGCTCTCGTCCAGTGCGACAGCTGTCACGTGAGCTCGACTTGCATCAAGCGCCTCGTGGACGCTCTGGATGGATATTCCGAGACGACGACGAAAACGGCAAGGTTTGTGCATGTTTTATGTTGTAGAGAAACTTGATTGTGTTAATCGAGCTTAAAATAATTCTCGGCCGGCGGAGTTTAATGTTAGGTTTATGAGCGTACTTCCACTTGATTAGCAAAGCTTACGTTTCAGCTAGCGAGTTTATAAGAAAACGTAAATCGCAGAGGTTAAGTGTCAGGTTTGCGAGCGATAGCGAGCCTATGAGAAAATTTAACTTGCGAGAAGAGCAAGCTCATTAGGAAATTGGAATGGTAGGGCTTAGGTGATAGCGAACTCTTAGGTGTCAAGTTTGCGAGCGATAGCGAGCCAATGAGAAAACTTAACTGGCAAAGTTGAGGTGTCAGGTTTTTGCTTAATAGGAAAATTGACTGGCACAGCTCAGGTGTCAGGTTTGCGAGCGACAGCGAGCCTAAAAGGAAACTTGACTGGCATAGCGAGACTAAAAGAAAACTTAACTGACAGAGTTTAAGTGACAAAATTGTTAGCGATAGCTAGCAGATTTGCGAGAGCCTATAAGAAAACTTAACTGACAGAGTTTAAGTGACAAAATTGCTAGCGATAGCTAGCAGATTTGCGAGCGATAGCGAGAGCTTATAAGAAAACTTAACTGACAGAGTTTAAGTGACAAAATTGCTAGCGATAGCTAGCAAATTTGCGAGCGATAGCGAGAGCCTATAAGAAAACTTAACTGACAGAGTTTAAGTGACAAAATTGCTAGCGATAGCTAGCAAATTTGCGAGCGATAGCGAGAGCCTATAAGAAAACTTAACTGACAGAGTTTAAGTGACAAAATTGCTAGCGATAGCTAGCAAATTTGCGAGCGATAGCGAGAGCCTATAAGAAAACTTAACTGACAGAGTTTAAATGACAAAATTGCTAGCGATAGCTAGCAAATTTGCGAGCGATAGCGAGAGCCTATAAGAAAACTTAACTGACAGAGTTTAAGTGACAAAATTGCTAGCGATAGCTAGCAGATTTGCGAGCGATAGCGAGAGCCTATAAGAAAACTTAACTGACAGAGTTTAAGTGACAAAATTGCTAGCGATAGCTAGCAGATTTGCGAGCGATAGCGAGAGCCTATAAGAAAACTTAACTGACAGAGTTTAAGTGACAAAATTGCTAGCGATAGCTAGCAGATTTGCGAGAGCCTATAAGAAAACTTAACTGACAGAGTTTAAGTGACAAAATTGCTAGCGATAGCTAGCAGATTTGCGAGCGATAGCGAGAGCCTATAAGAAAACTTAACTGACAGAGTTTAAATGACAAAATTGCTAGCGATAGCTAGCAGATTTGCAAGCGATAGCGAGAGCCTATAAGAAAACTTAACTGACAGAGTTTAAGTGACAAAATTGCTAGCGATAGCTAGCAGATTTGCGAGCGATAGCGAGAGCCTATAAGAAAACTTAACTGACAGAGTTTAAGTGACAAAATTGCTAGCGATAGCTAGCAGATTTGCGAGCGATAGCGAGAGCCTATAAGAAAACTTAACTGACAGAGTTTAAATGACAAAATTGCTAGCGATAGCTAGCAAATTTGCGAGCGATAGCGAGAGCCTATAAGAAAACTTAACTGACAGAGTTTAAGTGACAAAATTGCTAGCGATAGCTAGCAGATTTGCGAGCGATAGCGAGAGCCTATAAGAAAACTTAACTGACAGAGTTTAAATGACAAAATTGCTAGCGATAGCTAGCAGATTTGCAAGCGATAGCGAGAGCCTATAAGAAAACTTAACTGACAGAGTTTAAGTGACAAAATTGCTAGCGATAGCTAGCAGATTTGCGAGCGATAGCGAGAGCCTATAAGAAAACTTAACTGACAGAGTTTAAATGACAAAATTGCTAGCGATAGCTAGCAGATTTGCGAGCGATAGCGAGAGCCTATAAGAAAACTTAACTGACAGAGTTTAAATGACAAAATTGCTAGCGATAGCTAGCAGATTTGCAAGCGATAGCGAGAGCCTATAAGAAAACTTAACTGACAGAGTTTAAGTGACAAAATTGCTAGCGATAGCTAGCAGATTTGCGAGCGATAGCGAGAGCCTATAAGAAAACTTAACTGACAGAGTTTAAATGACAAAATTGCTAGCGATAGCTAGCAGATTTGCAAGCGATAGCGAGAGCCTATAAGAAAACTTAACTGACAGAGTTTAAGTGACAAAATTGCTAGCGATAGCTAGCAGATTTGCGAGCGATAGCGAGAGCCTATAAGAAAACTTAACTGACAGAGTTTAAATGACAAAATTGCTAGCGATAGCTAGCAAATTTGCGAGCGATAGCGAGAGCCTATAAGAAAACTTAACTGACAGAGTTTAAGTGACAAAATTGCTAGCGATAGCTAGCAGATTTGCGAGCGATAGCGAGAGCCTATAAGAAAACTTAACTGACAGAGTTTAAGTGACAAAATTGCTAGCGATAGCTAGCAGATTTGCGAGCGATAGCGAGAGCCTATAAGAAAACTTAACTGACAGAGTTTAAGTGACAAAATTGCTAGCGATAGCTAGCAGATTTGCGAGAGCCTATAAGAAAACTTAACTGACAGAGTTTAAGTGACAAAATTGCTAGCGATAGCTAGCAGATTTGCAAGCGATAGCGAGAGCCTATAAGAAAACTTAACTGACAGAGTTTAAGTGACAAAATTGCTAGCGATAGCTAGCAGATTTGCGAGCGATAGCGAGAGCTTATAAGTAAACTTAACTGACAGAGTTTAAGTGACAAAATTGCTAGCGATAACTAGCAGATTTGCAAGCGATAGCGAGAGCCTATAAGAAAACTTAACTGACAGAGTTTAAGTGACAAAATTGCTAGCGATAGCTAGCAGATTTGCGAGCGATAGCGAGAGCTTATAAGTAAACTTAACTGACAGAGTTTAAGTGACAAAATTGCTAGCGATAACTAGCAGATTTGCAAGCGATAGCGAGAGCCTATAAGAAAACTTAACTGACAGAGTTTAAGTGACAAAATTGCTAGCGATAGCTAGCAGATTTGCAAGCGATAGCGAGAGCCTATAAGAAAACTTAACTGACAGAGTTTAAGTGACAAAATTGCTAGCGATAGCTAGCAGATTTGCGAGCGATAGCGAGAGCTTATAAGTAAACTTAACTGACAGAGTTTAAGTGACAAAATTGCTAGCGATAACTAGCAGATTTGCAAGCGATAGCGAGAGCCTATAAGAAAACTTAACTGACAGAGTTTAAGTGACAAAATTGCTAGCGATAGCTAGCAGATTTGCAAGCGATAGCGAGAGCCTATAAGAAAACTTAACTGACAGAGTTTAAGTGACAAAATTGCTAGCGATAACTAGCAGATTTGCAAGCGATAGCGAGAGCCTATAAGAAAACTTAACTGACAGAGTTTAAGTGACAAAATTGCTAGCGATAGCTAGCAGATTTGCGAGCGATAGCGAGAGCTTATAAGTAAACTTAACTGACAGAGTTTAAGTGACAAAATTGCTAGCGATAGCTAGCAGATTTGCGAGCGATAGCGAGAGCCTATAAGAAAACTTAACTGACAGAGTTTAAGTGACAAAATTGCTAGCGATAGCTAGCAGATTTGCGAGCGATAGCGAGAGCCTATAAGAAAACTTAACTGACAGAGTTTAAGTGACAAAATTGCTAGCGATAGCTAGCAGATTTGCGAGCGATAGCGAGAGCCTATAAGAAAACTTAACTGACAGAGTTTAAGTGACAAAATTGCTAGCGATAGCTAGCAGATTTGCGAGCGATAGCGAGAGCCTATAAGAAAACTTAACTGACAGAGTTTAAGTGACAAAATTGCTAGCGATAGCTAGCAGATTTGCGAGCGATAGCGAGAGCCTATAAGAAAACTTAACTGATAGAGTTTAGGTCTCAGGTTTGCGAGCTATAGCTAGAAATTTTAACTCAAGTGTCAGGTTTACGAACGAAATTTTGACTTAAATGTCTGAGTTGCGAGTGAAGCGAACTCAATAGGAATATTGACAGGTAGAGTTTAGCGAGCTCAAGAGAAAACTAGACCGGCAGGGGTTAGATTTACTTTAGTTTTAGTTACAACCTTTTTTAGAATAAATCATACAAAATTAATCATCCTCAAAATTGTATAATTTTCTTTTTCATTTAGAAAAATAATGCGATCGCGAATGTACGACGCGACTCCATTCGGAACGATGCTGCGTTACACGGCGACCATCGAACACGACGTCGAGGCCTTCGCGGCGAACGACAAGAGGCTCTGCGAGGAAATGAAAACCCTCGCCGAGGAGAACGCAGCGCTCAAAGAAGAACGAGCTAAACTGCGCCAGTCCAAAAAGGAACTCCTGAAAGTTAAAAGCGAGAATAAGGCGCTTTCGGGAGATCTCGCGGAATTGCATTCGAGATGCGAGGAAGTGGCGATCAATTTCGAGGAGTTCGGATTGCGCGTCGGGGATGGTTTGGGAATGATTGCGAAAAAAGTCGCAGAGAGGGAGGTTTCAATTTCCAGGATGTCGGTTAGTGGTATTCATTTCGCTCAATTAATTTCGTAGACTTGCAACTCAAAGAAATTTTGAGTATTTGCGTCAGCTGTCAAATCAAATCAAGTTTGGTACTGAATATTTCCACCAGAGTTTTGAGATTGTTATAAATTATAAGAAGTATTTGTACACTTTTCTTCACTTTATTTTTAACAAGAAGTACATTTCGATACGATAATTTTCAATGATTTACAAGTACTTCTAAAAAATAAAAAAGAGAAGAAAAGTCTAAAAGTGTTTCTTATATTTAAGTCAACCTTCACACAACTCAAAATTATATAATATATAAACCATGGCTTATTATAAATTACTTACCGACCGCTGAGAACTGAAAGCATATTCGAAGCAAAAAAAATTATATATTTACCACAATCAATAAATAATTAATTTCGATCCTAACTTTAACGTAACGTATTTGTTTTTAATTATCCCTAACATAAAATTTTAATCTGATTTAGAAAATGGCAATCACATTAGGGGCGGCATGCGTCGACGCCAAATCGAAATGTGCTGAGTTTTCCTTGTTTCGCGAAAGGCGGTTGATAACGTTGGGGTTTCAGGTGAGAGGTTGCACGAGGGGTACAAGGAGGAGAAGGAGCGTCGGCTCGCACTCGAAGCGGATTGCGAAAGGTTGAAAATGGAAACGTCGGATTTTGACAGCGTGAAAAACTCGGCGAGACTTGCATTGGCGGCAATTGCGGATAACGAGAGGGTGGTACTGAAGAGTCTTGATGTTCAGGCGAAGTCGATCGAGAGATTAGAAGTGAGGTTATTTTTATTGACAATCCAGATTGAGAAATTAAAAGTGAGGTTTTTTTTACATTGCAAGTTTGAGAGGTTAAAAGTGTGGTTGTTTTTATCCACTTTGCAGATTGAAGGGCTTAATATTTCTCGTAACATCCTTTTGTCTTCATCTGTACCTGTTGCCTTCTCCCATGCATGGTATATCGCGTTGATTCCCTCCGCTAGCTTAACGGAAGAAAAAATCACCTTTTTTGTTTTCATATTCTTTTCTTACAAGTTCCTAAGTTAGTATTCTTTCTTGATTAAGTATTTGTTAAATAACCTTTATAATAACGTAATAATAAGTCTTTTTTTCCGATAGTTAAATACACTTTTATATCACACAGAAATATATATATATATATACATAAAAACTAATAAATGTTTGACTTACCACACTAGTAGCATAATATACCATTTTGAGATTGTATTTTTTGTTAGAAAATATCAAAATAAAATTCAACATGTTTGTTTTTTTTAATTTATTTTGTATTTTTTTTAAGAATTTGGTGAAGAATTACAAGAAAATCACGTCGAAGGTGTCGATTCTGGGCGACCCGATCGAGGACATGACGCACCAGATGGAGGTGAACGAGACCAAGATGTCGGTGCTGCGGAGCGAAAACCAGAACCTCCTGAAGACCATCACGAAGCTGAAGCTGCTGAACTTCCGCGGGGTGGTAAAGTGAGGAGAGTTCTTGAAACAAAAGCCCATTTTCCCAAGAAAGCAAATAAAAAAAAAACGGAAACATGACGTTGATTAAAGTGTGCATTCCCGAAAAGTTTATTAATCTAAAAGGAAAGCTTAGATAAATAAGTGCTCTATTGTTGTTTTATTTGTAGTTATTGGAAAAGTTGCACTTGCTAAAGTAACTTTTTCAAATATATTCGCTCTTCAAATACATCGGAAGTTTCTTAAATGCTTGTCTTATAAAATGGATTATAATTGCTCGCAACTCTACCTCCTTCCATTTTTCTCTCAATCACGCTTCCATATTAATCCTCTTCTTTCGAAATGTTGATTTCCGTGGTCTGTTGGATTTAATCAAAACGTTTCTCTGACAACTGCGGTCGGAATCTTCAGTGGCTACGTGGACGAAGGGCGTATGAACTCTTCGATGCCTCCTCGGTGACTGTTGGTGGTGCTGGTGGACGATGTTTGGCTGTTGTCAGCGAAACGTTTGGATTAAACTCTAACAGACCACGGCCTAATAACCCATAAATCAACAATTCTAATCACACTCGTCGTGAAAGCCTACACAGTTTGATAATCCTCTTCTTTAAGCATTCATTCACGATTCCCCATATTCAATCACCTCTGGCCTCTCATTCACGCTTCCATATTAAACCACGTCTTCAACAACTTATTCACTGTTCCTGTCATTATTTTTTTACCTACAACACTTACGTTACCTACCATCCGTCATCCATCTCACACATTCATTTTATACTTCACCACTCTCACTAAAGTTTCTTCATATATTGATATTTTGTTTTTTTGCTTACATTTTCCTACTTGAAGATTATCACACCTTTTCTGGCCATCCATTTTCATCAAATCAAACATGGCGGCCGAAATGGCATGTTTGCATTAGATTTTGTTTTTTATTTTCTGTGATTAGCGTATAATACAATCCCTCCATCGCGCTTTCTTTACTTACATGAAATTAGTTGATCCACCTTGCAAGCATGAATACCCTCAACTTGCATTTGAAAAGCACACTCTTTCGTCGCTCTTTTCACTTGCGTAAAGCAACCAAGTTTCCATTTTTTCCCCCGACTTACGTAATTACCACGAACTGATTTCAGAAAATACAAGCACCCCCTCCCCACGCGCATTCTTTACTTACATGAAATGGTTGATTGAAGGATCCTCCGTCTTGCAAATGGAAAACACATTCTTTCGTAGTTCTTTTCGCTCATGTATAATAATTATTAATTACAAAACGTTTACTTTGATAAACGTAAACGTTCCAATTGTTTAAACGAAATATTCTGGCCGGCGCGTCACTTATAAACAAAGGGTCGCCAACTGCGACGCGCGAAATGCACTATTCAAACGCTTTTCGCGTTTTAATTAATTAAAATTATTTAATTAGATAATAAGAAAGCATGTTTTGAGCAGAAAAACTTAACTCTAGTAGATAGCCCCGATAGACAGTCTAACACCTACATATATTGTAATTATTTGTAGCATATGTATATATAAAATGGATATGCCAATAAAGGTTTTTTTTTTTATTGTAATTATTTATATTGTTAAAATTATCTGTGTGTGTATATATATATATATATATATATATATGTGTGACCGACACCCGAAAGGGTATAAGGACTTAAGATAAATAATAATAATATACGCATTCGATTTAATTTTAAGAGTATTTTTTATACATCATATTTTCCTTATTTCGAGGCAGAAAGACCCTGGGTCAATAGCCATTTGACAATGACAATTACATAACAAATTGAAATAATTCTGTAAATATTGTAAACACACATACTACACATTGTAAAATGTAACGTTATTTGTCAATAAAGATGTTATATATGTATAGTTCTTCGACACCCGAAAGGGTACAACAAGAAACTTTATAATAATAACTGGAAGATGCGAATGGTCGCCAATATAGTGTGGTTGAAATCTCACAGATAATAAAGCTCTTTGTTATTATTAAATGTATAAATAATACTTAATTACAAATGTTATTAAATTTAATTAAAAAAAATCTAACCATTAAAAATGAGCGGTAAGTTTGTAGATGTCGGTCAGGTCATCGATGAGCTCTTCGATTTTCGATCCGATCTTTTTGGAAACCTGAAATTGAAAGACGAGGAATTAAAATATAACAACATGGGGATCGCTGTCGAATCTCACCTCCATTTTTTCATTAACCGGTAGGCTCAGGAAGTTCCACACTAGTTCTCCGTCAATTACGCTTCTTGAGGGGTTCGCTTGTAACTTCCTCCAGCTCTTATACGTTCTTAAATATAGTTTACATATATTCAGTGACCCTTTCTACCCTTTCAGGTGTAAAGTTTATAAAGTAATATATATATATCAGTATCTCTAATTATAAATCTACAGAATTACCATTTTTTTATTACAATAATAAATATGAATTATTGTCACAAATTGACTTTATTATTATTGTAAGTCACAATTATTGTCTGGAAATGACTTTATTATTATTGTAAACCACTGTTATTGTCAGAAATTGAGTTTATTACTATTGTAAGTCACTATTATAGTCAGAAAATAACTTTATTATTATTGTAATTCACAATTATTGTCAGAAAATGACTTTATTATTATTGTAAGTCACTATTATTGTCAGCAAATGACTTTGTTATTATTGTAAGCCACAATTATTGTCAGATATTGACTTTATCATTATTGTAAGTCAGAATTATTGTCAGAAAATTACTTTATTACTATTGTAAGTCACAATTATTGTCAGACAATGACTTTATTATTATTGTAAATCACTATTATTGTCAGAAAATGACTTTGTTGTTATTGTAAGCCACAATTATTGTCAGATATAGACTTTATAATTATTGTAAGTCACAATTATTGTCAGAAAATGACTTTATTATTATTGTAAACCACTGTTATTGTCAGAAATTGAGTTTATTACTATTGTAAGTCACTATTATTGTCAGAAAATGACTTTATTATTATTGTAAGTCACTATTATTGTCAGCAAATGACTTTGTTATTATTGTAAGCGACAATTATTGTCAGATATTGACTTTATCATTATTGTAAGTCAGAATTATTGTCAGAAAATTACTTTATTACTATTGTAAGTCACAATTATTGTCAGACAATGACTTTATTATTATTATACATCACTATTATTGTCAGAAAATGACTTTGTTATTATTGAAAGCCACATTTATTGTCAGATATTGACTTTATCATTACTGTAAGTCACAATTATTGTCAGAAAATGACTTTATTATTTTTGTAAATCACTATTATTGTCATTAAATGACTTTGTTATTATTGTAAGCCACAATTATTGTCAGATATTGACTTTATTATTTTTGTAAATCACTATTATTGTCAGCAAATGACTTTGTTATTATTGTAAGCCACAATTATTGTCAGATATTGACTTTATTATTATTGTAAGTCACAATTATTGTCAGAAAATGACTTTATTATTTTTGTAAATCACTATTATTTTCAGCAAATGACTTTGTTATTATTGTAAGCCACAATTATTGTCAGATATTGACTTTATCATTATTGTAAATCACAATTATTGACTTTATTATTATTGTAAGTTACTATTATTATCAGAAATTGACTTTAAAGTCGTTGTACGCCACTATTATTGTGAGAAATTGATTTTAGAGTCACTATCATTTCTCTAAATTGATTTTATACTCACTATTATTGCCACTAACTGACTTTAATGTCATTGTGCGTTATTATTATTACCAGAAATGTACTCATTGTCACTATTATTGCCATTAGTTGACTTTTAAGTAATTGTCCGTCACTATTATTACCAGAGTTTGACTTTAAAATCATTGTAGCAAAATATTTCATTCACGTTTTCTTGTTAGAAATTTTAAAAAATAATGTTTTCATGTATTACCTGAATGCTTTCGGATTTAACCCGGCCGTGTGAGATCCCTGAGAAATCAACACGTTCTGCAACATGAGCAGCCTCCTGTACGTCTTCTCAGGAACTGCCATTATGTATCCCAATCCTCCATCCAGTGTAGCTGCATGTTAACAAAAAAAAAAATATATATATCAAATGAGCGAGTTTGTAGTGAGAATTATGAATCGTACCAAACATCGTGATATGTTTCCGATCGGCCCCCGAATGATGTTTCTTCTCCTCTCCCAGTTCGCCCAGTTTACATTTAATCCTGAAGAACGTGTTGATCGGCTGTCCGACGTGGAAGTCTGCTTTTCTCAAAAGCCGCTGTCCTGAATTGTGATAAATAAAAATTAATTCAGCATGATTGTTTACTTTATTATTTTTATACACTTTATTCATTTATTCATATTTTATTCATTATTTATGAAATATACTAGAGATGGGCAAAGTCGATCATTTTTGTTACTGAAAAATTAAGTATATGGCAACTTTATTAATTCTATTAAAATCAGTAAGTATCGAGCGAAGTTGGCGTTGGAAGTCTCGAGTTATGTCTGTACTAAAATCACACGAGTAAAAAGCTGGTTGCGGTTAAACATGACAACCAGTACTTTACGAGTGCGCGTGTGACATGACTTTAGATTTCCAATGCAAACTTCGTCGTCGATTTTTGTTATTTTTTGAAAAATACCAATTTATTGTTACTTAATTTATTTAAAATAGCTCATTTAGAAATACTAGATTACTAATATTACTCGACACTAAAATATACCTCCAAATGATTCCCTCGCTTCCGGTTGATACATGTAGAGGATCAAATTTTTCTCACTGTCCGACACCAAAAATCCCATTGTCGTGTTGTCGATTAGATACTCGATTGTGTACACTTCACTCGGCCTGAAATCCTGAATGGAGAAATTAATTTTTATGTATTCTTGAGTTACGTGAAGGTTATATTTATATTAATAATAAAAGAGGGTTAAATTCTTATCTCTGAAACAAATGAAAATCTGACTTCTGCTTCCTGGATATGTATTTAAAATAATTCCATTCCACAAGTGAATAAATCCTCTTTTTCTATTATTAATTCCATTTTCTCCTGAATCATTTCGGATATATATCAACCCCGACACCAATTGGTATTTATTATTATTTATTATTATTTTTATTATTATTATTTTATATTTCTATTATTAATTCCATTTTCTCCTGAATCATATCGGATATATATCAACCCTGACACCAATTGGTAAAAGGGGACATCGATTATATATATATATATTTTTTTTTGTCTATCATACTAATATTTACCCGAGAAACTAAAGATAGCGTCCTGTACTCCTCCTGGAACCGCAACAAGGCTACGGATTTGTAAACGTCGGCGACTAAGATCAGACTTTTAATCGCCAAAATCTGGTGCGTGTAAATCTGGGTGTCGATGAAAGCGACGCCGACCAAATCGTTATCTTTTAACTGCCATATGTAGATCTGTAAAAAAAAAATAATTTTTCTACTCGTAATTGGGAGGTACAAGAATAGGTCTATCCGACACCTGATACCCTTTCAGGTGTCGAATAGACCTATTCTTGTAAGAATTCGAAAATAAACAATAAGTGTGGGTCCTGACAAAAACACCAAACAATAGCTTTAACTAATAATTAGGAGGTTTAACAATCGCAAGACTAAATCAATGATTGTAATTGGGAGATAAAAACACTTACTTAATCTCGGCTCAAAATACGGTGTTTTCCAACAAATAGCCAGCGGGTGCGTTGCACTAAATATTATTGCTGACTATATAGAATCAATTCAATTTTTGAACCGAATTAAGTAAATGTAGGGGACATTTACTTAATTCGGTTCAAAATAATATGACTTTGTAATATTCAACAAACACCCCTACACCACCTATGGTAGATGGGGATTTTAGATTATATATATATATATATATAATATTCAACAAAGTATTATTTATTTAAACTTCATTACCGAAGATGGAAACATAGTTTCTGAAATATATTTAGTTTAATAAAAAATAAGTAGGAGAAACTACTATTTTTATTTAAATAAATGGAAGTGAATCGGTTTTGTAGAAAATAAATTAAAAAAAGCACCTTTTGACCGACGGCTGATACCAAAAATCCTTTAACCTGCGAGATAGCTGTTACCGGTCCTTTCTGTTCCTTGGCGTAAATTTCTTTGAAGCGATTCTTCGTCAGCGGCTGCCCTGGTTCGGGTACTACTTCGATGATATCAAAGATTAAAATCTGTAATTAAAATTAGTTGAAATATCTTAGTTTTCTTCACAATTATCTTCCTCTTTCATAATACGCAAAAAACAAAAGCAAGGGTTAGTGATAATATTCAAGTTATTCTTATTTAAATGCGTAATAAAAAATATGTCCTTACACCTAACGGTAGAAAGGAAAAAGATTAAAAAAAAATAATAATAAATAAAAAATATGACTTTAGGCCGATTTACACAGAAAGTTCTTACGGACTTCACTACGGGAATGGTGAGAAATTAATCAAACTATTTACCCGTCCTCTGGAAGTGATATCTTCACCATAGTTATAATTAGTCCCGACCGCGATGTAACCCTTCAAGCCCGATCTAGTTCCCTCATAAGCGAGAGACACATTCTTGAGACAGTTCACGTGTTCCCATTCCTCCAAATCGATTTTCGTGTTTGGGATTACTTCCCAAGAAACGGGCGAGAACAGCATAATGCTGAAATTTTCTTGATGGGGATACGGAAACCTGCAACACATTACAATTACAGAATGTAAAACTGAGTGAAGTAGCATCACAATGGTTTCGACCGTTACTACATGGTAATAATAATAATCCCTTTATTTATCACAGAAAAAAAATACAAAATGAAACGTTATGAGTTAGGGTGTAAACTCATAAAGTTTCATTTTGTATTTTTTAGGGTGTCGGGTGTAAATAAATAAAATATTTGCTAATGACACACATTGAGCCACAATCTCTTTTAAGTGTAAGTATTGTTTACACTTTCTCTCGCTTACCGGTCGCCCTTATCCTCAATCGACAGCTCCTTATCCTCCCCGTTGAATTTATAATACGAAGTCGAAGGTTCGGACAAGCTGGTGACCAAGCAATACGTCTTCGATTCGAAATGGTAGGTCACAAAATGCGGCGTACACCGGAGCGGGACTTTCCTCACGGGCCACGGTGCATCGTAACTCAAATGCGTCGGTAGAACACCGATTCGTAATTCCGACTGAAAGTTATTACAAAACGGATATTCGAAAAAAATAATAAGATCGGTACACAATATATTCTCAAAATTGACATATTCACGTTTTATTAATTGGTTACTTAACTAATAAAACGTGAATATGTCATATGTCCACACTCTATATGGGTAAAAGGGATTTCAGAATATAGGTATAGTTATTATCCACCCGACACTTGAAAGGCTACAAGGGTTATATGATAATATATACATAGTTACTATTTGTATTGTTTGTCCCAGACAATCGGCCCTATTCCCTATCGAAAACCCTAAACATAATGGTTGACAGTTACGTTAAGATAGCAGTCTATGATAGCGTATGCGACAACGCTTCTGGATAATTCCGTATTCCATATCGAGTGACATGTTATTCCTGCACTGTTAAAAAAAGAATATAGTTTTGATGTGTCGGTAGAAAGAGAGAGGTTATTGTATGTCGAATTAGTAAGACAAGGCCGATAAATTTCAACGTTGTGCTCATCGAATGACTGTTGAATGGTTGAATTCTAACCCAGTAAAATGTGTGTGTGTAAACTATGCAATCGAAGAAAACCAAAGTGCATCAAACATCCATAAACAGTGCGATTTTGTCCTTTATTAAAAAGCATCTGTAAAACGCAAATTACTTGTGTTTCCATGTGGAGTTGAAAGAAAGGCGATCATAAAAAAATCAATTTGTGCTTTGGTTTTCTCTAATTTAAAGTTTATTATTATGATTGTATTAAATTGCAATAATGTTTTATTGCACTGTCGAGCCGTTTTGATATGTACTTTTCGCTATTCACATAATTAGTAAAGGGGTTTTTCTACCTAAAACAACAATCACTATGTTTTCTGAACCCCCACAGTGCCCTCATTAAAAAGTACATCTTTAATATAAAAAATCCGTGTTTCGAATTATGGGAAAATTTATAAAAAGGCACACTCGCTCCTCAATTTATGCACATTCTATGGATTCCTGAAGGAGTGAAGTATAAAAATGTTCTTTTTTGATAGTTTAAATTCAATTTTACAAGAGAATAAGCCAAAAATACAATAATATTTATTAAACTACCACTAAAAAACAATTTGAATTGAAAATAACCTCGAAAAGCGGCTAAACGCTATGATAACTGGACCTATTTCGGTGCCTGCTATTTTCAACGATTTTAACGGCCGACATGGCGCTGAGCGTTGACTGATTTAGCGCGATACGGAATACGAAACAGCCATATAACGTAATCTTGAAGAATAGCGTGCTGTCAAACATAGCGTTTTCGATAGGGAATAGTGCCAAATAAAGGTTTTTTTAATTTACCTTGCGATTGAAATAGAGGAATCCCTGAGGACAGTTGATGTTATTAAAAGATGCTAGAGATAATACTTCACCGTCAACTGACATGGGATGAGTTCGAAGCTCCCCCCTTGTTGTTAAAAATATCCAGTACGGATTACCACCGCAAATAAATACACCGTTATATCCTAAAATTGCATTTTTTTGGTTCATTAATTAAGAATCACCTCACACTGAGAAGTAGAGAGGAACATATACAGGGTGAGTTTTTTTCGATGTTCTCTATGGGGATCTTGAAAACTATAAGAGATAGAAAAACGGTTAAGTGGGGAAAGAAGTGTAGTTTTATAAGACGAATAAAATGACACTTTCAAAATATTCGAAAAAGTCAAGGGTAACTAGATATTTTGAAAAAAGTAAAATGTGTCAATTTTTTGAAATCAATATATCTCTATTATTATCATAGATAGAAAAAAACTGTAAAGGACAAAGTTGTAGAAAATTCTACACAGATTAATAACAAAAAATAAAAAAAAAAAAATTTCGCCACACACATGCCATAGTTATTTTTAAAATAAAATAAGTTACAGTCGTTTTTAATTTTATCATATACCAAAAAATAGTTAGCCATGAAAAAGATAAAAGTAAAACAATTGCGGTTGTTTATAGCAACGAAATCAATAATTTATTATCTTTCTTTAGATTTGTCAAAAGCAACATAAAGTAAAATAATTTCAAAATTATCAAAATAATAATAGAAGAAAATTTTAAATATTACATAAGATGCTCAAAAAGTCCACCATTATTATTATGGCATAAAGTACATCTTTTTAGAGAACATCGAAAAAAACTCACCCTGTATAAGACTAAATAAAATAAATGTAATGTGTAACGTACCAGCAATGTTTCCAAAATACCTAATTTTCGACACCTTCTCCTGTAAACTGAAAAAATCCGGATTCTCCGTCTCGATCCTGCCCTCTAGATTGGGCGCGTACATCACGTTGTGTTTCATCTTTCTGAACCTCAATTTCAAGTTCCCCCTGGAAAATCTGAACACCTCGTAGATGTAAAGATCGTGCTCCAATCGCACCAACAGAATCGGCCTGCTGCCGTGATTCCCCAGCGCCACCATGCAAATCTCCTTCACCTCGAAATCCTTCTTCAAATCGGCCTTGCTCACATCAAACGGGTTCATATTGACCGACTCCAAACTGTCCACCAGGACCTTGAAACCGAAACACAGGTTCCGCACGATGAAGCACAGTTTGAATTCGGGGACCGAGTAGATTTCCAGGTTGGAGTTCTCGCGGACTACAAAGAGCCAAAAGGTGGGTTTGTGTTCGATCAGGTACTTCTTCCACCAGTTGTAGTAGATCCGGGGTTTCGGCGTGGGGTTCAGGGTCGGCATCTTGAAGTCGCTCTCGTCGCCGTAGAGTAAGTCGTCCTCGTTTTCCACTTCGGTTTTCGGTTCGGCCTCGTTTATGTAGTGCTGGGGGATGTGCGTGAATTCATCCGGGATTTTGTTCGTGAACAGACCCGATGTATCGCGGTACATGCATATGGTCGTCACAGCAGGTGTCTGCAATTTATATTATACAGATATTCCAGTGTATTACTAAATATTATTATACAGGGTGATTCAGTTTGATGTAAAAAAAGTCAGACGGGGGTGCACCTTCTAACTTTTTTATCTTGACAGTAAACAAAAACAAACCATATATATTTGTAAAAAAAAATACATCATTTTTTATAGTACATTTTAATTCTACATTAGAAACAACGCTGCTTTTATTTGAAACATGTTTTTGTATCTACAATAGATGGCGCTCTAATCGAAAAATTAGTCTTTAAATTAAGTATGCAGGGAGTATAAAAAATCCCAACACAGTCCAATAATTAATTAAATAACCTTTAATTGAATTTTTTTAGCTGTCCCGGGACTTTCTATACACCGTTTAAGCTTTTACCAATCAGTGGCAAACAAAAATATGCGTTAATAAATATTTTTGAGAAATCTATCAAATGATACGAACCATAGTATTGGGATAACTAATTGATAAAAGATAAAACGGGGAATTTATTATACAGGATGTCCCGGAAAAATTAATAGAAACAAACTTTGCCCATCTCTACATTCCAAATTAAATTGATTGAGTTACATAAAAATTAAATGCAATTGAAAAAAAAGCACTAATATCGTTTATCTTTAAGATATTAGCACTTTTTTATCAATTTCTACATTCCAAGTTTATTACGCAATAAAACACCAAATAACAAATGAATCATAACTAAATCTCCGTTTTGCATCAGACTTACATTAGCCAGAGTGGATTTACTGACGACCAGTTTAGCGGAGCCCTTCATTTCCCTCAACATAAGCGTGATGACTTGCCCGTCGGACGTCAGAATGGAAATGTAAGGGTCCGCACTGGAAGCAAGCACGATCGGCGAGCCGAGATCCAGTGGAATGTACTGCAACCGAGTCGTCCCTATCAGCAGACGCACCGCATTCAAAGTCACCTGCACTATATACTTGTTGTGGCCCAAGTTTCCCGCGTAGACCGTCGGACCGTCAGTCGCGAAACCGGTGTTGTCAATTTCATTGATCTCTTGACCCGTTTGTAAAATCTGAATTAGAAAAATCGCAACCTTCTTCAACTGTACGAAAGTTATTAACGAACAAACTCACCAAAGAGCCGTCTTCTTGGCTCAAAATCAAAAACGCGTGCCTCTCGTCGTTTCCGTAAACAGTCCACATGTTCGAACATCCGGGCAATGTGAACGTGGTGACGATCTGCGGTCTTATGGACCTCTGAAGAACGCAAAGGGCGCCGTTCTTTCCGTATCCGGCCGTCGTGACTAATTCCAGATCTAAATCGACGTTGTTTCCGAATTCCTCACTTTGAAAAGCCGGCTCGCCCACCGATATATTCCCGCAGGGACCGATGTTCAATAAACTGTCGCAGACCTGACGAATTGAACGAGAATTCAATTTAAATTATTTAAACTCGACACCCAATACGGGTAAAAGAGGATAAGATTAAGAAAGAATTTAAATTATTTATTTATTATTTCTTAATCATAAGCGCTGCCTCTTGAATATGAACGTAATGCTTTGAATTTGTTTATAAAAAAAAAATTGTTTGAAACAAAAGTAATAGCACTCTGTAGGTTATGAAATGCGAGTGTGTGTCCGATCCTGAGTATTCTCGCCATTCATTATTATGTTTGTAGTAAGGCGTACAAACATAATCGTGTGAATGGCTAGATATATAGACACTCTTAAATATATGCTTTGAATTAAAAAAAAAAGATATTGGCAATAAAATAAAAGTGACACATTTTATTTTGTGCCAACAAAATGTAAAAAAAAAGTCAAAGCACTCTAGAGGAGAAAAGTGCTCGATCCTATGGTACTTCACCTCGAAAACATAAGAAGTAATGTGCAGGCTGGCTTGTTTCTGGTTCCCGTACACCTCCAGCTCCTCGGGATCCCTGATGTCGAGCACGTCGCTCGCCATGCAGTCGTTCAGGCTGTCCAGCACCTTCTCGGGCTCGCTGTCCACCGTTTTTTGACGCTTCGCGTTGGGCTCGCTGTCGTCATCGAGATTTATCACCTGGCAATCGTCTTTCTCCGTGAACTTCAACAGGAGCGAGTTACCCAGCCGGGAGCCCAGGAATAGGAAATTGTTTTCGCAAACGCAAATCTAACAAAAGTGAACGTAGAGTCGAATCACTTATTTATAAATAATTATTAAATTTAATCAAACTAATTTGGTGGCAGCACGAAGCTATTGACACCAAAATATTTCTGCAATCCGTTGTATTATGTAAATGAATAATTAATATTAGCTTAAATTAAACTACATCGTCGAGGCTGGTCGAAGTTGATCAATGGCCAATAGATGGCGCCTGCGTCATCTCTCAATAATTACTGTTTATAAAAACAGTGTCTTCATTAAAATTTAATTTATTTTAATTAAAATTTATTTCAATCGGATACTCACGCAAGTCGTCAGAACACTGGCGGCGGCTTTCTCGAAATGAAAACTCCTCACGTATCTCATGCTGTCCGCCAATAACGTCAAAACGTAGAGCTCGCCGCCTTTCAGAGACAAAACCAAGGTATCGTCCTCCACGAATCCGACCTGGGCGCAATCCAAACTGACTTTCAAGTCTTGTTGGGGTTCTACAGAAACGAAAAAAATTAAATTATTTCAGAAATTATTTTTTTTTATTGCCAAATTTTACTTTAGTGTCTCATTAATTGCCTGATTTTGACTTTAGAATCTATTTTGTTGCTTAATTTTGACTATAAATAAATTTTTACTTTAAATACACTGACTTTAATATCATTTTCATTCTCTGATTCTGATATTAAGGCCCCTTTTATTGCCTTAATTTGACTTGAAAATCTTTTTTATTGTCCAATTTTCACTTTAATGTCAAATTTGTTGCATAATTTTAACTTTAAACCCTCTATTGTTGCTTAATTTTGACTATAAAGTCTCTAAAGACTTTTGCTATTTGATTTTTATATTACTGTAAGTTACTTGATATCTCTCAATTTCGACTATTGTTTCTGATGTTACATAATTCTGACTATAAATTGCCAAAATTTGACTTTAATATAATTCTCATTACATGGTTCTGGCATTAAAGTCTCTTTTATTGGTTAAATTTGACTTAGAAGTCCTCTTTATTACCCAATTTTCACTTTGATGTCAAATTTGTTGCTTAATTTTGACTTTAGTCTTATTTGTTGCTTAATTCTGACTATAAAGACTCTTTTGTTGTCTGATTTTGACTTTAAAAACAATGTAAGTTACTTGATATCCCCCCAATTTCGACTCTTACGTTTCTGATACCTAATTCTGACTATAAATTGCCAAAATTTGACTTTAATATCATTCTCATTACATGGTTCTGGCATTAAAGTGTCTTTTATTGGCTAAATTCGACTTAAAAATCTTCTTTATTACCCAATTTTCACTTTGATGTCAAATTTGTTGCTTAATTTTGACTTTAGTCTCATTTGTTGCTTAATTCTGATTATAAAGACGCTTTTGTTGTCTGATTTTTACTTTAAAAACAATGTAAGTTACTTGATATCTCTCAATTTCGACTATTAAGTTTCTGATGTTACCTAATTATGACTATAAATTTCCAAAATTTGACGTTAATATCATTCTCATTACATGGTTCTGGCATTAAAGTCTCTTTTATTGGGTAAATTCGACTTAAAAGTCTTCTTTATTATCTGATTTTCACTTTAATGTCAATTTTGTTGCTTAATTTTGACTCACTCTGACTATAAAGTCACATTTGTTGTCTGATTTTGACTTTATATTACTGTAAGTTAATTTATATCGCCAAATTTCGCTAATAAAGTTTCTTTTGTAGCCTAATCCTGACTATCAGGATCTATTGCCTAATTTTGACTTTATTATCATTTTCATAACAAGTCTATTCTGTTGCTTAATCTTGATTTTAAAGCTTAATTTTAACTATAAAGTCTCTTTTGTTGTCTAATTTAGATTTTAAAGACACTGTAATTTTTTTTTTATATCACCAAAATTCGATTGAATGCCTAATTTTGACTATAAACTTATTCGCATTACCTAATTTTAACTTCAATATTATTTTAATCACCTGTTTCTGACGTTAATGCCCCTTTTATTGCCTAAATTTGACTTTAAAATCTTTTTTATTGCCCGATTGACAATAAGGAGTAACGTGTACGTTAAACATAATATTTAATGCGGTTTTTCATTCCAATATTGTTTTACATAACGAAATTAAGCTTGGAATTAAAAGGGAGGGGCTTTTAATTCCAAGCTTAATTTTCTGAAGCAGCCATGCTATACAAAACAAAGTTCAAAAATGTTTCTGCATACTTAATGGAAAACTCGTGCACGTTTCAGCGATGCTGTTCAGAGACACCCCGTAAGGAGGGATGCTCTGATTCAGGTAGATTAAAGCGTTGACGGAAAAAATCAAAGTTCCACCCAGAGGTTTTTTGATTGCTACAGCTCTGGTGCAGTCGAAAGGCAGATTGGAGACGCTCCAGATGATCGGGTGGACTTTCTCTTGCAGATTGAGGGAAATCGCGGCCATCGCACACGTGTCTGTACGAACGGCAACCCTCCTAAAAAAAATTTGCAACATGTTATAGTCTTGATTATTTTATATTTAATAATATTAATAATATAACCTCGACACCCAATACGGGTAAAAGAGGATAAGATTAAGAAAGAAAGAAAGATATTAATAATAAACATGTGGGGTATATTATTAATATAAGAAAAATAAGAGAAACCCCGACACCAATTGGTAAAAGGGGACATCGATTATATATATATATAAATAAGATAACACGAAAAAAATAAAAAACACACCTTGAATATTAATAATACATCTGCGTTGTTGATTAACACAAAATTGTTATTTTAATTAACAAACTCACCCCGAAAACGTTTTCAACGGTTCGTACAGGATCAACAAGGTCGGTTCGTAATACCCATGCAGGAACTGTATATCGATGACGTTATCGATTTTATCGATGAAGTCTTTAAGAAGGATCATATAAGAGGCGAGGATCAGAGCTTTGGAATTCGACGAGCCGCTCGTCATGGGCTTAATCTCGTTGGCGTCGCCGTCGTCCAGCGAGTTTTCCCTCCTGAACGGCAACACGACTAATTTTTTACCGAAGACCGTCATGACCGCACACCGGTTTTCGGGATCCGACCTGACGATCGGGACGTGATGGTGGTGTGTCCAACCGTCCTAATAAAAAAAAATATTTACGAAAAAAAAAAAAAAGCAATGAATTATAAAAAAATGTAAATATTTTTTTATAATTCAATTTAAAAATGTAAATATTTTTTTATAATTCATTGTTGTTAAATTAGGTAAAAAATATATTCTCTCCCCACCACTAATATATTGTGGTATAAACCACGATTGACGATCTAAATTTTCACCTTCATGTCCTCCTCCTCGAAGTAATGCAAACTCAGGGTCTTCAGGTCGTGCGTCTCTGGATCGTACTCGACGATCGACAGCTTGGCGTCCTGAAAAGCCAGCAGCAAGGCGTCCCTCGGGGAGTTCGCCAGGTTCACGCTTTGCACGCACATCACGTTCCCGAACAGGGTGTACTGGGACACGCATTCGAGTTTGCACTTCGGCGGCTTCGATTCTGCAACAAGAATAACGACTGAATTCCGCAATTAAAAAAAAAAACAAGAGGCATGAAGTGACGGTTTCAGCCATTCAACATATTTAATTTAATCGAATAAACTCTTTATATTAATAAACACCTCACAGTGAGAAGTAGAGAGGAACATAAAACGATGTTATATAAGACTAAATAAATAAATATTATTAATAAAATAAATTATAATGTTTGAGATATAACGCATGCGATTTTTCATAATGAAAAACAAACTTGTTTATGTTTTTCAACTTTTTATTAATTTCATTACAACAATTGTTTCTCTACGATGTTATACAAGACAAATCAAGTCACCTGTGAATCGCTGGCTTTTATCCTTCGGATCGACATCAGGGATCAGCCGGAACACCTTCAATATATTCGCCCCGGCGGTCACTAAACACTTCTCCGATTTACTGAAGAAGTAACAGCTGATTGCGTTTTCGACCCCGGTGGCCGGGTGGGTTTGTTTGCAGACCGAAAACATTTCGAGGTGCGAACTGCGGTCTCAGGCTATAATCAACGGAATATATTAATCTTCTGAATGAAAACCGCACAAAAATATTGCATCTTACGCTGTACTTACGTTTATTTTAATATTCCCACATTAGTTTCGGATTAAATCAAACAAACAAGATAATTGAGGTTATGTTTGCACAAACTGCGGCTTCAATTTCCTTCGCTAAAATTGATCAAATAAATTTCTGTAAGGACAATCGCCTAAAAATATTGCACTCCACGCTATACTTACGCTTTTTTTAATATTCCCACATTATTCTTGGATTAAATCAAACGAACAGCACGATAATCGGCGCTACGAAGATCAAAAGCATCGCCACGAAAAGCATATGATCGTTGGTCATTCTTTACCTTAATCGGTTTTTGATTCCCTTTTCAACGGTCTGAAAGTAATAAGCTTTTAATATTGGTTAGAATTTAATGTGTTTTGCCTGAATTTGTTGTTGTTTTTATTGCAAATAGTTACGCGGAATATTTTTAGGTTAATCCATAGAAAACCTAATTAATCACTGGAAACCATAGAGTCGGATTCAATGTCTATAATGAAAACAATTGCATAGAGTACTCATAGATTCCTAACTTTATTTTTTAAATATATATCTGTAAAATATACGAAAAAATGTTAAGTTTAACGTGTACGTTATTAGTTAACTGTACATTCGAGGTTATTCTATATGAAGAAATGATAAATTTAACGTATAACGTTTACGTTAAATTAATCTCACAAACTAAGTATACTTAACAATTACCAAACTTTTTTACAATGTGCTGATAATTAATAACGTCTACTTTAAATTTAACGTTACGCAATAGCCCGAATTATTGTGAAATGTTAAGTTTAATATGCATGTTTTTAATTATAATCACATTTTATGTAAATATATATCTATTACAAGAGTTGCTTAGGCTGTAACGATAAAAACTAACGTTAAAACTTAACATTTCCCTTACAGAATAGCTTCGTTTACTATAAGAGAAATGTTAAGTAAGTTTAACGTGTATGTTATTTTTTATCATCACATTCCAGATTTAATAATAGATATGCATTCATAGAATATGTACACAATTAATTAAAGTATACGTTAAACGTAACATTTCACGTACGGAATGGCCTTATAGAATAGCCACGTATACTATAAGTGAAATGTTAAGTTTAACGCGTACGTTATTTTATATCATTGTAGTTCAATCTGATTTAATAATAGATATATACAATTTTTTTTCCAATGTGATAATTAATAATGTGTACGTTAAATTTAACGTTTCACGTAAAAAATAGCCCTAAATCGGCGCTATTCCCTGTGGGAAATGTTACGTTTAATGTGTACGTTATTTTAATTAAATTCACATTCTATGATTATATATATCTATAACAAAAGTTATAGATAGTTATTCACAGTCTATGAATATATATATATCTATAACATAAGTTATAAGATAGTTAAATAATTTATTTTCAAATTATTTTTATTTAAATAAATTAAAGACGACGCAAGCGCCACCTTATTTTTATTTAATTCAATAATCTCTTGTGAATATATATATATTTATAACAAAAGTTATAAGATAGTTAAATAATTTATTATTTTCAAATTATTTTTATTTAAATAAATTAAAGACGACGCCCTCTTGTTTATGCCCTGCTGTTTCCAGTTCTTCGTTGTTTTCAAGGAACTAAGGATAATGTATTTGGTAAGAATCCTAGTGTGCTGTGATAAAAACAAATAATGTTAATTACGTATTCATATAATAAAAAAAATAGCATTTTCATAAAACCATTAAAACAACAGTGAGTATCGATTGAAATCAGGGCTGCATGCGGAGAGCTCCGTCCAATCTTATCGTTTCACCGTTCAGCATCGGATTCTGGACAATCGATTCGACCAGCATCGCGAATTCAGAGGGGTTTCCCAAGCGTTGGGGAAACGGCACGGATTTGGCCAGGAATGTTCTCACTTTTTCGGGGAGGGCGCTGAGAAGGGGGGTTTCAAACAAACCTGGAAAACGGGAATTTGCAATGTACATAACTATTCATGTATAGTTATTTAAACAAGAAAATTTCTTACTGCAAAATTAAAATAAAATGTATATTTAATTAGTCTAGCATCATAATCGTGCTGAACGGGATGATCGAACCGTAGTTGTGATCGAGTCGAAAAGATCAATTTGATCTTTACGGATCGATCACAAGCAAAGATTTGAGCGGTTCAATCTTATTTATGACTATTATTTTTACCTGGAGCAATTGTACAGACGCGTATGCCCTGCGATGATAAATCGCGAGCCATGGGGAGTGTCAAGCCAATAATGCCAGCTTTACTGGAAGCGTAAGCAACCTGCCCCATCTGGCCTTCGTAGCCCGCAACGCTGGCTGTGTTTATCACGACGCCCCTCTGTCCGTTTTCATCAGGCGCGTTTTTTCCGATTAATCCGACCGCCAGTCTGCACACGTTAAACGTTCCCACGAGATTAACCTAAAATAATGATAATGAACATTTATTATTATTACAATAACTAGATTTTTTAAAGGTAAAATATTAGGTAAGGGAAGTCCGAAGTGGTTCAGGTAAAAAGAGACAAAAGTGGAAACAATCGACCTGATTGGAACAATAAACAAAATGAGAATATTAGGTATACTGACGTTAATAACTTTGGAGAAATCATCCAGTTTATGTGGCAGGTCCTTGTTGAAGTTGTAGATTTTATACGCAACGCCGATTCCAGCGCAATTGACGACGTTGTCCAGTTTGCCGAATTTTTCTTTCGTCAGCTCCAAAGCTTTGCTCACGTCTGATTCGGACGTTACCTAAATAATAATGAATTCATTTATCTGTGCACAGCACACTTTTAAATTAAAAATTACTATTACTTCACTAGTTTCAAACACTCACATCGACTGATGCGAAAACAGCCTTATCATCGCCTAATTCCTTGGCGAGGTCACCGCCTTTCGAGTTCGGCAGGTCTGCGATGACAACACGCGAGCCCTGCTGAACCAGACGTTCGACAGTCGCCTTGCCCAAGCCCGAGGCCCCACCGGTGACCAAAGTTACAGCTCCCTAAAAAACGAAAAATTATAAAAATTAAAGTATTTTTTAAAATGAATATTGATAATAAAACAGAGATGATCTTTCTTTCTTAATCTTATCCTCTTTTACCCGTATTGGGTGTCGAGGTTCACACATTTGCAGTTATTATTTATTTTCGGGATTCAGAAGAAAATGATCGCGCTCAGTGAAGGACACGTTGTTTATCGGTTCAGAACAAAAAACATTTTAGACTCGGCGTGTAAAAAAAACGCATTGTTTTCAATTAAAATAAAACGGAGACGATTCACACATTTGCAGTTATTTTAATTGCAATGAAATTAAGCAAGGAAAATTTCAATAAAATTCGATTAATATAATAATGATAACTACGACCAATCCACCAGTAACCTTTTATAAACAATGCTGAATTAACTAACTTAACTACTTATAAGGAAACACTTTGGATGCCCGTCAAGAGGAATTTCTTTAAAACAATTTTTAATCAGCGGAATTAAGGAATACATATACGCAAAAGTTAACATATTACGAAACGTTCACCACAATAGATTATCTTGCAGTATTTTAAGAATTTAAATGATTATATATTTTTTAACTTACCTTTAACATGTTTTAAAGAAAATTGAGAAAAACCGGCTCTGCAAGTCACGTTTTATACACGGTATCAAAGGTCACAAGTAATGGAAATGTGCAATCAACATATGTTACATTTATTATTTTCGTAATAAATAACAAGCAATTAGTTTTTTCCTTCACGCAAGGCACTAAAAAGGGGCGTAAAATTAATTACTGCGATTATTTGAAATTTAAAAATAGTTTTTCGTATCTATCTTAACGCATTTGTTTGTATTTTTAGGTTGGAAAAATCATAGATAGTATTTTATATTAATTTAAAAAAACTATAAAGGGCAATTTAATTAATTTTAATTCAGCGCGAATACAATGCGGATTGAAAGAAATGTTAATAATTGTAAGGATTTTCTGAAATTGTATGTGCTGTTCTTGGAACAAGTACTTGGAAATCATAGAGATAGATTTATATAAAAATGCATAAATCGAACTATAAATTATAGCAAAATATGTATTTACATATATATGAATAGATTATTATAAATCTACCAATGGGTATGGGAAATTTCAACATTAATGAGTACGATATTAATTACGATCACATTCTATGTATATGTATCTATCATAATCTAATAATCTATGGTATCTATTACAAAAATTTCTTTGTGATGATAAACATAACGTAGCCCCGAATAACAATAATTTATTTATGTTTATTATTAGAATATGAACTACTAATGCTTAAATATTAAAAGTATTAATTTGTTGAAAATTGTAATGGTTTTCGGAACTTATTTACGCTGCTCCTGGAACCTGTGCTTTTTAATACGCCTGGAACAGTTTGAACTGGATATTAAAAAAAGAACATTATTTATATAATCAGCACGGTTTTACGTTCTATTTTAGTTAGATTATGAAGTTGATAATGAATAAATTGTTATAAAGAACGTTTTCATTATTAAATATTGTAAATACATTTGGTTTGTGTGGAAAAACAAAATTTGTTTATTCCGAGGCGTTTGAAGTTTGGGCGGGTAAAGTGCGTCGGGGGTGCGTGCGTGCCGCGTACGCATGGATTTTTTCGTCGCTTTCCGCCGAAAGTGGGGCCTTTCCGTTCACCGCCGGACGAGAACCACGGGGGCGCCGCGGCGCGCGCCATTCACCACCGAAAATGCGCTTTCCCGACGCCTCACGCCGGTCGTCTCCCCGGAAGTAGACAGCCAGAGCGGACCCGTATTAGTAAACATGGCGCACTGTTTTCGGCGTCCACCTTTTCGCGTAACGATGTGCACCTCCTCCCGCTGTCCGACCGCTTAATAACCGCCGAGACGCTATAATAGGTGAGAGGTAAAACACCCCCCCGGAAATAATTCGTTTGAGTTGGAACGGGGGGAGGGGAGGGAGAACGAGAAAAAAAAACATCGGTGTCCCATATTTTATTCGCACACACTTTCTGTCAATGCGGGTCCATTTCACGGGAGTGTGTCGGATTTTACCGTCGAGATTTATCAATTAAAAGTTGGCGGAAACCGCGCGGGGTGATGGGGATTGAGACCCCCGTAACGGGCCCGAGGGCCTCCGCCAAAATTTCAGTGCTTTTAAACTAAATCAAGATTTATTGTTTTTTAGGTTATAAACTGGATACATATCGTAGGTTATGGTGGTTTGCCAAGAGGATTCTGAGTAGGTAATTCATTCATTTACACAACATTAAGTCCCCTTAATCTGCACCCTAGTTATCTTAAGCAAATTTATTACAATTTTGTAAATTAACGTTTATTTGCGCGAATTAGGGTGTTCGCCTATTGCCAAATTAGTAGCCCTCGTTTTGGGTCGACTTATAAGGTGCAGTAAGAAGAACCCGATCGGATTTATACAACGCGAGATGCAAACAACTAAAGTCATCTATGTTAAAAATAATGGATTTCTTTACATTAAATATTAGGTTAGGTAGTAGTGGCAGCCGTAAGCTCATTTAGACCATTCAAAGCCCATTGTGTTACTACTTTAGTGGAAGTAATTGCTTCCCCTTGTACACTTAATTTTAAATAACGACTAACTTAAATATTCGATGCTTGAAGTCTTAATTTTTGTAAACTGCATTTTTTTAAACATTGAAATAAACAATCTCCCGGTAACGAGAATCGATAAAAATTTATTTATAATAGAAAAAGGATTACGTGAATAAATCACAGTTATTTAAATAAATTGAATAAATATAATATTCTTTTCATTTAATGTGTATTTGTTTGGTAGGTTAAAAAGGGTTAAGGTAGGGTGTGTGAATTGGGGGCTATGGATTGGAAAGGGTAACGGCCCTGAACGCAGAGTCGAGGTGTCATGCAGTCTGCTGATTCGAGCCGGTATATCAATTCGGTATCTGACCTCTACGGGGACGACGAGATCGAGTTCCTCCTGGACGACATCAGAGAGCTGGAGCCGATCAGCAGCTGCAGGCCTGATGACATCCAAGTACGTCCCACGTTTTTTTAACCAATAAGTAAAATCGCATGCAGAAATAAATTCAATAGAAAAAAAAGGGGGAGATTCCATCACGACTAGGAGTTCTCTCTTTGTTTTTAGTCTCAATCAATTATAACGCATGTTATAATATTTTTTTGGAAATTATAGAGATGGATTTATATAAAAATCCATAACTATAAGTTATGGCAAAATATAAAAATTGTTGATGGGGAATAGGGCTGAATCCCTAGACTTTCTTAATCTTATCCTCTTTTACCCGTGTTGGGTGTCGAGGTTGACTTATTTATATACTACTTAATATTATATATAGGAAAAAAAAGTTATGTATCAATTATTATATATATATATTCTAAAATCCCCATCTACCATAATGGTGGTGTAGGGGTTGAATCAATTATTAATATTTCTAATTCAGAAAAATTCCTTCTGAATTATATTCCTATTAAATTTATAAATATATTTAAAAATCTATTTTAAAACATAAATGTATTAATATTCATAGATATAGAATATATCTATCTGCTCATATAATTAAGCATGTTATGAATTTAAATAGACATGATTGATTTATTGAGAATCTAGGCATGTTATAATTTTTTTTCTTTCTCATAAACAAATGAATTTAAAATGATTGATTCATTGGGAATGGACCGGATTCGCGGATTGTCAGATGTTGGATGAGTAACAACGCATATCTAATAGATTAATTGAATAAATTTATTTCATTATTTCGTCCTTTTGAAGAAAATAATATGATTTATTTCCCTCGACGATTTAAATCAACACATTTCTTCAACGTCTTTTATTTTTCAGGATTTTTATTTTCACCGATTTTTACTTATTTATTGTGATATTATTATTATTTTTTAGATGAATAAAGATATTATTTATTTAGTTAGATCCTTGTTTTATTTTATTTGGTTGTTTGATTTCCTTATTTTTCAAGCATTTGTTTTTAGTAGTGATTGATTTTGGAGTAGTTTGCACACGTAAGTTTCTTTCTATTATTATTTATTTTAATTTTTTTAAGTTAACTGGGGCTACTCCATACACGAAATATTAAATTTAATATAAACATTATTTATCGTACCAGTGTAAGCGAGGATCGTATTTTGATATGCATATTTAAATTCGGGGATTTTCTGCAAGGAATATGTTAAGTTTAACGTGTGTATTATTTTTTTATCATTACAGTCTAAGCAGGTATATAGAATGTGATTTTTTTTTTAATAAAGCAAACGTTAAATTTAACATTATCTATACGGAATAGCCGTATATTGTGTGATTAAAAAATAACGGGTACGTTAAATTTAGTATTTTTTTGTACGGAATAGTCTTAAATGTAGTAATGTAAAGAATTCGGCAGAATAATTGCGTTTCAATAAGGGGAAATGAAAAATTTCCCTCATTGAATTTACACGTTTCAATTATTGGTGGACGTAATTTTGTCATGCAGGATTTATTTACTTAAAAAAAAGCTAATTTTTGTCACATATAATAAAGCCTTGGTTAAAAGTATTGAGCACCCAGAATAAAAAGAAAATAATTATTTAATCACTTTCTTTCTATTTGCTCTGCAATTTAGTACTTACAAAGTAAATATACAAAAATACAATTTCTTTTTTTTTTTTTCGGGGAAGTTTTTTTTTAGCATTTCTTTTTTTTTTTTCGGGGAAGTTTTCTTTTCAGCATTTCTTTTTTTTCGGGGAAGTTTTCTTTTTAGCAAAGAATTTCATCGGCCGAGGCTTGTTTTAAAGAAAAAAATCAACTCGTTTCCGTTTGTATTTTTCGTATACTTTGGAATTTATAAAAATTCAACTCGGTTATTAATTGTGCGTTTCGATTTAGGGCGGGGATGGAATGAGCTGCGTGCTCCAGGACTTCGAGATAGCAGGCAGTGGCACAGGCGAAGCGGCAGGCGGCGCCGAATCCCCCCTCGGCACGGTCCACTCGTGGGACTCGCACTCCCACTACCGTAGACGTTCGGCTTCCCCCGATCTCTCCCTCTACTCAGGGGTGATCGTCTATTGTGATCACACGCACTTCAAGACACCAACCGGTCTCATCAGACTGTTATTAGTGGTCAGTATTAATCAACAACAACAACAAAAAAATAAGAGGCCGCTGGTCGTGACGATTCGGATGTGTGGGTTCGAATCCCGACCAGGGCGATTACTCGTTCTGAAAACCATGGGTGCTGTTTCGTTCTTGTGCGTGGATCTTAGATTTAAAAATTGAAATAAAAATTAATTGAAGAAAATTTCAATGTATAATTGAGATATAATTTGAAAATAATTAAATATAAGTCAAAAAAGAATATCTCCGATGGGATTTGAACCCATGTCTCTCGATTTCTAACCGAGTAAAAGGAATGTCAATTTAATTCTTTCTTTCTTAATCTTATCCTCTTTTACCTGTATTGGGTGTCGAGGTTGTCAATTTAATTAATTATTGTAAATTTTCTTCTTGCACCCTTTCGGGTGTCGAAGTTATTTTAAGCAATTAAAATAAAATAAAAAAAAGCAGATAACTTTTACCCGTATTGGATGTCGAGATAATTTTTATTTTATTTATTTATTTAGTCTTATATAACATCGTTATATGTTCCTCTCTACTTATAACGATGTTATATAAGACTAAATAAAATAAAAAAAAAAACAATACGGGTAAAATAAAAAAAGAGGATAATTTTTTTTATTTTATTTTAATTAATTAGATTAACTTCGATACCCGTAAGAAAGATTAAGAAAGAAAATAAAAATTATTATAAATCGTCGAATTTTTCATTAGCGGCTAATTGGAGAAAATCCTATGCTAAAAAAAAATCAAGCTATTAAAGCTATGAATAAATAAATTAAATAAGTGTTTATTTTGTTTGTCGTCTTTACAGATTACGTCGATAGCGTGTCTGGCATGCTTGTGCACGTCCGGCACGGTGAAAGTAGGACTGTTCATGCTCCCCCTCGTCAGTCGGATTAGGCTAATAATGTTCGTGACGTTATTGAGTATTTTAGTTACCTCTTTATTATTGTTCCTGGATATTTCGCATATGATATATTTGTTCCCGTTTCCCTGGGGAAAACTGGTAAGTCAACAAAAATACTCTCTTCTTCTAAATCGTAATTGTTTGCTTCAAAAAGCATGGATTTAAAATTTAAAAAAAAATGCGACTAAATAAAACAGTCGAGTTGTGATTTCTTGTGTATTTTTCCAAACCTAATTATTTGATTAAAAAAAAAAACATGGATTTTAAATTAAAAAAAACAATAGAAAAGAGATTCATTCACTTAGTCACAGTTATTTAAATAATTAATAATTTAATTAACGAAAAAAATATATAATAATAAAATAAAAAAGGCAAGCTTTTTTATTTTATTATTATTATTTTCTTAATCTTTTTCCTTTCTACCGTTAGGTGTAAGGAGGCCTTTTTTATTACAAGTTGTAAAGAGTTAATAAAAAAAATATGCTATTTGCAGATTTTTTTTTAATTCTGGAGAATGTTATTAAAAAATTCTTTTTCTGCTATCCCTTGTTGCGTTGTCGGGTATATTAAAAAATTAAAGTTATAATTTTTGTTTTGTTATAATATATTATTTTTATTTATTTTCTTTTCTTTTTGATTACAGAATGCATATTTCTACCTAAGCCTTAGTGTATTGTTCCTCGTGGCCTCCAGTCTTATATTTCACATGATATTTTTATCAGAGGCCTTCTCATGGGTCCCCAAATGGACGCACCAGCAATTATTAATCACTGGAGTAAGTTATTTTTTCTATCGAGAAATTGATTTATGTGAATAAATTAAATTTGTGAGAAAAACACCTATTAGGTGTGGAGGTTGTTTAATTTTTTTGTATGGTTGTTTTTTGTTTTTTCAGTCCCTTGGGTACGCATGTTGTTTAGAGTCGGTAGTATTAACAATAATCCAAAAGTGTTCAAAAGACCACTACCAGCCGGTGGCGGAGGACCCGAGCATGAACCTGCAGGAGAGGCACTCGTCGTCGAACCCGCACACGCCCGACCACAACCAGAGCACCACGCATAACTACAAGCCGATCATCAACTACCAGATGGCGCCGGTGGCCTCGACGTCGAGGCACGAGCCCTACAACTACCTGGACGACGTGCAGCCGTGCTCGTCCAAGATGATCGCGCCCAACGCATGATACAGACCGACGACTCGATCGATCACGGACAATTGCTAAAAAAAAAAACATAACACAAATTACCGAAAACTCACAAAAAAAAAAAGAAATGAAACAGACTTTCTGATGAAAACAAGCGGTGAAGTTAACGTTTACGTTTTATCCGGGTTTTTTCGTTACACGAAATCGAGGTTTGTTTTTGGAATTTTTTTAGAGGAAATCGAAAGAGTGAAACGTGGGACATCAACAAATAATCGGACTTAATGAAATAAATATGAATAAATTATTAAAAATCAACCAATAAAACTAACTTTAAATTCTCGACTAGTTTCGGGTTATTAGCCCATTTTCAAGAGAATTAAAAAAAAAATGGGCTAATAACCCGAAACTAGTCGAGAATTTAAAGTTATTCAATCTAATCTCTGTTTTATTGGTTGATTTTTAATAATTTATTCATATTTATTTCATACAATATGAACTACCAATGTCTAATTATTAAAACCATTAACTTAAATTGATTAATCAGAATTAAATCCACGAAACAAAAATTAACTCGCGGAGGAACAAGGAAAAAAAATGTTCCCAATGTTTTCGAGCACCACTATCTGGAATTTCATTTTTAATTTAACGGTTTTATAAGCTCATTTAATTCTTACAAACAACATTTGAACCCGATACTCTATGAATATACCACTGAGCGTTAATGGGTTAAAATCACCGAGCTCGAAAAGCCCGTTTAATTCTTACAAACAATACTGAACTGGATCCCCGTTTCCTCTTTTTGATTTTCATTTTCTGTTCTTTCGACTCATTCGCACCTAATTAATATTAACTCTTCCATCGGCAAAAAAATAATGAATTGTAGAAGAAAAAAAAAGAAAACAAGTAAATAGATTTAATAAGAATTTATTTTTTTAAACATTGTGATAGTGTAAATGGAGTAAGCTAACAAAAAAATAAGTAACAAAAAAAAAAAAGAAGATAACTTATATTAGATTCACTTTATTATGTACAGATTAAACACGATTTTAATTAAGTATACGTAAAAAAAAATCGAGGAAAACCAAAAAAATAAATGAGTAAATATTAATTGTAAAAGCGTTACAGGAGAGGTTATTTCTAGGAAAATCGATCGAATATCAAAAGCGCGGTTGTTTATAAGTTGTTCATTAATCGGGAGAATTATTCAGTTGATTTGAATTTAGAAAACGTGTGAAGAATTTAATTCAGAAAATTATTGATGGAAATAGAAAGACTATTATTCCTTACTTCACTTTTTATTAATAATGTTATTCCTTACTTCACTTTTTATTAATAAAAAGTGAATTAAGGAATAACAGTCTTTCTATTTTGTGATCAATCACTTCAAGTAAACTCGAAAATATACAGTTATTGATGGACATATATAAAATTTATTTTGGAAAATAATTGAAAGAATTAACTCACAATCGCCCGTGTACTGTGTGATTGTGAATCGGCCCTTAATTCCTTCAAATATTTTCAGGTTTTATTTCCTTAAAGATTGCCGGAATTAATTTCTTTAATTATTTTCAGAACGATTCACAATCACCCAAGAAAGATAAAGCTTCACGGACTCTCGGTGTACAATCCATTCTCGTTTACTTTCTCGGGTGATTGTGAATCGGCCGCAAATCTGAAAATAATTGCAGAAATTAATTCTGAAGGTAATTGAGGAAATTAATTCTGAAAATGTTTGAAACGATTAATTTTGAAGATCTTTGTGGAAGCTAATTCTGAAAATATTTGAAACAATTAATTTTGAAGATCTTTGTGGAAGCTAATTCTGAAAATATTTGAAGAAATTAATTCTGCAGATCATTGTGGAAGCTAATTCTAAAAATATTTGAAGAAATTAAATCTGCAGATCTTTGTGGAAGCTAATTCTGAAAATATTTGAAGAAATTAATTCTGCAGATCTTTGTGGAAGCTGATTTTGATAATATTTGAAGAAATTAATTCTGCAGATCTTTGTGGAAACTAATTCTGAAAATATTTGAAGGAATTAACTCTGCAGATCTTTGTGGAAGCTAATTCTGAAAATATTTGAAGAAATTAAGGGTTGTTTCACAATCTGCCGGGAAGAGAACGTAAACGGAAGTAGCAGTTTTTCCATAATAAAAACGGTTAAACCGTTTGCAATTAAACGAAAACAACCGTAAACCGTAATTCCCATTTAACTTTATTTATTTAGTCTTATATAACAACGTTATATCTTCCTCTCTACTTCTCAGTGTGAGGTGTCCATTTAAATTACGGGAATTAAACTTTAAAAAAGAGTGTGCAGAAATTTGTAAAAAGCGGGTCAAAACATAAAGATATTTTTCAAATTAAAAAGGAATCAATTATTGTAAATTACACATAGTATTTTTCGAAAGGATAGAAAGAATATAAACTACGTGTCATTGCTGGTCGTGTTTGGAACGGACTCGATTGACGTGAGGACGCTCGTTCGTTTCCTTTCCGTTTGTCGTCACGATTCTTATGAGTAGATTCTAGAGAGTAATGTAACCTTTTTTTCCCGAGGCGGTCTCTATTCGATTGTAAAAAGTGTTCATATAAAGTTATTTTTAATTAAATGTGTATATAGGTAGGGGTGTATTTGCCCCGGGTGGATTATTCACGTTCTTGAAATAATCGATTTTATGATGATAATGAAAAAGTGAGTGAAAACAAATGAAAATTGCATTTCTCGGTTGAATTTAACTTTTATTAAATTATTTTAAGAAATTCACATTCTTAAAATAATTTAAAATTAAATTATTAAATTAATTTTTAATAAATTATTTTAAGAAATTCACATTTTTAAAATAATTTAAAATTAAATTATTAAATTAATTTTTAATAAATTATTTTAAGAATGTGAATTTCTTAAAATAATTTAATAAAAATTAAATTCAACCACCATTTATTTAGAGTATGGATAACTAGTGATGGCCATTTCGGTTTTTCGAACCACATCAGACTAGTGCGTTCAATGTGCAATGCCTCGTTCCCATATACTGGACAAGTTCGCCTTACTTTAGTGGACGAAGCAACGATTCTCGGTCTTCTACCTTGTAGACTCGAATCGTTGACGATGCCACATTAAATCGAGCGAAAGATGGCGCTTGCGTCGTCTTCCATTTATAATGATTCCTATCGGGTATTTAACCGCAAGCCACTTAAAATTAGGCAAAAGATGGCGCTTGCGTGGTTTTCCATTTGTCATAATTAAAATAATATTTATAAAGAAAAAAGAAAAACATCCGACACCTAAAATGGTATAAGGAAGAAAAAATCGAAAGTTTTACTTCGTTTATTATTTTTATTTAATAATCACCTTTTTGCAAAAATAATGCAAACAAAAAAATTGACGAAAGTTCCATTTATTACAATTATTCTTAAACGAATAAACCACCCGGGGGAAAAAAAAAACAACGTAATCATAAGTAATCTAGATTTATATATATTTGCACAAAGATTCACTATTTTCCACATCGGGAATGAATAAAGAAACGTTTTAAAATAAAAGAAAATCATATATATATATATATAAATAAACAACAAACGAAAACGCAAAAAAAAAAACATTTTCTCCAAAATAATAATTGTAATTAATAACTTTAAATGTATTAGAAAGAAGCTCCGTTCGATGTGGCTCCGTACTTTCCCCCTCCTCTCTCTCTCTCTCTCTCTCTTTTCGTTTTGACGGAAAATCCATTTCGATGCCAAAATACACGGAGAATGTATATTAAAAAAAAAAGAAAATCGATTCTTTTCGTCGTCGGGTAAATAAATACGAGCACTGGATATTGAAATTAATGTTAATTAAATATTTCGGATTAGTTAAATGCGAGTTTCGTGCTGATGATTTTACGTACGGTTGTCTTTGCTCGGGGGTTTTTCTGAAGGAAGAAAATTGTTTTGCGAAACAAAAAAAAAACATTGTAAAGGATTTCATTTCGGGTATTTAATCACGACACAAAATCCGTTCAATCGCTTTCATCAAGTGCAATGCCTCTTTTGTTTTCGGTCGACACAAAATATTGCCGTGGGTTTTAAGGTTTGGCCATCGCCAGTAATCAAAACAGGAAATATCATCGTTATTTAAACTCTACACCCTTATGGGTAGAAAGGGTCATTAAATATATATATATATATCATTATTTAACAAATCTTTCTTTAAACTTGAAGCCTTTCGGGTGTAAGGCTGTATTTAACAAATAATTTGAGAAATAACATCCTTCAAAAGAAAACCTGATTTTGTGCAGTCTTTTCTATCATCAACGATCATTCCAGTTCAAACCTAATTCTTCTAGTAATATTTAATGGCGTGTTTAAATATTTCACTTTAGGAAAAACCGACCGCAATGCAATATTTTGTTTAGTAATACTTAATGGTGTGTCTAAATATTTCACTTTAGCCAAAAACCGACCTCGATGCAATATTTTATTTAGTAATACTTAATGGTGTATCTAAATATTTCGCTTTAGCAAAAACCGACCGCGATGCAATCGAAAACAAGAAACCTCCGGTGCCGGGAATAAAAATCGAATTAACTTGCGTTCCGCTTCCGCTCGATTTCAAACCGGGCATTACTTGCTAACCAAAGTACAAATCCACACCTATTTTGTTCTTTTCTTGTACAAACTCCCGTTCCCCACTCTCTTTCGCGTGTACCTGAAGTAGTGCCCGATTGATCCCCTCCCCCCACCCTAAAAAAAAAATACAAAACGACTAATATATTTAAAGTTAGATCGATATTGTAAGTGTCTCATCGTAATCATTAAAAAATCAAACGAAAACATGTTTCTGTATTGTGGAGGCTTCTACTTCGTTATACTTGTTAATTTCACAATGAAACACTTGCATTTGATTAATTTATGCGACTGCAGTTTCGACAAATTTAGCTTGCCATTATTAAACATCAGTTCAAGAATAATTTAGCTTATCAAAACATGGAGTCTCCAAGAATAATTTAGCTTGTCATTATCAAACGTGGAGTCTCCAAAAATAATTTAGCTTGTCATTATCAAATATGGAGTCCAAGAAAAATTTAGCTTATCAAAACATGGAGTCTCGATGAATAATTTGGCTTGTCATTATCAAACGTGGAGTCTCCAAGAATAATTTAGCTTATCATTATCAAACGTGGAGTCTCTAAAAATAATATAGCTTGTCATTATCAAACGTGGAGTCTCCAAGAATAATTTAGCTTATCATTATCAAATATGGTACCATACACCCATGTGGGTAGAAAGGGGTCATTGAATATATATATATATATATATTATCAAATATGGAATCTCCAAGAATAATTTAGCTTATCATTATCAAACATGGAGTCTCCAAGAATAATTTAGCTTATCATTATCAAACATGGAGTCTCCAAGAATAATTTAGCTTGTCATTATCAAATATGGAGTCTCAAGAATAATTTAGCTTATCATTATCAAAAATATGGAGTCTCCAAGAATAATTTAGCTTATCATTATCAAATATGGTACCATACACCCATGTGGGTAGAAAGGGGTCATTGAATATATATATATATATATATTATCAAATATGGAATCTCCAAGAATAATTTAGCTTATCATTATCAAACATGGAGTCTCCAAGAATAATTTAGCTTATCATTATCAAACATGGAGTCTCCAAGAATAATTTAGCTTGTCATTATCAAATATGGAGTCTCAAGAATAATTTAGCTTATCATTATCAAAAATATGGAGTCTCCAAGAATAATTTAGCTTGTCATTATCAAACATGGAGTCTCCAAAAATAATTTAGCTTGTCATTATGAAATATGGAGTCCAAGAATAATTTAGCTTGGACTCGATGTTTGATAATGACGAGATAAATTTAAGAAACCGCAATCGCATAAACTAAATGTTATATATACAAAGTTTTTTTTTGTGAAAAAACATGTTTAATAAACAAAAAGTGGATTTATAAAAAAAAAAAAGAAGCATTCGTTTTAGAAATGAAGGTATTTTTTAGAAAAAAATGCGAAAATCGATTTTAAAGGTGTGTAGGGTTTGAACTGTGAGGCGGATACCAATTCGAAAAAAAAAAAATGTAATGAATGAAGGAAATATCGATTCAAAAAAGCATGTTAACAAATCGATTCGCAAAAGATGTAACGGTTGACGCGTGAAGCAAAGATCAGTTCAAATGAAAGCGATGATTGAACTGCAAAGCTGAAATCGATTCGAAAAAGAAATGTAACGGAAGCGAACATCGATTCAAAGAAATATTAACGTTAGAACTGAAATCTTTTCGAAAAAAAAAAAAATGTAATGGTCGACGTGTAAAGCAGGTCCTTTCTGATATCGATTTGCGGGATTTTGAAATCCAAAAAGAATGTAATAGTTGACATGTCAAGCAAATATCGTCCGTTTTGATTGAGTAGGATTTGCAGGATCTATGAATCCGATGTTTTCTTTATTTTTTTTTCTTTTGTTTTCAAACGAATAGAAAATTTGTCGTTGGTTTTAAGAATTTTTAGATGGCGCTGATATACTCTGACAGTTATTTTTATAAAATAAAAGAAAGTCAAAATTTCTTTTTTTATTTTTATAAAAGAAAGTCAAACTTTCTTTTTTACTTTTATAAAATAAAAGAAAGTCAAACTGTTTTCTTATTCTTATAAAATAAAAGAAAGTCAAAATTTCTTTTTTTATTTTTATAAAATAAAAGAAAGTCAAAATTTCTTTTTTTATTTTTTTAAAATAAAAGAAAGTCAAACTTTCTTTTCTTATTCTTATAAAATAAAAGAAAGTCAAAATTTCTCTTTTTATTTCTATAAAATAAAAGAAAGTCAAACTTTCTTTTTTTTTATATAAAATAAAAGAAAGTTTGACGGTCGGTTGTGTGTTCAGCGGCATTAACTCTTCATTATCAAACTAACAGTTTTTTTTTGTAATGACGAGTTAATGTCGCATAAAACACGACTGACACAAAAAAAAAGTTTGACAGACAGTCGATTGTATACTCTGCGACATTAATTCGTCATTAAAAAGTGTCGGTTTGATAATGACGAGTTAGTGTTGCTAAATACACGACCTACTGTCAAATTTTAATTTAGAAAGAAAAAAGTCGAACTTTACTGTCAAATTTTCTTTTATTTTAGAAAGAAAAGAAGTTGAACTTTACTGTCTTTTATTTTAGAATGAAAAAAAGTCGAACTTTACTGTCAAATTTTCTTTTATTTTAGAAAGAAAAAAGTCAAACTTTACTGTCAAATTTTCTTTTATTTTATAAAGAAAATGTGATTTCCACGAATGAAAATGAAAGAAAAAAATTTAAAGAAAACATCGAAAATCGTGTCGATTTCCTAAGAAGCGATGGAAAAGAAGGAGCGAAATTATCGGGACGGTTTGCATTTTCGTCGTCTGGAAAGACAGTATTATTTCTCTACTGCCACGTGCTAGTGTTTTTTCTAGTCATCCCTCCCTCGAGCCCCCATCCCTCTCCACAACCCCCGTCATCTTTTTTTACCAGACAATCAGGGCGTAAATTATGTAAATTACCATGTAATTAAAACAAAAAAGGAAACTAAAGAAGAAAAAGTTATTTTAACTGTAATTACGTTCTTTTCCTAATACTGTAATATATTTGTGTTTTAATAGTGTGTTTTTATATACAAAAATAAATGAATAATACTAAAAAAAAAAAAAACAAGGGAAATTATTTTTATTTAGTATTATGCAACATCGTTTTACGTGCCTTTCTATTTCTCAGTCACTCCTACACCACCATTATGGTAGATGGGGATTTTAGATTATATATATCTATTTCTCAGTGTGAGGTAATTATTTATGTATTCCCCCCTCCCCCCACTGTTTAGCAATGTCTGGCTACGCCCATGCAACTCCCTCTAATATCAGGTAAGGATTAACAGATTTTTAATGAATATAATATAATAACAAACATTTTTAATTTCAGATAACGATTAACCTTTCCGAGACAGCGCTAATCCTAGATTGATTCAAGGATTATTTTGGGTTCTTCAATCTAAACTTTGAGGAAGTAATTATTTATTTATTACAACATCTTCAAAGTAACTCATATCTAAGGGAAACTTTGTATGCAATGTAAATTATGCTAATAAAGATGTTTGTAAGGGAAACTTTGTATGCAATGAAAATTATGCTAATAAAGATGTTTTTTTTTTTTTATTGAATTGTATGTAAAAATGTCAATAACAGTCTATTTATTTTTTTAATTATTATTATTATTTCAATTACCCTACACCCATGTGGGTAGAAAGGGGTCATTGAATATATATATATAAATTATTTCAATTGATTATAGAATTGTATTACGACAATTTTTAAAACCAGATTAATCGAGCCGTGATAAGATAAAACAGCACAGATAATAATAAGATACTTTCTACTCCAGTGTTTTCAGCGCGTCGTGTTATTATCTAAAAACAATTTTTTAAATATTTTCTTCAATTAAAACTAATTGAAGAAATTACTGCGTTGATAATTGTGGATTTTTTTTGTATACAAAGTGTTTTAATTTAAATAGCTGTGTTATCGGAGAGCCGTAGAGGCATAAAGTCGAGATGGCGGCGAGAAAGTCGATGGCTTACATAAACTCGATAATCCCCGTGGATATACAGACCGAGGAAGATCTGATCGCGAAGAAACTGAAGCCGGGCAAATTCGTGCTGACCATAACGGCGAATATTAAAATTGTGGGGATCGTAAGTACGGTGTTTCGCAAAAAAAAAATCACCAACAGAGGTGCTTGCCGAAAGTGACGGATAAAATCGTAAATAAAAATTTTTCAGAAAAATGCTCCGACACGTCAATTCTTATTTTTAAATAATAATAATACTAAATGTCTTCATTTTTTCTTAACCATTTTTTTACAAATGAATAGAATTTATTCAAGTATTTAGTTCAATACTTACACATATACAAACTATATTGAATATATCACTAAAATAAATCGACTGCACTGTAGCTTGAAGCAGTAAACTTTACAATATAAACATAAATATTATTATAATTTAAAAATAAAAAGCGACATGTCGGAGCATTTTTCTGAAATATTTTCATTCAGGATTTTATCTGTCACTTTTGACTGTGCTAAAACCAACACAGAACGTCTTTAATTCTAATTGGCCAGTTCAGCCGATTAGGATTAAGGAAGGGCCAATCAGAAATCTGTCTTCAGCCAATTTGGGTTAAGGAAGGGCCAATCAGAACTCTGCCTTCAGCCAATTAGGGTTAAGGAAAGGCCAATGGGAACTCTGCCTTCAGCCAATTAGGATTAAGAAAGGGCCAATCAGAATTCTGCCTTCAGCCAATTTGGGTTAAGAAAGGGCCAATCAGAACTCTTCCTTCAGCCAATTAGGATTAAGAAAGGGCCAATCAGAACTCTGCCTTCAGCCAATTTGGGTTAAGGAAGGGCCAATCAGAACTCTGCCTTCAGCCAATTTGGATTAAGGGCCAATCGGAACTCTTCCTTCAGCCAGCTGGAATTAAGGAAGAGCCAATCAGATCTCTTCTTCAGCTAGTTAATTAGATTAGAAATGTTGATTTCCCGGCTATTAGGCCGTGGTCTGTTGGAGTTTAATCTAAACGTTTGACTCACAACTGCGGTCGGCATCTTCAGTGGCTTCGTGGACGAAGGGTGTATGAAATCTTCGATGACTGATGATTGTGGAATTCTTCCTTGATATTATAGTTGTATCACTATAATAACAACCCCGACACCAATTGGTAGAAGGGGACATCGATTATATATATATATATATTAATATATATTATATTATTATCACTATAATAACACCAATTGTATCATGTTTTTCAGATAAGTCTGCTAGCATCGGTCTCGATAATCCTCGCTGACGACCACTTCTGTAAGAACAACAAAGACTTGTGGTACTTGACGTTGATAAGCGGTTGGCTGTCGATAGGGACGGGGCTTTTACTCTATCTAATATTCTCTTTCGGTGTGACCGTGAGGAAGCCGTTGGTGTGGGTCAGATTCGTAAGTCCATCACCACCAGCCCTCTCGATTTTCGAATTAAATGTTCAGCCTTTCAGGACATCACCCTAAATCTGCTGCTCTCCTTACTGACGATCGTCTCCGCTGCGATCGCAACCAGTAAATGCTCAACGACTGGATCTGAATCCGCAAAAGTTCCCGGTGTATGTAATCGAAATTTTTTTTTTATTAACAAACGTGGATTGCTATATGCATAATCTACTAATTACGATTAGTCCTTATATATATAATAATTGTAACTCGCGTAATAATTCAAGTAGGCTGGAAAATTATTCCTATGTTTATAGGCGGCCACGGGTTACATTTTTTTAAGTATAAGGACTTAAGGCTACTTAAGTCAGGTTATTAGTATATATATATGTATATATATATATATATATATATCATATAACCCTTATACTCTTTCAAGTGTCAGCTTATTAATAAATTCAGGCAATAGATGGCACTTGCGTTATCTTTCCAATTATTACAATTCATCTAAAATTTGGAGTTACATTTTTTTAAGTATAAGGACTTAAGGCTACTTAAATCAGGTTATTAGTATATACATATATATATATATCATATAACCCTTATACTCTTTCATGTGTCAGCTTATTAATAAATTCAGGCAATAGATGGCGCCTGCGTTATCTTTCCAATTATTACAATTCATCTAGAATTTGGAAAACAGAGCAAGTTCGCCTTGTTTTAGTGGACGAAACAACGATTCTACCTCTCGTAAACAATATATATAATCTAAAATCCCCATCTACCATAATGGTGGTGTAGGGGTTCGTAAACAATACCACATATAAATTAGGCAAAAGATGGCGCTCTGTGCCATCCTTCTAATTAATTTAATGTTGTTAAACGGTCTATTATGAATTAATAAAACACTGCAAATAACTTTACAACAAAATTAAAAGCCTGAGCACTAATTTCTTTCATTCTTTCTTAATCTTATCTTCTTTTACTCGTATTGGGTGTCGAGAACCAATTTCTTTCTTTCTTAATCTTATCCTCTTTTACCCGAGGACCAATTTCTTCGCGACTTAATTTTTTTGTTTCGTTTCAGCCTTTAGGAATCGTCGGAGCCGCTTTCCTCTTGATCGGATGCGCCTCGATGTTCCTGATGTACCGTTATCAGGAGGAGAAAGAAAGTAAAGACAAAGGCGAGCGGGCCGCAGCCTACGAATCCGTTATCAAAGGCGAATTATCGAGGAAATCGATTTTTGCTTAATTCACGAGGCAATTGTTTTTAATATAAGTTCAAAGCAATTCCTTTTGTAATACAATTAATTATGCTCGTTTGTTTTTAATAGATTTTTTTTTTTTAAAGAATTATTATCCTCATGTGCTCTTTTATGAATCCCTCGAGTCGAGTCTTTGGTGATCGCTCCATTTTCTGCAAGACATGTCAAAATTGATGTGCGGTACATTTTCAATTTTGACATATGTCAAAATTGATGTGTGGTACGTTTTCAATTTTAACATATGTCAAATCCAAGGGATAAAAACAAGGTTTTAACAAATACTAAATGAGACAACTCATATTATTTATTATCAACATAGAAAATCTTAGTGTCGACGCACTCTCACTAACAACTCGACTTCCGAGCACGGGAGGAATGACTTTTTGAAATGAATAACTATTGAACACACTCTTGTAGAAAAAATAAAAAGAAATACACGCTCAGACATGGAACTATTGAAACGAAAATCACACCGATGTTTTTTTTTTAAACTTTTTACAATTCGTCGTGCGTGCTCAAGTGCTGCTTCACGAAATCGTACAAATCCTGCAGGCTCCTGTTGCCCGTGTACTCTGAGATTTTTTTACCGTCCTTGTAGAGGAACACAGTCGGAAAACTGTCAACCTAAACATAAAAAAAAATAATAAGTAATAATAATTCATAGTGATGGGCAAAGTCGATCTTTTATTATTGCTAAATTAAGTATATTATAATTTTGAGAATGTTACTTATTATAAAAATATCAAAAATAACTTCCCATTTATTAATAAACATAAATTTGAAGTTACTTTTTCGTTTTAAATACTTAAAATGACACATTTAGTAATACTCGATTACTAATATTATTCGATTTTGCCCAACACTAATAATTCAAAATACATGTTGGTTGGTAGATGATTTGTTTTTATTATATATATATATATATATATATATATAATCTAAAATCCCCATCTACCATAATGGTGGTGTAGGGGTTTTATTCCTTACATAACTTATTTTTAAAAACACTGACCTTAAATAAAAATGATTTGAAAATAAAGAATGCTTTAGAGCTTAAAGAATAAAGAATGAATACACTCGCTTATCCATTATAAATAGAAAAGAGTATTCATACTCTTGGTCACAGTTAATTAAATAAAATTAATTCATAAATAAATTATTAGCTCTGTGACATTTTGACTTACATAATAAATGCACATTAAAACAACTACTTCCTGGGCAAATACCCAGACATTGAAATATTGATCTTACCGAAACATACAACCATCTAAACTAGATTACTACAAAAAGTCATAAACAGAATAAATTCCGATGGTAAAATTTAAATAAGTGATCTAAGGAATCAAATAAGTATATAATTTTAAAGATAGCTCAAAGCGCCATCTTTTGCCTAATTGGTTGAACGATTCATTAGATAAAATAATTTATCGATTAATAGTAATGATAAGCATTGTACCTCCTCTTCGTTGCACAATTGTTTGTTGACTTCGAGGGTGCAGTCGACTTTCACGATGTCCACTTCGGGGTGTCCGATGAATTTTTTACCGAGTTCTTCCCATGTCGGGGCTAAACGCTTGCAATGTCCACACCTACAAATTAACATTAAGGATAAGTGTAAATAATATCCGGAACCTCGACACCCAATGCGGGTAAAAAGAGGATAAGATTAAGAAAATAATATCGGGATAAAGTGACTTCAAAGTCAGAATTTGGGAACAATATTGAGGTACAGGCGGAAAGACCATCGGTCAATAGCCTATTGGTAGACTTTTAAAATATTATATATATATATATTCCACCTCATACTGAGAAGTAGAAAGGAATTAATAAAACACTGCAAATATCTTTACAACAAAATTAAAAGCCTGAGCACTAATTTATTTTCTTTCTTAATCTTATCCTCTTTTACTCGTATTGGGTGTCGAGAACCAATTTCTTTCTTTCTTAATCTTATCCTCTTTTACCCGTATGTGATGTAATATATGTTATATAAGAATCTTAATCTTATCCTCTTTTACCCGTATGTGGTGTAATATATATTATATAAGACTAAAAATAAAATATACATATATTCGAAGACTCTTTCCACCCATATGGGTGTAGTGTTAGACTTTTAAAATATACATTGTAATATTTTAGTTGTATGTAGATTACGTTTGTCGATGTATATTGAGTTACAATAACCTTAATCTCGGGTTGTTTTTATTTTACATACCAAGGAGCGAAGAACTTCACAAAAGTCACACCCTTTTCGACGCCCTGCTCGAAATCTTCCCCGCTCAAAACGACCACGTTGCTGGTGTTGTCCTCTTTAACGTTGTTGTCTTCGGAAGCGACATCCTGCGATCCCAACATCTTGTTGACGTACACTACGAGATCGTCCAAGCCCCTGTGGCCTTCGTACTTTTCAACCTGTAAGAATAATTCATCGATAATAACGATTATCATAAATCCTTATGTTATTCGTTTTTATGTATACCTTTCGCTGTAATTGGAAAATCTGTATTTCCGTCGGGAAATAAATTTATCATTGTTATTCAGGTTGTACCCCTACACCACCATTATGGTAGATGGGGATTTTAGATATATATATTAAGGTTGTATAAAATTACCTTTTTTCCATCTTCGATCCACAGCAGAGTTGGATAGCCTTTAATGTCGAACTGTGTGCAGACGGACCTGTGCTGGGTGCAGTCGATTTTGGCAACTTTGACGGTCTCTTTGTGCTCCAGGGATTTCGATAATTGTTCCCATACCGGCGCCAATTTCTATAAAAAAAGTAAATATATATATATATATATATAATCTAAAATCCCCATCTACCATAATGGTGGTGTAGGGGTAGTAAATATATATACATATATATTATCAAAAACCCTTGCACGATTACGAGTGTTGGGCTCAAAAAAAAAAAAATAAAAATCATAAAGAATTTTGCTTAAAAAAACAATTGCATTGATTGAATTAAGAATTGTGCTTTCAAACAATTGCATCGATCGATCATTCTGGGAAAAAAATACTGTGAAAACTATCGTTAGGTTATTTTTAGATTGTTGTATAATGCAAAAAAAGGAACAAAGTTTAAGTGTTTTTATTTATGTTAATAACGATGTATAACGAAGTAGAAGCCTCCACAGTTAACAGTTCAAAAAAAGGACTTTCTGTATATGATTTGTTTCCGATCTCGTTCCCAGGCGATTGTGAATCAGCCTTGCGTGGAATTAATCAGGCCCTTACTTAAATCCAGTATTGCCAACATGGGATAGTCGATCACTCCGCGTTAAAAGTCTTATTCGCATTAAATAAACGATTGCCGTTTAGATTAGCGATAATTACCTGGCAGTGTCCGCACCAGGGTGCGTAGAATTTGACGAAATGCTTTCCGCTCTCGACGTGCTTGTCGAAGTTATCCTCGGTCAACTCGATGAGGCCGCCCGTTCTCTCCGGTACTTTCGCTCCGTCACCGTCCACGCTCTAAAATTACAAAAATTGTATGTGTAAAATACGAGAGACATCTTTATCTATTGATTTTAAATATTAAATAGAAAATGCAACTAACCCGACACCATATGGTAAAAGGGGATACTGATTATATATATAAATATATATATATTATTTAACTTCTATTTTATATATATATATATATATATACAGAGAGCTTTTTTATCAGTATACATTTCCTCTATGTATACCTGCAAAATACGCGAGTCAAATGCGTTAGTGCATGTGTGTTTAGTTGCCTATAACACGCAACTGAACACACATATGCCAAATAGGCAACTAAACATACACACATTAATCAGTTCAATTCGTTTGACTCGCGTTTTTTACAGGTATACATAGGGGAAATGTATACTGATAAAAAAACCTCTCTTTATATATACAGAGAGGTTTTTTTTTATCAGTATACATTTCCCCTATGTATACCTTCAAAAAACGCGAGTCAAACGCATTGAACCGATTAATGTGTGTATGTATATATTTGACATATGTGTGTTCAGTTGCGTGTTGCAGGCAACTAAACACACATACATTAATGCAATTAACTCGCGTATTTTGCAGGTATACATAGGGGAAATGTATACTGATAAAAAAAGCTCTCTGTATATAATCGACCTTACACCACATAGTGGTAGAAAGGTCAATGATTAAATATATATATAATCGATTGTCTTGTCTACCATTCGGTGTAAGGCTAACTTCTATTTTATACTTTTTTTGAATTAAATAAATTAAATTTTTGGAATTATTAATTTTTATCACCATAAACAGGTAAGTAAAAAAAAAAATACTTTTTGGTTTAATAATATTGCATTTAAGTTATTTTATAAATTTTTTTTTTTGATCCAATTTTATTTTCAGGATTCAGAAGAATTATAAAATGTTCCCTCACCTCACACTGAGAAGTAGAGAGGAACATTTAACGACGTTATATAAAACTAAATAAATAAAAATATTCCCAAGGAAACTATATTGAGTATTTACTTGGAGGATGGAGAGATACAAAATGTTTAGAGCAAAATCCAATAGCCCGGAAGCCAACATGAATTAATTCCAATTTAAATTTTCACAAGAAAACTGTATTGGGTATTTGTTTGGAGGGCGTGAGGGAGAAGAGGTAATAGGTGAGTGGAATAATAAATTTTACCCGCTTCATCTTCAGCAAGTATAAAAAAAATCTCTTATGAATCTTTATTGTGACTCTTTTACCCTTATTGGGTGTCGAGGTTTCAATATATATATATATGTATAAGTATACATTAGGCGAAGTGTATACCTGCAAAAAATGCGAGCCAACCGCATTGAATTATTAATGTGTGTATGTTTAGTTGACTATTTGGCATATGTGTGTTCAGTTGCGTGTTATAGGCAACTAAACACACACATATTAATGCATTTGACTCGCGTATTTTGCAGGTATATAAAGGAGAAATGTATAATTATAAAAAAAGCTCTCTGTATATATATATTCTAAAATCCCCATCTACCATAATGGTGGTGTAGGGGTTCAATAAATATATACAAAGTATTAATAATGTTTTTTTATTAATACTATATATATATAAAATTTTTGAATGAGTTGAAAATATGATTCGGTGTGAAATATAAAAAAAAAAGTTTCGACCGTCTATTTTTAAAATCCATCCTGAAAATAAATTCAAAACAGACGTGAAATATAGTATTTTATTTTTAACTTTAATAGTTCTTCAACCGAGTGCGCCCGTTTCAAAAATAAAACCCTCATTATCTGGATGGCGATGTGCACGCGTCACCGCGGGTGTTTTTTTTTTCTTTTTTCATTTGCGTGAGAGGAATGCGTGACAAATGTGCTGACAATTAAACAAAACACACAAATAGAATATTTTCTTCGTATTTTCTTTCATTATTTTTATTCAGTTTTGGCATCGACACACATCGTAAAAATGTGTCTATGAATTAAACAGCGTGTTCGTGTTTGTTGGTGCTTTAATGGGAAATTTCGTTCGGTTTCCTTTTGTCCTCACTCATAGGGAAATTTTAGTAACGTTTTCTTTTCGTTTTTTCTTCACCCTAAAAATTCCAGTCAGTTCTTATATGTTTATTCTTTCAAAATTGTTAATCAAAATATTCTTTTCATTATTCCACCTCACAATGAGAAGTAGAGAGGAGCATATAACGATGTTATATAAGACTAAATAAAATTTTCCACTATTTCTTTCTTAATCTTATCCTCTTTTACCCGTATAGTATGTCGAGTTCATTATTTCTTCGCCCTAAAAATTCTAGTTAGTTGCAATATATTAATTTTTAAAAGATTAAATCTACCCGACAGTGTTTAATTCATGATTAACAATGTTACGTTTCTTATATTATTTTATTTTTTCCTTTGCCTATCTACCTTTCGGTGTAAGGCTTTTCTTATATTAAATAACACTATTTAGTTGAAAGACTAAATAGTGTTATTTAATATAAGTAATTATGAACTTTCATACCCTACACCCATGTGGGTAGAAAGGGGTCATTGAATATATATACAGGGTGTCCCACGAGGTAGTGGACAACCGATATCTCGAAAACGGTTAGTAATAGTATTCAATGACCTCTTTCTACCCACATGGGTGTAGGGTACGGTTAGTAATACGAAAATGAAATTTGGTGGCTTTAAATGTTTGGAAATGATAGCTTTTTCTGAATATATAGATTTCATTTCCGTCTCTCTATTTCTGTGAAAATGATATCAACTTCAGAATTTCAAATGGGACACCCTGTATATTTATAGATTTTTGGAAAAGTGATTGAAAGAAAAATACAGCGATACCATATTATTATGGAGTTTTATTGTAAAATGTGCTGAAAATGAGTATCTTTCATCCAATGCGGATAAGATAAGATATGTCGACATACTCGTCATACGTAAAACAGAAAGATATTACTTACACGTAAGGAGAATGTATTGTCAACTTGACATCTCACTTTTGACATGAAGCATTTTCATTTTTTTTTTTTTTTGTTAATCCATGCCACCGTGATTATCTATTTCAATTATTACTTCAATAATATTCCCTCATTTTATAATAAAAACTCCTCAATATTATGGTATTGCTGTATTTGTCTTTCAATCACCTTTCCAAAAATATATAAATATACAGGGTGTCTCATTTGAAATTCTAAAATTGATGTCATTTATTCGGAAATGGAGAAACGGAAATGAAATCTATCTATAGAAAAAGGGGCATCATTTCAAACTGTATTTCATTTTCAAACTACTAACCGTTTTCGAAATATCAGCTGTCCACTACCTCATGACACTCTGTATATATAATTATGAACTTTCAACAATTATCATCCTCATCAATCAATTAAATGTTACGTTTGTACAATATTATTATTTTTTTTTATATATATGTAACGTACCAAACTTATCTGTTCGTTGATGAATGTGGTGAGCGAGGGAAGGTCTCGCGTGCCCCTGAATTTCACGCCCTCCGCCTCGCCGAGCCGGAAGAACTTTAGCGTGGGATAACCGGTGACGTCGTTGTCGTTGCAGACGTCCCCGTCCGTCGTGCAGTCGACCTTGGCGATCTTGATGTTGCTGTCTTCCGTGTTCAGCATTTCCGCCAGTTCCTCCCACGTCGGCGATAAACGCTTACAGTGACCGCACCTGAACGGACATAAACGAATAAAACATCACATGCGTCATTTTATTCATAACATTATTGTAACGTGTAGAAAGTCAGGATAAAAAACATGCTTATTTGTTATGCCATACGATCGAGAAGTTTTCTTCTCTAGAGTGCTTTGATATTTTTTTTTATTTTATTTGAATTGAAAAATAATGATACATGTGATGCTTTATTTGTTTTTATTCACTGCTACCAACATTACTGCAATGTTACATTATAATTGCGGTAATAATGACACATGTGATGCTTTATTTGTTTTTATTCACTGCTACCAACATTACTGCAATTTACATTATTATTGCAGTAATAATGACACATGTGATGCTTTATTTGTTTTTATTCACTGCTACCAACATTACTGCAATGTTACATTATGATCACATGTGTCATTATTACTGCAATCATAATGTAACATTGCAGTAATGTTGGTACAAGTGAATAAAAACAAATAAAGCATTGCATGTGTCATTATTTTTCAATTCAAATAAGATTAAAAAAAAATCAAAGCACTCTAGAGGAGAAAACTTCTCGATCGTATGGTATAACAAATAAGCATGTTTTTTATCCTGCCTTTCTACATGTTTTTTTTTTCTTCCGTTCTTAAAAATATTTTGCGTATCGTTTGACTTTCCTCATGCGCAATTGATTCCGTGCGGCTGAAACGGCTCGTAAACTTTCAAACCTCGGAGCCGGGTTTTTAATCGCGCATAAATTAGATTACGAAAAGTGTCGCTTGAATGAACAAACGAAAATGATTGTTGTATTTAAAAATAAATAGATGATAATAATAAAACAAACTACCGACAATCGTATCTCGGATACACCTCGTTGATCTATCGTTTCGCATAGCGATGAGGGTTTTTTATTATCTAAAATGCACACAGTTTAATGATAAAAAATATGAATAGTCAACAGTGGATGAAAATTTGATGCCAAAAAAAAATTCATAAATAATTATTTCTATATTAAACTCAAGAGTTTAAATCGCCTGGATACGGGGTCACTTCTTCCTGGACGATTTTGAATCAATACAGAAAAATTCTACGATGATGTCCACCTGGTGGACGAGATATACAACTAGAGTGTGAAATAAACCAGCGAAGAAGAAGAATAACTAAGTTCTATGATTTATTTTTGCCGGTTTTTGGAAGACAATAGGCTTTTAATTAATGTTAATATATATATATAATCTTATATCCTTCTACCACATATTGATGTAGGATAATTAATGTTAATAATAATAATAATATCACCTCACACTGAGAAGTAGAGAGGAACTTATAACGAAGATATATATATATAATAATAATAACTTTATTATCGCAACGGAAAAATCCAACACAGGTTACATTCTTAATACTTTTTGAAAACAACAAGGGATGGGAGAAGATGAGGAAGTTAATAAAAATAACAAAACAAACGTTGTGTGAAACATTTAACAATCAATCAAACCCCGCTCTATCCATTGGGTGTGTGGAAAAATTTAACAAATCATAGAATATACAACCTAAATTCACAAACAATTACTTCTAAACGGGGATTTATTGATTTATTCCTGCTTGTATTAAATGTAATAATTGGGTGCAGAAAAATCAATTTTCTCGTTGTTTATCGACTTCTGAATACATGTATTTATAATTATAATTCCACAATAATAAAAAAAAAAACGAGTGATTTATTGATTTTTTTCTTTTAATCATAGTTCCACAATAAAGAACACATAAGTCGTTGCATATTTTATTGAAGGGGGTATTCTCTACAAAATATGCAATAAAACATCACATGTGTCATTATTTTTTAATACAAATAAAATACAGAAAAAAAAAATCAAAGCACTCTAGCGGAAAAAACTTCTCGATCGTATGGTATAACAAATAAGCATGTTTTTTTATCCTGCCTTTCTACATGTTTTTGTTTTCTTCCGTTCTCAAAAACGATTTTGCGTACCGTTTAACTTTCCTCATGCGCAATTGATTCCGTGTACGATAATTTTCCGTTCTTTTCTGTTTCTTGCCCCATCCTTCGCTTGAATGTGATTAATAAATATCACAAATGATTTTCCGTCTAGTTGCGATAAGTTTAATTAATTTCTCACTTAACCCGCGTTGAAACATTTTTGAATTAATTCAGGATGATTTAATTGAAATTAAAACACAATAATATATAATCTAAATCAATTTATTACAACTAATTCAGGTTGATTTAATTGAAATTAAAACACTTGGTTTGTTTCACTTATTATATTATATTATAATATAATTATTATATTATATTATAATTTAATTTAATTGAAATTAAAACACTTGGTTTGTTTTCACTTATTATATTATAATATAATATTAATAATTATTATCTCTCAATAGATTTTATTGGGATAATATATCTAAATCAATTTATCGCAACTAATTCAGGATGATTTGATTGAAATTAAAACACTTGGTTTGTTTCACTTATTATATTATATATTATATTATAATATAATTATTATAATATAATATAATAAGTGAAAACAAACCAAGTGTTTTAATTTGCGATAAATTGATTTAGATATATTATTCCAATAAAATCTATTGAGAGATAAAAATTATTAATATTATATTATAATATAATAAGTGAAACAAACCAAGTGTTTTAATTTCAATTAAATCATCCTGAATTAGTTGCGATAAATTGATTTAGATATATTATCCCAATAAAATCTATTGAGAGATAAAAATTACCTGACCAACATCTAATACACTGATAAAAATTAGATAACATTATATTTATTTAATTATTTAAAAGAAAATGATTATCCTTTCTGCTACTTTTTCATTTTTTTTTTTATTATTAAACTAAATCTATATTTCGGAAACTATGTTTCCATCTTCATCTATAGGCCGTGAATATATTGTTGTTTTTAAGGAAAGTCCGAAGTGATTCAGGTAAAAAGAGACAAACAAAATGAGAATATCTTTCGCGAGTAGAATTATTATTTTTTTGAACATTTTTGAAGACACAATAAAAGATTTAATATTTCCTTTTTATGTAATTTATTCATATAGGTTAAAGCAATTTAAAAATTTACATAAATACAAAAGCAAAACAGCACTCACTTTTCCGAAGAGAAATGTACAAAAAAAATTTTCGAAAAATTTCACAATAAAATTGTTCGGGGTTATTCTGTAAAGGCGATGTTAAGTTTAACTAGCACGTTATATTTATCATCACAGTCTAAGCTGTTTTTTTTTTAAATACATAGAATGTGAATTTATTTAATAACTTAAATAAAAATGTTTTGAAAATAATATATTATTTCCACACTTAGCTTATTTATTTAATAACGTTCTTGATAAACCTAACATTTCTCTTACGGAATACCCCCGATTAACTTTAATTTCCAGACAAGTCCACTTTCCGAGCGATTGTGAATACGATCTTTTACGTTTCCGTTCTTGGGCGATTGTGAATCAACCCTTAAGCGACCGGCTAACGTATTTACTTCAAAAACTTTCGTTGCATTTTAATTTATTAGAAATGGAATATTTGAATAAATCGAACTGTATAATTTAATGATCCCAACGTTTTATTAAATATTTAAATAAGTTTAAATTAAATATTTCTTTTGCTTTGAAAGTCATTAATCAAGAAATATCTCAAATCATGCTGTAAGAAAATTGAAAGAGGTTAACTCAATGACAATGAACCAAATGAGTTGCAAAAACGCCCACCAATTTCAAATATTTATATTTCCTTTTTTATTATAAATATTTCTCGTGATAATTTAAAAAAATCACACGTACACAACAGTTAACAGCAATCAAACATTTAAGTAATCCACGGATAAGAAAAACAATCCTTTCCCACACGCCTTCGTGCATTATATTTTTATTTACCCCATTTTCCACAGAATTAAAATACTCACCAAGGGGCGTAAAACATCACGAAATGATTATTCTTGACGACTTCATCGGCGAAATTGCCGGTGGTGTACTGCACGGTGTGTTCGCCGTCGTCGTGAGCGCGGACACAGCCGGCTATCGTGAGAATCACGGCAAACAGCAGCGTTTTCATCTCGGTCAGTGTGTTTTTTCCGGCTTTCCGTCCAAACGCACGCGAGTACTATCAGAAAATGAGCGGATTTATAATCAGGTGGATTGATAAAGCCGCACCGACGAGCGCAGCAGGGGAAATCACGCGGATGACAGTTACCCCCACTCGAAATACACAATACAATGCTGCCAATCATAGAAAATCAAACGGAGAAAGGTTCCGTGGAACAGTTACTCGGAACTGTTCCCAGATAATACAACGATTGTGGTGTGTTCACACTGTTCACGAAAGGTTCCGTGGAACAGTTACTCGGAACTGTTCCCAGATAATACAATGATTGTGGTGTGTTCACACTGTTCCCGAAAGGTTCCGTGTACACACTGTTCCCGAAAGGTTCCATAGAACAGTTACTCGGAACTGTTCCCAGATAATACAATGATTGTGGTGTGTTCACACTGTTCCCGAAAGGTTCCGTGTTCACACTGTTCCCGAAAGGTTCCGTGGAACAGTTACTCGGAACTATTCCCAGATAATACAATGATTGTGGTGTGTTCACACTGTTCCCATTGTTCCAAGCCAATTAATTATTTCACCCTGTTCCAAACTGTTACAATCATAGAGTTAGCATACCTAGAGGGTATATACCACCCCATTTGTTGACATCGAACATACAGGGGAAAAAACGTAAGGGGGGGATTACATTATTTGTAAATCCAAAAGCTGATTTTGATGTCTAACCCAATACAAAAACTCATTAATGCTTTATTGAATTACTAGCTTGTATTGGTGTTTTTTTTGACTAGATTTTGATTGTTCATGTTTTATTTGCTCATTTCTGCTTGTGTTTATTGTCTGATTCGTGATTGTTATTGTATTATCAATGTTTTATTTCATGATTTTTTTATCTTTTTACTGTTACAATTAATCCGTTTCGTTCCGCAAGTTCCAAGCTTTTACAATCATTTCGTTCTGTTTCTATTTTAATAATTTAATAAAACACTTTAAACTTTGTTTGTATAACCCTAAATTATATTTATTGTGACTATAGTTTCAACAATTTTACATCAAACTAAACTTTTAGTTTGATAATGACAAGTGTAAATTGTTGAAACTATAGTCATAATAAATATAATATAGGGTTATACAAACAAAGTTTAAAGTGTTTTATTAAATTGATAAATAATGATAACAACGTTGAAGCCTCAGTTATTAATAACTGTTTCTGTTGTTCCAAGCAGTTACATACTCAAGTCAATATATTATATATGAGAAGTGTTCTGTGAAACTGCTACTTAGAACTGATCAGTTTCCACTTGCTGTTCCAATATAATATAATGGTTGTGATGTGCTCACACGGTTTCCAACGCTCCAAGCTAATGCAATACATTATTAGCATCAACTTGGAGCAGTGGAAACAGAGTGTAACAGCTTGGAACAGGGATTTAATCGCTGTTCCAAGCTGTTACAATTAATCCCTTCCATTCCGCAGGTTTTAAGCTCTCGCAATCAAATCTTCCTGTTCCTGTTGTTCCAAGCAGCTACAACCTCGAGCTCATATATTAAATATGGGAAATGTTCTGTGAAACAGTTACTCGGAACTGCTCTCACAATCAAATCTTCTTGTTCCTGTTGTTCCAAGCAGCTACAACCTCGAGCTGATGTATTAAATATGGGAAATGTTCCATGAAATAGTTACTCGGAACTGTTCGGTTCAGCTTGTTGTTCCAAGATAATATAATAGTTGTGATGTGCTCACACTATTTCCGCAGTTCCAAGTCAATAATACAGTGCCTTGTTCCAAGATGTTACAATTAGTTCGCTCCGTTCCGCAGGTTCTAAGTTTTCACAATCATTTCGTCCCATTCCTGTTGTTCCAAGCAGTTGCAATCTTGAGATTGAGCTCATATATTAAATATGAACAGATTGTTTCAATATAAATCATGTTTTACATATATCATTCTTAAAACTGCTATTAAAATGACTACGGCACATGAAATTAAGCAATAGATGGCGCTTGCGTTATCTCTCAATTATTAAGATGCAATTAAAAGTCTGTTACATACATTTATTTTAAATTTATATTACGTAACGTATTTTGATCTCCTTACACCTAACGGTAAATGAAAAAGATTAAAAAAAAACGTTTTTTGATTCAAGAAAATAAGTGCAAAGAACAAAAAAAGTTATGTAATATAAAATAAATTTCTGTAACAGGATTTGTAGTGTAACAATTACAATCGTGGGAAAATAAATGGAATATGTTCCGTGGAACAGTCACTCGGAACTGTTCGGTGTTTGTCTGATGTTCCAAGATAATACAATAGATTGTGGAATGTTCACACTGTTCCAAGTCTATAATATGTTTCAAACTTTCGCGATGATTTCGTCCTGTTCCAAACTGTTACAATTAATTCGCCCTCTTTCGCGTGTTCCAAACATTCACAATGATTTCGTCCTGTTCCTCTTGTTCCCAACTGTTACAACCTCAACCTCATGGATTAAATATAACGAGATTGTTACAATTATTCCTTATAATGGTATAAGTAAGTGAATGACCGTCTTTCTATTAGAGCTCGAATAAAAAATAAATGCGAGTTAAAAAAAAAACATGTAAAATCATTGAATTTAACCATTGGACAAAAACAAGTGGCCCATGAGGGGATCGAACCCGCGACCTTCGCGTTATTAGCACGACGCTCTAACCAACTGAGCTAATGGGCCTCTTATGTGAGCCAACAAATACTATATTTATGAATATGTAAAATACATAGAGTAATTTATTGTAAATTTGGTTGCATATGTCAATACTAAAATATCGGGTACTTGATTGTAAATTTGGTTGCATATATCAAAATGACTCATGAAGATATGCATTGTAAATTTGGTTGCATATATCAATAATGACACATCATTGTAGATTTGGTTGCATATATAATATTAAAAATCAAGTAATTTATTGTAAATTTGGTTGCATATATCAATACTAAAAATATCGGGTACTTGATTGTAAATTTGGTTGCATATATAATATTAAAAAATCAAGTAATTTATTGTAAATTTGGTTGCATACATCAATAGTAAAACATCGAGTAATTCATTGTAAATTTGGTTGCATATATCAAAACCAAAATACACCAATAATTCGAGAATAAATTAATTATACGGAAAATATAATAATAAATTATTTATTAGCTTATTATCTATTACTATAATCCAATCCCGTGATGTCTTTTTTGCTGAAAAACTGCTGTAGCACGACGAGAAACGTGATGGCCATGTTGATCATCGTGAAAACGACGCTGCGGTCGGCGACGAAGAATCCGCAGCCGGTGATCCTCGGCGATCGAATCGAAACCTGATCGATGATCAGTCTTAGCTCTTTCTCCACCCAGGAACTCCTCGGAACGTCACTCTGGACCCAACCGCAACAAAACGAACAGGCGTTTTCGAGCTCTTCGGTCAGCTTAGCTGAGAGATTGGTCATGTAGATTGTAACACACTGAAAGTGCAATGAAAGAAATGATAAATGAAATGAAAAACAGTAAGAATTGCTACGAGCTTCTAAAAAATATCTAGACCCAAATCGTTGATGATGCCACTTGAAATTAGGCAAAAGGTGGCGCTTGCGTCGTCTTTAATTTATTATGAATTTCTCTATAAGGTGGACATAAATCTAGATTTCTACTAGAAGTTAACCAATGAACTTGAAATGAGCTGATGGCGTTCATTGGTTGTACATACAAATGCCTTTATTGAAATAATTTCATCATTACTTAAACAAATTTGAAGTTAGCCGATTTTATAAAAAATCCCTAATTTTTTTGTTTATAATTTACGGGGTGCATCCAACACATGAAAGGGTATAAGGATTCGAGAAGAAGAAGATTTATTATGGTGGAACAATATAATATACAACATTTAAAATACAATGAGGTTTAGAACATTTAATCATTTGCGTACAGGTTTAATCTTTAAAAAATTATAAACAAAAAAAAAGTGAAAAACCATTAATATTCTTTCTCGTGGATATTGTATTTATAAGTAAAAAGGATCCTTCGAACCGGATTTGAACCAGTGACCTATGGATTTCTGTTCACGATTTTCTCAACTACAGTCCACCGCTCTACCAACTGAGCTATCGAAGGTATATATGAGCTATTTAGGTGTCACTTATTTAACAGGAATAACAGGAATAACAGAATATTCAGTTCTGTTTGCTTTAAAACAAGCGCACATTAAAACAACTACTTCTCGGGCAAATACCCCGCTTGACATTGAATTACATAATGGAAATAATTCTTTTTATTTAATGTATTTAAATAACTGTGACAAGGTGATTAAAACAAGTACTTCTCGGGCAAATACCCCGCCGGGCATTGAATTACATAATGAAAGTAATTTAGTAACTATTTTCAAATTTTTTTATTTAATGTATTTAAATAACTGTGACCAGGTGATTAAAACAATTACTTCTCGGGCAAATACCCCGCCGGACATTGAATTACATAATGAAAATAATTTAATAACTATTTTCAAATTCTTTTTATTTAATGTATTTAAATAACTGTTCTATTTATAGAAAAAAAGTTAATTTTCAAGTGTTCAAGATTAATAATGATACAAAAAAAAACGCCGAACGTATACTCACCCACAAAACAAAACAGCAGCTAAACATATAACAAGTTTCATCGATCAAAATCACCCGCAGCAAAAACATCTTCATCGCCCTGTCGAAAGTCTTGAGCGTGTCCATCAGGACGTACGTGACGAACAGAAAAACCTGAAACCCGTAAACCTCGTCCAGCAGCTCGATCACATCGCACAAAACCGAGAAGCCGCTCAACAACCCCCTCAAGCGGATTTCTTCGAAGTGTCGCTTGATTCCCCCCCGACGGGCCCGCTCGAAGAATCCCATCAAATCCCCATTGAATCTCCTCGAAGCCCTCCACGCGAAATCAACTCCCAACACCGCAAACAGCAACATCAACAACCCCAAAGCCAGCATGATTCGATCGATCATGTACGGGATGTAAAAGCGCGATCTTATGATTTCATAAACCCCAAAGAGAAACATCGAGAATATTAAAAGGCACGCGATTAAAACCCGCGCTTTTCCGGATTCTTCAACTTTAATCATCCCCGATAGGCGCGTTAATTTTTCGTAAAGCAAATCCGTGTTTTCTTTCTGAATAAATCCGACCAGTAAAAGCGAGTTGCAGCATAAGCTCAGGTTAATCAGTAAATGCGCCGAGGAAATTAAGGCTGTTATTTCGACGATTTTATTCAAAGAAAAGAAATATCTGCGAACCGCGGAAATCAAGCAAGCGAGTGTTATGACTACACTAGCGCTGATCGTGATTGCGTTGCTCAATTTTGTGCGCTCCCATTTTTTCGTGGAAAAATTGAATCTCGGGGTTAGACGTGTGTGGTGTAAAATACTCGATGTTAATGCTATTGATTCCATCGTGCTAATGGAAAAACAAACGCACGGAGGAGTGTCAAGGGAAAGTGGTTATAAAATCGATAAGCCAATTATTTTATATTGAATCAACGAATGTTTAACCCACATAAAGATAACACGATTTAATCGGCTTAAAGAATTTATCAACTATTTCGAATAATAGAAAGAATTCTCATTTCAAATAAAAATCCTCGCTAGAAAAAAATAAACTCGCAATCACGAATTTTCTATTTGGATCATGATCAGTATGTAGGAAATGATCAGGTTTATAAGAGGTATCAATAAAGCGTGGTCCACCACGAAATATCCACCGGCCGAAATGTTCGGCTTGTTGTTATGCACCAACATAATCATCGTCCTCAATTCGAATTCGATTTTCGTGTAGGGCGGTCTGTGTTTGAGCGAGTCGATTCCTTGATAACAAACGACGATCGTCTTTTTGATTTCCTTTTTCAATTTTTCGGAGAGATTCAATAAAATACTTCCGATTACCTAAAACAAAGGATTTGACATTTTAGATCATTTCTATAGCCTAAATTTGACTATAACGTCTCTCAAATTTTGACTTTACTACCACTTGAGGTATTTGAAATTGTCCGAGGTGAGACAAATTGTCTAATTTTGACATTAGTGTCATTTTACAGCACCCTTGTAGCCTAATTGTGCTTTTACCGTCATTTGAGGTCATTGTAATTGCCTAATTTTGACAACAGAGTAACTTTAGATTAGTTCTGTAGCCTAATTTTGACCCATTTTGACTATAATGTCACTTGAAGTCATTGTAATTGCCAAACTTTGACAACAGAGTCATTTTAGATTAGTTCTTTGGCCTAATTTTGACAACAGAGTCACTTTAGATTAGTTCTGTAGCCTAATTTTGACTTTACCGTCCCCATACGTCATTTAAATTGCCTAATTTTGACTTTTTTGTCACTTGGAGTCATTTTAATTAACTAATTTTGACAACAGAGTCACTTTAGATTAGTTCTGTAGCCTAATTTTGACTTTACCGTCGCCAGAAGTCATTTAAATTGGCTAATCTTGGCATTAAAGTCACTTTAGATTACTCTTGTAGCCTAATTTTTACTTTTCTGTCACTTGAAGTCATTTTAATTGACTAATTTTGACATTAGAGTCATTTTTGATCGACCCGTTTTGACTATAATGTCACATGGAGTCAGTGTAATTGCCAAATTTTGATTTTAGAGTCACTCTAGGTCACTCTTGTAGCCTAATTTTGACATTATCGTTACTTGAGGCCTCTCTAATTGCCTAATTTTATCATCAAAGTCACTTTAGATCACTATTGTTGCCTAATTTTGACTTTACTGTCACTTGAGGTCATTGTAATTGCCAAATTTTGACTTTAGAATCACTCTAAGTCACTCTTGTAGCCTAATTTTGACATTATCGTTACTTGAGGCCACTTTAATTGCCTAATTTTATCATTAAAGTCACTTTAGATTACTCTTCTTGCCTAATTTTGACTTTACTGTCACATGTGGTCATTGTAATTGCCAATTTTTTTCTTTAGAATCACTCTAAGTCACTCTTGTTGCCTAATTTTGACATTACTATTACTTGAGGCGACTCAAATTGCATAATTTTGTCATTAAAGTCACTTTAGATCACTCTTGTTGCCTACTTTTGACTTTATTGTGACTTGAAGTCATTATAATTGCCAAATTTTGACTTTAGAGTCACTCTTGTAGCCTAATTTTAACATTACCGTTACTCGAGGCCACCTAAATTGCCTAATTTTATTATTAAAGTCACTTTAGATCGCTCTTGTTGCCTAATTTTGACTTTACTGTCACTTGGAGTCATTGTAATTGCCAAATGTTGACGTTAGAATCACTCTAAGTCACTCTTGTAGCCTAATTTTGACATTATTATTATTTGAGGCCACTCAAATTGCCTAATTTTGTCATTAAAGTCACTTTAGATCGCTCTTGTTGCCTACTTTTGACTTTATTGTCACTTGAAGTCATTGTAATTGCCAAATTTTGATTTTAGATTCACTCCTGTAGCCTAATTTTGACATTACTATTACTTGAGGCCACTCAAATTACCTAATTTTATCATTAAAGTCACTTTAGATCACTCTTGTTGCCTACTTTTGACTTTATTGTCACTTGAAGTCATTGTAATTGTCAAATTTCGATTTTAGAGTAATTCTAGATAACTTTTGTAGCCTAATTTAGGCATTACCGATACTTGAGGCCACTCAAATTTCCTAATTTGGTTATTAAAGTTATTTTAGATCACTCTTGTAGCCTAATTTTGATTTTATTGTCACTTGAAGTAATCATAATTGCCTAATTTTGACAATAAAATCATTTTAGATCACTCTTTTAGCCTAATTTTGACTTTATTGTCACTTGGAGTCATTATAATTGCCAATTTTTGACTTTAGAGTCGCTCTAGCTCACTCTTGTAGCCTAATTTTATCATTTTAGATCACTCTTTTAGCCTAATAATGACTTTATTGTCACTTGGAGTCATTATAATTGCCAATTTTTGACTTTAGAGTCGCTCTAGCTCACTCTTGTAGCCTAATTTTGACATTATCGTTACGTGATGCCACTCTAATTGTCATTAAAGTCACTTTAGATCACTCTTGTAGTCTAATTTTGACTTTACCGTCAATTGAAGTCATTGTAATTTGACATTAGAGTCATTTTAGATTGCTCTTGTAGCCAAATTTTGACTTTATTGTCACTTGAAGTCATTGTAATAGCCTTTAGAGTCACTTTAGGTCACTCTTGTAGCCTAATTTAGACATTACCATCACTTAAGGCCACCCAAATCACACATTTGAGTCACTTTGGATCACTCCTGTAATTTTGATTTTATTGTCACATAAAGTCACAAAATTTTCTGTTACTTGAAGTAATTTTAATTGACTAATTTTGACACTAGAGTCATTTTAGATCGACCCATTTTGACTATAATGTCACTTGGAGTCATTGTAATTGCCAAATTTTGATTTTAGAGTCACTCTAGCTCACTCTTGTAGCCTAATTTTGACATTATCGTTACTTGATGCCACCTAAATTGCCTAATTTTGTCATTACAGTCACTTTAGATCACTATTACAGGCTAATTTTGACTTTACTGTTACTTGATGTTTTTGTAATCGCCTAATATCGATATTACCGTAATTCAAGATAACATAAATTGCCAAATTTTGTCAATAAAGTCACTTCAGATTACATCAATAGCCTAATATTGATACTAATACTTACGATTACACTAAAAGTCTGCGCCAACAGCATAATTAAAAAATACACATTCAACATCGGATCAAAATTCTTCGCTTCGACATCGTTCTTGCTTAAAATAAAAACAACAATCGTGCTGAAACACCAAATCGACACAAACGCGAATGTTGCGAAAACGACGATTCCAAACAGCTCGTTGAAGCATTTATTGATGAAACATAAACTGTTGCAACGATCACCAAACATCTTATAATCCGCCTTATCGGGGTTTTCCAAACTCAAACTCAATTCCTCGTTCAACATCCTCCAGCCGTATATTTGGTAATCGATAATTAAATAAACAACGCCGATATACAACTGCAAAAAGCACACCTGCATACTATCAATGTATTGCCGTTTCAAGTGATCCCGATTTACGTAAATCGTGCAGTAAATAATTTCGTAGAGATTGCAAGCGGTTATAAACAAGACGTAGCCGGCGCTCGAAAAATAAATAAATTTAAATTTCCCTCTTTTCTGGCCGTTGCAGAATTTCTGCGTCGCGATTAAGAAGTCTTTGTAAACCCCGCTTTTCCGCCATGTTATTTCCAATAAACTGTTCACCGTTGTTATTAACAGCAAAATCGCCCTCATGCTTCCTAAAGCGACGATTATTTGATAACGCATTTTGGATTCCTTGCTGTAAAATATTTGCGGTAAGATTTCCCGCAGGTGGAAAATCGAGATCGCGGAGATTATTAGAAACCCAACGAGCTTGTCCTGTTTTAAGCTTTTCAATTCGCGCGTTTTGTAGTTGAATTTCGGAGCGATGGAAACCACCGAGAGGAAACGCAAGGCCTTGTGATGAGGACATTTGCACTGCATATTATTTTTAACAATTAAAAATAACGACTTATCAGCGTAACTTCTTTTTGTTATTGGCTGTCTGTTGTTGACAGTTTTATTATTCACGTAAACGAATGAAATTGTGATCAATTTATTCGTTCGTCTTTTTGTTTACACTTAATTAACCAATTGCAATTAATTGGATTAGTTCGTATTAACATGATTAAATGTATTTATCGATGAGTAAAGCAAGAGAAAAATTGTTTAAATTAATCATTATAACATTAAAATCGATCTTAGAGTCTAAATTTGACATTACCGTCATTTGAGGATTTCACATAGAAATCATTCACATTGCCTAATATTGAAATTAACCTCACTTGAGATCACTCAAGTTGCCTAATTTTGACATTATCATCACTTGAAGTCACTCGCTTTGCCTAATTTTAACATTATCGTCACTTGAGGTTACTCTCGTTGCCTAATTTTGACATTACAGTCACTTGACGTTACTCACGTTGTCAAATTTTGACATTATCATCACTTGAGGTCACTCATGTTGCCTAATTTTGACGATATCGTCACTTGAGGTTACTCTCGTTGCTTAATTTTGACATTATCATCACTTGAGGTCATTCATGTTGCCTAATTTCGACATCATAGTCACTTGAGGTTATTCACGTTGCCTAACTTTGACATTATCGACACTTGAGGTCACTCACGTTGCCTAATTTTAACATTATCGTCACTTGAGGTTACTCTCGTTGTCTAATTTAGACATTACAGTCACTTGAGGTTACTCACGTTATCAAATTTTGACATTATCATCACTTGAGGTCACTCCATTTGCCTAATTTTGACGATATCGTTACTTGAGGTTATTCGCGTTGCTTAATTTTGACCGTATAGTCACTTGAGATCATTCATGTTGCCTAATTTTGATATTATAGTCACTTGAGGTTACTCACGTTGCCTAACTTTGACATTAGCGTCACTTGAGGTCACTCACGTTGCCTAATTTTAACATTATCGTCACTTGAGGTTACTTTCGTTGCCTAATTTTGACATTATCATCACTTGAGGTCATTCATGTTGCCTAATTTTGACGATATCGTCACTTGAGGTTACTCTCGTTGCCTAATTTTGACATTACAGTCACTTGAGGCCACTCACATTGCCTAATTTTGTCACCATCATCACATGAAGTCACTTAGTTTGCCTAATTTTGACATTATAGTCGCTCAAATTTGCCTAATTCTAACATTAAATCACTCTACATGACTGTTATAGCCTGAATTTGATTTTAATTTTTTAATTGAGGCCATTCTGATTGCTTTATGACATCCAAGTCATTTTAATTGTCAAGTTTTGCCTAAAAAGTCACGTTTAATCAGTTTCATGGCTTAATTACGACATCAGAGTCATCTTAATCGAATAAATTTTCCTCACGTATTTTTGCCTAATTCTGACAAAAGATCACCCAAATTCACATCGATTGCCTAATTTTGACTGTAAAGTCACTTAAAGTAATTTTTCTTGCCCTCAAAGCTACTCCAGATGATTCTTAAAGCCTGATTTTGACTATAATGTAACTTGACATTGTTATTATTGCCAAATTTTGACAATAAGGTAAATTTAGCTAAGACGTTTAGCCTAATTTTGACTATAAAGTCACATAATGTTATTTGTATTCCAAAAAATTGTCTTTGAAGTCAGTTTAGAAAACTAGCATAGTCTAATTTTGACTATGTAGTTATTACAAATCACACTAATTGTCTATTTTTGACTATGGATTCTCTTGAAGTATATTTTATGTCCATATTTGACTTTGAAGTGACTCTCTCTCAACAGATTTTGATTTTTTAAAGTCATTATTATTGCTTCATTTTGACATTACATCTAGTTCACTTATGTTGTCTAATTTCATCCTTATAGTCATTTAAGGTAGTTCTAACTGTCTAATTTTGACTTTAAAGTCACTCTTGATGACCCTAACAGCCTGATTTTGATTACAAAGTCACTTGATTTCGGTATTATTATCCAATTTTTACATTCAAGTCATTTCAGCTGATGTTTTTTTTACCTAAATTTGATAATAAACTCTCTTTAAGTTACATTAATTGCTTAATATTGACTATAAAGTCACTTGGAGTAATTATATATAGATATAGAATCAATTTGATTTACTTTTGTCGAATAATTTTGACTTTAATCTCACTCTAAATAAGTGTCATTGACTAATTTTCAATATAAAGTCATTTGAGGTCATTATTATTGCCTAATTTTAACTTTAATGTCATTTTAGATAAGTGTCATTGTCTAGTTTTGACTATAAAGTCACTTGAGGTCATTATTATTGCCTAATTTCGACTTTAATGTCATTTTAGATATGTGTCAATGTCTAGTTTTGACTGTAAAGTCACTTGAGGTCATTATTATTGCCTAATTTTGACTTTAATGCCATTCTAGATAAGTGCAATTGTCCATTTTTGACTATAAAGTTATTTGAGGTCCTTATTATTGCCTAATTTTGAATTTAATGTCATTTTAGATAAGTGTCATTGTCTAGTTTTGACTATAAAGTCACTTGAGGTCATTATTATTGCCTAATTTTGACTTTAATGCCACTCTAGATAAGTGCCATTGCCTAATTTTGACTATAAAGTTATTTTATGTTATTATAATTACCTAGTTTTGACTTTAATGTCACTCTAGATAAGTGTTATTGTTTAATTTTGAATATAAAGTCATTTGAGGTCATTATTATTGCCTAACTTTGACTTTAATGCCACTCTAGATAAGTGCCATTGTCTAATTTTGACTATAAAGTTATTTTATGTTATTATAATTACCTAGTTTTGACTTTAATGTCACTCTAGATAAGTGTTATTGTCTAATTTTGACTGTAGAGTCACTTTAGGACATTAATATTGCCTAACTTTGACTTTAATGTCACTCTAGGTAAGTGTTATTGTCTAATTTTGACTATAAAGTTATTTGAGGTCCTTATTATTGCCTAATTTTGACTGTAGAGTCACTTTAGGACATTATCATTGCCTAACTTTGACTATAAAGTCATTTGAGATCATTATTATTGCCTAATTTTGACTTTAATGTCACTCTATATAAGTGTTGTTGTCTAATTTTGACTGTAGAGTCATTTTAGGACACTATTATTGCTTAACTTTGACTTTAATGTCACTCTAGGTAAGTGCTATTGTCTAATATTGACTATAACGTGATTTGAGGTCCTTATTATTGCCTAATTTTGACTGTAGAGTCACTTTAGGACATTATCATTGCCTAACTTTGACTATAAAGTCATTTTAGGTCAATATTATTGCCTAATTTTGACTTTAATGTCATTTTAGATAAGAGTCATTGTCTAGTTTTGACTATAAAGTCACTTGAGGTCATTATTATTGCCTAACTTTGACTTTAATGTCATTTTAGATAAGTGTCAATGTCATTGTAGATAAGTTTTGACTATAAAGTCACTTGAGGTCATTATTATTGCCTAACTTTGACTTTAATGTCACTCTAGGCCAGTGTTATTGTCTAATTTTGACTATAAAGTCATTTGAGGTCCTTATTATTGCCTAATTTTGACTGTAAAGTCACTTTAGGACATTATCATTGCCTAACTTTGACTATAAGTCATTTGAGGTCATTATTATTGCCTAATTTTGACTTTAATGTCACTCCATATAAGTGTTGTTGTCTAATTTTGACTGTAGAGTCATTTTAGGACATTATTATTGCTTAACCTTGACTTTAATGTCACTTTAGGTAAGTGTTATTGTCTAATATTGACTATAAAGTCATTTGAGGTCCTTATTATTGCCTAATTTTGACTGTAGAGTCACTTTAGGATATTATCATTGCTTAACTTTGACTATAAAGTCATTTGAGGTCATTATTATTGCCTAATTTTGACTTTAATGTCATTTTAGATAAGTGCCAATGTCTAGTTTTGACTATAAAGTCACTTGAGGTCATTATTATTGCCTAACTTTGACTTTAATGTCACTCTAGGTAAGTGTTATTGTCTAATTTTGACTATAAAGTCATTTGAGTTCTTATTATTGCCTAATTTTGACTTTAATGTCATTTTAGATAAGTGTCATTGTCTAGTTTTGACTATAAAGTCACTTGAGGTCATTATTATTGCCTAATTTTGACTTTAATGCCACTCTAGATAAGTGCCATTGTCTAATTTTGACTATAAAGTTATTTTATGTCATTATAATTACCCTTACGCACGTTTAAAATTTTAATTAGCATTAATTACATTAAATAATATGAACAAAAAAAAAGAACGGATCTATTTATGCGTATTTGTTGATTATATTTACGTATTAATTATTAACTTATTTTAATTACAATACCATGCTTTCTATTCACGTAAAAACACGTAATTTATTATATTCAATAATATGTAAGAATAAAAATGCATAATTCCTGAATTAAAATATCCTTATGTAATGGCGGGCAGATGAAGAAAGAAGCAAACAAAAAACGAACGAGAATCGGGCGATTCCCCGCGAATTGCTGTGATTCCGCCGAAGTGGGAGAAATGTTATATGAGGAAGGTGATAATGCCAAACCAGTTGATTTCAGAGAAAGTGTGTGCGGTGCGCGATTTGGCGGGTGGTTTTCCTTTTATTAATCTCGAAGTGTCAACCGTACGCGAGTGTTGAGGGATTCACAAACATATACAAGCATAACAAAAAAATAACAAAAATCAAGTGAGTAGAAAAGGGGATGATGAAATGAAAGAAGGATTTTTTGATTATTATTATATCTAGATTATTGTTTGTATCTTTAGAATTGGGACACTACTAGCGCTCGTTGTCAATTTATATAAGTGATTATTACAAGAAAATACATCGTGTTGTATTTTCTTATAATAATAACTAAATTATTACAAACAGAGCTTTTGAAATTTGTTTTATATTGAATTGTTTAATTATAATTAATTATAATTTATTAAACACAGTGTACTTAAATAACACTACATCAACATTAAAAGAACATAAAAAGTTTATGTGATTTTAGAGAAACTTTTTTTTGGGTCCTTTTTGCGCTTGAAAAAAAAAAAAATGTTTTAAAAATAAAATTGTCTTCTTTAATCTATTTGATTAATAGTGACTAAAAATAACTGTAATGTCAAATTTAGGCAGTAATAATGGCCCCAAGTACATTTACAGTCAAAAGTAGACAATGAGACTTCTCTAGAGTGACTTTAAAGATAAAATTAGACAATTAGAATTACGATAAGATTAAAATGAGGTGATAATAGTCACTTATAATAACTATAATGTGAAAATTAGGCCTTATAGTTAAAATAAGACTTATATAGAATGATCTTAAATTTAAAATTAAGTAATTATAATGACGTTAATGCTAAAATAGTTACCAATAATAACTGTAATGTTAAAATTAGGCAGTAATAATGGCCTCAAGTGAGTTTATAGAAAAAAAAACAGAAAATGATTACTTATCTAGAGTAAAGTTAGTTAGTCAGTGAATTAGTTAAGAAAATAAAATTAATAGCACAATTTTTTGTTTCATTCAAATACATTAATAGGCAATAAAATTATTAACCTACATGTACGAGCAATCGACGCATTTTTTCTCCTTTCTTCTTTAAATACTCTGTGCCACTTAAGCGGAACCGAAAAGTTGCACAAATGTCAATTACATAATTATTACATATCCGCCATTATGTGCATTGAGTAACCCCGACTTTCTCCCGGGCACTCAGCCACGCGTCGTTCTCGATCTCATATCTCACTTCAGATGAGATCGCTCCTCGGCTTTCTCTCTCTCTCTTACTCACGTTGCGATTTCAATATTTTTCCCGTGCGACGGATCTCTGAAAATTCCGCCCAAATTCGGGTCACAGAGTATCCGACTTTTTTTTCTCCTCTTCTCCGGATTTTCGGTTGAAAGCGAAAGTTCTTGCATCAGAGACCGCTCGGCGTTGGTGCCGTTACATCACAGGGCTTTTGGTTTTAATTCCTTGCGGCTTAATTAGATTGTGTATTTTTTTTTAATCGTGGATATTTGCATATTAATTTAATTACAGTGCTGTGGAAATAATTTATAATCAGATTAGAATTTTATTTTCGCAGATATATAGACATATAGCACAATGAAACAATTGTGACCAGTATTTTCTACAAAAAAACAAAACATTACGAGACTCACAGAGCTCTGTGTTTTATTTTTTAGACATAAAAAAAAACAGAATAGACGGAAATAACTCTTGTTATCTATATATCTATATAGAGTTACTTCCGTCTATTCTGTGTTTTATTTTCAAATGAATATAGAGTTAAAAAAAAAACTTACAAGTTAGGTGAAATAAGTTTCACCAAACTAACCTAATATAACCTGTAGGTTAGGTTAACCTAACCTAGTCTAACCTGTAGGTTAGGTTAATCTAACACCGAAAAAAAAACATCATTTGATGTAAATAATCTAGCCCAATTTTTAAATTATAATCATTTTAGGTCACTTTTGTTGCCTAATTTTCACAGTATAACCATAATGGACATTCTTGTTTGCCTAATTTTGACTTTAAAGTCACTTGAGGTTATTATTATTGCCTACTTTTGACAGTATAGTCATTATAGGTCACTCTTATTGCCTAATTTTGACTTTAAAGTCACTTGAGGTCATAATTATTGCCTACTTTTAACAGTATAGTCATTATAGGCCACACTTGTTGCCTAGTTTTGACTTTAAAGTCACTTGAGGTTATTATTATTGCCTATTTTTGACAGTATAGTCATTATAGATCAATCTTGTTGCCTAGTTTTAACTTTAAAGTCATTTTAGATAATTATTATTGCGTACTTTTGACAGTATAGTCATTTTAGGCCCCTCTTGTTGCCTAATTTAGACTTTAAAATCACTTGAGGTTATTATTATTGCCTAATTTTGACTTTAAAGTCACTTGAGGTTATCATTATTGCCTACTTTTGACAGTATTGTCATTATAGGCCACTCTTGTTTCCTAATTTTGACATTAAAATTACTTGAGGTTATTATTATTGCCTACTTTTGACAGTATAGTCATTTTAGGGCCCTCTTGTTGCCTAATTTTGACTTTAAAATCACTTGGACTCATTATTATTGCCTATTTTTGACGGTATAGTGATTCTGGGTCACTCTTGTTGCCTAATTTTGATTTAAAAATCACTTGAGGTTATTATTATTGCCTATTTTTGACAGTATAGTCATTCTAGGCTATTTCTGTTGTCTAATTTTGACTCTGAAGTTACTTGAGGTTATTATTATTGCCTACTTTTGACAGTATAGTCATTATAGGCCCCTCTTGTTTCCTAATTTTGACTTTAAAATCACTTGGTCTCATTATTATTGCCTATTTTTGACAGTATAGTCATTCTGGGTCACTCTTGTTGCCTAATTTTGATTTAAAAATCACTTGAGGTTATTATTATTGCCTATTTTTGACAGTATAGTCATTCTAGGCTATTTCTGTTGTCTAATTTTGACTTTGAAGTTACTTGAGGTTATTATAATTGCCTATTCTTGACAGTATTGTCATTATAGGCCACTCTTGTTTCCTAATTTTGACTTTAAAATCACTTGAGGTTATTATTATTGCCTACTTTTGACAGTATAGTCATTATAGGCCCCTATTGTTTCCTAATTTTGACTTTAAAATCACTTGAGGTTATTATTATTGCCTACTTTTGACAGTATAGTCATTATAGGCCACTCTTGTTGCCTAATTTTGACTTTAAAGTCACTTGAGGTTATTATTATTGCCTACTTTTGACAGTATAGTCATTATAGATCAATCTTGTTGCCTAGTTTTGACTTTAAAGTCATTTTAGATAATTATTATTGCGTATTTTTGACAGTATAGTCATTTTAGGCCCCTCTTGTTGCCTAATTTTGACTTTAAAATCACTTAAGGTTATTATTATTGCCTACTTTTGACAGTATAGTCATTATAGGCCACTCTTGTTGCCTAATTTTGACTTTAAAGTCACTTGAGGTTATTATTATTGCCTAATTTTGACTTTAAAGTCACTTGCGGTTATTATTATTGCCTACTTTTGACAGTATAGTCATTATAGATCAATCTTGTTGCCTAGTTTTGACTTTAAAGTCATTTTAGATAATTATTATTGCGTACTTTTGACAGTATAGTTATTTTAGGCCCCTCTTGGTGCCTAATTTTGACTTTAAAATCACTTGAGGTTATTATTATTGACTAATTTTAACTTTAAAGTCACTTGAGGTTATTATTATTGCCTACTTTTGACAGTATAGTCATTATAGGCCACTTTTGTTGCCTAATTTTGACTTTAAAGTCACTTGAGGTTATTATTATTGCCTACTTTTGACAGTATAGTCATTATAGGCCACTCTTGTTTCCTAATTTTGACTTTAAAATCACTTGAGGTTATTATTATTGCGTACTTTAGGCAGTATAGTCATTTTAGGCCCCTCTTGTTGCCTAATTTTGACTTTAAAATCACTTGGTCTCATTATTATTGCCTATTTTTGACTGTATAGTCATTCTATTTGTCTATGTCATTCTCATAGACTAATTTTGATATTAGAGTCATGATACGTCATTATTATAGCCCAATTTTGACATTAAAGTCATTACACGTTGCGTTAATTGTATAATTTTGAAGTTAGAGTTTGTCCATTTCTTTTTCATAGGCTTATTTTGAAATTAGAGCCATTGTATGTCATTTCTGTAGCCGAATTTTGACTTTAGAGACTCTTAGGGTCATAATTATTGCCTAATTTTGATATTAAAGTCATTTCAGCTGATACTTGATGCCTAAGTTTTACAATAAAATCGCTCTAAGTCAAATTAATCGCTTGATTTTGACAAAGAAATATTTTTTCTTGTCTAATTTTGACATAATAAACGGAAGTCACTCAAGCACCATCTTTAAATAAATTAAATACTATTGTTCAAGGTATGATCCTAGTGATAATTCTGGTGCTCGCAATAGTGTTCCTGCTATTGTACCTGGACACCCAGAAGCCGAAAAACTTCCCGCCCGGCCCGAAATGGCTGCCGATCCTGGGCAGCGCCATCGAGGTCTCGAATTTGCGCAAAAGCAAAGGCTCGCTCTCGGAAGCCGCCTCGGAGCTGTCGAAACAGTACGGCCCGGTGATCGGACTGAAGCTCGGCCAGGAAAAGGTCGTGATTTGCTACGGGCTGAAAGCCAACAAGGAGTTTTTAATGAATGACAGTTTGAACGGGCGTCCCACTGGGCCGTTCTATGAAATCCGGACTTTCGGGCGCAAGGGGATTTTGTTGACGGACGAGGAGTTTTGGTCGCAGCAGAGGAGGTTCATTTTGAGGCAGCTGAGGGAGTTCGGTTTCGGAAAGAGGAATATGTCGGAGTTAATCGAGCAAGAGGCGGAGGTGATGGTGGGTCATTTGAAACACCGGATGGGGAAGGGGAGTGAGGTCACGGTTCAGCTGGATACGATGTTCGGTGTGCATGTTTTGAACACGATCTGGACGATGATGGCGGGGACTAAATACAGCCCTGAAGACAGCGATTTGAAGCACCTCCAGGATATCCTCAGCGATTTATTCAAGCACATCGACATGATCGGCGCGCCGTTCAGCCAGTTCCCCATCTTGAGATACTTCGCGCCGGAATCCTCAGGGTACAACCTCTACATGAAGACCCACAGGCCGATTTGGGATTTCATTAAAAAGGAAATCAAGAATCACAAGCAGAGCTTCCAATCGGGGAATCCGCGGGATATGATCGATGTTTATTTGGAGATTTTGAATTCCCCGGAGAAACCTCCAAGTTTCTCAGAGGAGCAGTTGCTGGCGGTTTGTCTGGATTTCTTCGAGGCCGGTTCTGAAACCACAACCAAATCCCTGGGTTTCTGTTTCTTGTTCTTGTTGATGCATCCCGAGGTGCAGGCTAAGGCTCAAGAGGAAATCGACCGCGTCGTTGGTAGGGATAGGACACCTTCACTAAACGACAGACCAAAGTAAGTAACATTTAAACGAAAAAAATATGTTATATTGGACCTCATTAGACCAGTGTGTTCCATATACCTAGATTATTTCGGATAACTGCTGATGGTCATTTCGGTCTTTTGGATGTCATCAGACCAGTGTGTTCCAAACTGAGTGACTCATGCGAACCTCACCTCAATTGTTTCGTTTACTTTAATACTTAAAATCTGCATTTATTTTAAGCAAATTTTTTTTACAAGTGTAATTTTGCCACAGCATGCCCTACATGGAAGCGTTGGTGATGGAAACGGTGAGGCAATTCATGAGTAGAACATTCGGAGTGCCCCATAGAGCATTAAAAGACACCACTCTGTGTGGGCACCATATTCCAAAGGTATGTATTTTTTTTAGTGAAGATTTCATTAAACCATAAACTTAATGAAATCTTCACTACTTGGGACGTTTGTCTAACTATAAGTTTAGATAACATTTAAATGAATAATTCGAGAAGCTTTATGTCAAATAAAACGTCATGATAAAAGCATATCATATCACACATATTTTTATTAAATTTTTGTTTTGTTTCCATTTCTAAACAATACTTCTTCAAGGACACAATGCTGGTGACGAGCTTCCACGGGGTCCTGGTGGGGAAGGACTCGACGTGGACGGACTCGGAGCTATTCCGGCCGGAGAGGTTCCTGGAGGACGGCGCGATAAAACCCTGTGATAACTACATACCCTTCGGACTGGGAAAGCGGAGGTGTCTGGGCGAAACGCTCGCCCGCGGAAATCTCTTCATTTTCATATCGGCCTTGTTGCAGAATTTCGATTTCCGTTTCCCGAAAGACTTTGAATTGCCATCGCAGATTTCCGTCGATGGTGTCACCGCAGCGACGGTTCCATACAAGGGAGTCGTATCGCTGAGGAAATGATTTATGTGAAATTGTAGGGTCATTATTGTTTTTTTAATTGTAAATAAATGAATAAATATTTTTGTTTTTATTTTAAATAAAATTTGCGGTGTAAGCCTAATTCTGACTAGTATTCCCTAATTATCACTTTAAAGTCATCGTATGTCATTATTAATTCGTTATTCTGACTTTAAAATCACTGCTTATCACTATTACTAACAATCGCTGCCTATTTTCGACTTTAAAATTATTATTCGTCACTATTATTGCCTAATTCCGACTTTAAAGTCACCGTTTGTCACTAATATTCCCTAATTATTACTTTAAAGTCACCGTTTGTCAATAGTATTCCCTAATTATCCCTTTAAAGTTATCGTATGTCACTATTACTTCGCAATTTTGACTTTAAAGTCACTATTTATTTCTAGTGTTGCCTAATTCTCACTATAAAGTCACTTTTTCTAACAATCGTTGCCTAAATCCCACTTTAAAGTCACCGTTTGTCACTAATATTCCCTAATTATCACTTTAAAGTCCCCGTTTGTCACTAATATTCCCTAATTATCACTTTAAAGTCACCGTTTGTCACTAATATTCCCTAATTATTACTTTAAAGTCACCCTTTGTCACTAATATTCCCTAATTATTACTTTAAAGTCACCCTTTGTCACTAATATTCCCTAATTATCACTTTAAAGTCAACGTATATCACTATTAATTCGTAATTCTAACTTTAAAGTCACTGTTTATCGCTAGTGTTGCCTAATTCCTACTATAAAGTCACTTTTGCTAACAATAGTTGCCTAATATCGACTTTAAAATCATTGTACATCACTATCATTGCCTAATTCTGACTTTATAGTCACCGTTTGTCACTATTATTCCAAAATTATCATTTTAAAGTCATCGTATGTTACTATTAATTCGTATTTCTGACTTTAAACTCACTATTTTCAGTAATGCTGCCTAATTCTCTTTATAAAGTCATTTTATATAATTTGTGTCGCCTAATTCTGACTTTAGAATCACTGTACGTCACTATTATTGCATAATTTTCACTATAAAGTCACTGAAACTCACTAGAATTGCCTAATTCTTACTATAAAGTCATTTTATACGACTTGTGTTGCCTAATTATGACTTTACTGTCACATTTCATAATGACTATTACCTAATTTTAACTTTAGAATCACTGTACGTCAATATTATTGTGTAATTTTGACTATAAAGTCACTGTAACTGACTAGAATTGCCTAATTCTTACTATAAAGTCATTCTATTTAATTTATATTGCCTAATTCTGACTTTACTGTTACATTTCATGATGATTATTGCCTAATTTTGACTTTGGAATCACTGTAAGTCACTATTATTATATAATTTTGACTATAAAGTCACTTTAACTGATTAGCATTGCCTAATCATTACTATAAAGTCATTTTATTTCATTTATTTTGCCTAATTCTGATTTTACTGTCACAATTTCATTATGACTATTGCCTAATTTTAACTTTAGAATCACTGTACGTCACTATTATTACGTAATTATGACTATAAAGTCATTGTAACTGACTAGAATTGCCTAATTCTCACTATAAAGTCATTTTATTTCATTTATTTTACCTAATTCTGACTTTACTGTCACAATTTCATTATAACTATTGCCTAATTTTAACTTTAGAATCACTATACGTCACTATTGTTACGTAATTTTAACCATGAAGTCACTGTAACTGACTAGAATTGCCTAATTCTCACTATACTGTCAGATTTCATAATGATTATTGCCTAATTTTGACTTTAGAATCACTGTACATCACTATTATTACGTAAGTTTGACTATAAAGTCACTGTAACTGACTAGTATTGCCTAATTATGATTTTACTGTCAGATTTCATAATGATTATTGCCTAATTTTGACTTTAGAATTACTGTATATCACTATTATTACGTAATTTTGACTATAAAGTCACTGTAACTGACTAGTATTGCCTAATTCTGACTTTACTGTCAGACTTCATAATGATTATTGCATGATTTTGACTTTAGAATCACTGTACATCACTATTATTAGGTAATTTTGACTATAAAGTCACTGTAACTGACTAGTATTGCCTAATTCTGACTTTACTGTCACATTTCATAATTATTATTACCCAATTTTGGCTTTACAATCACTGTACGTCACTATTATTACATAATTTTGACTATAAAGCCACTCTAACTGACTAGTATTGCCTAATTCTGACTTTACTGTCAGATTTCATAATGATTATTGAATGATTTTGACTTTAGAATTACTGTACGACAATATTATTGCCTAATTTTGACTATAAATCACTGTAACTGACTAGTATTGCCTAATTCTGACTATACTGTCACATTTCATAATTATTATTACCCAATTTTGGCTTTACAATCACTGTACGTCACTATTATTACATAATTTTGACTACAATGTCACTGTAACTGACTAGTATTGCCTAATTCTCACTATAAAGTCATTTTATATCCCGTGTGTTGCCTAATTTTGACTATACATTCACTGTAACTGACTAGTATTGCCTAATTCTCACTATAAAGTTATTTTATATCCCGCGTGTTGCCTAATTTTGACTATAAAGTCACTTTAACTGACTAGTATTGTCTAGTTATCACTATAAAGTCATTTTATACGATTTGTGTTTCCTAATTCTGACTTTACTGTCAGATTTCATAATGATTATTGCCTAATTTTGACTTTAGAATCACTGTGCGTCACTATTATTAGGTAATTTTGACTATAAAGTCACTGTAAATGACTAGTATCGCCTAATTCTCACTAGAAAATCATGTTATTTAATTTTTGTTGCCTAATTCTGACTTTACTGTCATTATTTCATAATGATTATTGTCTAATTTTGACATTAATGTCACTAACTTACTAAAAAGTCATTATTCATAACAATTATTCCTTAATGTTGACATCATCACTATAAAGTGATATTTCCTAGCAAGCATTGTTTAATTCTTACTTTAAAAAATCTCTTATCATAATAATAATTGCTAAATTTGATATTAAAGTCACATTTTCTAAGAATAAATGCATAATTTTTGAGAGCAATGAATGTGACCTTGATTAGAGTCACGGTCAGGGGAAGTTCTAGAATAGGTTGCCTACCTCTACTGATGTTTCACTATGAATGCAGGCTAATAAAAGGTAAACTTAATAGTATATGAATTCGTTTTTTTTTTTTCTTCTTAAATTAAATATGAAGAAATTTGAAAACAATTAATTTACTCATTTGAATAATTAATTACATTTAGCTACTGCAACGTTTTGACATCTCACTATGAATGGAGCCTTATAAAAGCTTATTTATTAGTGGATGAATTAGTCTGTTTTCTTTCTTAAATTAAATACAAAGAAATTTGAAAGCAATTAATTTAGATAATTGAATAATTAGCTACTGTAACTTTATGACTAACATAATGTACGTACTTAGATTTTTTTTATGAAAATGGATTTTAATCAGAAAGCTCATTAAGTAAATAAAAGAAGCATTCAAGTAATTACAATAATATAAAAGATGGGGATTTAATATCCTTAAAAGTTTTCGATGCATTAATCGCCCTCATGAACTGCGGGCTTAATTAAACAAAGGTCTGCGGGAACGTGAAGTCAATTAGCGCCATGCCGTGCAAACAATACGACCTGACGTTCATCCGGCCCGTTATCAACTTCTCGACGCTCCTATCAATCACGCCGAAATGCGATTTCGCCAACAGCACGATCAAACATCTGAAAATCAGCAAGTTAATAGCGGCGATTTTTTCCGTGATAACAACCTTCTGCTCGTTCTACTTCGCCTATCAACGCTTGAAGAACATCCACTTATACAAATCGAAACCGATCGCTTACATAACAGAATTCCGCACCGTGTTGATCACCATGTCCAACGTGAACGCCATGATGGCGATTCCTTTCCGAAACGCTGGCAGATTCAAGCAACTGATCGCCCTCACTTCCGAATTCGCAAACATGCCCAAATGCACGCAACCGAAATCTTATAAGAAAATCTACTTCCTCATCACGGTTTACAACATCTATATTCTCACTTATACAATCTGCGATTTGATTCACAGTTTAGAAAAAAGCACATTTCAGGACGTGCAGAACTACATCTATAAGCATGTGCAGTTCTACTACTTCTACATGTCCTCGCTGCTGCTCTTCACTTTTTTGTTCCTTATTTTTAGAAGCTTGAAGGCTTTTAATGCGATCTTAAAAGACAGTATTGAGAACGCGTACAAAATCGACGGGAGCGTTTTCGATTCACTTTACGAGCTGACCAACAACAGGGCGCGGCCTCAGGTTAAGGATTTTTATATGAGGGAGCTGAGGGAGGTTTGCAAGTACTTCAGGGTTTGGTGTGACGTTATCAAGTTGTTTAATAAGATTTTCGGCTGGCAGATTTTTATCACGATGATGGTGATTATTTTCGATTTGTTGCTCACGCTGAACATGCTGATCGAAACTACCGGGCCTCATTTGGTGCTCCTTCTTGTTTGGACGATTACTTTAATAGTAAGATTTTTTATATTTAGTTGACGAATAATTGAAAAAAAAAAAGATTGTATTGTTGTGAAAACATTGCAAGCTTTTTAAAATATGCTTCAAATGAGCTTTAGAATGAAGCAAATTTTTAGCTGCTTTAAATCAATTTTGAATCAATGAAAAATAAAACCAATTTGGAAATTAAAGAAATTTTCTTATTAGGAGAATTTGGAATGAAGCAAATTTTAATTCAAACGTTTTTTCGCCAAAATAATTTCGTTTTTAAAAAGAAATTATTTAGTACAGTTTTAAAAACGAAAATTATTTTGGCAAAAAAACCTTTGAATTAAAATTTGCTTCATTCCAAATTCTCCTAATAAGAAAATTTCCCTTTCCATTAAAATTTGCTTCATTCTAAATTCTCCAGATAAGATTTAGGTTGAGATGAGTTTTAATCATCTTGAAGCTTTGTGGAGGCTGTAATCTATAATTTCAAAACTGATTTAAAATAATTAGCGCTCCAGATGAGTTATAATCATCTGGAGCACTGAATTCAATGAAGAATTTAGATGAGTTTTAATCATCTGGAGCACTATGTGTTTCAACCTAAATATTATCTGGAGCTTCGAACTGAAGAAAGTTTGATGCTATTGAATTATTTTAAATCAATTTTGAAATTATAGATTACAGCCTCTACAAAGCTTCAAGATGATTAAAACTCATCTGGAGCGCTATGCGTTTCAACCTAAATATTATCTGGAGCTTTGTACTGAAGAAAGTTTGATGCTTTTGAATTATTTTAAATCAATTTTGAAATTATAGATTACAGCCTCTACGAAGCTTCAAGATGATTAAAACTCGTCTGGAGCGCTATGCGTTTCAACCTAAGTCTTATCTGGAGAATTTAGAATGAAGCAAAGCTTATGAAATCACTAAAATTTGATTCATTCTAAAGTTTTGAGCTTCAGTAAATTTTACTTCTTGTTGTTGTACATTTCCTTAATCACACATTATTTCTTGTCGTTTAGGTTTTGGGCATGAACCTGGCCCACTGTTGCGAGAAAGTCAAGGAGGAACTCCAAACGGCGTTCTCGGTTTGCTATGCGGGGATTTACGGCGGCGAGGGCGACGTCCAGGAGAGCGTCCGCAAGGAGCTGATCCTGCTGGCCACGCAGATGGCGCACCGAGCGCCCAGGATATCCGCAGCCGGTTTCCTGCTCGTCGATCACAACATGCTCTTCACGCTGATGAACATGCTCATTTCGTACATAATCGTCTTGCAGCAGATCGAAAGGAACAGCATATCTGGCTGATGATTAGATAGCTTTGGAGAAACCGAAGCTAACTATTTCGGGGAAATAAGCAATTAATTTTTTATAAACTGAAGTTTACAATCACAGGAATAACCATATTTGATCGCCTCTTCTATTTATACAAGATGTACAGAAAATGAGTTAAAAGCTTTGGGTAGCGTGACTCTTTGACTAAGTTTTAGAAAAAAATATTAACGAAAATAAGTCCTTACTTGGCGAATCAGTATGGTCCATAGCGTTAAAGGCACGGGAAAAATCAATATCCAACTGACCACGCTTTTATAAAATCAGTTACAAAAATATTGTATTTACTTACCTAATAAAAATCATAATAATTGGAAAGATAACGCAAGCGCCATCTATTGCCTAATTTCAATTAAAAAGTTAATAAACATCCTTAATAGCGAATTCTAAATAAAAATAGAGGGTGGAAATGAAAAATCAGTGAATTTTATAAACCAAAACAAAATTGTAATTAAAAAAAAAACAACGATAATAAAAAACGCAACCAATAAATTGATGCTTGCTCTTTTTCGTTTTCGTCTTTTTTTATAAAACAAAACTGATTTTCATTGGGAAGTTTTGAAACATACAATTTATTTATTTATATAATAAATTACGAAATAATAACAACAACAGAGAAAACAGGCCTGTCACGCATAAACACAGTAAATCCTATAGGCGTGCAACGAACGATGATTTTTCGGTCCGGGGGAGGATGGTAATACACAAATGATGATGATGGGAAATGGATGGGGGTGCATTTTTTCTCCCCCCCTCTCTTTCTTTCTCTTTATTAATTTTTGATTTTATTTTTTTTTTGTGGTGAGATAAAATTATGTAAATTAAAAACAAAGAAGTTAGGTTTTCGGAGTTCTGCGTCCTCGTTTAGGCCCATGTACAAAAATTAAATGGTGTTTTCGTAGTAAACACGTACAACACAACGCAGTGGCGTGCGTGCGCGTATATCACAGAGGATGCGGGGGGGTGCGGTCGAGTGTGTAGCGATGGCGGATGTGTGGGAAGGACATGGAGACTCGACCGCCGTTTTGAGGTCACCTCGCCGTCGCGAATTCATCTTGTATGTGAATCTGGAAATTACACAAAAATAAAATCAATTAAAAAAAATATATCCAATAAAAATTAACATTCATTTAATACACTTATAAATAAAATTAAAAAAAAAAACGCGTACAGTCATTTTAACTACAGTAAATCATAATAAATGGGTGACGACGCAAGCGCCATCTTTTGCCTAAAGTAAAACAGTTTATCATAAATTAATGAAATGACTGCATTTTAACTACAATACGCCTGATCTGCCATCTGTATTTTATTCAAATCCAAATTATCATATCTGTATTGAAAATTCATAAATAAACATATACATGTTTATTTATATACAACAGGTCATATAACAATTTGGATTTAAATAAAATACAGATGACAGAAAGACGCTCGCTTTAATAAGATAGATCAATTAAATAAAAATTATTTGAAAATAATTAATAAATTATTTCCACATTTAGCTCTGTCACTTTTAACTTACGTTAATGTATTCTATCCTATTTATAAAATAAATCGGTTAAATGATTCATCTATTGAACGAAAAGTACGGTAATAGTGTAATCTGCTGTACGCTATGGTACTATCTTGTTAAAACCACATATCCCTCATAGAAAATAATTTATTTTTATTTAAAAACAGTCTTAAAACATGACATGATTGCCGAGTTTTCCCTTCAACAGATCAATCGGTTAAAAGTTTCATCCATTGAAGTGGAAAATCGGCAATACTGCAATCTGCTCCGTGATATGTGGCACCATCTTGTTAACACCACACATTTTGACAGAAAGACAATTAATTTCTGTACAAAAATAATCTTAAAATATGACACGAATTCTCCCTTCAATAAATCAATCATTTGGACGGGTGATCTATTGAAGGGAACGGGTTGATGGCTGTTTTTATCATAAACTAATGATTGAAAGAATAAATGAATTCGACCCAAACATTTCATGAGATTACACAATTGTCGATGTTTCCATTAAATGGATCAATCCGTCAAAATGATTGATCCATCGGCAATAGTGTAATCTGCTGTACTCTGCGTGACACCATCTTGTTGGAACCAAAATAAATAATTTTAAAACATGACGCGTGTGCTGAACTCTCCCTTCAGTAGATCAATCGGTTAAACATTTCATCTGTTCAAGTGAAAGTTTGGCAACCGTGCAATAAGTTTTGCACTGTATGACAAGTGGCACTATCTTGTTGGAACCACATATCTCTGATAGAAAGACAATTTATTTTTGTCTTAAAACATGACGCGATTGTTGAACTCTCCCTTCAGTAGATCAATCGGTTAAATATTTGATCTGTCCAAGTGAAAGTTTGGCAACCGTGCAATACGTTGTACGCTGTACGACAAGTGGCACCATCTTGTTGGTGCCAGATGGACAAATTATTTAATTGTATCTAAAAGCAGTCTTAAAACATGAAACGACGAAAAATCTGTACATAAAATTAAATCAAGACAGTCACAAATGCGCTTCCAAACTGAATTCAGAAATTCAGGCTTTTCTTCAAGCAATCAAAGAATCATCAAGAAGTTTCAGTTCTTGATTTAATTTTATATTGTGAGGGTACACATTTTTATGCAACCATGAACGATCAAACATGGGTTTCTTAAAAAATACCACGAGAAACGCGGAGTAATGTGTTCAGATTAAATAAATCGGGATGTCATAAAATAAAGCAATTAAAGAAAATTCACATCATCAAAGGTTAGTATATTTAATACTTTACTTATTGGGCTTATTTTAACAAAGTTTATTTTTTTTTTCAGGAAAGAAGAAAGAAATATTGATTTTTACTACACACTTTGGAATTTTGTTTTTACGTATAAATCTGTATAAGGTTTGCTTTTAATAATTTTTCTTTAATAAAATATTATTATTCTTCAATAATTTTAACCCCTACACCACCATTATGGTAGATGGGAATTTTAGATTATATATATATATATATATATATATATATATATATATTCTTCAATTTTAATAAATGAAACACTTTTTTACTTTGTTTGTATAACTCGGATTGTTTTATTGTTGACTATAGTTTCGACAACCTTAACGTGTCATTATCAAAACAAAAATATTTTAAAAATTACAAGTAAAGGTATTTAAATATATTACATAATTATTTTAAAATTATACAAACAAAATAAAAAAAGTGTTTCATTTATTACAATTGAATTACAATGTATAACAAAGTAGAAGCCTCAACAATTAACAAGTATTATTATTCTTCATTACTTTTCTTACTCTCTTTTAATTATTATTTTATTATTATTATTTCATTATTTTTCTTACTCTCCTTTAATTAATCCTTTCGTTTTATATTTCCTTTATTTTTTTTATAGTCCGTCGATTAATTTTTGTTAATTATCGCAAACGCTCATTATTTTAAACATTACCTATGAAATTGATTCATTTTCGAAAGGATGGTTCAGAATTGTATGCTCCTTGCCAAATTTTGTTACAGTATTTATTATTATTTATTTATTTATTTTTATTTAAATAATCGTTCATCCTTTTATCGTTTAAGGTGTCGGACTTATATCTGCAATTTAGTACAATTAGAGGAAAATAAATAATAATAATGACATAAAAATCCTGGCCCAGGACAGAAATAAATGGAAAAGTATACTAGAAAATAAATTATTTGATTTATTTTAGCGTGCTTTTACATTTCTTTCCAGGATTTTAATATCATTATTATTATTTAATTTCCTCTAAATTATTATTCAAACACTTTTTATTTTGTTTCAAATTATACAAATAAAGTAAATAAAGTGTTTGACTTTCTATTTCTTTTGTGAACATTTTAATAAACGAAATAAACGCTTTTTACTTTTTAGGCAATTATAATGACCTCAAGGGACTTCAAAGTTAAAATTAGGCAATAAGAGTGGTCTACAATGACTATACTGTCAAAAATAGGCAATAATAATATACTCAAGTGATTTTAAAGTCAAAATTAGGCAATAAGAGTGGTCTACAATGACTATACTGTCAAAATTAGGCAATAATAATGACTTCAAGAGATTTCAAAGTCAAATTTAGGCAATAAGAGTGACCTAGAATGACTATACTGTCAAAAATAGGCAATAATAATATCCTCTAGTGATTTTAAAGTCAAAATTAGGCAATAAGAGTGGTCTACAATGACTATACTGTCAAAATTAGGCAATAATAATGACTTCAAGAGATTTCAAAGTCAAATTTAGGCAATAAGAGTGACCTAGAATGACTATACTGTCAAAAATAGGCAATAATAATATACTCAAGTGATTTTAAAGTCAAAATTAGGCAATAAGAGTGGTCTATAATGATTATACTGTCAAACATAGGCAATTATAATATACTCAAATGACTTTGAAGTCAAAATTAGACAACAAGAGCGGCCTAGAATGACTATTTTGTCAAAATTAGGCAATAATAATATACAATGACTATACTGTCAAAAATAGGCAATAATAATATCCTCTAGTGATTTTAAAGTCAAAATTGGGCAATAAAAGTGACCTAGAATGACTATACTGTCAAAAATAGGCAATAATAATATCCTCAAGTGATTTTAAAGTCAAAATTAGGCAATAAGAGTGGTCTATAATGATTATACTGTCAAAAATAGGCAATTATGATATACTCAAATGACTTTGAAGTCAAAATTAGACAACAAGAGTGGCCTAGAATGACTATATTGTCAAAATTAGGCAATAATAATATACTCAAGTGATTTTAAAGTCAAAATTAGGCAATAAGAGTGGTCTACAATGACTATACTGTCAAAATTAGGCAATGATAATGACCTCAAGAGACTTCAAAGTCAAAATTAGGCAATAAAAGTGACCTAGAATGACTATACTGTCAAAATTAGGCAATAATACTGACCTGAAGATACTTCAAAGTCAAATTTAGGCAATAAGAGTGACCTAGAATGACTATACTGTCAAAAATAGGCAATATTAATATACTAAAGTGATTTTAAAGTCAAATTTAGGCAATAAGAGTGACCTAGAATGACTATACTGTCAAAATTAGGCAATAATAATGACCTCAAGAGACTTCAAAGTCAAAATTAGGCAATAAAAGTGACCTACAATGACTATACTGTCAAAATTAGGCAATAATAATGACCTCAAGAGACTTCAAAGCCAAATTTAGGCAATACGAGTGACCTAGAATGACTATATTGTCAAAAATAGGCAATAATAATATCCTCTAGTGATTTTAAAGTCAAAATTGGGCAATAAAAGTGACCTAGAATGACTATACTGTCAAAATTAGGCAATTATAATGACCTCAAGACTCTTCAAAGTCAAAATTAGGCAATAAAAGTGACCTAGAATGACTATACTGTCAAAAATAGGCAATAATAATATCCTCAAGTGATTTTAAAGTCAATATTAGACAACAAGAGTGGCCTAGAATGACTATACTGTCAAAATTAGGCAATAATAATGACCTCAAGGGTGGCCTAAAATAGCTATATTATTATATAAATTTTATATAAACAAAGTAAAGGGTGCTTTTATTTTCTTTGTGATAATTTTAGTAAATAAAACACTTTTTTTACCTTGTTCGTTTAACAATACTAATAATATTATATATACAAACATCTTTATTGAGATAATATGATAACAAAATTTTATTATAACAATATGTACAATTGTGTTAGTAGTCTGTCATGGGCCATCGACCATAGGTCTTTCTGTCCTGTATGATTTTATGGTGATATGAAAATTAAAACTATGCTAACTAACTGAACTGTCATGTATGCATGAGTTAATGAATTCGTGGATAGTGACCTAATAATATTATTACTAGTAATAACGTTAAATACTATACCTCGCTAAGAATAGCCCAATTGTCGCTTTCGCTGTGGACGTTCAGACGCAGGGCGGACACTTTCCCGATGTTCTCGTCCGGATTTCCCGTCGCTATCCCGACGTTATCAAATTTCCCTGCGCAAAAAAACACATTTGAAAAAAAAAAAACAGACACAATCCCATATCTTATCATTAATCCAACTCCCACGGCCGAATCCAATTCACCGCCACCCCCCAGACGGTCCAACTGCTCTAATATTAAAATTAAACCCGAAACTGAAAAGTTGACAGCGCATAAACATAATTACGCCCGTTTAATTAACTGTCCCGCTGAAAAGGGGGCGCGCTCCCCAGGGGCGGGATTTAATAACGCCACTCCGAATATTGCGAATATTGTTATCTGTTAACGCGGACGGACCCTCCGGTTCTCCTCGCCGGAGAGCGTTGCGTGTTCGCGGCGAATTGAATTTTGTTATGGATTACCGGGGGTGGCGTAATTTATTTAATTCAATCGCAAAAGGTGGATGCTGATTTTCGCGTCTACTTTCTGCGATTGGATTCAATAATTTGATTGCTGGATATCCAATAAAAATCACACGGTTATTTCTTTAAAATTAACGAATAAAACACTGATAATATTTTTTCTTAAAGTGCGAAGAAAGGTTATTAGTGTTTCATTCATCAATTTAATTTCATCTTCACGTAACTCTCAATCAATCTATTTCTTTAAAATTATTTGATGTTTATATTAAATTTCTAATAATTTTATAAAAAAAATCAATGATGATTAAAAAAATATTAATATTGACGTATAAATTGCAATTTATGCTCTAATATCAACGTCAACGTCAATATTAATATTTTTTAATCATCATTGATTTTTTTTATAAAATTATTAGAAATTTATGCTCTAAAGTTAGACTTAATATCTAATATAACATTATTAGAAGAAAATAATATTGATGTAAAAATGGTGAAAGCGCCGGGCAATCGCTGGAATTATTGCCTGCTATACAAGCATCCGTAAAACCTGTTATAAATTGCAATGTTTCTTTAATTTTCACTCGAAAGTCACTCCTAATGTCCAATTCAATAACATAACATTCTTAGAAAAAATAATATTTACTTAAAATTTAATAAAACACTTTAAACTTTGTTTGTATAACCCTAAATTTATTTGTTTGTATAACCCTAAATTTAGGGTTATACAAACAAAGTTTAAAGTGTTTTATTAAATTGATAAACAATGTACAACAAAGTTGAAGCCTCAGTTATTAATAATTTACTTAAAAGTCGATATAAGTCGCAATTTTTACCTAATTTTCAATCTAAAATTACTTAACATAATTAGAAAAATTAATATTGACGTAAAAATCGGTATAAGTTGCAGCTTTTACCTAAGTTTCATTCTAAATTTACTCTGAATATCTAATTCAATTATATAAACATTATTAGAAAAAATAATATTGATGTAAAAGTTGATGTAAAAATGGTGGAAGCGCCGGGAAACCACTGCTAAACACGCATACGTAAAAGTCGACATAAGTTGCAATGTTTACGTAAATTTTAGTTTTATATTAAAATTATAACAATTTTATATAATAATGAAACATTATTAAAAAATATTAATATTAAAGTCTAAGTTGCATTTTTTACTGTAAAGTTATTTTTAATATTTAAATCAATGATTTAACATTACTAGAAAAAACAATATTGATGTAAAAGGTGACGTAAAATTGGTGGAAGCGCCGGGAATTATTGCCTGCTAAAACGCGTAAGTACCCCTACACCACCATTATGGTAGATGGGGATTTTAGATTATATATATATATATATATATATAAAACTCATAAGTAAAAGTTGCAATGTTTACCTAATTTTCACTCCAAAATTACTCTTAGTGGCTAATTCGATACCATAAAATTCTTAGAAAAAATAATGTTGACTAAAAAGTCGCATTTTTTTACCCAATTTTCAATCTAAAATTATTTTTAAATGTGTAACATTATTAAAAAAATAATAATATCGACGTAGAAAGTCGGAATAAGTTGCAATTTTTATTAGAAAAAATAATATTGTTGCAAAAAAATGGTGGAAGCGCCGGGCCATCGCAGGAATTATTGCCCGCTACACACGCATACGCAAAAGTCGTCATAAGTTGCAATGTCCACCCAATATTTACTCTAAAGTTATATCAATTGCCCGGCGCATTCACCAAAAATTATATGATTTTTCTAATCTATAATTCGATATTCGATATCGATCTATAATCCATTGTCGTTAGAAATTCAGCATTGCTTTATTAATAAAACTTGCTTGACTACTGAAGACGCATTATATGAAATTATTTTCATATATACAGGGTGGATCCGTTTTCACGGAATTGATATCAACTTTTGTTTCGCTTTTTTTTTAAGCGAAACACCCTATATATTATATTTTTATTCGATTCATCTTTAAATTGTTACAGGAATATAACAAAGTCAGCAGTTTTGACTAGCTGTCCTTGCAGAAAAAAAATAGTTTCTATTTTTTGTTTTTTTTTGTGATTGAGAAATTAAACTTTGAATGCGTACTAGATAACCACCATTTTGGTGAAAGCGCCGGGTAATTAAAATAACTTTAGAATGAAAATTAGGATGGCTTACGTAACGGCAGGTAAAAAATACAGCGATAACCCGGCGCTTCCACCATTTTTATTAACAACTATAGTAATAAAATAGTTACATATTTATATATTATCGAAAACCCTTGTACCCTTACGGGTGTTGGGCAATAAAATAGATGCATTTCTAAATATTTATATCACTGAATATATTAACATCACCGGGATTTAAATAATTCGCCGGAAAGATCGCGAAACCGCACTACAATTTATACAGGAACAATCCGGCGCATTCACCAAAAGTGATGTGATTTTTTTCTATCTTTCTTAATCTTATCCTCTTTTACCCGTATTGGATGTCGATGTGATTTTTTCTAATAATTTTATATTTATTTATTTAAGGCTCAATTAAATAAATAGAATAAATGCATATTTATTTATATTTAGTGATATAAATATTTAGAAATAGATTTATTTTATTTATATATTTGAGCCTAAATATTTATATCACTAAATATAAATAAATATGCATTTATTTTATTTATATAATTCAGCCTTTAATAAATAAATATAATATTATTAGAAAAAAATCACATCAACACCCAATACGGGTAAAAGAGGATAAGATTAAGAAAGATAGAAAAAATCACATCATTTTTGGTGAATGCGCCGGGTATTAAATGATATAAATAATTAAAAATGCATTTATTATATTTATATTCAATGATATAAATATTTAGAAACGCATTTATTTTATTTATATAATTGTGTCTTAAAAATATAAATATGAAATTATTAGAAAAAAATCACTTTTGGTGAATGCGCCGGGTTGTTCCTGTATAAATTACCGTGCGGTTTCGCGAACTATCCGGCGAATTATTTAAATCATCCCGGCGATGTAAATAACGGGATTGCGTGCATACTCACCCCCCGGACAACAAAACTTGCACCCCCTTCGGAATCTTCTCGCCCCATAGCGGCGAAACCGGCCCGTACTCTCTTTTCCAATTATATAAATAAAATAAATTCATTTATAAATATTTATATTCAATGATATAAATATTTAGAAACGCATTTATTTTATTTATACAAATATTTATATTCAATGATATAAATAATTAGAAATGCATTGTGTGTCTTAAAAAAATAAATAAATATAAAATTAAAAAAAATTAAATCACTTTTGGTGAACGCGCCGGGCTGTTTCTGTATAAATTACCGTGCGGTTTCGCGAACTATCCGGCGAATTATTTAAATCATCCCTGCGATGTTAATAACGGGATTTCGTGCACCCTCGCTGCCCGGACAACAAAAATTGCACCCCCTTCGAGAATCCGCTCGCCCTGTAGCGGCGAAACCGTAGCCGAGCCCGCACACTCTTTTCCAATTATATAAATAAAATAAATGCATTTATAAATATTTATATTCAATGATATAAATAATTAGAAATGCATTTATAAATATTTATATTCAATGATATACATATTTAGAAACGCATTGTGTGTCTTAAAAAAATAAATAAATATAAAATTAAAAAATTAAATTACTTTTGGTGGATGCGCCGGGCTGTTTCTGTATAAATTACCGTGCGGTTTCGCGAACTATCCGGCGAATTATTTAAATCATCCCGGCGATGTTAATAACGGGATTACGTGCACCCTCGCCCCGGGACAACAAAACTTGCATCCCCTTCGAGAATCCGCTCGCCCCGTAGCGGCGAAACCGGAGCCGAGCGCGCACTCTGTCTTCCAACTCACCTACAACGATATACCCGTCCGACGTTAAATTCATCGAATTTATAAACTGATTCGTCTCCGCAGGTAAAATCTCTATGGTCGTGTTGTAAAATTTGTCGGAGGGATGCTCGGCGTTTCCGCTCCGGAAGAAAAACCTAGAAATGAATACACATTTAAAAAAATTGACGCAATTTTAATTAGGTAATTATAAAATCAATTAAACAATATAATTAATTGTTTTAATATTTAGACATTGGTAGTTCATATTGTATGAAATAAATAAGTTTATAACTTCACATAACTCACCAGTGATATATTAATACAGTGGAAATTATGCATCGGATTAAATAAGTATATAAAAAAAAAAATAAGAAAATAGGACAGAAATACTTATGGTCGATAGCCAATTATAAATTGATTAATTTTTGTGTTATATACATAACTAATGTTTGTTACGTTATTGTAAACTTAATTATTAGTATTTTATTTAGTCATAAATCACATCCATCAAAGTACTGAGTGTTATATAACATCGTTATATGTTCCTCTCTACTTTTTAGAGTGTGGTGTAATTATTAGTTTTGAAATTTCAATTGCAAAACAAATAATAGTTTTACAATTGAAATTTTTTAATGGTTATTTTGCTAAAGTAGTTTATTAAAAATTTTAAAGAAATGGTATTTTTTTTACAATTATATTGAAATGTACTATGATTTGATAGTATTTTTACAAATGAATTGAAGGCTTCTATTAGTAAAGATTGTTATAACTCAAAACTCGAAAGGGTATAAGGGTTATATTATAATATATATATATATATATATATATATATATATATATATACAGAGAGGTTTTTGTCTCAGTATACATTAGGGAAGTGTATACTTGCAAAAAACGCGATGAAACGCATTGAACCGATTAATGTGTGTATGCTTAGTTGATTATTTGGCATATGTGTATTCAATTGCGTGTTATAGGCAACTAAACACACATACATTAATGCGTTTGATTTGCGTATTTTGCAGGTATACATGGTGGAAATGTATACTGATAAAAAAAGCTCTCTGTATATATTAAATCTTATATATATATATACAAGGTGAACAGAAAATGAGTGAAAACCTTCAGGTAACTCAATTCATTAATTAATTCTTACTAGAAAATCCAAATAAAAAAATGTTGTATGGTTCTTCATTGAGGCTCACGAGGTCTTCGGAATTTTAAATATGTGACTATAAATTAGTATTGTTTTTTAAATATTTTGTAAAAAATCAATAGCATTAACAATCAATTAGACACGTGTATAATTCCATTGATGTAAATGATTAATAAATCGGATATTTTTACAATTTTATAACTTCATCAGAAGCATTCTTTTAATGAAAATAGATCTGGCAACGACGCACGCTCGTTTGTAAAAGAAAAGGTGTATGCAACACCTCCAGCGGATGATGTAGCAGTTATAAACAGGATAAATGCACACTTGTCTGATCCAGCGTTGCCAAATGTATAGTTCTTTTAAGTGGCCCGTGAGGCTTAAGGAAGGACCGTGTGACTTATTTTCGTTAATATTTTTATCTAAAAATTAGTCAAAGAGTCACCCTACCTAAAGCTTTTCACTCATTTTCTGTACACCTTGTATATATAAGATTTAAATTACCTCTTCACGTATGTGGGAGATTTAAATTTGAATACGAGCTGATCCCCTGGCTGGGGCAGCAGCCCCCAGAAGAAGGTCTCGCCCATGTACGCCCGCTGGAGGCTGTACTGCTTGTAGCACTTGATCCCCGAGATCACCTCCGCCTCGGGGTTGGTGTGCGGGAAGAAGAGGGCCACCTTTCCGAACTGCTTGTCCTGCGGAAATAAAAAAAATCGAGGGTAAGGTTAATTTAAGTGGAAAGGGATGTTCGGCATCCGCGTCTGGGATTTATTCATTTCTTTTCGTGTGTGCGTTTCCGCTTTCGTCTCACGGACGTCGGTAATGCTGGTTATTTTCGGGAGCGGAATGGAAACGTCCGGGAGGGTAATTAATTTCGGGGGCGTCTTTCTCTGCGTTTAGCCGGGCATTCAATTTCTTTTTCTTTTTCAGTGTCTTCCACAAAAAAAAAATCCGGAAGTGTGTGCAATTATTTTTTAACATAATTTACGGAATAATAAAAGGACCCTCATTAATGATGTACTAAATATCCTCTGCCTCAAACAAAACCCTAATATCCCTCCTAAATTCCACTACCCCAAAACACTATTCATCAATTCATCTTTCATCAACGACTAACCGACATACAAAACATTTGATAAGGGCTACCGGCTGAAACAGGTATATATATATTTTTTAAAGATATTTTAAAGTGAATAACCCTAAACCCATATGGGTAGAAAGGATCATTAAATATACAGGGTGTTTCAAATTCTAGCCTCACCATGGGGATCTCGCTGAAAAAATAGAGGATTTTAATCTGATAAAAAACCAATATGGCATCCATAAGAAAGTTGATGAAGGTCCAGAAGAGACGAAAAATGCTATTAGTAAAATTAGTAAGCCATCGATTACATCATAAAAAAAGTGCTATAAGAATGTCTTCATTGTATTGAAATATTGCTTCAAATAACGAAGATATAAATAAAAAAAGAAAATCGCATTTTTCAGTTGTTTTTTTTTTTTTTTCATTTTTCTTGAAAACAAAGAAACTTAGCCCAGTTTTCTCAACGGGATATTAATCAGCATGAAATTCTGCAAAAGTGCCGAATTTAAACGTACCCTCTATCTTTTATGATAAGCGAGATCCCCATGGTGAGACTCGAATTTGAAACACCCTGTATATATATATATATATATATATATATATATTTATATTTATATACAGAGAGCTTTTTTTATCAGTATACATTTCCCCTATGTATACCTGCAAAATATGCGAGTCAAACGTATTAATGTATGTGTGTTTAGTTGCTTATAACACTCTACTGAACACACATATGCCAAATAATCAACAAAACATACACACATTAATCGATTTAATGCAATTGACTCGCGTTTTTTGCAGGTATACATAGGGAAATGTATACTGATATAAAAACCTCTCTGCTGCTGTAAATAGAAGATTCACATTTATTGTGTTTACTTCTTCTTTTCGAATCCTTATATCCTTCTAGGTGTCGTATGAAATTATTGTGTTTACTTAAATGCTTTAATTAACCCTTTCTTTTTTTAAATATATATATATATATATATATATATATATTAAAGTGAATAACTTAAAAAAATAGATTAATATCTGTACACATATAAAAAAAAATATAAATGTCTAAAATAATTAATATTTATTTCCTTTCCAATATTTATGAAAGGCATAAACTTTTGTCCCCTACACCACCATTATGGTAGATGGGGATTTTAGATTATATATATATTAACTTTGGTTATAATTACGTTTTAATGAATTACACAAAAAAATTATTCCACACGTTTTGTTAACGTTCCGCGAAGAAGCCACAATTAATGCAGGACGTGTGGCTTCTATTATGTATTTAATTAAAACCGAATGTTTAATTCATGGGCAATAATTAGCGCACTCTGCTGAAAACCAGAGGAAGCATTACACAACTAATTAAATGTGAAAACTTTTTAATTGCAACCTCAAACGCCGCCGCTGCAAATAAAATTATTATCAAAAAAAAATAATAATTTAATGAATCCATCAAATGCCGCTCGAAAGTCGTGTGTTTAATCAAATTGAAATTCAATTCAATTCAATTGATTTCTTTTTATGTAAGCTACATATAAAATATTCAATTTTACAGAAAAAAAATATACAATTTTATACAAAAAAATATACAATTTTATACAAAAAATATACAATTTTATACAAAAAATATACAATTTTATACAAAAAAATATACAATTTTGTACAAAAAATATACAATTTTATACAAAATATATATATAATTTTATACAAAAAAATATACAATTTTATACAAAAAATATACAATTTTATACAAAAAATATATATAATTTTATACAAAAAAAATATACAATTTTATACAAAAAAAATATACAATTTTATACAAAAAAATATACAATTTTATACAAAAAAAATATACAATTTTATACAAAAAAATATACAATTTTATACAAAAAAAATATACAATTTTATACAAAAAAAAAAAAATAATTTAAAACCTAATATAATTTATTGTATATGCTGGTGAGATATTTATACAAAAAATAATATAATTACAATAGAAAAAGGATTTTTTTTACCTTTTCACAGTTATTTAATAATAATTAATTATCAATCATTATCTCTTTTGCTACCGTGTCTTTTGTTATGTAATTATTATGACAAATGTACATTAAAACAACTACGTTTTCGGCCATAATCCTCCGGACATTGGATTCAAACCTCAACTATTCTAAATCTTCTTAATTTTAATAAACAATTTAATTTCTGCTATTATCTATCTCTCTCTCTCTCTCTCTCTCTATATATATATATATATATATATATATATATGTATAAATATTGTTATTCAGACAATTACATACATATTGGGCGATTTTTTGTTATGTTTCATAATTTAATTCATATTTTATTTTAAAAAAATATATGTATATATATATATAATCTAAAATCCCCATCTACTATAATGGTGGTGTAGGGGTGAAAAAAATATATGTATTTAAGTTAATATTATTTGTATTAAATAAAAATGATTTGAAAATAATTAATAAATTATTTCCACATTTAGCTCTGTGGTATTTTGACTTACGTTACGTAAGTACGTTAAACAAATGCAAATTAAAACAACTACTTCCCGGGCAAATACCAACGCCGGACATTTAATTACATAATGTACACCTGCGCTTGCATATCAATAAAATATTGCATCATGCAACAAATTTTTGTTTTGATCCGAGAAAAAAATTAATGTAAAAACAACAAAAGGAACGTTACTTAATTTAAGGCCATCTGCAGGCACGTGTTTAGGGATCTATTCCTCGTCAGTACAGCTATGCTGCTGTAAGTAGAAGATTCACATTTATTGTGTTTAATTCTTCTTTTCGAAATCTTATATCCTTCTAGGTGTCGGATGAAATTATTGTGTTTACTTAAATGCTTTAATTAACCCTTTCTTTCTTTCTTTCTTTCTTTCTTTCTTTCTTTCTTTATTGTATATTTCTGAAATAAAGTGGCCATTATTAATATTAAGCATATTTTTCACTAATGTAATCAATTATAATGGAGAATTCCGTAAAATAAAGTTAAAGTTAATATAAAAAAAATCGATAAATATTCAATAAGAATATTTACAAATTTAAATTATATATATATATATATATAATCGATGTCCCCTTTTACCAATTGGTGTGGGGGTTCAAATTTAAATTGCGTATGTATATTTCGATCGGGGAGCAAATTGGCCTTCCTGAAAGGTGTGGAAAGGGCGCTGAATTCGGTCCAGGAGTTAATTCCGGGCGACTTAATTGCAGCTGTTGATCCAACTGCAAGTTTGCACTTAATTTAGCATTTCGAGACGCTCCGGGCGAAATTGCAGCAGCCGCTTAAATAAATGCAAATTACAGTGAATGAAAATTTGCGAACGAACGAACATCAAAAGGCCGAGGAATAATGGTGAATTCTCTCTTTTTTTCTCAAAAGCAAATAATTCTGCAGTAATAATGAATTGTATTCGTAGAAAATTAGGGTAATTTATACTGGGTGATGCCATTAATATCCTAAATATGTGACTAGAATTTGTTCATTTGCTCATTAAAAGAAAAATAATAATCACTCTACTGCTAGATGAAGTTATTTATAAATTTAAAATAATAAAAAAACAAATTAATTAAATATCTATATGAATAAAAAATACCACAAGCTTAGAGTAAGTGTTCGAACCTCCAAACATATTTCTACCCTTTTCCTTATATTTTGCGCTGCTCGAAAAATGTCTCTTCTTAATTGCTTAATGGCAACTAATATAATTCTTCGTAAATAGTATTTATCCTCTGGAAACAAAATGGCATTTGCTGTTCCCGGCGCATTCACCATATTTCAATACTAGGCGATTTATTTACAATAACACTTTAAATAATAATAATAATTTATTTATTTACGGAAAATTCACCATTTTACAAAAATTGTAACAATTTTTTACTATAAGTAGTAAATAGGCTATTACATATAAATAAACAATAACTATAAATACAAATTAACAAATAAATATTTTCGAAATTCAATTAAAAAATGCGATAATCCCGGCGCATTCACCATATTTTAATTAAATTTAAATTTTAATACAGGAAGAGAGAAAAGATTTATTTATAATAACACTTTATAGTTTTAAATATTTTCGAAATTCAATAAAAAAAATGCGACATTCCCGGCGCATTCACCATATTTCAATTAAATTTAAATTTTAATACAGGAAGAGACAAAAAAAAACAATCGAATTTATTTATAAAAATACTTTAGGGTTTAAATATTTTCAAAATTTAATTAACAAAAGTGTTATATTCCCGGCGCATTCATCATATTTTCATACAGGAGACAAAGAGACAGAGAGAAGAGACAAAAAACAATCGAATTTATTTATAAAAATGCGTCAAACTTTAAATATTCTCTACATTCAATCAACAAAAGTGCGTTATTCACCTTAAACTATGGTGAATAGCGCACTTTCGTTGATTGAGAGAGGGAGATAAGAAACAATTGAATTTATTGATAAAAATACTTGAAATATTCTTTAAATTCAATTTTTTAAAAAACCGCTCTTCCCGGCGCATTCACCATATATATAAGTTTAAATATTCTCTAAATTTTTGTTTTCATTACAACTGATTTGATTAAAAAATATATAAATAAAATAAATATAAAGGACTAATAAACAAATTGGGACTATTGAAAATATTTCCATTAAAATACTCCGCTGTTATTTCCATAAACTTCCGATAGCAAAACGCAGCGACTTCATAACTTTTCGTAGTTTTAATTCCGAAACGGGAATTGGATGCCTCCGACGACGAAATTGCTTATTGTAATTTATTCCGCCGTGCGGCTTTTGCATAAAGGTAGAAAGATCTGTCCTCGACAATCCTCAATTCACAATTCACGGGATGAGTTAATTATATTTCTGTATACAATAAGAGATTCTTTCAACTGAATTTAAATTGATTTCTTTGTACCACTTGAACCAGTATCCATTTTTTTTTGTTGCATGATGCAATATTTTATTGAAAAGTGAATAAACACAACGATCAGGAATCTCTTGGGATTTATTTATTGTATAAATCACAAGGGATTTCTGATCAAATTATTCATCACTAAACAATTTAATCAAATAATGTAATATTCCTAGAATAAAATTAATTTCATTGTTAAAAGAAAATAAAAATGAAAAAACCGAACGATCAGGAATCCCTTGTGATTTAATTATTGCATAAATCACAAGGGATTTCTGATCAAATTATTCGTCACTAAACAATTTAATCAAATAATGTAATATTGCTAGAATAAAATTAATTTCATTGTTAAAAGAAAATAAAAATGAATAAACACAACGAACAGGAATCCCTTGCGATTTAATTATTGCATAAATCACAAGTGATTTTTTGATCAAATTATTCATCACTAAACAATTTAATCAAATAATGTAATATTGCTAGAATAAAGTTAATTTCATTGTTAAAAGAAAATAAAAATGAATAAATACAACGATCAGGAATCCCTTGTGATTTAATTATTGCATAAATCACAAGGGATTTCTGATCAAATTATTCATCACTAAACAATTTAATCAAATAATGTAATATTGCTAGAATAAAATTAATTTCATTGTTAAAAAAAAATAAAAATGAATAAATACAACGATCAGGAATCTCTTGTGATTTAATTATTGCATAAATCACAAGGGATTTCTTGTGATTTATTTATTGCATAAATCACAAGGGATTTCTGATCAAATTGTTCGTCACTAAACAATTTAATCAAATAATGTAATATTGCTAGAATAAAATTAATTTCATTGTTAAAAAAAAATAAAAATGAATAAATACAACGATCAGGAATCTCTTGCGATTTAATTATTGCATAAATCACAAGGGATTTCTGATCAAATTATTCATCACCAAACAATTTAATCAAATAATGTAATATTGCTAGAATAAACTTAATTTCATTGTTAAAAGAAAATAAAAATGAATAAACCGAACGATCAGGAATCTCTTGTGATTTAATTATTGCTAAAAATCACAAGGGATTTCTGATCAAATTATTCATCACCAAACAATTTAATCAAATAATGTAATATTGCTAGAATAAAATTAATTTCATTGTTAAAAAAAATAAAAATGAATAAATACAACGATCAGGAATCCCTTGCGATTTAATTATTGCATAAATCACAAGAGATTTCTTGTGATTTATTTATTGCATAAATCACAAGGGATTTCTGATCAAATTATTCATCACTAAACAATTTTATCAAATAATACAATATTCCTAGAATAAAATTAATTTCATTGTTAAAAGAAAATAAAAATGAATAAACCGAACGATCAGGAATCTCTTGTGATTTAATTATTGCATAAATCACAAGGGATTTCTGATCCAATTATTCATCACTAAACAATTTAATCAAATAATGTAATATTGCTAGAATAAAATTAATTTCATTGTTAAAAGAAAATAAAAATGAATAATCCAAACGATCAGGAATCTCTTGGAATTTAATTATTGCATAAATCACAAGGGATTTCTGATGAATTATTCATTTTATTTTTTAACAATGAAATTGATTTTATTGTCAATTATTATTATCGGAATATTTTGATGAATAGTATTTTTTTTTGTCCAACAATAAAAAAAAAAACGAGTGAGTTTATAAAATATTCACGTACCTTCAATTTCTGCACTTTGCCCTTGAGGGAGGAATGCGTGCCGATGTGCTGGAACAGCGACGGCTTGTAATGTATCCACATTTTCGCTTTGTCCCGCTTATAAAAGTCCTGCGAAACAACAACGAGCAACGTATATATAAAAAAATTGGAATATTTCCACAGGCCGTTTTTCATGATGCTTTGGTGTGTCGGAAAATTAGGACGTGTAACCACGCAAAAAAAAAAAATATACAAACACGGAGGGAGAGACGGAGGGGATAATACGTTTTAATTAACTCGGTACAAACAGTGGGGAATATTAACAGAATAAATAGATGTGTATAAACACATTTATTTATTCTGTTAATTTTATTTATATTCGTTACTCACCTTATTCTTCTCCGTGTTGCAGATTTTCGTGTAAATTAAATCGTCGAGCAGCCAGTCGACTGGTTTGTCGTTGTAGAACATCTGGAAGAATTGTATGAGCCACGGGAGTTCGGCGCTTTTAAACATTTTACCTGAAAAAATCACGCAATTAATATTAACTAACTAACTAAATATCTTTATTCGTGAAATTTTGTATACAATTTATTTACATTTAATTAATAAAAATAATAATACGTTGTATTAAAAAATAAACACAAAAATTCACAAAATGGCTATCGACCAGGGGTCTTTCAGCCTTAATTAATATTATTTGTCGTTATATTGATAATATATAATTGTGTAACATATAATAATAACGGGGGGAAAATAATAGAATCTTTTTTATGTTGTTAATAATTATTATCTGTCTCTTCATTGGCGTTTTGCCAATCCTGATGACTGAAGTATTTATAAATTTGCATGGGTATGAAATTAGGCGAAAGATGGCGCTCGCGCCATCTTCTATATGTTATGTGTCACTCTTAATCGCTTTTTTTTTCGTTATTCACATTAATTGATTCAACAAAATGTCGTGCTGCTTTTATCGGTCGGCGTTCCGTTCCGTAATTAAGCAGCTAATTAAAAACGTAATCACACCCACTCCGACGTCCTTTGTTATTAATTCTTTTTATAGGCCGCTCGCAGTAAAGTGTGTTTATTGTTATTAAATATTCCCCTCCTTTGAAAACGCTTTCCATATTTGAATTTTATGTCCAGGATGTCGCATCGGAGCCGGTGAATAAATTTTAATTGAATAGAAGGATGTGAATTTTATGTTTATTTTATTAATGATCGCGACGATGAAATTAAAAAAGAAATAACATCGTTACAATTCAGTCGGTTGTTTGTGGAGTTTTATGAGGACGGATTTTTTTTTAAAGGGGTTTTAAGAGGATTGCTTCCGTGCGAACGACAGTAAAGATTGGACGCAAAATAAAATCATTTTAATTATCGAATTATACAGAGCAGAAGAAAGAACAGGAATGCGAAAAATTTATTGAAAAACTTTACTTCAAGAAGAATGAACGTAATAAATATTGTAAACTTTTCTCAATGGTTATTCGATTGATTCTTGAATTGATTTCTCACGTAATACTTGCTGAAACATGTTTAAATAATTTGGTAAAAATCAAACACATGGCTTGATTTAAAATAATATTGTTATATATATATTATTTTAAATTAAGCCATCTTTATTTCTGCACACAATTTTATATACAATAAATTAACAAAATAATTCTTATAATATGTTATACGTTGTCCTTATTGTAATAAAAATTTAATGGCTAAGTTTATATTCAAGAATCAATCAAGAGATCTTTGAGGTAACAAGGATTTTTTTTTAAATATTAAATCAGTTGAATGACCTCCTTTTTCCTCGCTGCTGGCATTCTTGAAAACTAGCACGAAAGTTTTGCTTCACCCGCTCCAATATTTCAATCGGAATAGCGTTAATCTCTGTCCGAATTTTGTGTTTTAGTAGTTCCAATGTTTGCGGTCGATTTTGACCCATGAAAAGAAACCACAGGCTGACAGAGATGTCGACCAGTTGAGGTTCCCAAATTTCGAAATGACGTGACCAAGAAATATTCTTCGCAGAATCGCTAGCAGTGTGGGAAGTGGCTCCATCTTGCTGAAACCATATTCTTCCAAAATTCACACCGACATTACGAAATTGTTTATGCAACGTTAGTCAAGTTATTTTCCGTAAAGAAGAACTGACTAAAAGTTCCAAAGGAAGATACTCTACACCGCACAGTGATTTTTTTATGAAGCAGAGTAGTGTGGGCAGTAGCTCCGATTTGCTGAAACCATATTCTTCCAATATTCACACCGACATTACGAAATTGTTCAAACGTATGCAACGTTAGTCAAGTTGTTTTTCTTAAAGAAGTATGGCTCAAAAGTTCCAAAGGAGGATACGGTACACCGCACAGTGATTTTTTCTGCATGAAGCGGAGTAGTGAGGGCAGTAGCTCCGATTTGCTGAAACCACACTTTTCAAATATTCACACCGATATTACGAAGTTGTTCAAACCTATGCAACGTTAGTCAATTTATTTTGCTTAAAGAAGAACGGCCCAAAAGGTCCAAAGGAGGATACTGTATACCACACAGTGATTTTTTTTTGTGTGAAGCGGTGTAGTGTGGGCAGTTGCTCCGATTTGCTGAAACCATATCACACCGATATTACGAAGTAGTTCAAACCTATGCAACGTTAGTCAAGTTATTTTTCTTAAAGAAGAGCGGCCTAAAAGTTCCAAAGGAGGATATTGTACACCGCACAGTGATTTTTTTTTTGTATGAAGCTGTGTAGTGTGGGCAATAGCTCAGACATGCTGAAACCATATTCTTGGAATATTCACACCGATATTACGAAGTAGTTCAAACCTATGCAACGTTAGTCAAGTTATTTTCCTTAAAGAAGAACGGCTCAAAAGTTCCAAAGGAAGATACTGTACACCGCACAGAAACTTTTTCTGTATGAAGCGGTGTAGTAGCTTCGACTTGCTGAAACCATATTCTTGGAATATTCACACCGACATTACGAAGTTGTTCAAACCTATGCAACGTTAGTCAAGTTATTTTCCTTAAAGAAGAACGGCTCAAAAGTTCCACAGGAGGATACTGCACACCGCACAGTATTTTTTTCTGTATGAAGCGGAGTAGTGAGGGCAGTAGCTCCGACTTGCTGAAACCATATTCTTGGAATATTCTGATCGACATTACGAAGTTGTTCAAAGGCAATTACTATCCAGTAACGAATGTTTTGTTTGTTAATAAAACCCAAACATGAAAATGAGCTTCTGATGTCAGACGAAGCTCATTTTCATCTTTTGGAGCAACCAACGATATCCAGATATATTTCAGAAAATATCCTTTCGAAACGCTAGGCAAGAGCCAACGCGTGTTACAAAATCTCGAAGCAGAAGATTTTGTACGATTTGAATTTTGTAGTAAGCATTCCAGGATACGGCAAAAACTTCGGGACTTGAGGACTTCGTGGCACAGCTGCTCTTATCCTCTCAGTATTTTCAAGTGTGCGTACAGAACGAGGTCTTCCTTTCGGTTTTTCTCTGGCTCATGAAGCAGAAAATGGACCTCGTGGATTTAAATGAGAAATGGCTGGTTACAATAGAATTCTCTTTCATTTTCAATTATTCTGAAATTTATTGACTTACGAAGTAAGTACTAAGAAGAAAAAAAAATATCTATTGAAAGAATTACTTCCAGTCTAGGGTCAATACCCTCGGCGGATATATAATTAAATATCCGCCGTATTTAATTATATATCCGCTGTATTTAATTATATATCCGTTCATTGGTTTCAGCAAGGGTCAATCTTGCTGAAACCAATGGATAATTGCCGTTGCATTTCAGCAATGCTGATAAAGCGACGTTTTTTTGAATCAAGAACTAAAAAAAAAAACAAAATCTTAATACTCATCGTTATATGTATATAATTGTAACTCGCGTAAAGATTAAAGGTGGCTGTGAACGCATCCTAATCGTGAATAGAAATCCACAACTTTTTAACATTTTTCTTTCTCCGACGCATAGTGCTATTTGCCACATACGTACTACTACTACTACTACTACTACTACTACTACTACTACTAATAATAATAATAATAATTTTTATTTTCCAACGGAAGAATCCAACAAGGGAAAATATACAATCAAAATCATAATATAAGAAGAGTACAAGCAAAGTTAGTTAAATTTAAACAGAAAAAAAAGAGAACTAATGAATTCTTGTTGTGATGTGAGAATGGCAAGTAATTTTTTTTTAAATCTAAATTTGAAAAATTTTCTCCCGCGCGATCCCAGTCGGTAAAACAGGCAAAAATCGATAAAACAGGTATTAGTCGGTAATCAACGTGAAAAAATGGCCGTCATGGCGGATAGACCGGCTTGACTGAAAATAAAATTCGATAAAAGTTAGTGAAAAATCACCCGCGGGGAGTCTGTGTTGGTGAAAAACGCGTCCGCGAGAATGGTTCATTATTTCGCGCAGTATAATGACATAATGTCACTGCGCGAAATAATAAACAACGATCGCCGGTTGACCGCTGAAGCAACAGTTGTTTATGGATGGTGCACTGATTTCATTTTCACGGCGCCTTAAACATCACCAGCTCATTTGCAATGATCAAGGTATTTACAATGATCTTAACTCGCTAAAATTTTAAACCATCATTTATTTGTATTTCGTTATTTATTTATTAGTCTTTTAAGATACCTGTTTTATATTTAGCCCTTTATATATTAGTTTTAAGTTTTAATATGTTAATTTATTGTTTTTAATAGATTATTATTATTTTGTTTGGCCCTATCACGGCATAGACCGAAGCTATCTACTGAACGACACATATCAAGATTCAGTAGACATAAGTTGTGACTGTTGGTCTTCCCCCAAGGACTTCCTAACTATACGACTGAATATTACTGCCTTTTATAGTTCTATGTAGGTATGCTTTGGTAGGTTTAGTAATTCTTCTTATGTTATCATGGTGATTAATCTTCCTTGTTGACGGGATCGAGCAAGTGATATATCGTAAGGATATCCGCGTAATACTGCAGGTTTTCAGAATGATTGCTTTTTGAATGTTGTTCTGGATGAATAGTCTTTTTAGATTTGGTTTACTTTTGTGGGTATTACCGGTGGTGGATATAATAAACGGTAGAATATGTGTAAGGTCTTGTTTCCATATTCTTTCAATTTCTATGACTAGCGCTGAATATTTTTCGATTATTTCTATGTACTTTTTATATATATATATATATATACAGAGAGGTTTCTTTATCAGTATACATTAGAGGAAGTGTATACCTGCAAAAAAAAAAACGCGAGTTAAACGCATTGAACCGATTAATGTGTGTACGTTTAGTTGACAATTTGGCATATGTGTGTTCAGTTGCGTGTTATAGGCAACTAAACACACATACATTGATGCATTTGACTCGCGTATTTTGCAGGTATACATAGGAGAAATGTATACGGATAAATAAAGCTCTCTGTATATCTATATATATATATATATATATATAAAGTAGCGTTATTTTAGGAAACATTAAAGATTTATCGATAATTAGAAGATTATATAGGAGTTACGGAAACTATCCATCCCTCAAGGAAGTAAGTAAGAAAACAAAAAAAAAAAGCTCAACGGCACGAAGAAACAAAACAAAGCGAAACAAAAATAAATCGAGCACGAAACAAAACAATCCGGCGATAAATCATCGGGTGCGGCGGTGCAGGAAGGGGAATATACAGGAGACTCACCGATAAATCCCAGTTGACAGAAGTCCAGGACGAACCAGGGCTCCTTATTGGCGGTTTTCTCGAGTGCGAACTTTTTCATCTCGGTGATGTAATAGGGCTTCGCCAATATGTCGTCCTCCAGCTGGACGTAGAACGTGCCCTTCGGCTGGCAGTAGGACATCAGGAAGGCGAAGTCGAGGTTCTGCTTGGAGCGCCACTTGACGCGCTCCTGGGAGTCGCCCAGGGTGCGGCGCAGCTTGTCCATGTCGGGGTAGTAGGCCGCCGAGGGGGCCACCACTTCTATCAAGCCGGCTTCTACTTGACTTGAAAATCTAGAAAACATGAAATAAAAAAAATAATAAATGAATAGAGTGTGAAAAAAATAACAAGAAATTCTTAAATTAATTCAAATTGTATGCATAAAAATAAAAATAACTAATTAACAATATCCTTCTCAATAAATGTATTGTATAATAACAGTATACAGATGGTAAAAATGGTTTCTCTTACATTCAAAATAAAACAAGATGTACACCTAGAATTCCTCTAAAAAAAAGCATTCTCCCCATTCAAGCCTTGGAAAGAGCGGCGAGATCAGCGATGCACTTATCGATATTAATTTACATTTTATTAATGTGGATATTGTTAATTAGTTATTTTTACATACATAAACATCTTTATTTCTGAGATTGGAATATACAATTACAATACAATATCCAACAATACTCTAACGTTCACAATATATTTCCAACTCTGAAACTGGCTATCGACCAGTGGTCTTTCAGCCAGTTATTTTTATATATATATAACTATCTTTATTTATGAATTTTGTACAATGAGGTGTGTGTTTACATTTTAACATATGTTATAATACTGTCTGTTATAAAAAATCAAAATTCACAAACTGGCTATCGACCAGAGGTCTTTCAGCCTGTTTTTGTCCTGTTCATGTCAATTTTTTAAACAGTTATTTTTATTTTTACGCGTTTAAATAAATTTAGTTAGTAATATTCGCACTCACCTAAGTTCAATTTCCTTGGCAATTTGAAGTACATATTCCAGGTCACTCTGAAATAAAAAAAAAACAAATGAAAATTTGCTTTAATCTACTTGTCTTGCTAAATATTGTTTCATCTGAAATTAATTGAGAACAAATTTGAAAGTGGAGTCAACTCGAGTAAGTATTTAGTCTGTGAAAATATAGGTGTTGATTGTTACTTAGTGGCAATTCCAATCTAGCTAATTAAAGTGTATTGATGAATGGTAAAATCCATCTGTTCGTAATGTAGTGCGAAAGACACACCCTAAAATTTCAAAATTCTAGAGGGTGAAGAACAACCCCATTTAAATTTTTGGAAATATAATTACCAATTCTCATTGTTATAATTTAATGCTGAGCTCATAAATAAAAAAAACAAAAAATATGCACCCCGCAATTTCTTTTATATTTCATGGTTAATACACCAGTTAACAACCCCTAAAGTTTCAAAATGCTAGAGGGTGAGGAACATCCCCATTTGAATTTTTTAAAATATGATTACCAATTCTCAGTGTTATAATTTAATTCTGAGTGTATAAATAAAAAACAAAAAATATGCACCCCGTAATTTCTTTTATATTTCATAGCTAATACACCAGTTAACAACCCCCTAAAGTTTCAAAATGCTAGAGGGTGTGGAACAACCCCATTTAAATTTTTGGAAATATAATTACCAATTCTCATTGTTATAATTTGATGCTGAGCTCATAAATAAAAAACAAAAATTATCCACCCCGCATTTTTTTTATATTTCATAGCTAATACACCGGTTAACAACCCCCTAAAGTTTCAAAATGCTAGAGGGTGCGGAAACCCCATTTGAATTTTTGAAAATATAATTTCCAATTCTGAGTGTTATAATTTAATGCTGAGCTCATAAATAAAAAACAAAAAATATCCACCGCGCAATTTTTTTATATTTCATAGCTAATACACCGGTTAACAACCCCCTAAAGTTTCAAAATTCTAAAGGGTGCGGAACAACCCCATTTGAATTTTTGGAAGTATAATTACCAATTCTCAGTGTTATAATTTATTTCTGAGCTTATAAATAAAAAACAAAAAATATCCACTCCGCATTTTTTTTATATTTCATAGGTAATACACTGATTAACAACCCCCTAAAGTTTCAAAATGCTAGAGGGTGAATTTGAATTTTTTAAAATATGATTACCAATTCTCATTGTTATAATTTAATGTTGAGCTCATAAATAAAAAACAAAAAATATGCACCCCGCAATTTTTTTATATTTCATAGCTAATACACCGGTCAACAACCCCCTAAAGTTTCAAAATGCTAGAGGGTGCGGAACAACCCCATTTAAATTTTTGGAAATATAATTACCAATTCTCATTGTTATAATTTGATGCTGAGCTCATAAATAAAAAACAAAAATTATCCACCCCGCATTTTTTTTATATTTCATAGCTAATACACCGGTTAACAACCCCCTAAAGTTTCAAAATGCTAGAGGGTGCGGAAAACCCCATTTGAATTTTTGAAAATATAATTTCCAATTCTGAGTGTTATAATTTAATGCTGAGCTCATAAATAAAAAACAAAAAATATCCACCGCGCAATTTTTTTATATTTCATAGCTAATACACCGGTTAACAACCCCCTAAAGTTTCAAAATTCTAAAGGGTGCGGAACAACCCCATTTGAATTTTTGGAAATACAATTACCAATTCTCAGTGTTATAATTTATTTCTGAGCTTATAAATAAAAAACAAAAAATATCCACTCCGCATTTTTTTTTATATTTCATAGGTAATACACTGATTAACAACCCCCTAAAGTTTCAAAATGCTAAAGGGTGCGGAACAACCCCATTTAAATTTTTGGAAATATAATTACCAATTCTCATTGTTATAATTTGATGCTGAGCTCATAAATAAAAAACAAAAATTATCCACCCCGCATTTTTTTTATATTTCATAGCTAATACACCGGTTAACAACCCCCTAAAGTTTCAAAATTCAAGAGGGTGAGGAACAACCCCATTTGAAATTTTGGAAATATAATTACCAATTCTGATTGTTATAATTTAATGCTGAGCTCATAAATAAAAAACAAAAAATATCCAACCCGCATTTTTTTTATATTTCATAGCTAATATACCGGTTAACAACCCCCTAAAGTTTCAAAATGCTAGATAGTGAGGAACAACCCTATTTAAATTTTTGAAAATATAATTACCAATTCTTAGTGTTATAATTTAATTCTGAGCTTATAAATAAAAAGACAAAAAATATGCACCACGCATTTTTTTATATTTCATGGCTAATACACCGGTTAACAACCTCTTAAAGTATCAAAATGCTAGAGGGTGAGGAACAACCCCATTTGAATTTTTGGAAATATAATTACCAATTCTCAGTGTTATAATTTAATTCTGAGCTTATAAATAAAAAAAAAAAACAAAAATATGCACCCCGCAATTGTTTTAATATTTCATAGCTAATACACTGATTAACAACCCCCTAAAGTTTCAAAATGCTAGAGGGTGCGGAACAACCCCATTTGAATTTTTGAAAATATAATTACCAATTCTCAGTGTTGTAATTTAATTCTGAGCTTATAAATAAAAAAAAAAAAATATGCACCCCGCAATTTTTTTATATTTCATAGCTATTACTCCGGTTAACATCCCCCTAAAGTTTCAAAATGCTAGAGGGTGAAGAACAATCCCATTTGATTTTTTTAAAATATGATTACCAATTCTCATTGTTATAATTTAATGTTGAGCTCATAAATAAAAAACAAAAAATATCCACCCTGCATATTTTTTTATATTTCATAGCTAATACACCGATTAACAACCCCCTAAAGTTTCAAAATGCTAAAGGGTGCGGAACAACCCCAATTTGAATTTTTGAAAATATAATTACCAATTCTAAATGTTATAATTTAATGCTGAGCTCATAAATAAAAAAAAAATAAAAATATATACCCCGCAATTTTTGCATATTTTTTTGCTAATATATGAATGAACAACCTATTAAAATTTCAGAACGATTGTAGGTGAGGAACAATATTTTATTAATAGTATATCTTGCAAGTTTTCGAGTTCATTTTCGATATATGGAAAAATTTGAATATTTCGATTTAAGTTATCTATATTCCTTTAAAGTATTGTCGAGCTTTTTTATAATAAACTCAATATTTCATGAAATAATGACTCTAGCCCTTTTGGTGGAGGCGCAAATTTAATGCTGGGGCAATTTATCGTCGGTTTGTATAATAATTTTGTTTGTTTAATTTAAAAGTGTAGTATAATTAAACTCAAAACGTCCACAGGGCCTAAAATCTGTTTTTTTTTGACAGCCCTTTTTTTATTTTGAATTTTGAATTAATTTCTCACTTAACCCGTGGTGAAACATATTTAATCAAAGTCTATTAGCCCTTTTTTTAAACACTTAATTAAATGTGAGTTTCGTGAAGATTTGAAAGAAATATGAAAACACTTTGTACACTTTTCTTCACTTATTTATTTATTAACAGATGTACATTTCGATCACATTGATAATGATCACATGGTGATCGAAATGTACATCTGTTAATAAATAAATAAGTGAAGAAAAGTGTACAAAGTGTTTTCATAGCCCTTTTTTTTACCTTGACGTTAATATTATTCAGTATTATTTACTCATTCTCTACACCGGCTTGAGTATTATAGAGATTAAAATGATTTACTCATTTTTAATCAGTGAATAATTTTTAATTAATATTTGAGATTATGTGCATCCCGACGAGGAAGCACTCCAGTAATTGCATCGAGCACTTTAAATCCCCACAATAAGCACCTTAAAAGGCCCCCGTAACATACCCGACGAGATAATAGAAAGGAACACCGTATAATTTACCCTTTTACGCGCGCGTAATTACCGTCCGTTCCTTTTTCGTACTTTCTTATTTGGATTAGTTCCCCATTCTTGGGCGCGGACCGTTTAGGCCTTTTCAATTCTTTCTCTCCTGACGCGCGCGCATTTTCCTCTCCTCCGGGGTCAGCGTTCGGTGAAATTTCAATTAAAAGTTAGTAGTTGCGGTTAATTAGTCCCCCCTCGAAAGGGATGATAGAATGCCCCTTATCTCCTGCGCTTCAAGGCTGTGGGGTTGATTTCAATTGGAGAAAATGGAGAAACGCCGTGCGCTTCAATAACACAATGCGGAGGGAGATATCGTCGGTTTTTTTTTTCTCGCTTTTATTCTTCTCATTTCGTTGAAAGCTAATTATGAATGCGGCTCATTGTTTTCGCAAGTTTTTTTTTTTTAAAGGTTCTCTTATTCGGTGTGATTGATTTCGCGCTGGATTTCTTTTCGGTTGAACGCTGATTATTTTTAACGTTTCAAAAATTTTTACTTTTAAAATAGACTGTTTTATTATTGATCATAAGATGAAGCCAATTGAAAACAAAACAAATAAAACAGTAGAAAATACTGAAAATGCCTTATTTTTTCTCCTCCAAGGTAAACAGTTTCGCTTGCAAATTATCCTCTTGCAAAATTTTGTGAAGGTGTGATCATTATTTTTGTGTGTTACAATTAAATAAAAACACAACATAAATTGGAACAATACCACGAAGCGCCTATTATTGTTTGATCTATTCCTAATTAATTAATTAATGCAGAATCCCCAAGTTCACGAACATCTTATGTATTATTCCTCAAGTTCAATTGCATCTCGATGGAGAGCACGAGCGTCTCGTCCATTAATCAATTTAGACTATTCAAGTTCATTAAAGAGTTAAAGCTGGGTAATTTATAAACAAAAGTCCTCACTGTATGAAATAAATATGAATAAATTATTAAAAATCAACCAATAAAACACAGATTTTAAGTTATTCAATCTATTTTTAATAAAAATCAACTAATAAAACACAGATTATTATTATTCAATCTAATCTGTGTTTTATTGGTTGATTTTTTAATAAAAATCAACCAATAAAACACAGATTATTATTATTCAATCTAATCTGTGTTTTATTGGTTGATTTTTAATAATTCATTCATATTTATTTCATACAGTGAGGATTTTTGTTTATTAATTAATTAAAATCAACCAATAAAACACAGATTTAAAGTTATTCAATCTAATCTATGTTTTATTGGTTGATTTTTAATATTTTTTTCATATTTATTTCATACAATATGAACTACCAATGTCTAAATATTAAAACCATTAATTATATAAAAGTCCTCACATTAAATTTAAATAATTCATTATTAATTTATTTATTGTATACCACGATGGACAGTACATTACAGGTAAGTTTAAAATCAATACATAGCCTTTTATATTTGTTAATTTTTATATTATAATTTATCTTTCTTTGTAGGTTTTCACTTAAAGGACATGATTTTTTGTAAAAATATGGACACTCTATAAATGCTGCCTAAGCTATCAAAGTTTTTCGAGTTTGGTCTGAATAAAAAGCTGTCCTCCCAGTCAGATATCTACTAATAATTAATTTAGCCTCCCAGTACCTTTATTGAAAATCGAACCTCACCTTCAACCCCTAAATTAATTATTCAATTGAGTAAATTATAATTTTGGAAAAATTATAATTTACTCAAGTAGTTATAATTTTTCCAAAATTATAATTTTCAATTAACCATTCATTCAACATTAATTATCGGATTTAAGCTCTTCTGATCTTGTATTCATTATGATTTGCTTTTCGCGCCGAGTGGTAATTCAGTCCGTGTGGGAGTCGAGTGGATGCGGCTTTATCGATAATTGTCGGCGCTGCATTCGAGCCAACCGCTGCAATCCTTCTAATTAGACCAACAGCGCTAATGCGAGGACACTCAGTACGGAAAGTAACAAAGTCGATGGGATTACAGAGAAACGGCGAAGAAGTGTTCTATTTTTATTAACACAAGTTGTATTTACAAAAATATAGCAGGATTTTTTTCTAAATCGGTGCGATTACAGAGAAGAGGCGAAGAAGTTGTAATTACAAAAATATAGCAGGATTTTTGTCTAAATTGATGCGATTACAGAGAAACGGCGAAGAAGTTGTAATTGCAAAAATTTAACTGTGTCTCAAGAAAGTTTTTTTATATAGAAAGAAGAAGTTTGATCTTGTTTCCTGAAACAAGATTAGTCCTGTAAAGTATTTTAAATAGGATCATATGAATTTGAGGATTTATTCTAGAAAAGATTAGATGGATAAGTCTTCGCATAGGAGCTGCTGGCGGAGAGGCGCATTGTCTCTAAGCTAGGTGGCTGGGAGGTTTGTAGAGGCACCCCTCTCTCCACTATGATGGAATATAATAGAAAGGACTAGAGTCTGCGGGGTGTAAAACAATTGCTTATATCGATGATGTGACCCTCGCGGGATCCGGCAAACACAACCATCTTAACCGTTTGTTATAATGAAATCACTTGGTTTTGTTTTACTAAATTGTTATATTTTCGACTAGTTTCGGCTAGATGAAATTTTCAAGAATTTTTGAAAATGGCATGTTTTTTTTATCACGAAGTGATAAATGAGAAGAAAGTATACAATACAACCATCTTATCTGAACTCATGGCCATTTTCAAGAATTTTTGAAAATGGCTTGTTTTTTTTATCACCAAGTGATAAATGAGAAGAAAGTATACAATACAACCATCTTATCTGAACTCATGGCTAGATGCCATTTTCAAGAATTCTTGAAAATGGCATGTTTTTTTTTATCACCAAGTGATAAATGAGAAGAAAGTATACAATACAACCATTTTATCTGAACTAATGGAGCGGGCATTCCCCAAGGAATGTGGACAAAACCGAGCTTGAACTTTTCAACAAAATTTCAAATATTTTCGAATCAAAAATTGTTGCGTTATGCAAAATATTATTAATGTGCAACAGCAAGTTTCAATATTATTTACATTTTTTAAAAAATCTTTGTTTTTGTATTTTTGTTCTGTTCTGAAAAATAAAAATAGATATTATTATTATATCTGGCGGGGTATTTGCCCGAGAAGTAGTTGTTTTATTGTACATATTTTAAAGTACTTACGCAACGTAAGTCGAAAATGTCACAGATGCGAAAGAGGAAATAATTTATTAATTATTTTTATTTAATTTATTTAAATAATTGTAATCAAGTGAATGAATACTAATTATTGAGTAGTTTTTTTTATATTGATAATGAGGATATTGCGTCTCGAACCTAAGTTCCAAATTAACCCATTTACATTTACAAATCGTATACTTTCTTCTCATTTATCACCAAGTGATAAATGAGAAGAAAGGGTAGTTTTTTTTATATTGATAATGAGGATATTGTGTCTCGAAATGTACACCTAACATAAAATAAATTACAATGAAATCAAACAAGGAAAATTTCTGGCAATGATCAATAAAATTCGATCATCCAGAAAAAAAAATACTTATATTAAATAAAAATGATTTGAAAATAATTAATAAATTATTTCCACATTTAGCTCTGTGATTTTTGTCACAGACAAAAGTGCCTGCTTAGCAAATGGAAATGGCGGTCCACCCTTACCACAAGATTTCTTTGATGGATATCAATCGAAGCTACAAAAGCAATTATTTTGAAAAAAAAAAAACCTCCGTTCCAAATTAACCTCAATAAACGATAAATAACACCGGTTCATTATTATGCAATCGTTATTACGAGCAAATAAAATCTGTGACTTTTGTCACAGAGCTAAATGTGGAAATAATTTGTTAATTATTTACAAATCATTTTTATTTAATTTAATAATAATAATAACAATAATAATAACAATAATAATAATAATAATAATAATAATAATAATAATAATAATAATAATAATAATAATAATAATAATAATAATAATAATAATAATAATAATAATAATAATAATAATAATAATAATAATAATAATAATAATAATAATACATTTATTTACGGGAGACCCCTTTTGTACAAAAATAATACAATGAACAATATAATCACAAAAAATAAACTATAATTAATATTATTTATATGAATTAATATATACAGAGAGGTTTTTTTATCGGTATACATTAGGGAAAGTATATACCTGCAAAAACGTATGAGAAATGTATACTGATAAAAAAAGCTCTCTGTATATACATATAATAAAAATATTAGAAACAACAAAAGAAGAATTAAGCAGCTGTTGAGTGAATTTTTAAATTATTTTTGAAGGATTGCAGCGAGCCAGAGAATAACTGGAACCAACTGTAATTGCTGAAATCATTCGCATTTATTTAAATAACTGTAACCAAATGAATACATACACTTTTCTATTTATAAAAATTACTTACACTGTAAGTTTTACAAACATCTATTGAAACAACTACTTCCCGAGCATTTACCCCGCCGGACATTGGATTACACAATAGATATTTCTTGTTGCATCAAAGCACTGCTGAAAAATTGCAACGGTTTGAGTCGAAATTATTTAATGAAAGGAAACAACAAACAATAGTAGACACGTGTTTCGGGATTTCATCCCTCGTCAGTGCAGCTCTGCCCTGTAAGCCTTTAGTTGTTAAACAATTTTTAACTATATATAGATGCCATTTTCAAGAATTCTTGAAAATGGCATGTTTTTTTATCACCAAGTGATAAATGAGAAGAATAAAAATGATTTGAAAATAATTAATAAATTGGATGAAATAATTATGAATAAATTATTAAAAATCAACGAATAAAACACAGATTAGATTGAATAACTTTAAATTCTCGAAACTAGTCGAGATTAGATTGAATAACTTTAAATTCTCGAAACTAGTCGAGAATTTAAAGTTATTCAATCTAATCTGCGTTTTATGGGTTGATTTTTAATAATTTATTCATATTTATTTCATACAATATGAACTACCAATGTCTAAATATTAAAACCATTAATTAATAAATCATTTTCACATTTAGCTCTGTGACATTTTGATTTACGTAACGTAAGTACGTTAAACAAATGCACATTAAAACAACTACTTCCTGGGCAAATACCCACGTCGGACGTGGAATTACATAATGTACACCTTCTGTTGCATATCAATAAAATATTGCATAATGCAACAAATTTTAATCCGAGAATTTTTAACTGTGTGAATCATCTTTATTTCATTCTATTTAATAAAATTAATTGTGAAATAAAGAATAACAGTCTTTTTATTGTGTGCATCAATAAACACTCCTTTCTATTCATTTTATTACTTACATATTACTTACATAATATTATTTATAGAGGATCTAATATTATTATTTCTTTTTTAATTTTCTTTAGAATTTGAATCCTTTTTGTTTAAATCATGTAACATCAACTGACATATTTTATTTTAATCGGGCGAGTGTATGTTTCGATATACATTCGGCAGATGTGTGGTCATTTTTGTTTTGTAAAAATCAAATGAATTTAGTTTAGAGTGGTTGTATATATCGGTTTAAAATTTGAGAATGTGATTAATTTATTGAGTCGCCAATACTCGGCAATAAGGACCAAGATATGTATCAAATAAAAATAAATATACATGTAATAAAAAATAAATATTTTTTTTTAATTTGGGAAATCCAAATTCAAGACAGGATTTTTTTTATTTTTTTAAATTTTAATACCACTGATGAAATATCGAATGATTTTACGCGAGTCCACAATATTATCGGGCAATTAACTCGCCATTGTTTGTCGTTCCGCGTGTTCAAAAGGGAAGAATGCAAAACCGTAAAACGAGCTCGCCAGCAGTAGGTCCGTGCCGAAAGCGGCGCGCCGTAAAACGCCATATTAAAACTGTACATTTCACGCGAACGGCCATTTCGACGAGCATCCGACTAAACGATTCATTCCGACCTGGATGGCATTGGCTCATCTGGAAATATTGGAGCGTGAATTATTCGATTTTATTTGCTCGTAATCGCGATTGCATAATAATGAACCGGGGTTATTTATCGTTTATTGCGATTTGTAAATGTGAATGGGTTAATTTGGAACGGAGGTTTTTTTTAATAATTGCTTTTCTAGCTTCGATTGATATTCATCAAAAAAATCTTTAGGTGAGGGTGGACCGCCATTTCCATTTGCTAAGCAGGCACTTTTTTCCTAATTGCTTGCTTTTTAGTTTTGATTGGTATTCAACAAAAATTGTTCTCAGTGAGGGTTAACCACCATTTCCATTTGCTAAGCTGACACTTTTTTTTCTAATTGCTTGCTTTCTAGTTTAGATTGAAATTCATCAAAATTTGTTCTCAGTGAGGGTTAACCACCATTTCCATTTGCTAAGCTGGCACTTTTTTTTCTAATTGCTTGCTTTCTAGTTTAGATTGAAATTCAGCAAAATTTGTTCTCAGTGAGGGTAAACCACCGTTTCCATTTGCTAAGCTGACAGTCTTTATCTTATTGCTAGCTATATAACTAGGTTTTCCAGTTTCGATTGATATTCAGCGAAAATTGTTCTCAGTGAGGGTAAACCATTTCCATTTGCTAAGCTGGCACTTTTTTTCTAATTGCTTGCTTTTCAGATTCTATTGATGTTCAGCAAAAATGTTCTCATGGATGAACCATGCCAGCTTAGCAAATAGCTGGCACTTTTTTTCTACTTGCTTTTTACATAAGTATTTTTTCTAGCTTCGATTGATATTCACCAAAAATTCTTCTCGATAATAATGAACCAGAATTTATTGCGATTACTAAATGTGAATGGATTACTTTGGAACGGAGTTTTTTTTAAATAATTGTTTTTCTAGCTCTCATAAAAAAAAAACAGAGTTTATTGCGATTACTAAATGGATTATTTATTAAAAGTAAATATATAAATATTATTTTTTAAATATTTATTGATTTGTAATACGAGCACAGTAATATATTTTACATAATTTCCCGACTGATGACTGAAGAAATTTGTTCTATGGTCATAAACAAATTTCTTCGATTTCTAATTTTCGCTTGACGTTTCGTTTTGATTAAACCGGAAGAGTTATGTTTCGCATTTTAAATGAAACAAGGATGAGCCGAACCGGAGCATCCGGGGAGCAGTTCGGCGCCCGCACGAGCAGATTAATCATAATAATGGAGTGATTACACGTGAATGATCATCGTTCGTCCGTAATGAATATATGAAATTCCCTGCTAATAGTTCCATTGACCGTAACGAATTTCCACTTCAGTTAATGCACCCATTCAATTTGACACACTGTTTTATATCACAGAAATATCAACGATGATGATTTTATTGATCTCCCAATATATTTATATCAATAACGAAAAACCAAAAGTAATCCACCTGGAGTTTGAATACAATATTGAGAATATTCGATTCTGTAAATATATTCCATTGAGAGTAAAAATAAGCTCTTGAATAATACAAATCGACTATTGTATACTATTCTCTCCGAATAGGGGGAGGAATATTCTCAATATTCTCAATATTGATGGTAACAGCCCTGAGATTGTTCACTTAAGCCCATTTTCTTTAAATCATTTGAAGATATCACCCTCAAAGTGTAAGTGGATATCAGATAAGGCGTGCAGCATCGACCGGAATTTCCGATGAATCTCGTTGTAAATTACAGCTTGAATTTCCAAATTGCTTCGCTTTTAAAAAAAGCTATTTATGGTAATTGAAACATAAAGACTTTTCATTTATAATTATTTTATTTGTGGTTCTGTGATGGCATTTCGACCTAAAGCTATTTTGTGCTTCCCCTTACGCGAAATAATTTAATTTATTACCTCACAGGATATACAATTACAGCTTGAATTTCTAAATTGCTTGCCTTTTTTTTTAAATAAAAGGTATTTATGGTAATTGAAACATAAAGACTTTTCATTTATTATTATTTTATTTGTGGTTCTGTGATGGCATTTCGACCAAAAACTATTTTGTGCTTCCCCTTACGCGAAATAATTTAATTTATTATCTCACAGGATATACAATTACAGCTTGAATTTCCAAATTGCTTGCCTTTTTTTTAAAATGCTATTTATGGTAATTGAAACCTAAAGACTTTTCATTTATTGTTATTTTATTTGTGGTTCTGTGATGGCATTTCGACCAAAAACTATTTTGTGCTTCCCCTTACGCGAAATTATTTAATTTATTACCTCACAGGATATACCTAGTACCCTAAAAAGTTATTAGTCTTGAAATATTTAAGTTTGTCGAGTGGGGAAGTAATTCCTCAAGAACCTTCATCTTATACGAGCTAAAGACTCGCATTCTGATGGATAATTGTCTCCCTTCAATTCTAATAAATGAACCACTTTTTTACTTTGTTTGTATAACTCGGATTGATTTTATTGTTGACTATAGTTTCGACAACCTTAACATGTCATTATCAAAACAAAAGTTTTGTCGAAACTATAGTCAACAATAAAATCAATCCGAGTTATACAAACAAAGTAAAAAAGTGTTTCATTTATTAAAATTGAATTACAATGTATAACAAAATAGAAGCCTCAACAATTAATAATTGTCTCCCTTTCCACAAAACAGAATCTTCATGTTTTATCAGAGATTATTCCCATGTTTTTCAGATGGGATATGTCCTGTTTGTAGTTTGAGGTCTTTTCTGATGAGTCGCCAGAAATCCATGTAGGAGTATAGCCACCCTGTGAGGATTTTTACTGTCTCAGCTCCTCTATACTCCTCCCAGTAGCGTTCTTTTTCTCTATCTTCAAGATCCCTTTCATTGCCCTCTATTCCCTCATGCTATTTCTAGCCTCAATATCCCTTATTTTTGCCTTTAGAATTTGTTTGGCAAGTGGACTGATGGGTTCTGGGCCTTTTGGAATGAGCTCAGCACTTTTTTCCGCAAGGGCATCTGCCATTTCATTTCCCTCTATTCCCTCATACTATCTCTAGCCTCAATATCCCTTATTTTTACCTATAGGAATTGTTTGGCAAGAGGACTGATGGGTTCAGGGACTTTTGGAACGAGCTCAGCCCCTTTTTTTCGCAGGAGCATCTGCCATTTCATTTCCCTCTATTTCTTCATGTTATCGCTAACCTCAATATCCCTTATTTTGCCTTTAGGAATGGTTTGACAAGATGACTGATGGGTTCTGGGCCTATTGGAACTAGCTCAGCCCCTTTTTTCGCCAAGACATCTACCATTGCATTTCCCTCATGCTATCTCTAGCCTCAATATCCCTTATTTTCGTCTTTAGGATTTATTTGACAAGAGGACTGATGGGTTCTGGGCCTTTTGGAATGAGCTCAGCCCTTTTTTCCGCAAGAACATCTGCCATTTCATTTCCCTCTATTCCGTCATACTATCTCTAGCCTCAATATTCTTTATTTTTAGCTATATGAATTGTTTGGCAAGAGGACTGATGGGTTCAGGGGCTTTTGGAACGAGCTCAGCCCTTTTTTTCGCAAGGGCATCTGCTATTTCATTGCCCTCTATTCCCTCATACTATCTCTAGCCTCAATATCCTTTATTTTTACCTATAGGAATTGTTTGGCAAGAGGAATGATGGGTTCTGGGGCTTTTGGAACTAGCTCAGCCCCTTTTTTCGCAGGAACATCTGCCATTTCATTTCCCTCTATTCCCTCATGCTATCTCTAGCCTCAATATCCCTTATTTTTACCTACAGGAATTGTTTTACAAGAGGACAGATGGGTTTAGGGAACCAGCTCAGCCCCTTTTTTCGTAGGGACATTTACCATTTCATTTCCCTCTATTCCGTCATATTATCTCTAGTCTCAATATTCCTTATTTTTGTCTATAGGAATTGTTTGACAGGGGGACAGATGGGTTCAGGGCCTATTATAACTAGCTCAGCCCTCTTTTTCATAGGGGCATCTACCATTTCATTTCCCTCTATTCTATCATGCTATCTCTAGCCTCAATATCCTTTATTTTTGTCTTTAGGATTTGATTGGTAAGTGGACTGATAAGTTCTGGGCCTTTTGGAATGAGCTCAGCCCCTTTTTTCGCAGGAACATTTGCCATTTCATTTCCCTCTATTCCCTCATGCTATCTCTAGCCTCAATACCCTTATTTTTGCCTTTAGGAATGGTTTGACAAGATGACAGATGGGTTCTGGGCCTTTTGGAACTAGCTCAGCCCCTTTTTTGCAGGGACATCTACCATTTCTTTTCCCTCTATTCACTTATGCTATCTCTAGCCTCAATATCCCTTATTTTTACCTATAGGAATTGTTTGGCAAGAGGACTGATGGGTTCTAGGCCTTTTGGAATGAGCTCAGCCCTTTTTTTCGGAGGGGCATCTACCATTTCATTTCCCTTTATTCCCTTATGTTATCTCTAGCCTCAATATCCCTTATTTTGCCTTTAGGAATGGTTTGACAAGATGACTGATGGGTTCTGGGCCTTTTGGAACTAGCTCAGCCCCTTTTTTCGCCGGGACATCTGCCATTTCATTTCCCTCCATTCCCTCATGCTATCTCTAGCCTCAATATCCCTTATTTTTGCCTTTAGGAATGGTTTGACAAGATGACAGATGGGTTCAGCCCCATTTTTCGGCAGGGCATCTACCATTTCATTGCCCTCTATTGCAATCTCTTGCCTTTTCCCAGTTGCATCAGGTACTCCAGAACTAGGTTGGAGTTTTTTTTCCGGATTCTAAAGGACCATAAGTGCAGCCTTGCTGTCACTAACTATACTGATATTTGTCTCTTTATGTCCCTTTCTTAGGACATGTCTGGAACATGGTAAAATTTCCATGATTTCTGCTTGGAAAATTAAGCAGCCAGAGCCATGTGGATCTGAGTACTTGGTTCACCGAACCTGCCATTAAATTCCTTAGGGACCCGTCTATTGCCATTTAAGAAATGTTTAAGTTGTAAAATTCCCAACGATTAACTATTTTTAATTTTTTTAATTGAAGATCTTTCACCATTACTCCAATGGAGTCCAGTAGCATAAAATTCTACTAGACTCCATTGGAGTAATGGTGAAAGATCTTCAATTTTTAATAATTAGCCAGCCATTTCTTATGGATAATAGGTTAATAATAAAACAAATTGGAAAGTTTAGTAGCTATTTAATTCTGATGGACAATAGATAATAGTAGTATATTACTAATTACATATACAGAGAGCTTTTTTTAACAGTAAACATTTCTCCTGTAGATACTGATAAAAATATGAATGAAGCGCATTGAAACAATTAATGTATGTTATGTAACAAGCAACTGTCAAACGCTAAAGTTAAAATTGTGTGAATATTTCCTTGAAAATGTATACAAATGAAGAAAAAGTCGATTTTCTCGTAGGAAAAAGTTTACTGATAAAAAAGCTCTTTGTATAAGTAATATTAGCTCATAATCTATTGTTTGGTTAACAGAGATTGACCATTCAGTTAAGTTAGCGTGATGGTAGTTGAACAATTTATAATCTTCTAATGATTTTATGTAATCTAAGCTAAGGACTGTCCATAAATTCCAACTTTAATCCCGTTTTAAACGTTTTCGCTTTACAAAAAAAAAACTCAAATTATAAAACTTCCAACATCCATCCAAAACGAACCAAAACCGGAAAATCAAGTTAATTGATGAGCAAGACTTAAAACTTCGCGCGCGACTCGTTTCAAGCGTAATCGCTTATTTGCTCCGGACTGGAGTTATGAAACGTAAAATTCCTCCTAATATCCCCCGCATTTATTACCCCCCGTCGGGCGATATTTCACGAAACCCCGGGGCAAATAATCGCTCGGCAACCGGAATTAATGATTATCCCCTCGTCCATCATCCATCCATTCCGGGATGGATGATTGCGACAGACGTGGCAGTGCCTACCTGACAGCGAGCACGGCGCGCGGTAATAATGCCGTTGCCGTTTAGCCATTTCCACTTAAATATTTGCATAACCGCACGTTGCGGCTTGCGGAAATTTCGAATGTTTCCATTCCAAACTCGATTCTGACTAAGCGCGATTCGTTTCCGAATAACCCACCCGGACTTTTATTCGGGTAATATTGTTTTAGGATTAACCCCTAACTGGTTCGAATTTCACGTGTGGCAAGCAGATTTCGGTGCGTTGTTCTAATTATAAGTTTTAATTGGAATTTCCTCCTTAAAACACGAAGAGTTATCAAAGGTGATGAAAATATTCAAACATTGAGGAATTACTATTAAAAACACAATATTTATTAATATGAAAAAAAAAAAATTAATAATACTTCTTTAAAAGGAAAAACATATTTGGAGCATCTTTGATTATTCATGACAAATAACATAGATAATCAAAGATGCTGAAAATATTGAAGAATGTGTCTTTCAAATAATATTAAGGCCACTCTTGTTATTACGTTTGAATCATTAAAGTCGGCTAATGATATTTTCGGGACCATCAATTTTACATCGAACAGCTGTCACTTCTTTCATTCCTCGCGCATATCGATTTGTAATAACGTGATTAATTATCCAAGATTAAGTGACTGGAATCGGAATATAATGATTCGATTTTATTACTTTTTTGCAACATGTAAACCTAGACAAACATATTTATATTTTGTCTGTGATGTAAATACGAAATTCTTATAAATCTATTTCTTTTTTATGAACCAGAAATCATTTTATTTAAATGTTTCTCGAAAAAACGGCTTTATACAAGATTAAATGACTGGAATTCGAATATAATGGTTTCAACTGTTTAAACAAAGAGTCTTGATTAATATAATGTAATTAAATCACTTTCACATTATTTATTTATTTTTTTATTTATTTTACAAAATGACACGGCAAATTGTCAAAATCGCATGAATTGCGTAATCGCCTCGAAAAATTAATAAAAAAATAAATAAATGTTGCGAAAATGATTCAATTGTTTTACTTTAATGCAGAAGCTTAGTTTAAACAATTAATCAAAGAAAATCAAAAAATATAACACCCCGTTTGGAAAATAAGGCACATTGAAAATTGTACAAATCGGGTGAACTGCGTGAACAGATCGTGTCGTTTTGAAAAATTATAAAAAAATAATTAAATGTTGCAAAATTGATTCAATTATTTTACATTAATGCAGAATCTTAGTTTAAACAATTAATCAAAGAAAATCAAAAATAACGCACCCCCTTTAGAAAATAAGGCACTTTGAAAATTGTCTAAATTGGATGAACAGCATAATCAAATCGTGTTGTTTTGAAAAATTAATTAAAAAATAAATAAATGTTGCGAAAAAGATTCAATTGTTTTAAATTAATGCAGAAGCTTAGTTTAAACTAATAATCAAAGAAAATAAAAAATAACGTACCCCGTTTGGAAAATAAGGCACTTTGAAAATTGTCCAAATTGGATGAACTGCGTGAACAGATCGTGTTGTTTTGAAAAATTAATAAAAAAATAAATAAATGTTGCAAAATTGATTCAATTGTTTTAGATTAATGCAGAAGCTTAGTTTAAATAATTAATAAAAGAAAATAAAAAATAACGCACCCCGTTTGGAAAATAAGGCACTTTGAAAAATGTTCAAATCGGGTGAACTGCGTGAACAGATCGTGTCGTTTTGAAAAATTAATAAAAAAATAAATAAATATTGTAAAAACGATTAAATTGTTTTAAATTAATGCAGAAGCTTATTTTAAACAATTAATCAAAGAAAATCAAAAATAACACACCCCGTTTGGAAAATAAAGCACTTTGAAAATTGTCCAAATCGGGTGAACTGCGTGAACAGATCATGTCGTTTTGAAAAATTATTAAATAAATAATTAAATGTTGCAAAATTGATTCAATTATTTTACATTAATGTAGAAGCTTAGTTTAAACAATTAATCAAAAATAACTCACCCGGTTTGAAAAATAAGGCACTTTGAAAATTGTCCAAATCGGGTGAACAGCATAATCAGATCGTGTTGTTTTGAAAAATTAATAAAAAAATAAATAAATGTTGCAAAATTGATTCAATTGTTTTGCATTAAAGCAGAAGCTTAGTTTAAACAATTAATGAAAGAAAATCAAAAATAACGCACCCCGTTTGGAAAATAAGGCTCTTTGAAAATTGTCCAAATCGGGTGAACTGCGTAAACAGATCGTGTCGTTTTGAAAAATTAATAAAAAAATAAATAAATATTGCCAAAATGATTCAATTGTTTTACATTAATGCAGAAGCTTAGTTTAAACTACTAATCAAAGAAAATCAAAAATAACGCACCCCATTTGGAATATAAGGCACTTCGAAAATTGTCTAAATTGGATGAACAGCATAATCAGATGGTGTTATTTTGAAAAATTAATAAAAAAATAAATAAACATTGCGAAACTGATTCAATCATTTTATATTAATGCAGAAACTTAGTTTAAACAATTAATTAAAGAAAATCAAAAATATCGCACACGGTTTGAAAAATAAAGCACTATGAAAATTGTTAAAATCCGTATCATTTTGTAAAATAAATAATTTAATTAATAATAATTTTAGAAAGTCTTTCAATGTGGAATAAAGCTGATGTGTGGTAGATGAATGTATGTCTGTACATATAAAACATTTTACGGCTTCATTCCGACTAATATACAATATGGCGCGCTTGGGCATATCGAATAAAGGACTTTATTGAACCTCATTGTGGATTTATGGAAGTAATAGCAATAAAAAGCAAATTGTGTCCGTTTCGCCGTCCATAACGATGATAGTCAATAAAACTCGCGTGGATCTATCTTTTTATTTACCGAAAAAACACATTTTATTCTTCACATTTTTTTATAAATAAATTAGTAATCTATACCCTACACCCATGTGGGTAGAAAGGGGTCATTGAATATATATATATATAAATTAGTAATCTTCTTTATGTTGCTTGTACGCTATAAGCAACATAAATAAATTGAAATAAATTTATTTTAGAGCTGATTTTGTTTCGACATTTACAATATTACTGTGTCGAGTAAATTTTCTTATAACAATCTCAAATGAAAACTCATCATTTATTCTATATTCTAATTTATTTTTAAACATAAAAGATTCTGCAAAAAAACTTAAACGAACTGAAAAAAATAATATTTTAAACGATTAAAAAATAAATAAAACGTTTGAAATCTTATAATATTAGAAAAAATATAAAATATAGCCTAAAAGACCTCTGGTCGATAGCCAGTTTGCGAATTTTGCTTTATTGTAACAGACAGTATTATAACATATATTAAAATGTAAACACACACCTCATTGCACAAAATTCATACATAAAGATATTTATATATATATATATATATATATAATATATAATTATGAGTTGTGTGAAGGTTGACTTAAGTATAAGAAACACTTGTATACATTTCTTCACTTTATTTTTTTTAATACCAGATGTACATTTCAATCACAGTGTGATCATTTTAATTTATTGTAATGTTTAAATTTATATGTATTACTTTTGTAAAGAGGAATTATCCGTTAAATAAACTATTATTAATATCATTTTCAATGGTTTACAACATAGGAGATAATTAAGTATAATTATATAGATTATTTAATTAACATACATATGTTTTTAAAGTAGGCTCTAAGGTGGATCCCTGCGGTACACCAAGGTGTTATTTTAGGGCTGATTTTGTTTCGATTGTAAATTCGTCTAAAATACCTTAAAATAATCTGAAATAAAATTGCATCAATTAATTCAAGTTTTTTTTAATCATAAAATACTTAGGAAAAAAAAGCTTTAAAAATTTAATGGAATTATAAATCGTTGAAAATAAAATAATATATACCTCAACTTTGTACATTGAAATTTCTACGGCTCATAATTAAAATATTACAACCTATAAAATTAAATAAAATCTTATAAACGTTTCGAAAAAGTTTCAAGTTTTAAAAGATTGGAACTTGTTGTGTTTAATTCAATTTCCCGCAAACAATAACCCCCCATTTCCGAACTTCCCAGCTAATTACTGTATTAATCCCATAAGTTAATTAACGGACCTTTTATATCCCGATGAATCGTTAATGAATCCCGCTCGCGAACAAAAGCGAGGAAGATCGCGAAGAATGAAAGAAAGACGTCCCGTTTTAAATCGCGCTGGATTTTCAATTGATTCCGAAACAATGTCCAGGAAGTTAGTCAGTCAGTTGTTGTTGTTATTATTATTATTTACGGGAAATCGATTCTGTTACGTGGGGATTTTTAATTTCCGCCTCGAAATCCGTACGGTTCATCATTCCCGGTTTCTTCTCAGAATTGTGTTATTGGCTGCCGGTTGCTGAGGTGTCGGTGATTGTTTAATATTCCGGCGGTGTGAGGAAATAAAAGTGCGTTAGGAAGCGGGCGTGCATTTTAACGATTTTTTATTATTATTTTACACAAACACGTAGGTTGATTTATTGTTCTAATGCGTTAAGCTGGGATTAGTATTCGTAAATGGAATATTAAATAAATTCGTTATTCGATAGATGTCCCAGCTTATTTTAATTCTAAAATAACACCTTGGTGTGCCACAGGGATCTAATTTAGAGCCTATTTTAAGAATATGTGCATGTTAATTAAATTTATATTTACAAATATATTTTTAAAATAGGCTCTAATGTAGATCCCTGTGGTATACCAAGAATTTGTTAAGTTGTTCTTATTGTGGTATCATAGGGATCTATTTTAGAGCCTATTTAAAGAATATGTGCATGTTAATTAAATTTATATTTACAAATGTATTCTTAAAATAGGCTCTAAAATAGATCCCTATGGTACCACAATGAGAACAATTTTTTGGTGTACCACAGGGGATTTTAATCATTAATAAAAAAAACAAATAACGTTTTAGAAACGCTGTCACAACATTAAATGTTATTTTCATGTCGATGAAACATTACTAAAATGTTTTTTTTAATTATATTTCATTTCTATTACATTATTAACAGAATTGTTAATTCAAAAAAAGTTCACGTTTTCATAATATTTAATAATAATAGAAATCACAGATTACCAGCTATAACCGAGTATAAGAATTGTAAGCTAGAACAAATCGCGTTATCACAATATTTAAACAAATGATCCAAATCCCAATCAACTGCAACAAAATTACAACTAGTATCTTCTACTACTTACAATTCTGTTACTGTTACAATTAACTTTATGTATCGACTTAATTACATCCATTTGCGATAATAACCATTCGCTCGCTAATTAATAAGTGGAGCCAGTTTAAACGGCTATAAAGCTTGCGCTATGCGTGTACCCTCCGCGGAAGATTGAAGAAACCGTTTTGTTTTAATTGGTCCGAGTTATCCGCTAATAAAATAATTGGGTTTCGTAACATTTTCTCTTAATATGGCAGTAAAAATAAATAATTACGTGTGACGAGATGAACCGGCACATCGGCTGCAATTTCTGCTTTCGCACAACGAGTAACGTTATTTATTTCTCAACGCCGTTGCTATTTAAAAAAGAGAGACAGGGTTTTAATTGATTAAAAAAATCAGAACAGCGTTGATTTTTCAAGTGGAAAGGAGAGATTGTTTCAACTCTAGTAATTAAGAGTACTTTTAGTTTGATAAAGGCACGTTGGAATTGTTCACTAAAATTAATTGAAAATTATAGAAACAAAGTGAATCAGCGTTTTATTAAAACCTTAAACAGTTTAATGATTAATAAATGAAAGCCGTCTTTAATTTTATTAAAAGTTTAATGATTGTTGAGTTACGTTAAGAATCCATTCATAATGGTAAAACGAAAGGTTTAATAGTCCAAACAAAATTTATGATTTTTTTTAAAGATTCATCTCTTCTATATGATAAATTGCTCAAAAGATGGCGCTCAGTGCTATTTTTCTAAATATACCATTAGAAAAAGGTAGTAATGAATGAAAGATTGATTTAAATCTTGCGAAGAAAGGATACTCAATCTTTCATTAAATAAGATGAAAACGTTTATTAATAAGTCATTTATATTGTTACGAAATTGGATTCAATCAGACTCGGAAATAAGTAAAACAATGTAAATAGAAAAGAGTATTCATTCACTTGGTCACATTTATTTAAATATATTAAATAAAACAATGTCTATTTATTTATTTACAATACACTTAATTTATTTATTTATTTATTTATTTATAACGAGATGTTGAACACTCGGACGTTCGTGATAGACTGTCTGTAGCGCCACTAGCGCTGGCTTATTCAGCGTGCTTGTTTCTGGAAATTTCCAGAATCTCACATTTATTTAAATATATTAAATAAAACAATGTCTATTTATTTATTTACAATACACTTAATTTATTTATTTATAACGAGATGTTGAAGACTCGGACGTTCGTGATAGACTGCATGTAGCGCCACTAGCGCTGGCTTATTCAGCGTGCTTGTTTCTGGAAATTTCCAGAATCTTCCATGACGCCACGCTTACAGTCGCGCGCTCCGCGGAATATTCCAGAGTGTTCCTCTTTCATTTTCGTTACAATATCATCACGCGAAATCCAATGTACTTTTAATCAAATGATATTTCATTTTGTATTGTTCTCTGTGATAAATAAAGGCATTATTATTATTAAAATTGTAATGTGGTAAACGGTTCCGTGTTGGTGTCCTTAGATAATTAATTAATAATTAATTAATAATTAATTAATTTGTAACAATCTTAAAAATAAATAAAAAAATATTATTATTATTATTATAATTCCCATTGCGGTTTCAGCCGAAACAACAATAACAAACGTAATAATCAGACGCGAAATTTTAATCGCCCAGCCCTCGATGAATCGAATCATCCAAATCGATTCACGACTCGATATTCAATCGGAAACTTATTCCAATCACGGGGCCCGATCGAGCGCGCCGTGATTCGATCGACTGACTTGACTCGCCGTATTTCGAATTGCGGTGTGCGTCCGCCACTTGGAGTTAAATTGGCATTGTTGGGCGATTGTTTTCGCGATAAATCACCCCGGCCGGGCGATGCGTGATGGGTTACGGGGATGATCAATAAAATCGGGAAGGTGTCGGCGGTGATTCATCAAAGTGGATCAATTGGCGTGTTGCGGTGTCGGCCACGTCGTGTCCGGAACGGTTCAATTAAAATTTTCAAGCAAATTCATCACACCCTGTTGATTTGATGCCATTATTTATTCAGGGATGGTGTATATATAAAAAATATATTTATTCAGATAAATTACATTTTTACAAACATTCAGTATATACAGTAAAATAAAGATTTGCTTGCCCTGGCCTATCGACAAGAGATCTTTATGCCCTGTGTATTTAATTAAGTTTGTGAGGTAAAGCTGTACTGACGAGAGATAAACCCCGAAACACGTCGGCGGATAGCCTTATATTACATAAATTAAATAAAAATAGTAAATAATCATTTTCTCTTCAGCTACTGCGACATTTTTGACTTACGTTACGTTCTTTAAAACAAATATACGCTAAAACAACTACTTCTCGGACATATACCCATCCAGACATAATAGACACTTGCTGTTGCTTTATATTACGTTACTTTTATTGTTCTCTGAATTAAAAAAATATAATAAAAAATGGCATTATTAATTCTAGCAAGATTTACGACTAAATGCTGATAAGAAGTTTTAATATCTTTTCATTCTAAAATGACACCTTATTTTCAATCAAATGACAGGATTTTGAGGGTTGCGAGGAGGTTCTAGAATCCTATAAATAATGGCTAAACATTGAGAATCTTATCTAATCCTTTATTTTCAGCTAAATGGTAAATGATTAAGATTGTTAAAGAATTGCTAATAGAGGGAACTAGCCGATTCCAAAATCTCCTTTGATTTTGAGGCGAGGAGGTTCTAGAATCCTATAAAAAATGGCTAAACATTGGGAATCTTATCTAATCCTTTATTTTCAGCTAAATGGCAAATGATTAAATTGTTAAAGAATTGCTAGTAGGGGGAACTAGCCTATTCTAAAACCTCCTCTGATTTTGAGGGTCGCGAGGAGGTTCTAGAATCCTATAAAAAAATGGCTAAACATTGGGAATCTTATCTAATCCTTTATTTTCAGCTAAATGGCAAATTATTAAGATTGTTAAAGAATTGCTAATAGAGGGAAATAGTTGATTCTAAAACCTCCTTTGATTTTTGAGGATCGCGAGGAGGTGCTAGAATCCTATAAAGAAATTGCTAAACATTGGGAATCTTATCTAATCCTTTATTTTCAGCTAAACAACACATGATTAAGATTGTTAAAGAATTGCTAGTAGGGGAAATAGCCGATTCTAAAACCTCCTCTGATTTTGAGGGTCGTGAGGAGGTTCTAGAATCCTATAAAAAAATGGCTAAACATTGAGAATCGCATCTAATCCTTTATTTTCAGCTAAATGGCAAATGATTAAGATTGTTAAAGAATTGCTAGTAGGGGGAATTAGCCGATTTTAAAACCTCCTCTGATTTTGAGGGTCGTGAGGAGGTTCTAGAATCCTATAAAAAAATGGCTAAACATTGGGAATCTTATCTAATCCTTTATTTTCAGCTAAATGGCAAATGATTAAGATTGTTAAAGAATTGCTAATAGAGGGAACTAGCTGATTCTAAAACCTCCTCTGAATTTGAGGGTCGCGAGGAGGTTCTAGAATCCTATAAAAAAATGGCTAAACATTGGGAATCTTATCTAATCCTTTATTTTCAGTCAAATGACAAAGAATAAAGATTGTTAAAGAATTGGTAGTAAGCGGATTCTAGAACCTCCTTTAATTTTGAGGGTTATGAGGAGGTTCTAGAATTCTATAAAAAAATGGGAATCTTATGAAATCTGTTATTTTCGGCCAAATGATAAAGAATAAAGATTGTTAAAGAATTGGTAGTAGCCGATTCTAGAACCTCCTCTGACTTCGAGGATCATGACGAGGTTCTAGAATTATACATAAAAAAAATGTCTAAACATTGAGAAGCTTATCTAATCCTTTATTTTCAGCTAAATGACAAAGAATGACTTTGGTTCATTCACTTAAATTTATGACAATAATTTTCATTATCCATTATTCCACAAATCTTCAACCAATTAGAATCCCTGTAATTCCACACAGCCGATTCTATTTAAAGTAAACAAAGAATCCGCATTAATAACGATCCCAATTCTCGTGCTAACAAAAGCATAAATAACAGCGTGCATTTTTAAAATAACAGATTATTCCGCGCTTCCGAATGCGCCCTTCCTGTATTGCACGGAACGCTAATAATATCGCACAGTCCGTTGAATTTGCGGCGATTTATGTTTACATACATAAGCTCGCACATTTTTACTTCGTCCTTTAAAAAAAAAATATTTCGTTTTGGACCCGCTCCAAGCGACCATCAATTATTTCGTGTTCTTCTGCAGTTCTCTCTTAAAGTTATGCAACTGAAATGAATCGTTTTTTTTTAAGTGTTACTTTATTTCACAAACGCAAAGAGAGAGAGATTTTTTTTTTTCAGATGGATTCAGTCAATTATGAAAATTATTATTTTTAACACCCCTACACCACCATTATGGTAGATGGGGATTTTAGATTATATAGCAGTGCTGCGAAACACGTGTCTACAGATAGCCTTGTAACTATTATTTGTTGTTTCCTTTCATTAAATAATTTCGACTCAAACCGTTGCAATTCGCAGCAGTGCTGCGATGCAACAACAAATATCTATTGTGTAATCCAATGTCCGGCGGGGTAAATGCTCGGGAAGTAGTTGTTTCAATAGATGTTTGTAAAACTTATAGTGTAAGTATTTTTTGCAGTTGGAAAAAGGGTTTGATCGAATTTTATTGATCATTGCCAGAAATTTTCCTTGTTTAATTTCATTGTTATATTTTCATATGCTGGATATGTGCTACGATCATTTTCTAAATGTTACCCAAAACATTTTTTCAGATTAATTATGAAAATTATTATTTTTAACTCTTGAATTAATTTCTCACTTGTTGAAACATGTTTAAACAATTTAAATGATTAAATTTTTTTCTTCTTCAATAAAATCAGCAGTCTCAAAGATTTTGGGTACGATTTCCTGTTGAATACATTCGTTCTTGTGGTAGAAAAAAAAAAACCGCGGGAATTTCCCTGAGCCGTTCAATTTATCACGCACCTGCCAATGCTGGCGCGAATCTATTTGCTTACGAAATGATTAATGTCCGTTATTACTTGGGGAAATCCCACTCGAACTTTCCGGGCGTTGCGAAACGCCCGGAATGGCCGTTGCGGTTTATTATTTTCGTTGTTCGCCAACTTCCCCAGCTAATTCTCAATAAATTCCGTGCAGTAAACTCTAGAGGAGTGAATTAAGGTTTGCTTTTTTGAGAAACCAAAAATCCATTGTAATGATTTTTGCTATTCTGTTCAGGATGATATTTTTTCCCCACTTTAAGGGTGCGGTTTAGAAGAAAGAGATAGTTATACAAATATGGGCAATCACTAATTTGAGTTAGATTATTGTTGTGATCAATGAACAATATTGTATTATACATTAAAATAATCTTAAAATAAGCAGGAATTTCATCAGATAAATTAAAAATTATTTTAATGTTTAGTTTCTGTGAAAAATAATTATGAAAAACAATTGATCAAATTTATAGCAAATTTTAAATTAAATTTTTGCTAATAAAAACTTGTGCAATGAAAATTTAAAGGATTTCACTAAATTCTGCATTTAAATAACTTAGCAGACATGACCTATTAATTTCATTATATCTTACAATTTTCTTTTCTAACTTGAACTAGTATATTGACGTAATACACGAAAATTAACGATTTATTTTTTTATTTAGACTGATACTTTATACTTGGTAGATAAAAAATGTAAATACACATTCATATTATGAAATCCAAAAGAATAGCTCTATTTTCAAACGATTATTTCCATTTTACTATATAGCTATCTCTTTCCACTAAACCGCAACCTTAAATCCCGCAGCAACTCAAGTAGCCATTAATGGGTGACTCCACTGGAATGCACTATTTTGAAAAAAAAATCATATTTATTTGATTAACTTGTCAATTGTTAAGGTTTCCACTTGGTTATACATGGTTTATTATAACTTAATAAAACACTTTTAAAGTATAAAATAGTTGTGCAAACAAAGTTAAAAGTGTTTTATTAAGTTTATTTGATTAGTTAGTTGAAAATAATAAATAATAAATGAAAACACATTAAATGTTCATTAAATGTAGTTAGTTGAAACTCGAATCGGTTGTTTGGTTGAATTTCGATTCTATTATTCAGTTAATCCTCGATTAATTCCATTGTTTATTTAAAACTCTATTACATTATTTGGCTGAAACTTGATTCATTTGAATCTTTATTAGATTAATTATAAATATATATATATATATAATATAATATAATATAATATAATATAATATAATATAATATAATATAATATAATATAATATAATATAATATAATATAATATAATATAATATAATATAATATAATATAATAATTATATATATATAATATATATATATATAATCGATATCCCCTTTTACCAATTGGTGTCGGGGTTAATTATCTATTGATTGTATTATTTAGTTGAATCGATTCAATTAATCAGTTAATTCTAGATTAATTCCATTATTGTATAATGCAACATTTTTTTTTATATAAGGCGCAGCTGTAGTGACGAGGGAAAGGTCCCGAAACGTGTCTGCAGATTTATTTTTTTTAATTATTGTTTTTTTTGTATTAAATATTTTTCTATTAAAAAAATGTTGCAATAACATGCATTGTTATTGTTACGCAACAGCAAATGTTCCTTATAGAGCAATTGTTTAAAGTACTTGCGTAATATAAGTTAAAATGTCACAGAGCTAAATGTTATTATTAATTATAAATAGAAAAGAGTATTCATTCACTTGGTCACAGTTATTTAAATATATTAAATAAAAATGATTTGAAAATAATTAATAAATTATTTCCACATTTAGCTCTGTGACTTTTGACTTCAAATCATTTTTATTTAATATATTTATTAATTATTTTCAAATTCTTTTTATTTAAGTAACCAAGTGAATTCATTTTTCTATTACCATTATTTTGTTTAGTCTCTCTGGGCTATCGACTAGAGTTAAATCTTTCTGCCTTGGAACATAAATTGAATTTATTTAATTAACGGAGGTTATTTATTAATAAAATGAGAATATTGAATTAGTGGAAATTATTAATTTTATATCGCTTTAAAAATACGCCCCAAACCCTGAACAATGATATCATAAAGTTGGCAGGATTATAAAAATAAATGTGTATTTTATAGACCCAGAAAATCTTACACAGCAGGTTTTTTTTTATTCCACTTTTCGGTAATCCCTCTACAATATTTATTTTACTCATACAATATTTGCTCAGGTTTTACATCCTCTCCGCTGGTTGTACAGATAGCATTTATATTTTTCATTACGCTCCACATTTAACGGTACAAAATTCTCCTTTGTACATAATTGCTTCGGCTTTATCGAGCGGATGATGCAATCGTTGTCTGATCCCGAAGGTAAATAATTGCCCCGAAATAAATCCAAAAAAGGAAGAATTCCCCTCGGTTTTTGCGCGCTCTCCTTCTTTATTTCGGAGAAGCGAGACCCGTTATTGTACTTGAGGGCAGCGTTCGGATTGATTAAAAGCCACGGCGCGCACTTTTGATCTTTTCATTCGGTTTAAAGTGGCCTTCCCATAAAACTCCGTTCCTGCGAGCGAGCAGGAATCACGATATCGCGCGCCAGGAACTAGGAGAACGAGGTAACGTCTCGTACGGTGGCTTAGCGGTCGCGGGGAAAACGAGTATTTATGTACTGAAACAGAAGTGGGGAAAAAGGATGTTTTTTTTTTATTTCTTTCTCGTTGTATGTGGGTCAGAGAGTGCACGTCTCCGTGGAACAACAATGTGTTTTCATTTATACTTTATTATTTAACCGACGCTTGTGGCGTGGTGGGATTTTTGCCGAATTTATATATTTACGTCAAATTCATTTCCGCAAAGAGGGTCGGTTTCCGGCGCGCGTGTTTTTTGTTGTTGTCGTTTTACTTTGCGGGTGGGATTAAATATTTAAAGGGGGCAGCTTTATTTTAACGAGCCGAGTAATATTGTTGCGTTAATGCGGATGTAAATTATTATTTTTAATTACGTTACATTTAACCCCCTTTCCCTTACAGAATTATTTTTTATATATTCAACATATTTAACATATAATTTACACACACGCTGTTAATTTTTTTGTTCAGTGCAATTATAATCATGGAATTGTGCACACAATGGAAGTTTTGGGAGTTAAAACTACAATTTATCTCTGTTTATTTTAAACAAAGAAGAATTTTTTGTCAAAGAAATTTATATTTATAATATGACCGATATCAATTAAATGAATTAGAATTAATTTATCCCGAGAAATTTATTTATAACAATATTACGATATGTCAAAAATAATCACCACAATTTTATTTTAAGTTATATGAAGTGGGAAAGATTAAAATCACTCTACACTGAAAACGCGCACTAATGCCTAAGACCGTCTTAATAAGACTCCAAACTGTCACATAATACGAATTGTTCGCACTTGCTGCACCGTACAACCCCTCCACGGAACCCTCAATTTTGGTAATTTTTCCTTAATTCGACAAATTGGACTCCAATTAAAAAAAAAAAACAAAAAAAATATTAAAATCCGCTTCAGGGCTAATTTGACTAGATGGATGTGTTAATAAGACTCAAAACTATCACATTATATGAATTATTCGTACTTGCTGCACCGTACAACCCCTCCACGGAATCCTCAATTTTGGTCATTTTTCCTTAATTCGACAAATTGGACTCCAATTAAAAAAAAAAAACAAAAAAAATATTAAAATCCGCTTCAGGGCTAATTTGACTACATGGATGTCTTAATAAGATTCTACACTGTCAGACTATATGAATTGTTCGTACTTGCCGCACCGTACAACCCCTCCACGGAACCCTCAATTTTGGTCATTTTTCCTTAATTCGACAAATTGGACTCCAATTGAAAAAATCCCAAAAAATATTAAAATCCGCTTCAGGGCTAATTTGACAAGATGGATGTCTTAATAAGACTCAAAACTGTCACATTATATGAATTATTCGTACTTGCTGCACCATGCAACCCCTCCACGGAACCCTCAATTTTGGTCATTTTTCCTTAATTCGACAAATTGGACTCCAATTAAAAAAATTCAAAAAAATATTAAAATCTGCTTCAGGGCTAATTTGACTAGAAGGATGTCTTAATAAGACTCCAAACTGTCAGACTATATGAATTGTTTGTACTTGCCGCACCGTACAACCCCTCCACGGAACCCTCAATTTTAGTCATTTTCCCTTATTTCGTCAGATTGGACTCTAATTAAAAAAAAAACAAAAAATATTAAAATCCGCTACAGGGCTAATTTGACCAGATGGATGTCTTACTAAGACTCCAAACTGTCACACTATATGAATTATTCGTACTTGCTGCACCGTACAACCCCTCCATGGAACCCTCAATTTTGGTAATTTTTCCTTAATTCGACAAATTGGACTACAATTAAAAAAATCAAAAAAATATTAAAATCCGCTTCAGGGCTAATTTGACTAGATAGATGTCTTAATAAGATTCCACACTGTCAGACTATATGAATTGTTCGTACTTGCCGCACCGTACAACCCCTCCATGGAACCCTCAATTTTAGTCATTTTTCCTTAATTCGACAAATTGGACTCAAATTAAAAAAAAATCCAAAAAAATATTAAAATCCGCTTCAGGGCTAATTTGACTAGAAGGATGTCTTAATAAGACTCCAAACTGTCAGACTATATGAATTGTTTGTACTTGCTGCACCGTACAACCCCTCCACGGAACCCTCAATTTTGGTCTTTTTTCCTTAATTCGACAAATTGGACTCCAATTTAAAAAATCCCAAAAAATATTAAAATCCGCTTCAGGGCTAATTTGACAAGATGGATGTCTTAATAAGACTCAAAACTGTCACATTATATGAATTATTCGTACTTGCTGCACCATGCAACCCCTCCACGGAACCCTCAATTTTGGTAATTTTTCCTTAATTCGACAAATTGGACTACAATTAAAAAAATCAAAAAAATATTAAAATCCGCTTCAGGGCTAATTTGACTAGATGGATGTCTTAATAAGATTCCAAACTGTCAGACTATATGAATTGTTCGTACTTGCCGCACCGTACAACCCCTTCACAGAACCCTCAATTTTGGTCATTTCTCTTTAATTCGACAAATTGGACTCCAATTAAAAAAATCCAAAAAAATATTAAAATCCACTTCAATGCTAATTTGACTACATGGATGTCTTAATAAGATTCCAAACTGTCAGACTATATGAATTGTTCGTACTTGCTGCACCGTACAACCCCTCCACGGGATCCTCAATTTTGGTTATTTTCTTTTAGTTCGACAGATTTAACTCTAATTAAAAAAATCCAAAAAATATTAATATCCGCTTCAGGGCTAATTTGACTACATGGATCTCTTAATAAAACTCCAAACTGTCATATTATATGATTTATTCGTACTTGCTGCACCGTACAACCCCTCCACGGAACCCTCAATTTTAGTCATTTTTCCTTAATTCGACAGATTGGACTCAAATTAAAAAATTCCAAAAAATATTAAAATCCGATTCAGAGCTAATTTGACTAAATGGATGTCTTAATAAGACTCCAAACTGTCATATTATATGAATTATTCGTACTTGCTGCACCGTACAACCCCTCCACGGAACCCTCAATTTTGGTCAATTTCTCTTATTTCGACAGATTGGACTCCAATTTAAAAAATCCAAAAAATATTAAAATCTGCTTCAGGGCTAATTTGACTAGATGGATGTCTTAATAAGATTCCACACTGTTAGACTATATGAATTGTTCGTACTTGCCCCACCGTACAACCCCTTCACGGAACCCTCAATTTTGGTCATTTTCTCTTAGTTCGACAGATTGGACTCCAATTAAAAAAATCCCAAAAAATATTAAAATCCGCTTCAGGGCTAATTTGACTACATGAATGTCTTAATAAGATTCCACACTGTTAGACTATATGAATTGTTTGTACTTGCCCTACCGTACAACCCCTCCACGGAACCCTCAATTTTGGTCAATTTCTCTTATTTCGACAGATTGGACTCCAATTTAAAAAATCCAAAAAATATTAAAATCTGCTTCAGGGCTAATTTGACTAGATGGATGTCTTAATAAGATTCCACACTGTTAGACTATATGAATTGTTCGTACTTGCCCCACCGTACAACCCCTTCACGGAACCCTCAATTTTGGTCATTTTCTCTTAGTTCGACAGATTGGACTCCAATTAAAAAAATCCCAAAAAATATTAAAATCTGCTTCAGGGCTAATTTGACTAGATGGATGTCTTAATAAGATTCCACACTGTTAGACTATATGAATTGTTTGTACTTGCCCTACCGTACAACCCCTCCACGGAACCCTCAATTTTGGTCATTTTTCTTTAATTCGACAAATTGGACTCCAATTAAAAAAATCCCAAAAAATATTAAAATCCGCTTCAGGGCTAATTTGACTACATGAATGTCTTAATAAGATTCCAAACTGTCAGACTATATGAATTGTTCGTACTTGCCGCACCGTACAACCCCTCCACGGAACCCTCAAATTTAGTCATTTTCCTTTAATTCGACAGATTGGACTCCAATTAAAAAAATCCAAAAAAATATTAAAATCCGCTTGAGGGCTAATTTGACCAGATGGATATCTTAATAAGACTCCAAACTGTCACATAATATGATATATTCGTACTTGCTGCACCGTATAACCCCTCCACGGAACCCTCAATTTTGGTCATTTTCTCTTAGTTCGACAGATTGGACTCCAATTTAAAAAATCCAAAAAATATTAAAATCCGCTTCAGGGCTAATTTGACTACATGGATGTCTTAATAAGACTCCAAACTGTCACATTATATGAATTATTCGTACTTGCTGCACCGTACAACCCCTCCACGGAACCCTCAATTTTTTCTCATAGAAATCTGTATTTTTTGTATTACATATTATTTTTCAATAAATTTGTTGTTGTTTCTATCCCTCAAAACAAACTTCTTGGGTATTATTAGGAGCGTAATTCAATTCGAAGATTCCTTTGGGCGAGAAACATTAAGAATCTAGTTTTCATACTGTTAGGCTATCTTGATAAAATGCAGATAATTGGTTTTAGATCTTCCAAAAGGAACAAGCCTGCCATTGCAAGGTAATAATCCCATGCTATTACGTAAGAGTAAGCTCACATAAAATATGTCTCAAATTAAACAAGGATGAAATTACCTCAGCAACAAAAATAACAACAAGCGCGTCATCCCTCTCGTCGAGGCTCATCCCGTCGACGAGACTCTGCAGCGTCTCCATGAGGTAACTGTGTTTCTCGCGGCGCACCGTCGGAATGCCCAGCACGACGGACACCCCCGTCCGCCCCTTCGACATCAGATACCCCAGCCGCAGGCTGGAGGGGTCGTCGAGTAAATGCGGCAGGAAGTGGAAGGACGAGGGCAGCCGCAGCATTATCGGCGGATTGAGGCCGTGCGCCGCGTTCATCCCCGACATGTTCCTCACCAGCTGCCTCACTTCCGGCTTGAGCGTGCTCGCCGCCATCGGGAACGACCCGTTGTCCCCCGGCATCGCCATCTGGTCGATGTGCTGCGTGAGCTGCTGCAGGTCCTCCTGCCTCGCCCTGTACATCGTGTCCAGATACTGGAGTTTCACCTGAAGCTCCGCCAAACGCTGGATCAGCATCTGTTCTGAACTCACGTCTGAAATAAAAATAAAAAAAAACAATTAACACGATTATATCTCATAATTAAAAAAAAATATAAACATTTATACAAAACCCAACAGGCTGAGTCCATTGATAGGGTTTACAATATTTACAAAGTTAAACTAACTTTACTAAAAATGGCAGTACAGGGAGTTCTAATAGTCTCAATACTCAGGAGGCAAAAAGAGAAGAGGCTGACCAAGAACGGCATGGATACAAGAAGTAATAGAAGATCTGAAGAATATTAGCGTTAGAAAGTGACAGGACAAAACAAAGGACAGGAAAAACGGCATGGATGCAAGAAGTAATAGAAGTTCTGAAGAATGTTGACGTTAGAAAGTACCAGGACAAAACAAAGGACAGGAATAAATGGAGAGAGATCAGCAAAAAAGTTTAAAAGGACGAAAGGAGAATGATCAGCCCCGTAAAGAATGATCTATAAAGCTCCAGCAGGATTGGCTTAACCTTTACAAGGGGTAATAACCACCACATATATATACAAGAATTTTGAAGGTCATTGGGGGTAATAGCCACTATATACAGAGTGTCCTAAATAGAGTAAGATTGTGTGGGTCAATTCAATTCAATCTTCACTCAACTCAACTTTTTATGTAAACATTAATTCTATTCTAATTTTTTTTTTCAATTGAGTTGAGTGAAGATTGAGTTGATTAAATATAGAAAAGTTTTTACAAGTCTTTTTCCATATTTAATCAACTCAATCTTCACTCAACTCACCTTTTTTATATAAACATTAATTCTGTTTTAAAAAATGTAATAATCCACTGAAGTAGCGTCATTTCTTTTCATCCTTATTTTCTTCCATCCCTTCTTTCCATACAATATTTTAATATCAGAAAATTTACATTTATTCGACGCTCGTGCCATTAAACGCGGATCGTGTATTTTTTTTTTCTATAAATATTACAGAGCCCTCCTGAATGTAATTCATTTTTTTGCCCGGCGAAAGAAAGCAAACGCGGAAATGCGAGCGTTTCCCAGCGATCCATCATTTTTATGAAGTAAATGCAACGCGACCTCTCAAACCCCCCTTCTTCCTTCAGCCACTCCACGAGCACTCGTTCACCCCGGCAACGGCTAATGAATCAGAGCCTTAGTAAAAGAATAAGGAGGAAAAAATATGAGGAGAAAGTTGGGAGTTAGTTGCGAGTAATCGAAAACTTTTCTCTGGTTCTCTTTAAAGCGCTGTAACTTGAAGGGATTTATTAAATTCGATTCCGTTACACTTTTTCTTGTGCGAACTGTGTGGATTAATGAGGTGTGGAGTGAGATAGCGATAGACAACTGAATTTAAAGGTTTGGATCTTCTAAACCTTTAAATTCAGTTGTCTATCGCTATCTCACTCCATACATCGTAAATATCGGTAAACATCGTATGACGTTTTTTCTTTATTTGATCAATTTAAAAATAATAAATTATAAAACTGCTCGAACAAATGTCTTAAGGCTATTTGTTTTATATTTAATCGAATTGGCTTTAAGAAGTAAGGCATTTAGATTTCTCAAAGTCATTTGCTATATATTTAATCGAGTAGGCTTAGAAATATCGGGCATTTAGATTTCTCAAAGACATCTGCCCTCGAGTGAGCTTTGAGAAATCGTGTACTTCGATTTCTCAAAATCATTTACTCTGTATTCAATCAAGTTGGCCTCGAGATATCAGATTTGTAGACTTCTTAAGGTCATCTACTCCATATTTAATCGATTAGCCTTGAGAAGTGAGGCTTTTAGATTTCTCAGTCGGTCTTGAAATCAGGTACTTAGATTTCTCAAGGTCATTTGCTTTGATTCAATCAAGTTGGCCTAGAGATATCAGACATTTAGATTTTTTAACGACTTCTGCTCTATATTTAATCGAGCAAGCTTTGAGAAATCAGGTACTTAGACTTCTCAAGGTCTGTATTCAATCAAGTTGGCCTTGAGATATCAGATTTGTAGACTTCTTAAGGTCATCTGCTCCATATTTAATCGATTAGCTTTGAGAAGTGAAGTGATTAGATTTCTCAAAGTCATTTGCTATATATTTAATCTAGAAGGTCTAGAGTTATCAGGCATTTAGATTTCTCAAGGACATCTGCTCTATATTTAATCGAGTGAGCCTTGAGAAATTAGATACTTCGATTTCTCAAAATCAATGGCCTTGAAATAGATTTTTAGATTTATTAAGGTCATTAAGGTCTGCATTTAATCGATTAGACCTTGAGAAGTGAGATTTATCAATCATTTGCTATATAGTCAATCGAGTAGGCCTAGAGATATCAGGTATTTAGATTTCTCAAGGACATCTGCTCTATATTTAATCGAGTGAGCCTTGAGAAATCAGGTATTTATGTTTCTTAACTTAAGCCTAGAGATATCAGGCATTTAGATTTCTCAAGGACATCTGCTCTATATTTAATCGAGTGAGCCTTGAGAAATCAGGTATTTATGTTTCTTAAATTCATCTGCTCTATATTTAATCGAATATGCCTTGAGAAATCATGATTACTTCAAGTCATCAGCTGTATATATAATCAAGCGGGCCTTGAGAAACCCGGCAGACAGATTTGTCGAGTAAGATGTGAGGTATTTAAATTTACATTTAATCTCCGAACTGAAAAAGTTGAAGCCCAAATGAAAAACGAAATCTCCCTTCCAACTTTTCCAAAAATTACCCAACTTTGAATGCGAATCCTATCAATTATGTGCCACCCAGTACATTGAAACTCCCCCACCCTCCGGAAAACGGAAAATAAGTTCGTTAACTGTAGGTGAAATTACGAAGGACGTATCTCGCAAAATTAGATAAACCCCTCGCGATGTCCCACCCCGCCAGCAACACGCGCGCGCTCGGAGTCGCCCTTTGTTCGGGTTATCGATGCGCGCTATTCAAAACTGAGGCATGCGTGAGCCCCCCTTTTGACACGAGTCGGGTGCTTCGTGGAGGGATGGGGGTCCTAATATAAATATTGAAGCCGGAAGGAAGGCGCAAACAACGCTCGAGATTTCCATATCCCGGTGGAAATCTATCACCTCTGATTCGACGAGCGCGGAAAAATGGGAAGAGAGCGACGCGCGGGGGTTGTAAACGGGGATTCGGAATTTAGCGTTCGAAAACAGCTCGAGAAGTCGCTCGGATAAAGCGGGAGCAAATAGATTAGAACAATGCGATGTAATTTCGTTTTCGGTTTGGGGATTTTCAGCTGCGATGGATCGACCGGCGCGCTTGTTTTATTCAAATCGGTAGGGGAGGGGCGAAATGGATTACTCGAATCGCGAATGTAAATCTCGTTGTTTCGTATAAATAATCTTTGTTTCAATAAATTAATCTATTTGAGTTGTAAAGAAAAACACTTGGTACTGTAAATGAAAGCTTCAGTGAACAAAAATATTTAATTAAAATAATAAAAAAAGAAAATAATTAATTAGCTTTTCCGACGCGGTCCAGAAAATCTATGAAATCCAATTGTCGTATAATTATTAGCTTTTCTGACATGCAACGGCAAATATTTATTGTGTAAATCAATGTCCTAATTTGCCCGGGATGTAGTTGTTTCAATTGATATTTGTACACTTAGTTTGTAAGAATTTAATGGCAAAGCAAGTAGAAAGAAAATAATTAATTTACATTTAAAGAAACGTTCAATTAGACAACAGGTGGCGCTTGTGTCGTCTTTATTTTTTTATAAATAATTAATTATTTTCTTTTTTATTCCCTTAATTCAATTAAAACTGCAATTTACTGCAACATTACCACCATCTTTATAAAAATATATAATGATGTATTAAATAAAAACATCAATAGTAAGCTGTACTGACGAGACATAGATATCGAAACACGTGTCTGCATCATCTTTATAAAAATATATAAATATGTATTAAATAAAAACATCAATAGAAAGCTGTACTGACGAGGCATAGATATCGAAACACGTGTCTGCAGATGGTCTTATATTACGTAAAAACATTACCACCATCTGTATAAAAATATATAATAATGTATTAAATAAAAACATCAATAGAAAGCTGTACTGACGAGGCATAGATTTCGAAACACGTGTCTGCAGGTGGTCTTATATTACGTAAAAACATTACCACCATCTTTAGAAAAATATATAATAATGTATTAAATAAAAACATTAATAGAATGCTATACTGACGAGGTGTAGATATCGAAACACGTGTCTGCAGATGGTCTTATATTACGTAGCGTGTTTTGCTTCGTACATTAAATATTCTCAATTAATTGAAAGTTATTCATTTTTCAAGATTTATTTTATTGGTAGATTTTTAACAAAAAAAAATATTTAGCACGTTTTCATTATTGTAAGTACTACTGAGATTGTACCATTCTTAATCTTGAACTGTCGAACCACTTGGGATAAAGTTGACTTATTTGTGATGATTTATGTAAATTCTTATCATTTTTTAGAAAGGAGATTTCCGTAAAATAAAATAAATTTAATTACTTAAATAAATTAAAAAAAAACCTTTATACAAAACATACATTCTTAACGAAACAAACTGAATAAGAATGAATTGCAGAAATTCCAATGTACAACATTGAGGTATAATTTAAATTAATTAAATATAAATGGAAAAGAGATTTCCGTAAAATAAAATAAATTTAATTACTTAAATAAATTAAAAAGAAAAACCTTTATACAAAACATACATTCTTAACGAAACAAACTCAATAACAATGAATTGCAGAAATTCCAATGTATAACATTGAGGTATAACTTAAATTAATTAAATATAAATGGAAAAGAAGCAATGAATTGCAGAAATTCCAATGTATAACATTGAGGTATAATTTAAATTAATTAAATATAAATGGCATCTCTGATGGGATTTGAACCCGTGTCCCTCGGTTTCTAGTCGAGTGCGTTACTAACTACACAACAGAGGCTTGTGGTATCAAATCTCCATTAAGTGCTGCAAGTCTATTTCAATCGAGGGACACGGGTTCAAATCCCATCAGAGGTTATTAAATAAAAATGATTTGAAAATATTATTTCCACATTTAGCTCTGTGATTTTTGACTTACGTTACGTAAGTACATTAAACAAATGCACATTAAAACAACTACTTCCCAGGCAAATACCCACGCCGGACATTGAATTACATAATGTACATCTGCTGTTGCATATCAATAAAATATTGCAGAATGCAACAAATTTTGATCCGAGAAAAATTTAATGTAAAAACAACAAAAGGAACGTTTTCTATTTCCCATCAGAGGTGTTTCTTTTCCATTTATATTTAATTAATTTAAATTATATCTTAATGTTGTACATTGCAATTTCTGCAATTCATAGATGTAAATATAATTTAAAAGGAATATAATTCTTATTTCTCTTTCCCATCCAATTCTTTTCTGCGCGAACCTCTCTCCTGGGAGTCCAGGAAATTTCACCTCATAGCACAAACACGTGTATTGAATATACATTGAATATCCTTTTTCGAATATTAGAATATCCACGGATATCCAATGGAGTTATAATTTTTAAAATGTACGGAATAAATATCCTTATGGATAGGATGTAGTAAAATAAGTATCCATATTTAATTCATATAATGATATCCATTGAATATTCATTAGAGAATATAGCTTGATTGTATGTTGCCAAATGTAAAGCACGTATTTGGGATGCATGATGGATATCCATTGAATATTTCGTGCTATGTGAGTTAGATGAAATGCAATTGTCGTATAACACCAAAATGATAGATTTTTTTAATAATATTTAATGAAATGTTCATCCAGCATTCATCTAGCGTATGCACGATTCATTTTTCGAACCTCATCAGACTAGTGTGTTCAAGGCATTGCACATGGAATACGCTAGTCTGATGAATGGTGGCTGAACATTTCATTAAATGCGAATTTCGTTTCCTGTTCTCATGAATAGGAGAAGTTCGCCTTCCTTTAGTGGACGAAACCAATGAATCTCGGTCGTCTTTGTAGACACAAATCGTTGACGATGCCACTTGAAATTAGGCAAAAGATGGCGCTTGCGCCGTCTTTAATTTATTAAGATTTCAATAATATATTCATATTTATTTGATTAAAATTGCAAGGGATAAAATTTTCAACAACAGATTATTCCATCAGAATTCCGCAACGACTCGCAAAAAAAAAAACAGTGGATAGCTGTAAATCTGATTTTTTTTAGACTGGCTGTCACGCGTGCGAATGTGCGTGATCCGGGTGCTCTCCGGTAATCCCGCAAAGGTCTGACGGCGTTAACCCGTGACATTTGAACCGCGCGTAGGGTATAAATGCTGCGAAGGGCTGAATCAATTGGCGAGAGTCCGAGACCACGTACCGCCGCGGCTATTTCATCTTTCGATTTTTCACGAAAAGCCCCGCCGATTCGGAAGAGGAAAAGCCCCCGGGACGATAAAAGAAAAGCCCGGGGAATTTCGTTTATGCGGAACCGAGATAGTTGCGGTCTCAATCGATACGTGAGGCACGTTATAATACTTTTATAAATCGGGATTTCATTGAGGAATATTCAATTTTTATAGCTTTCTTCTCAGTTGCTTCGCGATTTTTATGAATCGAAATTATATTACGCAATATTTAATTTTTATGATGATAATAATATGCAATACACCAGACATTACATTCCAAAACAAAAAAAAAAAACACACAAAATCACATTCATTATTGATATTGCAAGAACACTACCAAAAAATACATTGAGAAAATCGAAAAGTGGAAATAAAGTGCGAAGAAAGGATACAACAGGGTTAATTATTTTGATTATACTCTTCACGTAACTCAAAACCAATCATCGTTTAATTTTATTCGGTTTTGATTTTCATTGAATTAATTTGGTTTATTTCAATTTAAATCAACTGATTTAACATAATTGATTTAATTTAACTGAGTATAGTTGAATTAATTTAATTGATTTATTTCAACATCTTTAAGTTATACAAGGCGGAGCTGTACTGACGAGGCATAGATCCCGAAACACGTGTCTGCAGATGGCCTTTAATTAAGTAACGTTCCTTTTGTTGTTTTTGCATTAAATTTTTCTCGGATCAAGAATGTGTTGCATTATGCAATGCTTTATTGATATGCAGCAGCAGGTGTACATTATGTAATTGAATGTCCGGCGGGGTATTTACCAAGGAAGTAGTTGTTTTAATGTATATTTGTTTAATACGTAAAGTAAGTCAAAAGTCACAGAGCTAAATGTGGAAATTATTTATTAATTACTCTCAAATGATTTTTATTTAATTTATTTAAATAACTGTGACCAAATGAGTAAATAATCTTTTCTATTTATAAATAAAAATAATTCTTTCTTAATCGTATCCTCTTTTACCCGTATTGGGTGTCGAGAAATAAATATAATAACATTAATAAATATGGCATCTAATACAGAATTGAGTTATTATTATTTTAAATTATATTATTAAAAAAATGTTATTTTTTTAAAAAACATGTATAAAATATATATTGGAAAATAATTGTAAATATTGACTTTGGTACTTCCTCTTCGAAGCGTGTACAGTTATTTGCATGTCCACGCTAATAATCATCATTATTAAAGCAGCACAGACTAATTACACGAACCGTCTCGTGAATTACGGCCATTTTCCAATCCGCAGTTCCTGCGAGGCGTGCACGCCAGCTCAACAACAAAAACGAAACAAATCGCGCAACCACCTACCGAGACGACCCTTTCCGGCGTTAATAACCCGAAATTGATCCCCAATCGACGGGGATTAATTTATCACCGGCCGAAATTAATTCATCATTTTTCGATTAATTGGAAATCGATTCGCGTATAGAGAGTTGAGACGAGCTAAGGGGGGATTACAGCGGGGTGGGATGGATTACAGTTGCCGTCAGGGCTGAGCCGCAGAAAGGATTCCGTTGTCGATGTTTGGGGTAACACCTTGGAATTGTGCTTTAATGCTGTTATATTGCGGTTCGCTACTCGGGGCCGTAATCTCGTTTAATGTAATGGCACAAATTATATTATTGTAATCCCCGGATTATTATTATTATTATTATTATTACATCAAATTACATTAATGTAGCGCAATATTAATGATAATAAAATTTAATAGAAAAGAGTTTTTAGTCACTTGGTTACAGTTATTTAAATTAAATTGAATAATAGGACTTTGAAAATAATTAAAATTTAAAAAATAAAATAGGATCTTGCAAATAAAATTATACAGGGTACTTATTAAATAAGGTCTAACAATTCTAATAGTCAAATTTTATCGATATAAATTATAAAGGGTGTCAAACTTTTCAAACTTGAATGTATTTTATTTTTCTTATTTTAAATTGAAATCCAATTTAAACTAAATTTGAATCAAATTTAAAAGAATAACTTGAATAAAATACATTCAAGTTTCTTTAATATATATATATATATATATATATATATATATAAATAATCGATGTCCCCTTTTACCAATTGGAGTCGGGGTTAAGTTTCTTTAATTAATAAAATATTTATTATTTTCAACACTTTTTTTAAATTTAATTCCACTACAATTGTTTCGCTACGCTGTACCTTCCTGGAGAACCTGAAGAAGCTACAGCGTAGCTTCCTGGAGAATCTGAAGAACCTACAGCGTAGCTTCCTGGAGAACCTGAAGAAGCCACAGCGTAGCTTCCTGGAGAACCTGAAGAAGCTACAGCGTAGCTTCCTGGAGAACCTGAAGAACCTACAGCGTAGCTTCCTGGAGAACCTGAAGAAGCTACAGCGTAGCTTCCTGGAGAACCTGAAGAAGCTACAGCGTAGCGAAACAATTGTAGTGGAATTACATTTTTTAAAAAAGTGTTGAAAATCATAAATATTTTATTAATTAAAGTAACCATGGATTTTCAAAAATTAAGTGCCTCATTAATCAATAACATTCAAGTTTTAAAAAATTAACACTACATTTATAAAAAAAAATAATACAAAAATTATAAAGAGTGTCCACTTTATAATTTTCATGCAGGATTAAAAAAAAATAAACATCTTTCTTCCTGAGTCATATTCAATCTTGTTTAAAACTGTTCATGAATAATAAAGTTTAAAACAAGATTAATATCAAATTTCTGCACTAAACAAAAAAAGCACATTTTCGCAAGCTTTTGATTGTTATGGATCGAGATAAGGAATGAATACATCGCAGGCTTTTTTTTCGCTCCAGTATCCATGGCTACATCCGAAAAATGCCATCCTCGCGTGTTATTCACGTAGAGGTGAGCATTCAGCATTCAGACCCCGGGCTTCGTCTTCCATTTCCAAGCCCGAAGGAGGGCGCCGTGACAACGTGACAACTGAATACGTTTATTCGTGCTGATATCGACGTCCTTTTCTCTACATACGGCAGGGCCATCTGACAGCTTCCAGTTGCTTGTTTTGCGTACGCGATATATGTAAATACAATGACGCGAAGGAGCACCGAGGGAGGAGTTTACATCGACGTGGAATTGATTAAATATTTTTTTTATGTATTTCTGTTGTTGATTTCAAAAAATGAAACTTTAAATCATTTTGAAACTCACCATTTAAATATTAAGAAAGTCTGCTCTCTGGGCTTCCTTAATTTTTGCTTACAAATTTCTCTGCTCATATCCACCCTTTCTTGTGAATTTTTCTTTCCGATTTCAATATAGTGTATTATAGCAATATAAAACTGGAGCAACAAGACGAACATCCATTAAAGGCGGATGATTTTCATCTCTTCACAGATGGTTCAGTAATGAAAAAAGAAAAATTGGAATTTATTCCAAGATACTCTCATTAAAAAGGAAATTACCACTACTATTAGGGAATGAACCGGTGGACCAGCTTCAGACAGTGGTGCGAAAGTCAATAAGTGCATAAACAATGGCGGCTGATGTAATTTTCAAAACTGAACAAAAGAAATAATAATAAGATCTGATCTATAAGAAAAAAATATATATAGCGATATCTGCAATGGTTTCGTTTTTATTAACTTTTTTTAAAAAAAGTAAATTTCTCACCCTGTAGTTTAAAATTTGAATGTCACAAAAATAACAGCAGCAATAAATCATTCGACAAATCGAGAAGAATATTTTAAAATCAATCAGCAACAATTCGTCTTGATTTTCGAATGATGCTGTAAATCATTTAAAAATCAAGAATTACAAATATATTCTTCTTCTCGATTTGAGAATGATGCTTTAAATCATTCCCAACTCAAGAAGAATTACAAGCATATTCTTCTTTTCGATTTTAGAATGATGCTGTAAATCATTCGCAAATGAAGTAGAATATGCTTGCAATGGAATGATTTTGCAGCATCATTCCAAAAATTGAGAAGAAGAATATGCTTGTAATTCTTCTCGATTTAGGATAGATTTACAGTAACATTCCCAAATCGAAGAGAATATTGTATTTTAAAACCAAACAGTAGCAATTCTTTTTGATTTGGGAATGATTTACAATATTCTCTTCGATTTTGAAATGATACTGTAGATCTATCGAAAATAGAGAATAATTACAAGCGTATTATTCTTCTCGATTCGGGAATGATGCTGTAAATCATTCGCAAATGAAGTAGAATATGCTTGCAATGGAATGATTTTGCAGCATCATTCCAAAAATTGAGAAGAAGAATATGCTTGTAATTATTCTCGATTTTGGATAGATCTACAGTATCATTCCAAAATCGAAGAGAATATTGTATTCTAGAATCAACCAGTAGCAATTCTTCTAGATTTATGAATGATGCTGTAAATCATTTCCAACTCAAGACGAATTACAAGCATATTCTTCTTCTCGATTTGGAAATGATGCTGTAAAACATTCATAAATCAAGAAGAATATGCTTGTAATTCTTCTTCATTTGGGAATCGTTCTGAAATCGAAAAGATAATTTATTAATAGCGACATTTTGAGATTACGAAAATATATTTTTTTATAAAAATCGTATTTCTGGCCATGGATTTCGATATTTTCAAAAATTCAAAACTTCCAGTTTGAACTTCCAAAATTACAAAATAATACGAAAATTGTCATCAACAATGCCTAATTGACAATTTAAGATAATTTATTAATAGCGACATTTTGAGATTTCGAAAATATATTTTTTTATAAAAATCGTATTTTTGGCCATGGATTCCGAATATTTTCAAAAATTCAAAACTTCCAGTTTGAACTTCCAAAATTACAAAATAATACGAAAATTGTCATCAAGAATGTCCAATTGACAATTTAAGATAATTTATTAATAGTGGCATTTTGGGATTTCGAAAATATATTTTTTTATAAAAATCGTATTTTTGGCCATGGATTCCGAATATTTTCAAAAATTCAAAAACTCCAGTTTGAACTTCCAAAATTACAAAATAATACGAACATTGTCATCAAGAATGCCTAATTGACAATTTAAGTTACTGTATTAATAGTGGCATTTTAGTATTTGGAAAATATATTTTTTTATAAAAATCGTATTTCTAGCCATAGATCCCGAATATTTTCAAAAATTCAAAACCTCCAGTTTGAACTTCCAAAATTACAAAATAATATGAAAATTGTCATCAAGAATGCCTAATTGATAATTTAAGATAATGTATTAATAGTGGCATTTTGGGATTTCGAAAATATATTTTTTTATAAAAATCGTGTTTCTGGTCATGGATTTCGAATATTTTCAAAAATTAAATACTTCCAGTTTGAACTTTCAAAATTACTAAATAATACCTAAATTGACATTAACAATGTCCAATTGACAATTTAAGATGATTTATTAATAGTAGCATTTTGGGATTTCGAAAATATATTTTTTTATAAAAATCGTATTTCTAGCCATAGATTCCGAATATTTTCAAAAATTCAAAACTTCCAGTTTGAACTTCCAAAATTACAAAATAATACGAAAATTGTAATCAGGAATGTCTAATTGACAATTTAAGATGATTTATTAATAGTGGCATTTTAGCATTTCGAAAATATATTTTTTTTAAAAATCGTGTTTCTGGCCATGGATTTCAAATATTTTCAAAAATTCATAACTTCCAACTTCTTCTTCTTCTGGAGTAATCAGAAGAACAGTTTCTTGTATTCTTGTAGAGACTTTATGAGAACAAAGAAACTCTGAAATAAATTTCCTACACCCCGAAAAAAAAAAAAAAAAACACCTAATAAAGCAGTGGTTCTTATTTGCTTATTACGATAAACATCGACACTATTAAAATTCACAATTGAAGTTGTAATACAACCGGGAAGTCGAGACGAGCAGAGCGCGGATAAATAACGGGAGCGATAATTGCGCTCGCGAAACTGAATCTCCCGTTCGCGAAGTTTAAAGTGCAAATTCCGAACAATCCGGAATTTTTTCGCGGCCTAGCAGAGTGTCGGTTGCAGATAGGAGAGACGCGCATATAAAAATAAAATATACGAGCGACATGAACGCTACCGACAAGAAGCGTCCTTTTCACCTGAATTTAGTGGCTCGTAAATAAGCGCGCGCCCAGAAATGTGCGGGTCATTAGATAAACCCCGCGGGTGAGTGTGCGATAAGGGATGTTCCTGCACACACCCCTCGCTTGCTTGCGAGATCAATCGCGCAAATCGGGGCCGACTGTTCCGTGAAATTGAGGAAGTGCTGTTTGGGATTAGCGCTATTGCTCAACACACAAAACTGTTCTTCACGTAATAAAGTGAGAATAGCTTTTCATTATTCATTTATTACAATATAAGAATCATCAGATATATATATATATATATATATATATATATATTGGTAGTTCATATTGTATGAAATAAATATGAATAAATCATTAAAAATCAACCAATAAAACACAGATTAGATGGAATAACTTTAAATTCTCCACTAGTTTCGGGTTATTAGCCCATTTTCAAGAGAATTTAAAATTTGTTTATTTCATATATATATTTTATTATTGATTAAACAGGAGTACAAATTGTAAGCATCATCTCTTCGAAATCCAGCTAGTTATTTAAACCAGATGAATGATTCCATAAACATTCATCTAGCGTTGATGGTGATAGATGGCGCTTGCGTTATCTCCCTATTATTATTATTCAGACGAAGAAACTCATTTTGGTGATTAAACTAGGTTGAATATGAGTGCGTGTCCGAAACGCCGTGCTATAGAGTCGTTATCTACGTAATATGCACGCCAGCGCGCTCGTCGTGAATGTTGGAAACGGCGATAATTGTTACTTACACGTACCCACTTACGTAATTGTGAATTCGCGTTTAAAGTCGACGCACGCGATGTATATATTTTAAAAGAAATTAATTTACAAAAATAATAATTTGAAATAAAAAAAGGGCTTCAGCTAATCAGAATCTAGATATTAGAATATAGATTAATATACACAATTTTATTCAGACTATACAGATGATAAAAAAAAAACATGTAGGTGTTAGTGTTAAAATAATTACAGTACATTGCAGTGTTAGTGGGCTATCGACCAGAGGTGATTCTGTCCTGTCATGAATTAAATATTTACACGTACTATTTTTTTAATCTTATTCAATTTCATAATCCTACGTAAGCCGAAATTGTTTTCCTAGTGGCACCATTTGAACTAAATAAACATCGTTCCGGTCCATTTAGTTTTATACGGCGCTCCTCCGCGTAATTTATCGGAATACGTAAGTCTCATCCCGGCCCTTCCTTTTCCCCGCCGGAAAATATAGCCGGCATAAAGTTGTTGCATATTTCATATACGTCGGTCTTCTGTTTCCTGCGCGATCCTAAAAATTCGCCGCTGCATCTCTCCAATGGGATGAGAGGCGGGAGGGCAACCCCCGGGTTTTCTATCGAAAAATTGGTCGGAGCCCACGCATATAAATTCCCTATCTCGTTTACAATTCAAGGCTTCGCCCTTGCTGCAAAAAAAAAACAGGAAATAAATAAGGAGGGGAAAAAATGGAAAATGTGTGTTTTTTTAACAACGCCGGATTTCCCGCTGTAAAATATTTTATAGCGTGATAACTAAAATGACTGATGTTGATACATATCGATTTTGCTACTATTATTCAATTATCAATTGAACATTATTAATGACAATTTTATTTTGTAATTTCAGAAGTTCTAACTGGAAGTTTTTAATTTTTGAAAATATTCGTAATCCATAGCCAGAAATACTATTTTTATAAAAAAATATATTTTCGAAATCTCAAAATTTCGCTATTAATAAATTATCTTAAATAGTCAACTAGACATTGCTAATGACAATTTTCGTATTATTTTGTAATTTTGAAAGTTAAAACTAGAAGTTTTGAATTTTTGAAAATATTCGGAATCCATGGCCAGAAATACGATTTTTATAAATTATATATTTTCGAAATTCCAAAATGCCACTATTAATAAATTATCTTAAATTGTCAGTTATACATTGCTAATGACAATTTTTGTATTATTTTGTAATTTTGGAAGTTCAAACTGGAAGTTTTGAATTTTTGAAAATATTCGGAATCCATGGCCAGAAATACGATTTTTATAAAAAAATATATTTTCGAAATCTCAAAATTTCGCTATTAATAAATTATCTTAAATAGTCAACTAGACATTGCTAATGACAATTTTCGTATTATTTTGTAATTTTGAAAGTTAAAACTAGAAGTTTTGAATTTTTGAAAATATTCGGAATCCATGGCCAGAAATACGATTTTTATAAAAAATATATTTTCGAAATTACAAAATGCCAATATTAATAAATCACCTTAAATTGTCAATTAGACATTACTAATGACTATTTTCGTATTATTTTGTAATTTTGGAAGTTAAAACTAGAAGTTTTGAATTTTTGAAAATATTCGTAATCCATAGCCAGAAATACGATTTTTATAAAAAATATATTTTCGAAATCTCAAAATTTCGCTATTAATAAAATATCTTAAATTGTCAACTAGACATTGCTAATGATAATTTTCGTATTATTTTGTAATTTTGAAAGTTAAAACTAGAAGTTTTGAATTTTTGAAAATACGATTTTTATAAAAAAATATATTTTCCAAATCCCAAAATGCCAATATTAAAAAATCATCTTAAATTGTCAATTAGACATTGTTAATGACAATTTAGGTATTATTTTGTAATTTAGGAAGTTCAAACTGGAAGTTTTGAATTGTTGAAAATATTCGTAATCCATAGCCAGAAATACGATTTTTATAAAAAAATATATTTTCGAAATCCCAAAATGCCACTATTAATAAATCATCTTAAATTGTCTATTAAACATTGCTGATGACAATTTTGGTATTATTTTGTAATTTCAGAAGTTACAATTAGAAATTTTGATTTTTTTTTTAATTATTCGAAATCTGTGATGTTATTTTATTTAATTATTTATGAATAATAAATAAATAAATAAAATAAATAATAATAGATCGTTAAATTCATTTCATTAAACGTATAAAGGTATTGTTAAAATAGTATTCATAATATAATTAAAATTAAAGCACGGAGGGGTGTACCCGGCGCATCCATTATGGTGAATGCGCCGGGTACACGCCTTCAAATCACTTGCCTACTTTTCGACGGTTTATGTGGATTATTTAAAAACGAGCAAATTCATTAAAGGTAAACTTACGGCTCATGGTAAAACATAAAATTCCTCATAAATGTTTAAACAATATTAATAATTCAATGAAATGTTCAATCTTCCAGCGTATGTGATGGACATTTCGTTTTTTCGGCAAATTATGCAAAATTGCATCTTCTTCCATTTATTATTAATAATTATTATTATCGCAGTTTAAAAAAAAAACGTATGAAATATATCTTAAAAGAGTCGATTATTTCCGACGTAGAAAATCCGCATGAAATATCGCTTCAACTTATGCAAAAACAAATAAAAACGCAAGAGATATATCCGAATCCAGACAGAGTGCGCCTGAGAAATATCTAACAACGTGAAAAATACCATCAATAAATCGCGAGGAATCTGAATGCCGAAGCGGGGAAATAAATTCGAGAAACGCCACCAGGAGGCATAAAAATTCTAACACCTCGAAATTGTCGCCTAACGTGATTTCTATGAAGCGATCCGCATTCGTAACGATTTCACAAAGTATTAGAAATTATTCGTTTTCAGCTTGCAATAAAATTGTGGTGATTTTATTGCAAGCTCAAAACTATTATGGAATTTCATAACAGAGGCTGTTATTTATAAAATTCAGTAAATTAAATCACGATGGCTTGCAGGAAAGTGCATGATTTTGAACATTACAGACTTTTTTTTAAATAAAAATCTTAAAGGTTGTTATTTTGTAGTGTTCTACAAAAATCGTTAACTGAAAGGTTGTGTTAACATTTAAAATTAAAATAAATAATTATTAACATTGTAAGTCCGAGGCCTTAATTCGTTGAAGCTCCATTTATCTCGTACTTCCACTAATTTTTTGTTTGTTTCTGTCTCGTTCTCGAGAAGCGGATAATAAACAACGGGCCGGGAACGCACGCATAATGGTCTCTGTAATGATCCAGCTGATGTCGACTGTTAATAACGAGTTTGCAAAACTCGGACTGAAAATAATTATTCAGGCGAGGTTTTAATGACGCGCGTTTCCAGAATTATTGCGCTCCCCGAACGGAATCGCGAGGGCGCGCGGGGGCCGCAGTGCATTTCAAACGTGCCACGAGTGTGTCGACAAAGTGTTAAAGTTGAAGAGAAAGCCGGCATTTAGTACAGTAGGGACTGAAATGTATATATATATATATATATATATATATATATATATATATATATATATATGTGTGTGATAATAATAAGTTGGAACCGTTATAAAGTTGGCAAACAATTGTTGTGTAGTGGAATTTTGCGTGATCGCGTAATTTCACGCTTGTGCGTAATGATTGAGTTTCCATACTAGTTGCGTAATTCGCTATTTCTTATCTGAAATGTATTTATAATCAATAGACTTTGATTGATCGTTATATACCAGGTACGGAAAAAGTCAGTTAACGCAATCAGAAATAATCACGTGCGACTTGTTACGAGACGTTCAATATTCTCAAAAGGACGGCGCCACGTCTTATTCAGGGCTACAATATCGTGCTTTTTGAAATGATAGAGTCGTCATTTCAAAAAGCACGAAATTGTAGCCTACAGGATAGGGAGAAAAGGCAGAATTGAGGAGCCCGCGCGGTCGCCAAGTTTTTGTATTCTGTCATTATTTGTTTTTATTAATACGTAAAAGTTAGTCAGCACTAACGAACCTAGAATAATCGCGACTCTCGTAAAAATCTAAGTGGTGCTCATGTTTTCGCAGATTCTTTGATACATCATAGAATGGCTTCATTTATGTTACAATAATAGCATCACGTTATATTATTATTTTAACATAAATGAAGCCATTCTATGAAGTATCGAAGAAATTGAAGAAGAATTTAACTTTTCCTGTATAACTAAAAGTATTGTCTAATTGCAAAAAATATATCTTAGTGTTATTTTTTGTTATGTAAAAAGGCTTAAACATTTTAATGATGACAACATAACAAAAAAAAATCCCCCGCGCAAATCCGTCTAATTAAACTCATTAAAAAAAACGAAAATCCCTCCCTTCATAAAAAGAAACATCGCCGGCCGCCACAAAGCCCCGGCCGTCACCAGACTCGGGCGAATTTCAGCGAAACGCGAAACACCCCGGGATGGAAATAAAGGGCGGTTGGATGGGGAAGGCGAACACATACAAATGGGATTTACATCGAGACGTTTTCTCTCGCGCTGAATTTCCACAAAGCACGCACAAGCGGCGGAATGTGTTTACAACTTTGGCTACGCGAACGACAAACACACACACACACACAAACAAGCGGGGATAACAACAAAGAGGGCGGAATTAAATTATGTAATGCACATCCGGATATCTACACGTGAAATAGGAGACTTAACGAAACAGTGCTAATTAAATCAGGGAATAAAGAGCGCCAATCTGGGATTGGGCGTTTTTTTTTATATGGAAGAAAAGAGGGTGAGAATGTCTGAGAAACAAAAGACGCACTACTTTGCTTAAGTGAAGGTTAAGAAATAGAAAAAAAATGCGTTGAAATCATCATCATTGATAACTTGATTGTTTTTTATTAAATAAACAATTATATTCACACGAATGGTGGATGCGCCGGGCACCAAAATTCGCGACAAATTTCACATGAACAAAAGAATGTATTATCTAGATAATTCATTTTTTGTTTGTTTGGATCATTGATAGGTTTGCACCACAGCCAAATCTCATTATTAACATATATTTTAACGAACGTGGATAGAGAGAATCATCAGCCAGTGAGGGCCGTCGTGGCATTTAGGGTTAGACGTACAGGAGTAGAGTTATGAGCATGTTAGTATTATTATAACTTAAATTTATTTACTTATCGCTTTTCTAATTACATAAAAAAGCATGACGATCTTGATCTTTGAATTTTATATAACAAAAAAGACCTCAAAGTAGATAAACGAAGACTAAATTCGGAAACAGAAATGGTGAATGCGCCGGGCGCAAACTACGTAATTAACCCATTCATTAATAAGATAATTCACTGTTTTAATTATCCCAAAAAAATCAACATAATGGTTTTCATTATTTTCGTATGAAAATTTTCACGTCGCATTGAAAAACATAGCGCTGAGATTTCGCTGCCTGCCGGGGACGCCATGAATATTCATCGTAGTTTCGCGCGGGAACAAAGCGGGGCCGGATTGTGGCTGCACTCATACACACACACCCCATCAAATAAAAAAAAGCAAACTCAAAGAAACGCGCCATATTGCGAGGATCGTGTTTTATGCGGCAATTTGAATACATTAGCGGTTAAATGGATATTTCGGAATCCTTTGTTTCGAACAGGAATTTGAAGGCTCGCTCGAATAACTTGGATGTGGGCGATGCTGTTTATTCATGTTTATGGAAAGGAGAAATGGGAAAGACAATGTACGATTATTTTTCCTTAATAAAAGATAATTTTATTTATTTATATATATTTATGGCGAACCATTACTTTTTTGTCTCCGAGTATTACTTTTTTTGCCTAATTTTGACTTAATGGCCATGGAATATCACTTTTATTGTCTAATTTTAATTTTATTGTCATGACATGTTACTTTTATTGTCTAATTTTAACTTCATGGTCATGGTATGTCACTTATATTGCCTAATTCTGATATTATAGCCGTTGAATGTGACTTGTATTGCCTAATTTTGACTTTATTGTCATAGAATGCCATTTTTATTGCCTAATTTTGACTTTATTGTCATGGAATGCCATTTTTATTGCCTAATTTTGACTTTATTGTCATGGAATATCACTTTTATTGCCTAATTTTGACTTTATTGCCATTGAATATCACTTTTATTGCCTAATTCTGACATTATAGTCGTGAAATGTCACCTGTATTTCCTAATTTTGACTTTATTGTCATGGAATGTCACTTTTATTGCCTAATTTTGACTTTATTGTCATGGAATGCCATTTTTATTGCCTAATTTTAACTTTATTGTCATGTAATGTCACTTTTATTGCCTAATTTTGACTTTATTGTCATGATATATAATTTTTATTGCCTAATTTTGACTTTATTGTCATGGAATGCCATTTTTATTGCCTAATTCTGACTTTATGGTCGTGGAATGTCACTGCTATTGCCTAATTTTGATTTTATGGTCATGAAATGTCATAATTATTTCCTAATTTTGACTTTATGGTCAAGGGATGTAACTTTTATTACATAATTCTGACTTTATGGTCGTGGAATACAACGTTTAGTGCCTAATTTTGACTTTATTGTCACGGAATCTCATTTGTGTTGCCTAATTCTGACTTTATGGTCGTGGAATGCCACTTTTATTGCCTAATTTCGACTTTATTGTCATGGTTTGTCATTCTTATTGTCGAATTCTGACTTTATGGTCGTGGAATATCACTTTTGTTGCCTCATTTTGACTCTATTTTTATGGAATATCACTTTTGTTGCCGATTTTTTTATATTATGATCATGGAATGTCATTTTTATTGCCTAATTTTGACTTTATTGTCATAGAATGACACCTTTATTACCTAATTCTCACTTTATGTTCGTGAAAAATCACTTTTATTTCCTAATTTTAATTGTTTTGCCACGAAATATCACTTGTATTGCCTAATTTTGACTTGACTGTTATGGAATGTCAATTTTATTGCCTAATTCTCACTTTATGTTCTTGGAATGTCACTTTTGTTGCCTTATTTTGACTATAGTTGACTGTTGTTGCCTAATTTTGACATTATGGTCATGGAATGTCATTTTTATTACCTACTTTTGACTTTATTGTCATAAAATGACACCTTTATTACCTAGTTTTCACTTTATGTTCATGAAAAATCACGTTTATTTCCTAATATTAATTGTTTTGCCACGAAATACCACTTGTATTGCCTAATTTTGACTTTACTGTCATGGAATGGCACTTTTTTTGCCTAATTCTGACTTTATCGTCATTGAATGTTACCTGTATTGCCTAATTTTAACTTTATTCTCATGGAATGTCACTGTTATTGCTTAATTTTGATATTGTGATCATGGAATGTCATTTTTATTGCCTATTTTTGACTTTGTTGTCATGAAATATCACTTTTATTGCCTAATTATGACTTTACTGTCGTGGAATGTCACTTTTATTGACTAATTCTGACGTTGTAGTCATAAAGTGTCACTTTTATTGCCTAATTTTGACTTTATAGTCGTGATAAGTCACTTCTATTGTTTCATTTTGATTGTATTGTCATGGAATATCATTAGTATTTCTTGATTTTGACATTACGATTATGAAATGTCATTTTTATTGCCTAATTTTGACTTTATGGTCATGAAACGTCACTTTTATTCCCTAATTTTCACGTCGTGGTCATGGAATGTCACTATTATTGCCTAATTTTGACTTTATGGTCATGGATTGTCTCTCTTATTGCCTAATTTTGACTTTACTGTCATGGAATGTCACTTTTGTTGCATAATTCTAACTTTATGGTCGTTGAATGTTACCTGTAATGCCTAATATTGACTTTATTCTCATGGAATGTCACTGTTATTGCTTAATTCTGACATTATGATCATGGAATGTCATTTTAATTGCCTAATTTTGACTTTATAGTCGTGATAAGTCATTTCTATTGTCTAATTTTGATTGTATTGTAGTGGAATGTCATTAGTATTTCTTGATTTCGACATTACGATCATGAAATATCATTTTTATTGCCTAATTTTGACGTTACTGTCATAGAATGCCACTTTTATTGGCTAATTTTGACTTTATAGTCGTGGAATATCACTTGTATTGCCTAATTTTCACTTTATGGTCATGGATTGTCACTTTTATTGCCTAATTTTGACTTTATGGTCATGGAATGTCACTTTTATTCCCTAATTTTCACGTCATGGTCATGAAATGTCACTATTATTGCCTATTTTTGACATTATGGTCATGTAATGTCACTATTATTGCCTAATTTTCACGTCATGGCCATGGAATGTCACTATTATTGCTTATTTTAGACATTATGGTCATGGAATCTCACTTTTATTGCCCAATTATCACGTCATGGACGTGGAAAATCACTATAACTGCCTAAACTTAACTTAATAGTCATGTAAGGCCCATTATTATTGTTTAATTCTGACTTTATTGTCACGGATTTTCACTTATATTGTCCAATTTCTAATTGTAAGCCACTTGTATTGACCAAATTAAATTTCAGTCACTTTCGAAGGCTAATTTTAACTTGAGTGGCACTGAAAGTCAGTTTTATTGCTCATTTTTTAGGAATAACTCCACTATGAGGAGATTGTAGATATATTAAATAAAAACGATTTGAAAATAATTAATAAATTATTTTCACATTTTGCTCTGTGACTTATGACATAAGTTACGTAAGTACGTTAAACAAATGCACATTAAAACAACTATTTCCCGGGCAAATACCCACGCCGGAAATTGAATTACATAATGTACACCTGCTGTTGCGCATCAATAAAATATTGCATAATGCAACAATTTTGATCCGAGAAAAATTTAATGTAAAAACAACAAAAGGAACGTTACTTAATATAAGGCCATCTGCAGACACGTGTTTCGGGATCTATCCCTCGTAGATGTTGATCATGTTTCTACAGTCACTTCATAGAAATAACTTCACTGTGACGTGACTGTGGAGGTTGATCTTGCCCCTACAGTCACCTCATGGAAATAACATTTTTTTATTTAATTCAAATAACTTTGTTTTGCGATTGCAAATATTACATTTCACCACACATAAACCTAATCATTTGGAAATTGCCCCTTTTGTGAAAAAAAAAAAAAAACACATCCCGTCGGGGGGATGACACATATACTTTTTTATTCTTCTCCCTCCGTTTACTTTACACAAAATATTTCACTGAATGATAAAGCCGAAATTGATGAACATCAATTCTCCGATCCCCCTCTCTCTTTCTTTTTTCGTTTTTCGATAAAATGGCGATTTGAGGGGGCGAGGAGGATAAAAAGCGAAGGAAGAAGTTTCCTTATAAATCTGCGGCTTATCCGCCGAACGCCTTCGATCTCCCGCGGTTATGAGATATACACCCCGCACGGGCCATTATTATTAGGAGTCCGTTCCATTCTGATTCGCCTCGGAACAGCGTCCCTTTTATTGCGTTCCTTATCCTCTCCAATGAATACAATATCAATGCGTACAGAAAAAAAAATAGGATAGTGTGTGTTTTGTGGGATAATATTTTACTAATACGCAAGTTCTTTAAATTTTAAAGTTAACAAAAAATCAAGCACTGTTTGTGCTGGTGTGAGTAGGATTGCTTTAATTATTTTTGTAAATATATATAAAAAAATATTATAGAAAAGACTGAAAGACCTTCAGTTGGTAGCTAATTTGTGAATTGTATATTAATAATATATTATTTATTTAAATAAAATGAAGCAAAGAAGAAGATCTTTGCAAGGATTTAACTCTGTGACTAACATAAATAAATAAATTAAATAAAATCCAATTCCGTTTATCGTGAAAACGAAAGTTATACCAAGCCTATATATGGGGGTAAATCCATATATAGGCTTGGTATAACTTTCGTTTTCACGATAAATGTATGTATGTATGTATGTGTGAAGGTGTGCTATAAGCACTGTGCATAGGCCTAAAAGGCCCCTAGCCTCCCTTCATTACAGGCCCGCCTTCCCTTGCTACAACCAGACTGTTCCATGCAGGTAATCCAGTATCGCAGAGGCGGGCAGGTCTCTTATATCGGCCATGTTAGGCCATCTCTCACCCATGGTAGCTTCCCTCACGATAAACGGAATTGGATTTTATTTATTTATTTATTATCCAGCAGATTCATAAGATCTAATTACATGAAAAGGACAATATAATATAGTCACAATACGTACATAATGTAGCACTGGATATATTTACAAATTTATACAATTAACGCCTTTCTTGTATTTAAGTAGTAATTCGCCCTTAATTCGTTTCAATCATTTTTGTACTTTTTTGTATTATCATAATTTTTAATTAAATAAAATTTCGAACCTTAATTTGTTTCAACAATTTTTGTACTTTTTTGTATTCGAAATTTTATTAAAATTAAATTAAAAATTAAATAAAATTTCGAACAGACGTATTTCTGTAAATAGTCAAAATACGAACAATCTTCATAATATAATATAATATAATATAATATAATATAATATAATATAATATAATATAATATAATATAATATAATATAATATAATATAATATAATATAATATAATATAATATAATATAATATAATATATTTACAAAGAAAAAATTGTAAAACTTATGAACTATATAAAGATCGTTCGTATTTTGACTATTTACAGAAATACGTCTGTTTGAAATTTTATTTATTCGGTCATTAATTTTCATATTTTTGTTTCTTTGGGTTGCCCCTCCTCTCGTAATTAATTAGTGCTCATGCGCGAGTTACGACAGGTGACAGAAGAAGGAAGATTCGTGTGTGTGCCTAACGAAATAATAATCTTCATCAGGATAATGTAAGTTTGTGATTATCAAGAAAATGTGCGACCGACCCCCGCGGAGGACTCGAATCGCCCCGCATGAGTATCACGGGTAAGTTGTCTTCATTAAATGTTTATTCGGGAGAGCAACCATGCGGTCACACACAGATTCGTATTCATCCATTTAAATTCAATTTTGATCGAACCTAAGAAGTATATTATATACTTATTTTAGCAATGTAGGGTATTTATCCTGCAACGAAAATATTTTGTGGCGTTTTTTTGGGATTTCTGGGGTAAGAAGGTAATTATTCTTGTTAACAATGGCCGCGTTGTACAATACGCCGTATGAATTTCTGTCCTTTCCAATTAACCTAGCTATTATATCTGCATGCACCTCCAGCTAAAAGGAAATTAATAATGGAAGCGATAACCGCATAATTAATTACACCGTGAAACCTTTTCGCGGCGGTGGATCCGTAAATCAACGTCAAATCGGAAATCTTCCCACGGATGCATCTGCTTAAGACCAAAGAGGCGAAGGAGCAAAGAGTAAGCCGGATGGAGCGGCATTAGCATATATCAATCACCCCGGAGCGCCCGCTAAACACCGAATCCCTCATCCCCCGGAGAGGATCGCTTTCTCGGATTTGAAGCGATCTTCCTGATCCCGAAGGCAATTACGGGCCACCTCGGCCGGCTAATTTCTATGCAAATGCCGCGGTGTGTGCAATAACCCTCCATTCCCAGGGGTTTCTGATTGCGATTGCATCACGGTAAAAATCATCAGCTCATGCTCGGGGCAATCCGCCTCGCGTTGTTGGGGTGATTCTTGGCTGGGCGCCGCGGGGGAAATTAAATTCGCGGGCCCGTAACAAATTGGACGTTGGTTGTGTTTAACGTTAAATGTTAACCCGCGTTTCGCGTGCGTAAGTAATTGCCGGAATATTCAATTTATTGCCGCGTGTGCTTCATTCGACGCTGTCGGGTTTTATTGCGAAAATGCTTTTTACGTTTCAGCGGATGTATTGGAAATTAAATGGGTTTCATGTGGTTTCACAAAACAATTTATCATTCGCATTCATTGTGGAAGGGGGGCTTCACAACTACACATATCTGAGTGATTTATAATTAATAGATAATTACACTTTACGAATCATTTTAACTTATTCGGTAATAATATTTTTATTCTGCATTAATTACGGGACAAAAACTATAACAAATATTCAACAAAATAAAAATAGATGCACAATTCATAAAAAGACCCCAGAAGGGTCACCCCTATCTCCACTTCTTTATAATATATATTGTTGCTAATCCCAACAACTTTAATCCACAAGCATCCCATCTCCAATTCGCAGACGACAATAACCTCCACGGGTAAAAAGTTAGTAATGTGACATTTTTTCTTACTCTTTTTATTTAGTGGTTTTAATTATTCATTTATTAATATGTATTTTTCTTCATATCCTGTCTTCAAATTTTTGTTCTGTAATTGGGTCATCCTGTTGGACAAATAAAGAATTATTATTATTATTAATAGATTCTAGCAATGGATTTTAAAAATTTGTAAAAAATCATTTTTAAAGAAGGTTTTATCTAGAATACTAACAATTTACTCAATTATAGGTATATCTACACTAAATCTCAATTTTCAACCGCTATTTTTTACCACAAATAAAAAATATATTTTTTTTGTCTAAGACAAAATATTCATTTTTGCAATTGAAATAAATCAATGATCCCACATTACCATAATTAAAATGAGCACACCATTTGAAAGAACAGATCATGGACTATAATATAAAACAATAAAAACAGTGTCACCACCCTTAGAAGTAAAAAAAATATATATTTTTTCTAAGTCGAAATATTCATTTTTGAAATTAAAAAAAAAAATGATACCGTAGTTCCATAACTAAAATGAGCACACCATTGGAAAGCACAGATCATGGACTATAATATAAAATAATAAGAACATTGTCACCACCCTTAGAAGTAAAAATATACAAGATGTACAGAAAATGAGTGAAAACCTTCAGGTAACTCAATTCATTAATTAATTTTTAATAGAAAATCCAAATAAAAAAATGTTGTATGGTTCTTCATTGAGTCTCACGAGGTCTTCGCAATTTTAAATATGTGACTATAAATCAGTATTGTTTTTTTTAAATATTTTGTAAAAAATCAATAGCATTAACAATCAATTAGACACGTGTATAATTCCATTGATGTAAATGATTAATAAATTGGATATTTTTACAATTTTATAACTTCATCAGAAGCATTCTTTTAATGAAAATAGATCTGGCAACGACGCACGCTCGTTTGTAAAAGAAAAGGTGTATGCAACACCTCCAGCGGATGATGTAGCAGTTATAAACAGGATAAATGCACACTTGTTTGATCCAGCGTTGCCAAAAGTATAGTTCTTTTAAGTGGCCCGTGAGGCTTAAGGAAGGACCGTGTGACTTATTTTCGGTAATATTTTTATCTAAAAATTAGTCAAAGAGTCACGCTACTTAAAGCTTTTCACTCATTTTCTGTACACCTTGTATATTTTTTTCTAAGTCGAAATATTCATTTTTTGAATTTAAATAAATCAATGATCCCACAGTACCATAACTAAAATGAGCACACCATTGGAAAGCACAGATCATGAACTATAAAATAAAATAATATGGTTACCACCCTTAGAAGTAACAAAAAATATATTTTTTTTGTTGAAGGTGTGGTAAAAAATAGGGGTTGAAAATTGATATTTGTTGTAGATATAGCCATAATTGAGTAAATTGTTATTATTTTAGAATAAACATTTTGTTAAAACCTTTAAAAATGATTTTTTAACAAATTTTTAAAATCTATTGCTAACTTTACACCCGTTAATTGTTCCTATCAACAACCCTAAAAGTCCTTCAAGAATTAACAAATAAAATAACCAAAGAAGTTTAAGAAATAGAGTCATAAAATAAACCCCATTAAAACAAAACTCATTCTTCCGTACTTTTGGTGGTGTTGTAGAGTATAGTATTGGAGGGATTATGTAAAGGATTTAATGTACGCTCTAGGTTTTGTCATCCCCTAAATCCTTGTATATATTAAATAAAAATGATTTGAATTACATAATTTAAAGATGTTAAAATAAATCAATTAAATTAATTCAAATACAATCAGCAAAATTAAATCACTTATATTAAATCAAATAAAACTAAATCAATTTAAATAAAATTAAACCAAATTAATTCAATTTAAATCAAAACCGAATAAAATTAGACGAAAAGAATTGAATTAAATTAATTAAAAAGAGCGAACCTCACCTGCCTTGTATATTTGTATATTTTCGAATGTACGTGAAGTGATTGATCACAAAATAGAAAGATTGTTATTCCTTACTTCACTTTATATTTTTATGTTAGATGTACATTTTCAACATCATTATCAACAACAAACTTTACACAATCCCTCCAATATCCCACTCAACAACACCACCAAAATTACATTTACTATCAGCGAAAGAATGCAGTTTCTCGCAGAAAAATATGCCTTCGACGAAAATAATTTCAAAAATTAAAAAACATGTTTATTTCCAGAAATCTTAACATTCCCCTTAAATTCAAATTCCCCCCATTAATAATATTTTGATTACCTTACTCTATTAAAACCGGTCCTGTAATATAATTGCCTTTCTGTTTTGAAAGGCAATTATATTACAGGATATTTTGTTTTCCAAAAATAAAAGATAGCCCATTACGGACACCCGTTTGCAAGCGTTGTTATATCAAACAAATCTAAATATATGTTTATAATACTGTGAATGAAAAGTTATCAATATTTTAGTATTTTTATAAAATAAATTTCGTAATAAATTTAATGCAATAACAAACATCAAATGTGCGTATCTTTACGTTTAATTTAACGCATTATAAAAAAATAGACAACTTTGAGAATTATTTGTACTGCATGGAGTTCATCGAAACATTTCATTTTTTTTTGCATTTGCGTTTCGAAGTATACTCTATTAGATAATATGCATTATTTTAACGAAATATGAATTTATTTTTGCACAAAAAAACGCGAAAGCTACATGTGCTTACATTAACACACTGTGACCTGTATAATTATAACGTATTGTAACTTTCATAACGTGTCACAGTCTTTAATATTTATCACAGCAATATCAATTAATAACCTTTCATTTAATCATCTCTTAAACTACGGGGAGCGCGGATCCCGCTGAGAATCACACGGACCCACGCTAACACCTTGCGCTTTAATAACCCCACGGACCTAATAGACGGACAAACTGTTGTAACCCCTCGTTATTATTACTCATATTCGCGTATTAAGAAATTAAATAAACTATCGCGACTAGGGGTTTACCACTCGCGATAGTTTATTTGTGTCCTCTGTTTTTATTTGTATATTTTATAAGGCTAAGGCTTCAACGACGAGCAGCGAGAATTGTCGCAGGACTGTCCTGCAGGCAAGATTGTTGTGAAGTATCTGTTTATACTTGAATGCTTGATAATAATAATAATAATAACAATAATAATAATAATAATAATAATAATAATAATAATAAATTTTATTACCCAACAGACAAAGAGCCCAATTACAGAGTAATTAACAAAATATCATTATAAACATTAACAATGACAAAAATAAAATATAATGGAAAACAATATAATATAATTAAATCTAACATATAATCATATACAATCAATAAAATCCTCGTAAGCTGGATGATATCCGTCAAAATTAATTTCGTTTATCTAAAGCTAAAACAGGTTCCCGTTTCTACTCGATTCGTCTACCGCCTAATATAAAATCATTACCGAAAAAAATATTCAAATCGAAAATGAAACAAATACTGATAGAAAGCTAGAATGCGCTTTCACTCTTATTTTAAGAGTTTGCAGAATTGCAGTGAGAGTTTTCAATAATTTGGATTTTCAAAAAATCGTAATAATTATATTTTTTAAGATATCTTAGTGAAACTTGCTGGAGATATTAGTCAAAATCTACTCTTTCAGAATATGCTAAAAAGTAAAATTACCCCTACCACAGTTTTTGAGATATTTCCAATAAAAACCTAAAGCGACGGTTTTTATTGCATTTTTTTAAAGTTTTGATTTTAAAAAAATCACAATAATTATATTTTTTAAGATATCTTAATGAAACTTGCTGGAAATATTATTCAAAGCCTACTCTTTCAGAATATGCTAAAAAGTAAAATTACCCCATCAACAGTTTTTGAAATATTTCCAATGGAAACCAAAAACAGCGAATTTTATTGCATTTTTCTATAATTCGGATTTTCAAAAAATCACAATAATTATATTTTTTAATATATCTTAATGAAACTTGCTGGAGATATTAATCAAAATCTGCTCTTTTAGAATATGCTAAAAAGTAAAATTACCCCATCCACAGTTTTTGAGATATTTCCAATGGAAACCAAAAACAGTGAATTTTATTGCATTTTTCTATAATTTGGATTTTAAAAAAATCGTAATAATTATATTTTTTAAGATATCTTAATGAAACTTGCTGGAGATATTAATCAAAATCTGCTCTTTCAGAATATGCTAAAAAGTAAAATTACCCCATCCACAGTTTTTGAGATATTTCCAATGGAAACCAAAAATAGCGAATTTTATAGCATTTTTCTATAATTCGGATTTTCAAAAAATCACAATAATTATATTTTTTAATATATCTTAATGAAACTTGCTGGAGATATAAATCAAAATCTGCTTTTTCAGAATATGCTAAAAAGTAAAATTACCCCATCCACAGTTTTTGAGATATTTCCAATGGAAACCAAAAACAGCGAATATTATTGCATTTTTCTATAATTCGGATTTTCAAAAAATCACAATAATTATATTTTTTAAGATATCTTAATAAAACTTGCCGGAGATATTAATCAAAATCTACTCTTTCAGAATATGCAAAAAAGTAAAATTAGCCCATCCACAGTTTTTGAGATATTTCCAATGGAAACCAAAAACAGCGAATTTTATTGCATTTTTCTATAATTCGGATTTTTAAAAAATCACAATAATTATATTTTGTAAGATATCTTAATGAAACTTGCTGGAGATATTATTCAAAGCCTACTCTTTCAGAATATGCTAAAAAGTAAAATTACCCCATCCACAGTTTTTGAGATATTTCCAATGGAAACCAAAAACAGCGAATTTTATTGCATTTTTCTATAATTCGGATTTTCAAAAAATCACAATAATTATATTTTTTAATATATCTTAATGAAACTTGCTGGAGATATAAATCAAAATCTGCTTTTTCAGAATATGCTAAAAAGTAAAATTACCCCATCCACAGTTTTTGAGATATTTCCAATGGAAACCAAAAACAGCGAATATTATTGCATTTTTCTATAATTCGGATTTTCAAAAAATCACAATAATTATATTTTTTAAGATATCTTAATAAAACTTGCCGGAGATATTAATCAAAATCTACTCTTTCAGAATATGCAAAAAAGTAAAATTAGCCCATCCACAGTTTTTGAGATATTTCCAATGGAAACCAAAAACAGCGAATTTTATTGCATTTTTCTATAATTCGGATTTTTAAAAAATCACAATAATTATATTTTGTAAGATATCTTAATGAAACTTGCTGGAGATATTATTCAAAGCCTACTCTTTCAGAATATGCTAAAAAGTAAAATTACCCCATCCACAGTTTTTGAGATATTTCCAATGGAAACCAAAAACAGCGAATTTTATTGCATTTTTCTATAATTCGGATTTTCAAAAAATCACAATAATTATATTTTTTAATATATCTTAATGAAACTTGCTGGAGATATAAATCAAAATCTGCTTTTTCAGAATATGCTAAAAAGTAAAATTACCCCATCCACAGTTTTTGAGATATTTCCAATGGAAACCAAAAACAGCGAATATTATTGCATTTTTCTATAATTCGGATTTTCAAAAAATCACAATAATTATATTTTTTAAGATATCTTAATAAAACTTGCCGGAGATATTAATCAAAATCTACTCTTTCAGAATATGCAAAAAAGTAAAATTAGCCCATCCACAGTTTTTGAGATATTTCCAATGGAAACCAAAAACAGCGAATTTTATTGCATTTTTCTATAATTCGGATTTTTAAAAAATCACAATAATTATATTTTGTAAGATATCTTAATGAAACTTGCTGGAGATATTATTCAAAGCCTACTCTTTCAGAATATGCTAAAAAGTAAAATTACCCCATCCACAGTTTTTGAGATATTTCCAATGGAAACCAAAAATAGCGAATTTTATAGCATTTTTCTATAATTCGGATTTTCAAAAAATCACAATAATTATATTTTTTAATATATCTTAATGAAACTTGCTGGAGATATAAATCAAAATCTGCTTTTTCAGAATATGCTAAAAAGTAAAATTACCCCATCCACAGTTTTTGAGATATTTCCAATGGAAACCAAAAACAGCGAATATTATTGCATTTTTCTATAATTCGGATTTTCAAAAAATCACAATAATTATATTTTTTAAGATATCTTAATAAAACTTGCCGGAGATATTAATCAAAATCTGCTCTTTCAGAATATGCTAAAAAGTAAAATTACCCCATCCACAGTTTTTGAGATATTTCCAATGGAAACCAAAAACAGCGAATTTTATTGCATTTTTCTATAATTCAGATTTTCAAAAAATCACAATAATTATATTTTTTAAGATATCTTAATGAAACTTGCCGGAGATATTAATCATAATCTGCTCTTTCAGAATATGTTAAAAAGTAAAATTACCCCTTCCACAGTTTTTGAGATATTTCCAATGGAAACCAAAACAGCGAATTTTATTGCATTTTTCTATAATTCGGATTTTCAAAAAATCACAATAATTATATTTTTTAAGGTTTCTTAATGAAACTTGTCGGAGATTTTAATCAAAATTTGCTCTTTCAGAATATGTTAAAAAGTAAAATTACCCCTTCCACAGTTTTTGAGATATTTCCAATGGAAACCAAAAACAGCGAATTTTATTGCATTTTTCTATAATTTGGATTTTCAAAAAATCACAATAATTATATTTTTTAAGGTTTCTTAATGAAACTTGTCGGAGATTTTAATCAAAATTTGCTCTTTCAGAATATGTTAAAAAGTAAAATTACCCCTTCCACAGTTTTTGAGATATTTCCAATGGAAACCAAAAATAGCGAATTTTATTGCATTTTTCTATAATTCGGATTTTCAAAAAATCACAATAATTATATTTTTTAAGATATCTTAATGAAACTTGCTGGAGATATTAATCAAAATCTGCTCTTTCAGAATATGAAATTGTAATATTAAATAAATAGAAAAGAGTATTCATTCACTTGGTCACAGTTATTTAAATATATTAAGTAGTTGTTTTAATGTGCATTTGTTTAACGTAGCGTAAGTCAAAAATCACAGAGCTAAATGTGGAAATAATTTATTAATTATTTTCAAATCATTTTAATTTAATATATTGTAATATTATTATATATATTTATTATTAAATAATTTCGACTCAAACCGTTGCTACTCGCAGTAACAAACAAATATCTATTGTGTCCGGCGGGGTATAAGCTCGGGAAGTAGTTGTTTCAATAGATGTTTGTAAAACTTACAATGTTAGTAATTTTTGCAGGGATTGATTAAATTTTATTTAATATTTCCTTGTTTAATTTTCTTGTAATATTATTATGTAGTTGGTTAGGTTTGACTCCAATTAAACGAATATATAGAAAACAATAAATACCTTCTACAGATTATGACGAAGTGTAATTACAACGAGCAAAGTGCTCGTTTGCTAAATAAACGTTCTCAATATTTAATGAGAAACTAGTCGGAGGAGGACAGGGACAGCCACCACGAGCGGCGCTCGGCCCGGTTTAATAATGCCTCGGCATAAACATAACTTTCCATATTTTATTGCGGCAATGCCCAACTAAAACACACAACACTTGTTTGCGATGTAAATAACGCTCTTGCATAATAATTCCGGGCGGGCGACTAACGCGAATCTGTTTGCCACAATTCCACTCGAATCCTCCGACAAGAAAATAAAAAAATGGTACAACAAACACACCTGTGTTGGCTTTTGATGTAAAAGTGCGCTTTTTATAAATTGCGAATTAATCTAAATTATTTAAATAAAAATGATTTGAAAATAATTAATAAATTATTTTCACATTTCCAACTATTAACTCCCCATCACTATCTAAATTATTACACAAGAGATATCACCGCTCGGCATAAACAACCCCCCAAAACTTTGCCTCGCTAATCGCCTCCCTCCCGCGTTTCTCTCAGTCTGACAGCACGAGAGGAAGACAAAAACGCGGAGCGATTGTTCGTTTTCTTTCAGTTTTTTTTGCGTTCTTACATTCGTTAGTCCCTGAGAGTGACACTTAATTTATCTCGCATTTCGGTGCCTTAAACTAAACGATGGACCGACTTATTGCGGCCGCGCCGCGACGTCCCTTTCATTTTTCGGGAATGTACACGAGGGGAAGAAAGTAATCTCCGCGTTGGAATACTAAACATAAAGTGCAGGGGATTTTAAGTTGCACGTTTTATAAATAAATCGAGGCCAAGTGAAAGGAATTGTTGTTATTACTACAGCAAAATGTCTAAGACTAATAAATAATAGCATTTTATCCATAAATGGATTTATTAGCAGAAGATTTACTTCATTGAATGACTGAATAATTACCTACACACATTTTTATTTAAACTGTACAAAATTATATAAAATAAATAGAAAAGAGTATTCATTCACTTGGTCACAGTTATTTAAATACATTAAATAAAAATAATTTATTAATTATTTTCAAATCATTTTTATTTAATACATTTAAACAATAATAATTTTTATTTAAATAAATTAAATAAATATATATATATATATATATAATCTAAAATCTACCATAATTGGTGGAGTAGGGGTTTAAATAAAAATAAAATAAAATTTTCAAATCATTTTTATTTAATATATTTAAATAATTTTAAATAAAAAAATATTATTATTTAAATATATTAAATAAAAATGATTTGAAAATAATTAATAAATTATTCTCACATTTAACTCTATGACGTTTGACTTACGTGGGTATTTACCCGGGAAGTAGTTGTTTTAATCTGCATTTGAGATCGTCCCCTCCAATGCTTATTCTTAGAGCTTCCGAAAGTCGTAGTGTCCTGGTTAAAATTCTGGTGTGCTGTCTAAGGTGATTCTTAGTCTCCTTATGCTTATTATAATTAACGCTTATGCACTTTTTAGAACAAACTTCCCTGACTATTATGAAAACAACGAAACCTTTTAATCATTACAATTTATACTTATAATTTCCTCATTAAGTTTCTCGAGCAAAGCTTTTTCGATTATTCTAAAAGCAACGAGAATGTACACGAGGGGAAGAAAGTAATCTCCGGGTTGGAGAAATCTTGAAAAACAAACAAAAAGTGCAGGGGATTTTAAGTTGCATGTTTTATAAATCGAGGCCCTAGTGAGAAAAAAAAACAAATTGTTATTATTACTACATGAAAATGTTTAAGAATTATAAATAATAGCATTTTATCCATAAATAAATTTATTAACAGAATTTTGATTTGGTTCTCATTGATTGAAAATTAAAGGCTTGAGTGCGAAGATATCTGGCACTCACCGCCATTATTACCTGATTGTATATGTTAATCTGTACATTACTTCCTTGATAAAGACGATAGTAATTCTCTATTTTGCATACCACGTCTGTATCGTGTCGATCAGTTCATGTAGAGTACTTAGAGCTTTCGCAATAGAAGGGCAATTAGGGCTGCCTTATTTTTTATTTTTCAATTAATTTCGACTTAATTGGAAAATAAAAAAAAATAAGGCAGATGATACAGCCCTAATTGCCCTTATATTCCAAAAGGTCGAAGTACTTAGACCAATTAATTTCGACAATATAATAAATCAAATTGATTATAAATATTATTTTCTGTTGATAGGTATTTTTTTTAATATTCTGGCTATACAGGAAACAACAAGACGTTTCTAACCGCGCGATTTACATTCATATCATAAGTTCATAAACGATAACTTTCCAGAACGAACTTCCCCGACCATTATGAAAACAGCGAAATCTTTTAATCATTACAATTTACATTTTCGCTTATAATTTTCTGACGAGCAAAGCTTTTTCGGTTGCTCTAATAACAACGAGACGTTTCTATCCTCACGATACACAATTTCGCTTATCATTCTACTTTTCTCTCGCATGAAATTTCCGCAAATATTATATTTGTCCTAGAAACAACGATAAGTTTCCATCCTCACGATTTACATTTTCGTGCATCAATCAACGTATCTTTTTTTTAATTCATGGACTTAACTTTTTTATACCACTTTTATTTTACTTTTAGTGACGAATTTCAATTACACGGTAATCATTATTAAACTAAGTATACTAAAAAAAAAAAACGTGATACACAGGTATATAAATTAAATCTAAAGGGCTTCGAGCGTATCTTTTTTTTTACATAGCCTGGTCGGTTATTCTAAATAGCAACGAGACGTTTCCATCCTCGCGATTCACATTTTAGTGGAGCTGCATCCATTTTGTAAGTCATCATTACAATTTACATTGTAATCATTACAATGTAAATTGTGCCTTATTTTTTATTTTCCAATTAATTTCGACTTAATTGGAAAATAAAAAAATTAGGCAGATGATACAGCCCTAATTGCCCTTATATTCCAAAAGGTCTAAGTACTTCTTCCAATTAATTTCGGCAATATAATAAATCAAATTGATTATAAATATTATTTTCTGTTGATAGGTATTTTTTTTAAAATATTCTGGCTATACAGTAAACAACAAGACGTTTCTAACCGCGCGATTTACATTCATATCATAAGTTCATAAACGATAACTTTCCAGAACGAACTTCCCCGACCATTATGAAAACAACGAAACCTTTTAATCATTACAATTTACATTTTCGCTTATAATTTTCTGACGAGCAAAGCTTTTTCGGTTGCTCTAATAACAACGAGACGTTTCTATCCTCACGATACACAATTTCGCTTATCATTCTACTTTTCTCTCGCATGAAATTTCCGCAAATATTATATTTGTCCTAGAAACAACGATAAGTTTCCATCCTCACGATTTACATTTTCGTGTATCAATCAACGTATCTTTTTTTAATTCTTGGACTTAACTTTTTTATACTACTTTTATTTTACTTTTAGTGACGAATTTCAATTACACGGTAATCATTATTAAACTAAGTATACTCAAAAAAAAAACGTGATACACAGGTATATAAATTAAATCTAAAGGGCTTCGAGCGTATATTTTTTTACATAGCCTGGTCGGTTATTCTAAAAAGCAACGAGACGTTTCCATCCTCGCGATTTACATTTTAGTGGAGCTGCATCCATTTTGTAATGATGACTGTCAATCATCATTACAAAATGGATGCAGCTCCATAAAATGTAAATCGCGAGGATGGAAACGTCTCGTTGCTTTTTGGAAATGGAAACCAAGTATGAAAGCAAAATGAGCGACAAGTGAAATATAGATTTAATGATAATAGAGGCTTCTAGACCGGCAAATGACCCTGGCAGTCGACGCCGGTAAAGTGGGAGGGGTTTTTAGTCGGTAGTTTCCCAGACAAAATCTGGGAAGAGCCCGACACAACGTCCGTAAATGGATTTTCCCCTTCCACAGCACCAAAAAAAAAATAGAGGCTTCTATTTCGTTAAACATTGTTTTAAGTTGTAATAAAAACACTGATCAACATGTACATATAGTGATAAAAATAAAAAAAATGTGAAGAATGGAATAAAATATTATTATATATAAAGAAACTTCCCGTACTCACCAACAAAAATCTTCAAAAATTATTGAATCTATAGTCACTAAAATAAAATTAAAGTTATACAAAGAAAATGAATAAATATAGATAGAGCAGAAAGACCTCTGGTCGATAGCCCAGACAGACTAACACCTACATGTATTGTTATTATTTATATTGTTAAATTGTTAAAATTATCTATATAGTCTGAATAAAGATATATATATATATATATATATATATATATATATAATATCTATATATATATATATAAATATAGATATTATTCGTAGTAATTCTTTTTTTTTTCGTTTGTAAAAACTATACTTAAATCAAATCGCTTCGATTAATTTACATTTTCATTTCTGGATCACTTTCCGGAATAATCTACCGTTAGACTTTTCCGAACGGGCGCGTTATTCATTACTGCGTTTAATAAGCGTGTGAATGGAAAAGTCAAATCGAAAGTAATAGTCTCATTGCACATGCGAGATGAGTTAATTGGTCTAAATAAAAAAAAAAAAAATCAGCCCCTATTTTCCCGAACGCCGTTACTTTCTCTCGCTCGCTCTCTTCTTAATAACCAGCAGCTCGTGAATTCGTTAAGCAACCAGAAACCCTAAATCAGATGCGTAACGGTGTGTTCTGGTCTGGAAATTAATTAATCCCGGCCAAGATTTGCCTTCGAATGGTCTTGTCTATATATATCTATATATATATATATATATGTGTGTGTGTGTGTGTGTGTATGTGTGTGTGTGTGTGTGTGTGTGTGTGATGTGGAAGTGATTTAATAATGTAAAATAATCGATTAAAGTAGAGAAGTGGTGGTTGATTTTTTTTAAATTAATTCGGCGCTAATAGAGATTGTATATATTTTACAGCTAAAGTGATTAATCCAGCAATTATGTATACAATCCAGCCATTATATAAAATATGTTCTAAATTTAGATAAAGTGATTATTAGGATGGTATTAATCAATTAATCTAGCTATAATATTATCTAGATGAAGCTATATTATTAATTAATTTATTAAATAAAACATATTTGTTTTAAAAACACATTTGTTTTATATAACAAGTTATACAAACAAAGTTAAAAAGTGTTTTATTTAATAAACTCAAAATGTGTAATTAAGTGAAAGCTGTAACAATTAATTGTTATATTTTAAAAAAAAAAATAGTAGAATTTGGATAGAGTAATAAAATTTTAATAAATGAAACACATTTTACAAAGCGCGCGCTAATCCGAATTATCCCGTAATTAACGACCAGCTTGATCTAATATATTCTCCCATCTTTAAAGCAATTATGTAATATTTATCCGAAATGTATTTAAATACCTGAAATTATAATTTTTAAAATACGTTTGTTTTGATAATGAAACTTTAAAGATGTCGAAAAATAAAATACTCAACAATAAAGCAATCCGAGTTATGCAAACGTGTCTCATTTAATAAAATTGAATTACAATATATAACAAGAGTAATAACACAATAAATTTTATTTTATCCTATCTAATATGAAAATAATTTTCTACTGAATAGTAGATAAAGTTTGGGTGGCCTTTTGGCCTGTACCACCGCGACCTTTGCAGATCTACTGAATAGTAAGGCGGTTTTGTTTCGAGTTTCTTTAAGAATGCGCAGGTGGATAAATTGAATTTGTTTTAACGACATAAACAAACAAACCATTCCAGTTTCCGTTAATGGAGTGCTAAACGTGGGTCATCGGGATAATAAAAGCTAACTGTTAACGTTACATCATCTTATCCAAAAATACGCTGTGACAATATGTGCAACATTATTTCCACTTGAATTACCCAGATTTGTGTTTATTTCCATAATTGAATCCAAAGGTGTATAATTTATTGCTTACTTTTACGTTAATTAAAAAAATAAGTTTATTCAATTTTTTAGAATATAAATTATTAATAATAAAGGTTTTTACTTCGTTATACATTGTTTTAAGTTTTAATAAAAACATAAATAGAAAAGAGTATTATTCATTCACTTGGTCACAGTTATTTAAATATATTAAATAAAAATGATTTGAAAATAATTAATAAATTATTTCTGTAAATAGAAAAGAGTATTATTCATTCACTTGGTCACAGTTATTAAAATATATTAGGTGAGGGTCGCTCTTTTTAATTAATTTGATTCAATTATTTTCGTTTAATTTTATTCGGTTTTGATTTAAATTGAATTGATTTGGTTTAATTTAATTTAAATTGATTTAGTTTAATTTGATTTAATGTAATTGATTTAATTTTGCTGATTGTATTTGAATTAATTTAATTAATTTATTTTAACATCTTTAAATTATGTGAGGCATAGCTGTACTGACGAGGGATATATCCCGAAACACGTGTCTGCAGATGGCCTTAAATTAAGTAACGTTCCTTTTGTTGTTTTCGCATTAAAGACATTTTTCGCGGATGAAAATTTATTGCATTATGCAATATTTTATTGATGTTCAACAGCAGGTGTACATTATGTAATTCAATGTCCGGCGTGGGTATTTGCCCGGGAAGTAGTTGTTTTAATGTGCATTTGTTTAACGTACTTACGTAGGTAAGTCTATAGTCACAGAGATAAATGTGAAAATAATTTATTAATTATTTTCAAATCATTTTTATTTAATAAAAACACTGATTCGCCTTGTTTTTATAATTTCAACAATTTTAACTTATTTTATTTATTTGGACAAAATACAAACAAATATAAAATAAAATAATAAATAAAATATAAAACAAATATATAAAAAAGTATGTGAAACATACTTAAATTCAAATTTGAATTATTAAGTGAAACAAACCAAGTGTTTTAATTTCAATTAAATCATCCTGAATAGAATTAATACATTTTTCATATTATTTTTATTTATTAAATGTGAAATAAAATAAATGAAGTAATTTTATATATTTAATGCAAATTTTAATTTCGTTTAACGATAAATATACCCTTTACATCCAGGACGCAACAAGTGTGATTATACAAAGAAAACACTGCTTGTGTGAGGATCGTACTTGATTCTCTTTGAAACGGCCACTCAAATAGAACAACTAGCACCTCTATGCGAAAAGCGTTAATTGGAAATATATTATTCTCAGTTGAATAAACCAACGGATGGCGTTACAGACGAAACAAACTCACATGTGAAATAAATATTTGTTTGCATATAATTCCCTCCAATCATCTACTAATAAAAGTGTATAAATCAATGAAGCCTAAATGATTGACATAGTTTACTCTTCGCATCAGGATTGCTCTAAGCGATGAATTTCATTAGAGATAATACAAACTCAACTTATTTTTTTAGTAATGGACAAAATCGATCATCTCAAAGATCGATTAGTTAAAGTATCGATCCGCTAGAAATGATCGAGCCGATCAAAAAATAGAAAAAAATCATAAATGAAAAAAAGTGGAATTTCGTCGAAAATCAGAAAAACTCCAAACGACTTCATTTTATACCGAAATGTAGCTAAAGAATGGGGGAATAATCTGTGCAAATTTGAGCATTGATAACTAATTAGGTTTCGGCCAAACTGCTCGCAAAGTTGACCTTTGCAAAAAGGGCGAACATTTTTATGAAAGTTTGCGATTTTTTCCTGGCGATCTCGAACGATACAAAGACGTTAATTTCGATGAGAATGTAGCTGAATTCTTTAAGAATCAAATGCTGAAAATTACGTTTTTCTAACTTGTTCGCGAGTTTAGTTATTTCGGTTGGAATACGGAAACGTTCGGAACGGAAAATCGAAGGGTCTCCACTAAACCGTTCCCATAAAGCTCCACGTGAAATTATTAAGATGGCTCGAAATGATTGAAAACGATTAATGCGGGAGAAACTAAATGGTTAATAGTCTTAATAGTGATTTTTTTTTCGTCTAAGACTGTCTGATTTCGGCTTTAGTCATTTAAAGAGACTCAAAATGCCTGTTTTTAGTAATTCAGTGACTGAATGATCTAATATTGACTTTTAAGTCAAAGTCAATGACTACAACTGTCTGGTTTCGATTTTGAAGACATCTAAAGAGACTCCACATGCTCGTTTTTGGTAATGCAGTGACTATAGATGACTTAAATGATCTAATATAGACTTTAAAGTCACAGTCAATGACTAAAACTATCTGCTCTAAATTGCAAAGTATTTTAAAGACACTTAAAATACAAATATTTGATAATATTATGACTATAGTCGGCTTAAATAGTCAAATATTGACTTAAAAGTCACTACAGACCATTATTGTTGAATACATTTTGACTTTATGTCAAAATTCAATGACTAAAACTGTCTGATTTCGGCTTTAGAGTCATTTAAAGAGACTCAAAATGCCTATTTTTGGTAATTCAGTAACTATAGATGACTTAAATGATCTAATATTGACTTTTAAGTCAAAGTCAACGACTACAACTGTCTGGTTTCGATTTTGAAGACATCTAAAGAGACTCCACATGCCCATTTTTGGTAATGCAGTCACTGTAGATGGCTTAAATAGACTAATATTGACTTTAAAGTCACAATCAATAACTAAAACTGTCTGTTCTAAATTGCAGAGTATTTTAAAGACACTTAAAATACAAATATTTGGTAATATTATGACTATAGTCGGCTTAAATAGTCAAATATTGACTTAAAAGTCACTGCAAACCATTATTGTTGAATAAATTTTGACTTTATGTCAACATTGAATGACTAACACTGTCTGATTTCGGCTTTAGAGTCATTTAAAGAGACTCAAAATGCCTATTTTTTAGTAATTCAGTGACTATAGATGACTTAAATGATCTAATATTGACTTTTAAGTCAAAATAAATGACAAAAACTGCCTAGTTTCGATTTTAAAGACATCTAAAGAGACTCCACATGCCCATTTTTGGTAATGCAGTCACTGTAGATGGCTTAAATAGACTAATATTGACTTTAAAGTCACAGTCAATGACTAAAACTGTCTGCTATAAATTGCAGAGTATTTTAAAGACACTTAAAATACAAATATTTGGTCAAATATTGACTTAAAAGTCACTACAGACCATTATTGTTGAATACATTTTGACTTTATGTCAAAATTCAATGACTAAAACTGTCTGATTTCGGCTTTAGAGTCATTTAAAGAGACTCAAAATGCATATTTTTGGTAATTCAGTGACTATAGATGATTTAAATGATCTAATATTGACTTTTAAGTCAAAGTCAACGACTACAACTGTCTGGTTTCGATTTTGAAGACATCTAAAGAGACTCCACATGCCCATTTTTGGTAATGCAGTCACTGTAGATGGCTTAAATAGACTAATATTGACTTTAAAGTCACAATCAATGACTAAAACTGTCTGCTCTAAATTGCAGAGTATTTTAAAGACACTTAAAATACAAATATTTGGTAATATTATGACTATAGTCGGCTTAAATAGTCAAATATTGACTTAAAAGTCACTACAGACCATTATTGTTGAATACATTTTGACTCTATGTCAAAATTCAATGACTAAAATTGTCTAATTTCAGCTTTAGAGTAATTTAAATAGACTCAAAATGCCTATTTTTGGTAATTCAGTGACTATAGATGATTTAAATTATCTAATATTGACTTTTAAGTCAAAGTCAACGACTATAACTGTCTGGTTTAGATTTTAAAGCTATTTAAAGAGATTCCACATGCCGATTTTTGGTAATGCAGTGACTGTAGATGGCTTAAATAGACTAATATTGACTTTAAAGTTACAGTCAATGACTGAAACTGTCTGTTTTAGATTGTAGAAACATATTTTTAGTAATATTATGATTATAGTTGGCTTATATAGTCAATGAAGTTACAGTCAATGACTAAAACTATATTTAATTTAGATTTTACTCAACATAGGTGGCTAAAACTGTTCTATATTGACTTTAAAGTCACTGCAGATCTTTGTTAATGATTAAATTTTTACTTTATGGTAGAATCAATGACTAAGACTGTCTGATTTCGGCTTTACAGTCATTTAAAGAGGCTCAAAACGCCTATTTTTGGTAATGTAGTGACTATAGATGACTGAAATGATCTAGTATTGACTTTTGAGTCACAGTCAATGACTACAACTATCTAATTTAGTTTATTATATCGCATTATGTTATGATCATAACTTGAACAAGAATAATAATAATAAAAAAAAAACAATTATAAGTAAGTGTAATTAATTTAGATTGTGTAGTCCTTTAAAGAGACATAATTTCGGTAATATTGTGACTATAGTTGGCTTAAATAGTCAAGTATTGACTTTAAACTCACAGTCAATGACTAAAGCTATCTAATTTAGATTTTAGTCAACTTAAATTGTTCTATATTGACTTAAAAGTCACTACAGATCTTTGTTAATGATTAAATTTCGACTTTATGGTAGAATCAATAACTAGAACTCTCTGATTTCGACTTTACAGTCATTTAAAGAGACTCAAAATGCGCATTCTGGGTATTACAATAAATATAGATAGCTTGAATAGTCTGATATAGACTATAATATCTTCGGCACCCAATACGGGTAAAAGAGGATAAGATTAAGAAAGAAAGTAAGGTCACAGACAGGTCTTATGGTTTGTTCTACACAAAATTTAACCATCAATTATAAATATACTTCATCATTGGTTGAATTAAAGCGGAAATCATGTGTGGTTGAACTGAGTGGGATTGTGAAACCATTGGAGATGATCAAACGGCTCGTCTTCGCGAGCAAAATTATTTATTTTTATTTGCACTTTTTTCTATCGTTCACAAACGATTCAGTAACGAAAATATAGCTACATTCTTTGGGAATGCAGTGCTGAAGACCGCGATGGTTTATCTTTTTACATAATTCTGAAATCTTGATTCAACCGGAGACGCATCTGAAATGACCAATCGGCGGACCTCGCTTAAACCAATCCCATAAGGTCATGGAGTAAAAATGGCCTGAGATGGTTGGAAAATTCTGTAATTGGGTCATCCTGTTGAACAAATAAATAATTATTATTATTATTAAATGATTATTATTCGAGAAAATTAATTGCCTAAGTTATTTCTATTACAATTTAGTATGTATGGAATTATTATTATTATTATTAAATGATTATTATTCCAGAAAATTAATTGCCTATGTTATTTCTATTACAATTTAGTATGTATGGATTTTTTTCAGATTCTTTGCGAAAATTTGAAAAAATACAATCAGAAAAAAGTGGAATTTCGCCGAAAATGAACAAATGACCATAATATACCAGAATGTAGCTAAAAAATAGGGGAATGACTTGCGAAAAGTTGGGCCTTGTCAAGTAATTAGTTTTCCGCCATCCTTCTCGTAAAGTTGACTTTCCCGACGATTTTATTAAAGTTTGCGTTTTTTTTTTATTCCTGGCGTTTTCAAGCGATACAAAGACATTCATTTAGTCGGGAATGTAGTTGAATTCTTTAAGAAACTAATGCTGAGAATCGCGTCTTTCTATACGGTATGTGAATTTTGTAATTTGAATCAAAATTAACTACAAATATCAACTGAATTATTATACAACAATAATTTATTGAATATCCAATCCTCCGTTATGATAAATTGACAGAGTTAAATCGTAACGCTTCCAATATATCCCAATTACCGTCACAGACTCGATTTGTATTAATCCATATCTGGAGGGCCCCCGTTTTCATTACACCGAAATATCCTGTCGAGGGTTTCAGGTGTAATGCAGTAATATTATATACATAATTAACCCCTCTCCGACATCGAGCGCTCCGAATATTCCACCACTTATCTATTAAATTCCAATCATACACCAAATTAACCGCAACACGGGGACGTACAAGTCGAGATAGTTGTAGAGTTTGATGTGATTAGATGTTGGATGTATTTACACACAAGGGAGTTTTATTTGTTGTTGTTCGTGAATTACATTAATTAATTTTTGGTTATTTTACCATTATTATTTATCGAAGATTGAAAATAGATATAAAAATATTTATAAAAACTTCAACTACTGAAGATGGAAAGATGGTTTCCGAAATATATCTAGTGAAATAAAAAATAAGTAGGAGAAACGACATCTATTTTTATTTAAATAATTAAAGTCTCCACAACCAACAACCAACATAAAGAAGATTATAAAAATATGAAATACACATTTCGTATTTGATGCGATTAGATGCTAGCCGGCTGCAGAAAGTTCTTTTTCATTCGTGAATTATTTTAATCGAATGCTCTGGTTACGATTCAGTTAGTGTGTTTCGGATACCACAAGGGACGGTCATTGGACCATTATTATTTATCGAAGATTGGAAATAGACATGAAAGTATGAAATAAACATTTCGTGTTTGATGTGATTAGATGCTAGCCGGCTGCAAAAAGATCTTCTTCATTCGTGAATTTTTTAATCGAATAATAAATTATTTCCACATTTAGCTCTGTGACATTTTGACTTATGTTACGCAAGAACTTTAAACAATATGCAACAGCAAGTGTACATTATGTAATTCAATGTCTGGCGGGGTATTTACCAGGGAAGTAGTTGTTTTAATGTGCATTTGTTTAAAGTACTTACTTAGGTTAGGTTAGGTTAGGTTCGAGTGGCAGCAGCCCTAGGACTGCTCACTTAGGCCCACTTAAGCCCATTGTGTTACCACAAGTACTTACGTAACGTAAGTCAAAATGTCACAGAGTTAAATGTGGAAATAAGTAATTATTTTCAAATAATTTTTATTTTATTTAGAAAATAATTAATCAATCATCCAATTAAAGCCGCAAAGACATCTGGTTGAGAGTCAATTCCAGAAGAAGATAATCCAGTTTTATGTATAATAAAAAAAGTCATATAATATAAATAATTCTGTTACTTGTATTGAATAAAAAAAATTATTATTCAATTGAGTAAATAAATTGTTTTCAAATTCTTCTCATTTGATTTAAAAAACATGTAATTCTTTTATTTATATTAAAAAAATCATATAATGTAAATAATTCTGTTATTTGTATTGAATAAAAAAAACATTTTTCAATTGAGTAAATAAATTATTTTCAAATTCTCATTATTTGATTTAAAAAACATTTAATTCTTTTATTTATATTAAAAAATCATATAATGTAAATAATTTTGTTACTTGTATTGAATAAAAAAAGATTATTCAATTGAGTAAATAAATTATTTTCAAATTCTCATTATTTGATTTAAAAAACAATTAATTCTTTTATTTATATTAAAAAATCATATAATGTAAATAATTCAGTTACTTGTATTGGATAAAAAAAAAATATTATTCAATTGAGTAAATAAATTATTTTCAAATTCTCATTATTTGATTTAAAAAAAAAAATAATTCTTTAATTTATATTTAAAAAAAATTATATAATGTAAATAATTCTGTTACTTGTATTGAATAAAAAAAGATTATTTAATTGAGTAAGTAAATTATTTTCAAATTCTCATTATTTGATTTAAAAAAGATTTAATTCTTTTATTTATATTTAAAAAAATCATACAATGTAAATAATTCTGTTACTTGTATTGAATAAAAAAAAAGATTATTCAATTGAGTAAATAAATTATTTTCAAAATCTCATTATTTGATTTAAAAAAATGTAATTCTTTCAGTTTCTTTTATTAACAGTGTTGTTTTCATTTACACAGTTTTGAATCGCGTCGCGTTAACATAATTTTATTGTGTTAAAGCGCGGATAATCCGGCTAATTTCCAGCGTAAAAAGGATAAAATTACGCTTTCTGAATACAAATGGAATAATTACGCGCGAGTGTGTTTACGTTCCGTGCGGAATCTTAGCGTTTTACGGGTTGTACCGTAAATCGCCTTTACGACTCTGCCATTCTCCATTGATTTCGTAGAACCGCGACAAAAATTTAGAACAAATAAAACAATATCCATACATACATTTTTCACGTAATTTATGTATGGATTTTGTTTGTTAAGGATTTCTCAATTAATCTGGGACTGCAGTATTTTTTTTTATGTTATAAATGGTTAATTATTAAAATTGTGAGCAATTACATTTTTTTTTGTTGAATTAATAAAATATTTATGATTTTCAACACTTTTTAATTTAATTTCACTACAATTGTTTCGCTACGCTGTAGCTTCTTCAGATGAAGAAACTTTCTTCACCGAAACGAAACAATTGTTGTGAAATTAAATTAAAAAGTGTTGAAAATCATAAATATTTTATTAATTCAAGTAACCATGTATTTTCAAAAATTAAGTGCCTCATTAATCAACAATTACAATTTATTTACTAGTTTCATTTACTTGCATTAAATATATACAGAGAGGTTTTTTTATTAGAATCATTTCCCCTATGTATACCTGCAAAAAAACGCGAGTCAAACGCATTGAATGTGTGTTGTGTTACAGGCAACTAAACATGTTTGACATGTATGTTTAGTTGCCTAAACTTCAAATTGTGTGAAATATTTCATCGAAAATGTATACAAATGAATAAAAAAATGATTTTTTCTTAGGGAAATGTTTACTGATAAAAAAAGCTCTCTGTATATTAACACTACATTAAATTAATAAGTTGGCTTTTGAAAAGTTTTTATATATATATATATATAACAATATATAATATATATATATATATTAATAAAATATATATATATATATATAGATGTCCCCTTTTACCAATTAGTGTCGGGGTTAGAAAAGTTTGTTATACGTTAATATATAGTGGTTTATTTGTTTGATTCATAAAGGAAGATAGTTGGGACGTCTAATTTTACAAACGTTACTCTTGATTTTTCCATCCGATTGGCAGCACTGTCTCATTGATAATCAAATGGGGAGAATTATAAACATTCACTTTTATTCCTCGATTACTTTACTTACGCCTCATTTGCGGATTGTAAAATTGGGCCTAAGTTTGGTGAGTCTAATTCAATATAATTATAAATAATTTTCATTCCATTTTCTAGAAATATAAGACACAAGTCAACAAATTCCGTCTTAGAAAAATTTAATATTTTTAAGACAAAGAAACTAAATTAATTTTCACGTTTAAACATTTATTCGTCTCGAATCATTTTAAAAGATAAAAGGTATCGCACACGTTTCCAATTTCCATTCCCCTTTGCAATTCCACATAAACAAATTTCCACATTTTTTTTTCTCTTTTACAATAACAACGATAATAAATTCCGTTTTCTGCTTTCCCCTGCAATTATAAATAACACGTTCAAGACTTCAAAGCTTTGTAGCGTTTCGTCATGTCATTATTTCCTCTGCGCTGTTATGAATTCTGAGTGGAAATGCACGTTTGTTTATTGAAAATAATAATAATAATAATAGAGCAGGGAAATACATTTCGCTAATTACTATTTGTTACGCGTTTTTCTGCATAAATGTTGCAAAATCCGCGAGTAATTCAAGGCTGGGCAGAGTAAGCATTTTTTTAGAGCCGTTGCTGCTTTGAGTAAACACGCTGAGGTGTAAACGGCTGATTACACACGAACGAACGGTGTGTGATTGTAATGAGTGGAAAATAAACAAAAAAATTTAGCGGACGGTAAATAGAATAGATGTATTTTTATTATATATATGTATATATATACAGAGAGCTTTTTTTATCAGTATACATTTTCCCTATGTATACCTGCAAAATACGCGAGTCAAATGCATTAACGTATGTGTTTTTAGTTGCATATAACACGCAACTGAACACACATATGCCAAATAAGTAACTAAACATACACACATTAATCGGTTCAATGCACTTGCGTTTTTTTGCAGGTATACATAGAGGAAATGTATACCGATAAAAAAACAAAAAAAATATATAATCTAAAATCCCCATCTACCATAATGGTGGTGTAGGGGTGTATTTTTATTACTGAACAAAAAAATGAGTAATTTTTTTTATGAATAAAATTAAATAATTGTTATTCCAGTCGCGCTTAATCATACAATAACTCAGTGAGGTTGATTTTTAATTATTAGCTATTAGGCACGTTCGAGACGACGCTGTTACATATACAAGGTGTACAGAAAATGAGTGAAAACCTTCAGGTAACTCAATTCATTAATTAATTTTTAATAGAAAATCCAAATGAAAAAATGTTGTATGGTTCTTCATTGAGGCTCACGAGGTCTTCGGAATTTTAAATATGTGACTATAAATTAGTATTGTTTTTTAAATATTTTGTAAAAAAATCAATAGCATTAACAATCAATTAGACATGTGCATAGTTCCATTGATGTAAATAATTAATAAATCGGATATTTTTACAATTTTATAACTGGAAAGGGCGCGTTTTTGTATGGCAACAAACTGAGATCGTCAAACGAAACTCATGAAGCCCACACTCAGAAAAGTTTTCTTGTTGCAATATTTCCACACATAGCGGTGGTTCTCAAACGTTTTGTATGGCAGCTCACTGAAATCATTAAAAATAACTCACGAAGTCCATAGTAGGTACTTTCCCTTTTCTTTGTTGCGAAGAAAAATCTATTTCACGTGGATTCAATGTAGAAAACTGTAGTAATATGTTAGTAAAGACCAGTGTTTGTCAAACTGTTTTGTACGGCGGCAAAGTCTTTCTATCTTCTTTGTTGTAATATTTACGAGTAGAAAGAATCTCATTCCACAGAAATTCAATGTAGAGAATCGCAGGAAAATCTTAAGTGTTACGAATTTCCTCCCGGAAAACGGTGATTCTCAAACTTTTTTGCAGAATTTTTCAAACAAAACTCACGGAAAGTAAAGATTTACTCTCTTCTATGTTGTAATATTTAGGAGTGAAGAAAATTCGCAAAAATATTTGACCTGTGATTATTTAAATGATTTGTTTGATTTTCGATAATACTTAATGATGCTCATTAAATATATTATTAATAACATAAAAGAGTATTTATTGACTTAATCACAGATATTTCTTCTTTATCTCAAGTATCGGATGTACACTTGAAAGGCTATAAGGTTATTCATAGTTATTTAAAAATATTAAATAAAAATAATTTGAAATGATAATGAATTATTAATTAATTATTTAAATAAAAATAGATTAAACTAAATATATTTAGTTTAATAAAAAATAAGAAGGAGAAAAGACATCTATTTTTATTTAAATAATTAAGGTCTCCACAACCAATATAAAGAAGATTATTAATTAATTAATTTTCTATTAGTTACTGCGACTTTTTGACTTATGTAAGTGCTTGAAAACTAATATACATTAAAACAACTACTTCTCAGGTATATACTCTTTCAGACAGATATTATTAAAATAGAATTCTTTACATAAATATATTGAATGAATTAATCCTGTGAAGTATAACCTTAATTAACGCATTTTTTTAAGGTTTCATTTTTAATAAACTAAATTTTAGTCGGTACATTTTTTTGTTATTAAGGTGTGCGTTCTATATATTAGATATAAAATGTACCGACAAACATTTATATATATATATATATATATATATATATATATATATATGTATGGCAGCTCACTGAAATCATCAAAAATAACTCACGAAGTCCATAGTAGGTACTTTCCCTTGCCTTTGTTGCGAAGAAAAAATCTATTTCACGTGGATTCAATGTAGAAAACTGTAGAAAATCTTATATACAGAGAGGTTTTTTATCAGTATCCATTAGGAGAAGTGTATATCTGCAAAAAACGCAAGTCAAACACTATGAACCGATTAATGTGTGTATGTTTAGTTGACCATTTGGCATATGTGTATTCAATTGCGTCTTATAGGCAACCAAACACACATGCATTAATGCGTTTTACTCGCGTATTTTGCAGGTATACATAGGGGAAATGTATACTGATAAATAAAGCTCACTATATATATATATATATATATATATATATATATATATATATATATATATATAATATAACCACAAACGATCTGGCAAATTAACTAGATTAAAAATTCATCGTGGATATTGACTTTATTTTTTTTTACAAACGCGCGCGAAACCCCCGAATTCCATCAATATTCATTACGCCGCGAAACACGACGGAATAAATTTAATAATAACGATGGCCGCGCGCGCGCGCGAAATTAGCGCGATGATAAATGAATTCCACCCCCTGCGCGGGCATCCCTGTTTTTCCCCGCGACAGAGCGCAAAGCGCGGGTGATAATAATAATGTGTCAGTTTTAATATCGGCCCGCTTATAAATTCGAGAAAATTGACTTTACAAAGTTCCAAATTACTTACACAGTCCACTGCTGAATATTCATGAGGCCCCGGCGGGAGAAATGGGGGGCTGTTCGGAGCAGGGGGATGCGCTCCACTTACCTGGAAAACGAAAATAATGCATAATTCAGAAAACTGCTCTGCAATTAACGTGTATATACGTTTTTGTAATAAATATGCTAAATTGCTGCTTATTCAAGCCGCACGTTGTTTTTTTATTTATTTGGGTTTCTCGTGAAATGAAATTCGACTCCGGTTTGAATTTAATTCAAATACATTTGCGGAAAATTGAATATTCATTAGAGGGTGATTTTAAGTAATAACAGAAAAGTGTTTATTTCTAACTAACTAAACATCTTTATTCATGTAACATTCACACATAGTTTCAACAATTATTTATAAAGTATTTGCAGAGTTATGTTCACGTATAATATATAATGAAAGGGCTAACAACCGAAGGTCCTTCCGCCTATTTATTTCTATTTAATTACAATTGTGAAATAAATTAAAATAGCACAGTGAAATCAATTTTCATCAAATAGTTGGAGCTTCGTACAAACGCTATCGATTGCAACTCCGTACGTACAATATGTAAATAGTGGCCCCTAATATAGATCCTCGCGGAACCCCAGAGGTGAATATTACGGATCCTTCAAGCACAGTGAAATTTTCATTAAATTTATTTAAAAAAATCGTAACTTGAAAATTCCTGCGTGTAACTTTAATTAATTATGCTTCTCGTATTCAGAAAAGCTTCCTCCTTCAGAATATGCAAGAATCTGAAAACACCCCATCCGTAGTTTTCCCGCTATTTTCACTCAAAGTTGGATTTAAGGTGTTTTCGTTGTGAAAAATGAGGATTTAATGTTTAAAAAATCGTAACTTAAAAATTCCTGCGTGTAGCTTCAATTAATTATGCTTCTTGTATTAAGAAAAGCTTCCTCTTTCAAAATATGCAAGAATCTGAAAACACCCCATCCGTAGTTTTCCCACTATTTTCACTCAAAGTTGGATTTAAGGTGTTTTCTTTGTGAAAAATGAGGATTTAATGTTTAAAAAAATCGTAACTTGAAAATTCCTGCGTTAAGCTTCAATTAATTATGCTTCTCTTATTCAGAAAAGCTTCCTCCTTCAGAATATGCAAGAATCTGAAAACACCCCATCCGTAGTTTTCCCGCTATTTTCACTCAAAGTTGGATTTAAGGTGTTTTCGTTGTGAAATTGGGGATTTAATGTTTAAAAAAATCGTAACTTGAAAATTCCTGCGTGTAGCTTTAATTAATTATGCTTCTAGCATTCAGAAAAGCTTCCTCTTTCAGAATATGCAAGAATCTGAAAACACCCCATCCGTAGTTTTCCCGCTACTTTCACTCAAAGTTGGATTTAAGGTGTTTTGGTTGTGAAAATGGGGATTTAATGTTTAAAAAAATCGTAACTTAAAAATTCCTGCGTGTAGCTTCAATTAATTATGCTTATAGTATTCAGAAAATCTTCCTCTTTTAGAATATGTAAGAATCTAAAAACACCCCATCCGTAGTTTTCCCGCTATTTTCACTCAAAATTAGATTTGAGGTGTTTTGGTTGTGAAAATGGGGATTTTATGTTTAAAAAAATCGTAACTTGAAAATTCCTGCGTGTCGCTTCAATTAATTATGCTTCTCGTATTCAGAAAAGCTTCCTCTTTTAAAATATGCAAGAAATTAAAAATATCCCCATCCGTAACTGAAGCTACATGCAAAAAATTTCAGGTTACGATTTTTGCTTCTGTAAAATATTTAAAAAAAATCATCATTATATAAAATCATCGTTATAAAAGTTGAAGATTATCCAAGATAATCCGAGTTCGGTTGCACTCTATGAAAAACTTTCCGAAGGGGTCGCGCTCGGGTGGGGGGTGAGGGGTTGGGTGGGTAAATTTCTGCACGCTTAATAAAACACCTCGGGGGATTTCCTATTAAGCCATTAATTTCCAACGGAAAACTTCTCTCTCTCGGAGCGCGAACGTCGATTGCAATATCCGCGGAAAAACCGTGGCCGCTTCAAGTCCAAATGTTTACTCTCCTCCGAGCTCCGAGAAGAGCAGAGCGCGAAAGTTTTTTAATTTCGCCCATTTGTTTCCGCCGCGTATCAAATATTTTTAAACCATCAAATAATTTCGAGAGTTTACGTAACTTTAGTTGTTCATTTATATATATATATATATATATATATAAATATATATATAAATATATATAAATGAACAACTAAATTATATATTATTATTATATTTCTTTGGTTATATAATTAATTTATAATTACCACACATAATTGTCGTGTGTCGTAAATTATTGTTTATATATATATATAACCATAGATATATATATTTATATATAAACAATAATTTAAGACAAACGAAAATTATGTGTGGTAATTATAAATAAATTATATAACCATAGAAATATAATAATAATAGGCGCAAAGATCACTGGTCGATAGCCAATAAACAGATATAAATTACTAATTGTTTTATTGAATTATGTGGATTATTTAATCACAATAAAAAACACTTTTATTTCTTACTTCATATAAAAAGTGAAGTAAGGAATAAAAGTGTTTTTTTATTGAGATATAAATTATACATTCGATTTTGTAATTTTTATTATTTATTATAATATATAAATTTGCTCTATATATATGTTAATAAAGATTATTATTATTATTATTTCATATCTCAAATATATCTGTTTGGTATACGTATCTTTCAGACAAAAACTCCTTACACCTAACGGTAGAAAGGAAAAAGATTAAAAAAAATCTTTCAGACGAGGTTTTATCAAGTCAGAGGACATCTTTCTTAATTTTGTTGTTATGTAGGTTTATGAATTTTCTGACTATACTACATGTGTTAATAATTATGGATTATTGTGATTACCTAAATAATAATAATAATAGTAATAATAATAATAATAATAGTAATAATAATAATAATAATAATAATAAGACCAAATCAACATGTTTGAGAAAACGATAAAATAATAATAATAATAATAAATCAATGTAGAAGTGGTACATATATCTATTTGCTGTAATTCCATAACAATTAGAATATTAATAAATTAATCATGATCGTCTTGAAGAGAAAACACTGTTGCAACTTTCGAACAATTTGAATATATGGATATTTTAAAAATTATTTAATTCGAATATTTCTTATTTGATTTTCATTAAAATATTAACACTCAAACAGTAAGATAATTATTATTTTTTTATTGTGATGCGTGAATTTAAAAATGCATTTCATCGAAATTACAATTATTGTGTATTTAATTCTTGTTACGTATAATGTTTCGTATATTCGAAATAATTCTGATAAAGTACAAGTTTATTTTATTGCCTCGAATATTTTTCAATTCCGCGATTACCTCTCGTCCCAACAACCCAAGCATCAGACTCAACCTCTTCTCGGTTTAAATAAAAAAAAAAATAGAACGATCGCAACTAACAAACGATGATAATACGCGAAATCGTATTGTTCGGTAAACAATCGCAGTGGAGGACGCTGTCTGCGAAACCCCGTGCCGGTTTTCGCATTCAAAACGCCGCACGGCATGAATGTAATTGAAACGCACAATGGGGCCCGAATGCAACACAATGCCCGGATTTTCAATTGGAAAAGAAAAATTCGAGCTCGAGCGCGCGGAAGTATATAAAAATTGAGGATTTAAAAAAAAGCAGATGATGAATAAAATCGACGGTTATAGGAATCGTATTGTTGTGTGTTGATGGTACTTTTATGATCCCCTTTTGGTGTACCACAGGGTTGTATTGTAGGGTGATGAATTTAAAAAAAGTGACTGAATAAAATACAGGAATTTATTAACGTTCTTTTTTATTTATGACCCTAAAATAAAACCCTGTGGTACACCAGCTTTCGCATACAGAGGTTTAGAAAAAGGAGATGATGAATAAAATCGGCGGTTATATGAATTGTATTGGTGTTGTTGAGTATTGATGGTACTTTCAGTGGCTTTTTTTTGAACGCCTTTTTGCGAAAGCTGGTGTACCACAGGGTTCTATTGTAGGGTAATAAATTTAAAGAAAGTGACTGAATAAAATACACGAATTTATTAACGTTTTTTTTTTTTTTTAATTTATGACCCTAAAATAAAACCCTGTGGTACACCAGCTTCCGCATACAGAGGTTTAGAAAAAGGAGATGTTGAATAAAATCGGCGGTTATAGGAATCGTATTGGTGTTGTTGAGTGTTGATGGTACTTTCAGTGGCCTTTTTTGAACGCCTTTTTGCGAAAGCTGGTGTACCACAGGGTTCTATTGTAGGGTAATAAATTTAAAGAAAGTGACTGAATAAAATACACGAATTTATTAAGGTTATTTTTTTTTAATTTATGACCCTAAAATAAAACCCTGTGGTACCCCAGCTTCCTCATACAGAGGTTTAGAAAAAGGAGATGATGAATAAAATCGGCGGTTATATGAATCGTATTGGTGTTGTTGAGTATTGATGGTACTTTCAGTGGCCTTTTTTGAACGCCTTTCTGCGAAAGCTGGTGTACCACAGGGTTCTATTGTAGGGTCATAAATTTAAAGAAAGTGACTGAATAAAATACACGAATTTATTAACGTTTTTTTTTTTTTAATTTATGACCCTAAAATAAAACCCTGTGATACACCAGCTTCCGCATACAGAGGTTTAGAAAAAGGAGATGATGAATAAAATCGACGGTTATAGGAATGGTATTGGCGTTGTTGAGTATTGATGGTACTTTCATTGGCTTTCTTTTTAACGCCTTTTTGCGGAAGGTTCTATTGTAGGGTCATGACTGAATAAAATACATGAATTTATTAACTTTTTTTAAAAATTTAGGTACCTAAAATAAAACCCTGTGGTACACCAGCTTCCGCATACAGAGGTTCAGAAAAAGCCTCTGAAAGTACCATCAACACTCAACAACACCAATACGATTAATATAACTGCCGATTTTATTCATCATCTTCTCTTTCTAAACCTCTGTATGGGGAAGCTGGTGTACCACAGGGTTTTATTTTAGGGCCATAAATTAAAAAAAAAAACATTAATAAACCTCTGTATGTGGAAGCTGGCGTACCACAGGGTTTTATTTTAGGGTCATAAATTAAAAAAAAACATTAATAAACCTCTGTATGCGGAAGCTGGTGTACCACAGGGTTTTATTTTAGGGTCATAAATTAAAAAAAAAACGTGTATTTTATTCAGTCACTTTTTTTTAAATTATGAAATCCTCCTCGATTTTTATAAATTTCAGCGCGCGCGAGCTCGAATTTTTCCTCCAACATTCGGAGGCTCTTCACTCTGCCGAATTTAATTCATGAAATATTTGCACCATATGCTGGAAAAGCAGAAAGGAAGATTCCTCAGTTTGTTTATCTTGCATGAAAAAAAAAATGTTAGAATGTTTAAGCACATACACTGATTTGCAGAGCAGCGTAATTATTTCTATAACGAGAGCATAAAAAATGATACCACGCTATGAACAATGCTCATAGACTTTAAAATGACAGCTTTTTAGCACTGATTATGATCTACAGAGCAGCGTACAAGGTTGGCTGAAAGTCTAAGAGGGGGCATGAAATTGTTAGCGATGTTTTGAAGCGAATTTCCATTGTAGATTCAAGGCAGTCCTCCATAAATTGGAGAACCACCAAATATTGCTGTTTAATATTGTAAAAGGTGCTGTGTACCTTCTCGTATTCATTCCTATGCAAGAAATTAAAAATATCCCCATCCGTAACAGAAGCTACATGCAGGAAATTTCAGGTTACGATTTTTGCTTCTGTAAAAGCATATCATTGTGTGCTGCCTAGTTCTCAAGTCCAGTGGAATATTTATACTGGATGAAGAATGGCCAGAAATTAGGGCACTGTTAGGCTACATCTACAAGCTGGGCTGGCTGTGCAAATGATACAAGATGTCCTACAGAGAGGAGGCAACTATACATGCTTGTGCAGTATGCGCACATCACATAATTATTAGCGATTTTTGTTGAGTTGAGAAGACATTTCCAAAGTGTACTTCAGGTCCTCGGATGACCCTGCTCGTTGGTCTACAGGCAGTCCTATCGAGTTTATTCTTATTACCGTACTGGCTGCAGACTGTTTGCAGGATTGGTCTATAAGGATTAGCAGTATTTCTAGAGCCTTTCTAGCGTTTGTTTTCAGGGCTACCGTGATTAACAAACACGCCTTGTTAATCACGGTAGCCCTGAAAACAAATCCTACAAAGGCACTAGAAATACTGCTAATTCTTATAGACTAGTTCTTTGTATTCTCCACAATATGGGACTTTTTCTTCATAGCTATCTACCATACTAGAGCCTTGTAGAATATAATAGTGCCTAAATGGATTTACCATTTACCACCCATGACTCTCTTACAAGAGTAGAGCGCAACCATTGCTTTCTTTACTCTTACGAAAAATGCTTAAGTCTATAAGTCAAGTTTTTGTATGCTTTCGTCGTTGAAGGAACTTCCAGTCAACTTTGTAAAAAGGTCTACAGGTTGTTGTGTGTGGACTGGCTGTGTATTTTCAGCTAGTCTGCCTGTGAGACTATCTAGAGAAGTAGCTGAGAGTTACAACTAACGTTTCGGTTTTAAAATAATTTAAATAATTGCGAGCAAGTGAATGATCTGCACTGATATATTATTTCTTTATCCTTCTTATATTTTCCTGAGTCGGTTAAAACTTGTATACAGTAACGCGCAGTTGGTGGCATGAACAGTTATCAAACACCGGGTCAGCAGTTACAAAACAACCCGAACCGCGGCAGGCTGTTGACTTTAAATCGCGCCCATTGTGCGGCGGGCCTCGTATCACCAAATGCGGAAACAATGGGACACTCCGTCGCCGTTGTTGTTTTTGTGCGTGCTTGGAATTCCACGTAGACGTCCCGTCCATTCATCAATTCGAATTCGATTCCGACGCCTTCGATGGCCCGATGTTAATGGCACGGCGATATTCTCGTTAACGAGATAATGCGCGATTTACCGTAACAAATGATCGCGACGGGGAAATCGTTGCCTTTGCCGATTGTTCCCGCATCAATCAATCAATCCGTCAGGCGGGGAATTGTGTTGTTGTTGCTGTTGTTGCAATAGGTCAGAACGGCAATAAAGCACGTATGTACGTGGATGGGTTATTAACTGTTCGAGGCGATCGAGCGTTTGCAATTTGTTCTTCTTTGTAATATCTTGCACTCATTTAATACCTAAATTTTCAATTAGATTTAGTGTAAGGAATAATTTCAGACACTTAATTAAATGTCATAATTATGAAGTATTTTAATTAATACACTTGTTTGTTCGTTTCACTATTTTTTTGTTATATTTGTGTTCCGACTAGTTTCGACCAGTGGAACTATTGTAATGACAAGTACAAAATATGTCGATATAAAATTGAGAAGATTGACAATGTCAGGTCACGAGGGGGGAGCTCCAAATTTCTTCGATGTTGTTAACAATTGTTTTTCTTGTTTAATAGCTCTATTTATTTTTAGCCCTTCTCTTAGATTTAAATCCTAACCTTTGTCACAATATTATTATTGAAAAATGATTATTTTCTATGCAGAGTTTAGCTAGTCCAGTAGAATTTGTTTTATTTTCTTTCGCCTTTTAACTGGTCGAAACTAATTATAACAGAGAAACAGATTCCTATAAATTACTTTCCTTTGTACAGCTCCACCTGGAATGCTGAAACGTCGTTGAGTGAAAGAGAACTAGTTTTGTTTAGCGTTCAAAATTGAACACAGATTTGACTGTCTGTTATATTCTGTGCACTCCAATATGAATAAACGCCATCCACTGAACAGCATTTCGAAGTTTCGAAAATTATGCATTAATCCTAGAAAACATCAATTCAATAGGTTTGTTCGGTTGTTCTTCACTAAGTTGAACTGAATGTAAGTTTGTGGCGTAATGCACAAAGTTTACATTGTTGTCTGTCAATTAACGAACAAACCTATTATGACACACACTTACCTATCGGTAAAAATCCCTCCACCACTATCTTCCAAATAAATTCATCCCATCCACAGAAACTAGACATTGCCTACTCTGTCATCTGAGGTCATGATCGTTAATGTCCATGATCAAGACCCCAGATGAAAGAAAAGACAACGGCGTTCAGACGACGTGACGGTGAGACCGCTGGCCGTTTCACAAGTAATCTTTACAAAATACATGACGAATATTAAAGTGTTATAAAAACATACAACAAAATACGATGCGAATCGTTTTTTTTTTTTTGCAGTGCATGGCGATTAACCGCTAATAACATTGCGTTTCGCCGATTTCGAAGCTTTCACTACTACGGCAAATGCAATATTATAATCCGATCTAATCGCGCTGCACTCGTAATTATTTATACTGCATAACAATTACATGGCGTGCGGTAATTACGAACGCGCAATGGACAGTCACTAAATAATGCAACGGCGTTCATGAAAATGTAATCAGGTTTCATGTAAAACGATGTATTCAATGTTTAAATCGGAATGTTTAATTTACAATAAATTACATTGAATATTTTATAACTGACAGTAATTGTTATCAGGTGTATGGTTTAATAGATTTACACAATTCGTATGTAATTGATTTTTGCACTGCTCTAATCAGATGCACTGTTCTGTTCTGGACTGATAAGAACAGAAGAGAATTTTTAGGTAAAGATTTAAGTAATTTTTGCACTGTTTTAATCAATTTAGAACAAATGCACTCTTTCTTCTTGGATTGATCAGAATGGAACAGAATTTCTAAGCAAAGATGTTTGTAATTTTAGCAATTTTCTAATCAGTCCAGGACAGACGCACTGTTCTGATCTGAACTGATCAAAACAGAAGAGAATTTCTAGGTAAAGATGTAAGGAATTTTTGCACCGTTCTAATCAGTCCAGGACAGATGCACCATTCTGTTCTGGATTGATCAGAATGGAACAAAATTTCTAAGATGTATGTAATGTTTGTACTCTTCTAATCAGTCCAGGATAGATGCACCGTTCTTTTCTGGACTGATCAGAACAGACGAGATTTTCTAGGCAAAGATGTAAGGAATTTTTGCACTGTTCTAATCAATTCAGAACAAATGCACTCTTTCGTCTTGGATTGATAAGAATGGAACAGAATTTCTAAGCAAAGATGTATGTAATTTTAGAACTGTTCTAATCAGTCCAGGACAGATGCACTGTTCTGATCTGAACTGATCAAAACAAAAGAGAGTTTCTAGGCAAAAATGTAAGGAATTTTTGCTCTGTTCTAATCAATTCAGAACAAATGCACTCTTTCTTCTTGGATTGATCAGAATGGAACAGAATTTTTAGGCAAAGATTTATGTAATTTTAGCACAGTTCTAATCAGTCCAGGGCAGACGCACTGTTCTGATCTGGACTGATCAAAACAGAAGAAAATTTCTAGGCAAAGATGTAAATAATTTTTGCACTGTTCTAATCAATTCAGAACAAATTCACTCTTTCGTCTTGGATTGATCAGAATGGAACAGAATTTTTAGGCAAAGATTTATGTAATTTTAGCACTGTTTTAATCAGTCCAGATGCACTGTTCTGATTTGAACTGATCAAATCAGAAGAGAATTTCTAGGCAAAGATGTAAGTAGTTTTTGCACTGTTCTAATCAGTCCAGGACAGATGTACCGTTCTGATCTGAACTGATCAAAACAGAAGAGAATTTCTAGGCAAAGATGTAAGGAATTTTTGCACTGTTCTAATCAATCCAGGACAGATGCACTCTTTCATCTTGGATTGATCAGAATGGAATAGAATTTCTAAGCAAAGATGTTTCTAATTTTAGCATAGTTCCAATCAGTCCAGGATAGACGCACTGTTCTGATCTGAACTGATCAAAACAAAAGAGAGTTTCTAGGCAAAAATGTAAGGAATTTTTGCTCTGTTCTAATCAATTCAGAACAAATGCACTGTTTCGTCATGGATTGATCAGAATGGAACAGAATTTCCAAGCAAAGATGTTTCTAATTTTGGCACTGTTCTAATCAGTCCAGGACAGATGCACTGTTCTGATCTGGACTGATCAAAACAGGGAAGAATTTGAAGTAAGAATTTTTAAGCAAAGATATATGTAATTTTTCCACTGATTTAATCAATCCAGAAGAGATGCACTGTTCTGTTTTGAATTGATCAGAACAGAATTTCTAGGTAAAGATGTAAGAAACTTTTGCACTGTTCTGTTCTGATCAGTCCAGAAAAAAACAGAACAGTGCAAAAAATTATTACATCTTTGCCTAGAGAAACTATCCTGCTTCGGGTAATGATTTTTCTGTTGCGGCAAAATTGTTTCAATTAAAATAATCTTTCAAACTTGATGAAATGATGAATGGAAGTTTACAAGAATTTTTTGCAGCATTATCAAGAACAATGTAAGATTATAGGAATTATTAAGAGCAATACAAGTTTACGGGATTAATTAAAGTCGTTCATAGCATTATTAAGAGCAATACATGCTTATAGGTTAAATTAAAATATTTTACAGCATTGTTACGTGCAACACAAGTTTACAGAAATGATTAAAGTTGCGGTTTAGCAGAAAGAGATAGCTATACATTAAAGTAAAAATAATCAGTGATATAAAAAAAACAGTGGGGCTCCAGAATTAATAAGAATTATACGTGCTTGATTTTTTTTACATTTTAGGTAGATGATTTAAAAAAAAAAACAAACATTTTATTATTATTAATCACCCAAATTCATTAGTTTTTGTTAGAATAAAAAATTTGAAGGTATAATGAAATTAATAGGTAATGAGTGTAAAGCTGTTTTAATGGAGGATTTAGTGAAATCATTAAAATTTTCATTAGGCACGTTTTTGTTGCTAAAATTCTATACATTAAAAATTGACATAAAACTAACAGATTTTCATTATTTCTTTTATAATTGTTTTCTATAAAATCTAATTATAACAATGTATTTTAATTTATCTGGACAAAATCGTGCATGCTTTAAGGGTGCGGTTTAGAAGAAAGAGATAGCTATACAAATATGGGCAATCACTAATTTGAGTTAGATTGTTGTTGTGATTAATGAACAATATTGTATTATACATTAAAATAATTTTAAAATAAGCAGGAATTTCATCAGATGAATTAAAAATTATTTTAATGTTTAGTTTCTGTGAAAAATAATTATGAAAAACAATGAAAATTTATAGCAAATTTTAAATTAAATTTTTGCTAATAAAAACTTGTGCAATGAAAATTTAAAGGATTTCACTGAATTCTGCATTCAAATGACTTAGCAGACATGACCTATTAATTTCATTATATCTTACAATTTTCTTTTCTAACTTAAACTAGTAAATTGACGTAATATACGAAAATTAACGATTTATTTTTTATTTAGACTGTTACTTTATACTTGGTTGATAAAAAATGTAAATACACGTTCATATTATGAAATCCAAAAGAATAGCTCTATTTTCAAACGATTATTTCCATTTTACTATATAGCTATCTCTTTCCACTAAACCGCAACCTTAAGATTATTTTAATGTATAATACAATATTGTTGATTGATCACAACAGCAATGTAACTCGAATTAGTATATAGCCATCTCTTTCTACTAAACCGCACCCTTAAAGTATTTTACAGTATAATCAACACCAATTCAAGTTTACAGGATTTATCAAATACATAAAAAATGTGGATTAATTGTTTAAAAGACAATTAATCCACATTTTTAACAAGAGCAACAAAAAAGTATCAGAGATCATCAATCAGACACTCTCTGTCGGCCATCATCAACAACACCACCGGGGAAATTAAATAAACCACGTGAAGCGTAAATCACTCACGCGCGCGATTTGAATATTTGACAATTTTGTGACGTTTAACAGCTGCCCGCAGTCGTGTCGCTCACCAACAGACGTAATCCGTAATGGGGGGTCGTCCGTCCGAAATATGACTTGCATGTAATCCGCTTTATTGCGTCCCGCTCAACACACCCCTGTCTGTATTAATATCGGGACGTATTTCAAATCGAAAACCGCGCGCTTCCAAAACGAGAGATAACGTTAATAAATAAATAAAAAAAAATGTGTGGAATACGGGAGTCGATTTAATGAATGTAATATTTCTTTAGTTCTGTGCTGTTGTGTGTGGGGGGGTTTTGTACGTGCTGCAGCATATGGTGATAACGTGAATATTGCGTGTATTGATTCTGTTTTTTTAAATAATATTTAACAGTTTCAATCATAACGTAAGATCCTGAAGAAAACACTTGATAGTATATTTGATTAATTTATTTATTCAAATACACATTTTTCATAACATGTTACTGCACACTGAGCTTACAGTAGAATATACAATAAATACTATATTAACACAAACAAATAAATAGTACAAACAGAACAGAAAAATTACTGGTTTTTAAAATAACGACGTGCAGATTTTAAGTCGCTGTGGAAAAAGTGAAAACTGCAAGCATTACAATTCGGTGCTATTCTACATATACCGAAACTCCCTACATATTCCTTCCTTCTTAAAACATTAATAATCAATGTCTTTCAATCTTAGTATATATTTCAACGATTTATAAAGAAGTGAATCATCAAAAAAATTACGAATTTTCAAGCCCGGCGCATTCACCATTATTTATTGTAATTTTATTAAATTAGTACAATGGGAATTTTGTTGTAATTTTGTATTATTACAGCGATAATGGGGAATTTGACAATAAAATTAAGCGTTGTCATAATAAATTTAAGCAATGAATTCGAAAATATTTAATCACAGATAATTGCATTAAATTGCAAATTTCAGAAGTTATATAAATTTTTAATATCAACTGCTGTGACAACTGAATTGGCTGCAATTGCTGTGACAACTGAATTGGCTGCAACTGCTGTGAAAACTGAATTGGCTGCAGTTAAGTTTTCATTTATCTATCTCAAAAAAAACAAACAAAAGAAATAAAACAAAAAAAAATAATGACTTTTTTAGTACACTTCTGTAACTGTCTAAATTTTTAGAAAGTATTTTTTTATTCTACAATAACGGCTAGTCAAAACTACCAACTATATTATATCGATGTAAAGACAATTAACAGAGTCGAATAAAAATATAATATATAGGGTGTTCCATTTAAAGTTGCGGTTTAGTGGAAAGAGATAGCTATATAGTAAAATGGAAATAATCGTCTGAAAAAAAGAACCATTCTTTTGGATTTAATAATACGAATAAGTACATACATTTTTTATCTACCAAGTATTAGTCTGGATAAAAAATAAATCGTTAATTTTCGTGCATTACGTCAATTTACTAGCTCAAGTATTACTTATTAATTATTAATAGTTTAGGAATCCTTACCTGATTATATACAAATATGTAAATTATTGTATAATGTAATCAATTATTTATTTATTTATTTAATTAACGAAATACAGTAACATACATACATTATAATGGAGAATTCTTAAAAATAAAGTTAAAGTTAAGTTAGAAAAAAAAATTGTAAGATATAATGGAATTAATAAGTAATGATTGCTAAGTTATTTGAATGCAGACTTTAGTGAAATCCTTGAAATTTACATTGCACAAGTTTTTATTAACAAAAATATAATTTGAAAATTGCTATAAATTTGATCAATTTTCATGTTTTTCATAATTGTTTTTTTACACAAACTAAACATTAAAATAATTTTTAACTCATCTGATGAAATTCCTGCTTATTTTAAGATTACTTTAATGTATAATACATTGATCACAACAGCAATCCAACTCGAATTAGTGATTGCCAATTATAGCTATCTCTTTCGTCTAAACCGCAGCCTTAAACTAACAAAGTTGATATCATAATAATTATTATTAATAAATTAACGATAAGAGAAATATCGAAAACGGAAAATTCGATGACTCACTCTTTATAATGCAAAAAAATGATTCGAGAATATTCAATTATTTTTCTATTCTATAAATTTAATAAAGTATTAAACTGCGTTTTAATTTATTTATTAAGATATAAATTCAGTGCAGTTGTGATTACAACAATTATATTTATACACCATATCTTCCCGTGATAAGTTATTTCCGAATACGATACGAATATTAAAAAAGCAGCCTTTTATTTTTAGCGTAGATAAGCGCTGTTTGTCCTTATTCAAATATTTGACCAGATATATCCATGCATTATCTATGAAATGTCGAAGTGATTCGTGCATATTTCTACGCGGTGCAGTAAGTAATGTTTGTACAGGTGATCGTTGCGAGGAATTGATTTACTTGAGTAAATCCTTAAGGTTGAAAACAGTAAAGTACATAAATGATGAGAGACTAATTTGTTGATCCCAATGCAAAAAAAAAAGAAAAAAATGGTACAAGATGTACCATATAACAAAGAAGACTTTATTTAAATTGTCTGTAAATTGTATGTAAATGTTTACTGCATTTCATTTTATGGTACATATTGTAACATTTAATGAAATGCAGTTTTTTTAACAACAATTTAAAAAAAAGGTTTCTTTATTCTCCGGACTCGTTTGGAACACGTTTTTTATATATATATATAAAAATAATACTGGGGCAGAAAGACTATAATCTGGTCGATAGCCCCGATAGACAGACAAACACCAACATGTATTGTAATTATTTATATTGTTGAAATACCCCTACACCACCATTATAGTAGATGGGGATTTTAGATTATATATATATATATATATATATATATATTGTTGAAATTATTTGTATAGTCTGAATAAAATATATAAATAATACAGATGGTTGATGGATATAAACAAATATTTGATCAAAAAATAAAAACCGAAACAAAACTATACAAATAGCGAAATCGCGAAATGAAATACAGCATTCCGTTTTTATGGTCCGCGAATTTTAAACATTGATCCGGTTAATAATTGCGTTAGCAACAAAAAATAATAAATAACCGATTCCCCGTGGACGGCTCGCGGCTGTTGTTGCAAAAGCCCCGGACTGCGAGGAGAAACATTTTGATGGACCCCCCGGAGATTTGGATTCCCGTTACAGTCCTCGGGGTAATATCGACTAGCGAGCGCAAATTGAATGAAAATAGTCTTTATTTTTTCTGTTGTTGTGATTATTAAAATTCTAACCAGCAAAAAATGAGAATGTATTAATGTTAAAAACATAATTTTTTTCATAATAAATTAAAGACGACGCAAGCGCCACCTTTTGCCTAATTTCAAGTGGCACCGTCAACGATTTGGGTCTACAAAGTAGACGACCGAGAATCATTGTTTCGTCCACTAAAGGAAGGCGAACGTTTCATTAAATAATTTTTTTCTATTAGAAAAGATGAAATAATAATGTATAAGATAAAATAAGTCGAAATATCACAGCAGTTAAAGAGGGAATGATTTATTAATTATTTTCATTTTTTTTTATTTATAATTAATGGTTTTAATATTTAGACATTGGTAATTCATATTGTATGAAATAAATATGAATAAATTATTAATAATCAACCAATTAAAACACAGATTAGATTCAATAACTTTAAATTCTCGATTAGTTTCGGGTTATTAGCCCATTTTCAAGAGAATTTAAAATTTGTTTTATTAAAATATCCATAGAAATTTTAATGGGTTGTGAATTTCATAAAGAAATCCCTTCCTTTATTTTATTTTTTTTTTGTTTTTATTCAAAACACTGCACGTTTTCCCCGTCTTCTCCTTCTCACGCAATCATTAATAATAAAGAAATCAGAACAGTATTAAGAAAGTAAGGCCTCAAAGTGAAAAAGTGTTTTATATATACTTGTTATACAAGTTATACAAACAAAGTGAAAAAGTGTTTTATTTAATAAACTCAAAATGTATAACCAAGTGAAAGCCTTAACAATCAACAAATTAGTTTACTTTAGTTTTTCCTCGAAGTGTTTTATTTACGCTCCCGACCGACAATCGGGTGACGTGGGTTCAAATCCCATCAGAGATGTTTCTTCTCCACTTTATATTTAATTAAATGTTGTACATTGAAAATTTAAAAATCAACCAATTAAAACACAGATTAAATTGAATAACTTTAAATTCTCGACTAGTTTCGGGTTATTAGCCCATTTTCAAGAGAATTTAAAATTTGTTTTATTAAAATTTCTATGGATATTTTAATAAAAATATTTTTATTAAAATTTCTATGGATATTTTAATAAAACAAATTTTAAATTCTCTTGAAAATGGGCTAATAACCCGAAACTAGTCGAGAATTTAAAGTTATTCAATCCAATCTGTGTTTTAATTGGTTGATTTTTAATATTTTATTCATATTTATTTCATCTTTGTAAATATTTAGTCAAGTTAAAATATCAACTTTTATAAAAATAAGCATATCTATGTTGAAATAAAAATTACCAGAGATTTTAACCATATAATCGTTGATGAATAAATATTTTTATTTAATTTATCAGAATTATTTTTTTTATATTTCATTAAAAATAATATTTTGTAATTTCTAGTTGTATTCAGTGATTTTAACAATCATTTAGACCATTTATATGACCACCGATGTGAATTTATCCACGGTTTTCCAGCCACAGTTTTGTTGACCCGGCGTATCCGCCATGGTGGATGCGCCGGGAAACCCCATAACCCGTCAACGCATTATAATTTTAATTTATTGTATTTTCCACTTAGTAGAAGTTCTAATATTTATTTTGAATAACACTATTATTGTTTTTATTATAATTTCTATTATCCACGAATTTGAGTATAAAATCTATCAAATGGCTATGTCTAAAACGGCTGAATTTTGCGCACTTTAAATTCGATTTCTTTGTCTTAAATTGTTTCTAGAGATCTTAGGAACCATTTCAGCCTATGAAAAGGTTTATTTTTTTATTATAACTATTTTTTAATAATTTTTTTGTCATCCACGGTTTTCCACTCAAAATCGATCAAACTTCAAAGTCCGAAACGGCTGACTTTGGCGCACTTTAAATTCGATTACTTTGTCTTAGATTGTTTCTATATATCTTAGGAACCATTTCTGCCAATAAAAAAGTTTATTTTTTATAATAACTATTTTTTAATCATTTTTTTGTCATCCACGGTTTTCAACACAAAATCGATCAAATTTCAAAGTCCGAAACGGCTGACTTTGGCGCACTTTAAATTCAATTTCTTTGTCTTAGATTGTTTTTAGATATCTTAGGAACCATCTCAGCCAATGAAAAAGTTTATTTTTTTATTATAATTATTTTTTAATATTTTTTTTGTCATCCACGGTTTTCCGCTCAAAATCGATCAAACTTTAAAGTCCGAAACGGTTAACTTTGGCGCACTTTAAATTCGATTTCTTTGTCTTAGATTGTTTCTACAGATCTTAGGAACCATCTCAGTGTATGAAAAAGTTAATTTTTTATTATAACTATTTTTTAATAATTTTTTTGTCATCCACGGTTTTCAACACAAAATCGATCAAATTTCAAAGTCCGAAACGGCTGACTTTGGCGCACTTTAAATTCAATTACTTTGTCTTAGATTATTTCTATATATCTTAGAAATCATTTCCACTAATAAAAAAGTTTATTTTTTTATTATAACTATTTTTTAATATTTTTTTTTGTCATCCGCGGTTTTCCACTCAAACTCGATCAAACTTCAAAGTCCGAAACGGCTGACTTTGGCGCACTTTAAATTCAATTACTTTGTCTTAGATTGTTTATATATATCTTAGGAACCATTTCCGCTAATAAAAAAGTTTATTTTTTTAATATAATTATTTTTTAATAATTTTTTTGTCATCCACGGTTTTCAACACAAAATCGATCAAACTTCAATGTCCGAAACGGCTGACTTTGGCGCACTTTAAATTCAATTACTTTGTCTTAGATTGTTTATATATATCTTAGGAACCATTTCCGCCGATAAAAAAGTATTTTTTTTATTATAACTATTTTTTAATAATTTTTTTGTCATGCACGGTTTTCCACTCAAAATCGATCAAACATTAAAGTCCAAAACGACTGAATTTGGCGCACTTTAAATTCGAATTCTTTGGTTTTCAAGACATGATGAGGAAAAAAAACCGTGGATAACTTCACATCGGTTCTATGAGGTCTTTCTCCAACTATTTTCAATTAATTTTCAAAACTTTGTTCCACGATCAACGAATTTTCAAAGTCCAAACCGACGCCCAAATAAACAAAACATATTTTTTATTCAAATCACAATTTAAAAAAAAAACGCATAACATTCAAAACACGCAGAACTAAATTAAATTCCTCACGCGTTAACAATGTGTGGGTGAGAGAAACGAAGTAGGAAGAGGACAGGGCGGGAGAACGGAAAGGGGGGGTTTAGATTCAATTTACGATACGACCTCGTAAAATTAAAGAACTCTACTGTTTTATTCCATTTTATCTGTTTCGTATTTTTTTTTTATTTTATTTTTACAACCCGTAAATAAACCAAAAGGGATTCTATATTTAGGAGACGAGCGTTTCCGCTCAATCGTTCGGCGTCTTGTTTGTCTTCACAGTGCGTCGGGTCTCTTCTTCTTCCTCCCCTCGCTTCTCTGGGAAATGCGAAACGGGCCCTTGATTATTTATCGTGTTCGTCGTTAGGAACGCTTAATATGCATCCCCCGGGATTTCGCTAATGGAAACGGACAAGAAAATGTTGGGTGGGATGTGCGGATGGGGGAAAGAAGGAAGGGATGGAGGGAGTGTGTTGATTAAATAGAAGGGAATTTGTTTTCAGTGAAAGTCCACACCTTAAAAATTTTCTTATTCTATTTGTATTAGTTTTGCATTATGATTATTTATTGAATATAAAGATAATTTCCTCAAAACTTCTAAAATAAAAAAAATATGTATGAATTGTAGAAAATTTCAATGTACAACATTTAATTAAATGTAAAGTGGAAAAGAAACATCTCTGATGGGATTTGAACCCACGTCGCCCGATTGTCGGTCGGGTGCGTAAATAAAACAATTCGAGGAAAAACTGAAGTAAACTAATTTGTTGATTGTTAAGGCTTTCACTTGGTTATACATTTTGAGTTTATTAAATAAAACACTTTTTTTCACTTTGTTTGTATAACTTGTTATACAAGCCTTAACAATCAACAAATTAGTTTACTTGTTATACAAGTTATACAAACAAAGTGAAAAAGTGTTTTATTTAATGAAGTAAAAACTACGTGCTTTTTTTTATTTAAACATTTTATATATACAGATAAAAAAAAGCAACAAAATTTCATAAAGAAATCCCTTCCTTTATTATATTTTTTTTTGTTTTTATTCAAAACACTGCACGTTTTCCCCGTCTCCTCCTTCTCACGCAATCATTAATAATAAAGAAATCAGAACAGTATTAAGAAAGTAAGGCCTCCGATCCATTTATTTTCTTCAAGAAAGACTCTTTCAAACTCTCCTTTTTTCGCTCTCCCGTTTTTTTTGTTATAAAATAACTCCCGGCCGGACAGAGGGGCCCTCCGGGGTCGCGCCGGGTTTATCAACCCTCGTCATAAATCACAGGCCGGGGAAAAAACTTGGGAGAATTCAATATTCAGTTATAAAATTTGCAAATAAAGGGATTTCGCGTTCCAATAAAATCCAGCCCGCTGCTGAACATGTGGAAATATGGGAATACAGAAACGAAAAAAGGAAAACAATGTATGCGGTGATGTAAAACAGAACTAACGCATATATTCGGGGCTTTTTCTTATGGAACATGTTACGTTTAACATGCACGTTAATTAATTACTTAAATATTGGTTACAAAAGTTGCTTAGACTGTGAGGGTAAAAAAATAACGTACACATTAAACTTAACAATAATAATAATAAAGAAAAACAAAAGAGGAACTCTAACTCTTTTGTTTTTCTTTATTATTAATACATGCACATGTTGTTTATTCTTTTGTTTTGTTTTTATTTTACAAAAATAATAGAATATACGATGAGCATTAGAAGTTAGCAATAAATTTCCAGCCACACGAATCCCGGCGCCGCCGCCATTTGGAAAAATATAACCTTTAGGGATGATTTATGAATTATCCTGTAATTAGATCTTATGAATCTGTTGGATAATAAATAAAAAATAATTTATCAAATATAATAATAATAATTAGTCTTTATTGTCCAACAGGAAATATACATCCCAATTACAAGCCAATATACATAAATCCATAAAAAAGAAATATCGTAATGCAGTAGTATTAATAAATATGCTTTGTGTTATATAAACATAACACATTTTATTTAAATATCCTTTAAATTAACATGTATAACGAAGTGGAAGCCTCAACAATCAAGAATTTAAAATATTTAGAAAAGAATATTTACTCGCTTGCTCACAGTTATTTAAATAAATTAAAATAAAATATTTATTTAATTTAAAGTATTTAATTTCATTTTTTCCGGAAAAACAAATTAATATCACTGTGAGACGTTTACATTACTTAAATATAAGTATATTATATAGAAGTAATAACATTACTGTATATATACAGGGTGTTTCAAAAGCAACGGATAAATCCTATAACATCGTAAATAAACATATTTTAGAAAAAACGTCGATTTTTATTTATAAAATGCTATCCTGACATACATTTTTCGCCATCATTCAATACGGCCGTTTAAAATAATAGCAAATCTTTGTATTGATTCAGTCAAAGTCAAACACTCAATAAGACGTCCGTTCCCCGCTGCTGCGAAGAACTGAAAAACAAATTTCATCCTTTTCAATATTTGAGACCGACGTTTTCGCTGCCAACAATAGAGAGGCGAATAAAACTTTTACATTCTTTCCCCTCCATTATATTTGCATGTACAATATTTGAGAATACAAAAAAAAAGTATATGCAGTTTGAAGTTTATTTCATTGAATCTAACAAATCTTAAATCAAAAAAATTATTAATTCCCAGTAAATAATAATAATTGGGCAGAAAGACCCCTGGTCGATAGCCCGGACAGACTAACACAATATTTGTTTTCTTATTTAAAAATAAATGTATATATACGATTATGTAATGATGTTGTCTGAATAAAGATGTTTGTATATAATAATAATTTTAAAACTATACACGTTAGTGTTTTACTTTATAAAAACAAGGATGCAGTTTTAATAAAAAAGAAGCCCCAAATATTCAACAGAAAAGAGTATTCATTCACTCGGTCACGGTTAATTACATAAATTTAATATTTAATAAATTTAATGCAATTAATACTTTTAAGTAATATTAATAATTAATAATATTAATTACATTCAAATTTTTATTTAATTACAATTAAAAAAAACACTTTTTATTCCTTACATCACTTTTATGTGAAACAAGTAAGGAATAAAAAAACAACACTTTTTATTCCTTATTTCACTTTTATGTGAAGGAAGTAAGGAACAAAATAGTGTTTTTAATTGTGATTAAAATCCCTTCACGTAACTCAAAATTAAACAGCCAGTTTTATTTAATTTATTTAAAATATTTTATTTTATTTAAAAAGCATTGATTTTCTTTACCCCGACCTTTTTACACAGCTAATATATTTTCATTATTTTCACTAAACAAAAACTGGAAAATGATTTTTATTCCTTATTTCATTTTTATGTAAAGGAAGTAAGGAACAAAAAAGTGTTTTTAATTGTGATTAAAATCCCTTCACGTAACTCAAAATTAAACAACCAGTTTTATTTAATTTATTTAAAATATTTTATTTTATTTAAAAAGCATTGATTTTCTTTTCCCCGACCTTTTTACACAGCTAATATATTTTCATTATTTTCACTAAACAAAAACTGGAAAATGATTTTTATTCCTTATTTCATTTTTATGTAAAGGAAGTAAGGAACAAAAAAGTGTTTTTAATTGTGATTAAAATCCCTTCACGTAACTCAAAATTAAACAACCAGTTTTATTTAATTTATTTAAAATATTTTATTTTATTTAAAAAGCATTGATTTTCTTTTCCCCGACCTTTTTACACAGCTAATATATTTTCATTATTTTCACTAAACAAAAACTGGAAAATGATTTTTATTCCTTATTTCATTTTTATGTAAAGGAAGTAAGGAACAAAAAAGTGTTTTTAATTGTGATTAAAATCCCTTCACGTAACTCAAAATTAAACAACCAGTTTTATTTAATTTATTTAAAATATTTTATTTTATTTAAAAAGCATTGATTTTCTTTACCCCGACCTTTTTACACAGCTAATATATTTTCATTATTTTCACTAAACAAAAACTGGAAAATGATTTTTATTCCTTATTTCATTTTTATGTAAAGGAAGTAAGGAACAAAAAAGTGTTTTTAATTGTGATTAAAATCCCTTCACGTAACTCAAAATTAAACAACCAGTTTTATTTAATTTATTTAAAATATTTTATTTTATTTAAAAAGCATTGATTTTCTTTACCCCGACCTTTTTACACAGCTAATATATTTTCATTATTTTCACTAAACAAAAACTGGAAAATGATTTTTATTCCTTATTTCATTTTTATGTAAAGGAAGTAAGGAACAAAAAAGTGTTTTTAATTGTGATTAAAATCCCTTCACGTAACTCAAAATTAAACAACCAGTTTTATTTAATTTATTTAAAATATTTTATTTTATTTAAAAAGCATTGATTTTCTTTTCCCCGACCTTTTTACACAGCTAATATATTTTCATTATTTTCACTAAACAAAAACTGGAAAATGATTTTTATTCCTTATTTCATTTTTATGTAAAGGAAGTAAGGAACAAAAAAGTGTTTTTAATTGTGATTAAAATCCCTTCACGTAACTCAAAATTAAACAACCAGTTTTATTTAATTTATTTAAAATATTTTATTTTATTTAAAAAGCATTGATTTTATTTTCCCCGACCTTATTACACAGCTAATATATTTTCATTAACTAAACAAAAAATGGAAAATGAAACACCCGCATAATTTATTTCATCAATTCTGGTTCGTCTACGCGCGCCGATCTCACATGTTTTTAATTACAAAACTTTACGGCTTCCTATATTAAAACACATGTATTAACATACGATTACGGTCTTCATTACACGCCGTAATTCGATATTACGCCACGTTATAAATGTGCACCAGTCTGGATTAAAACGAGGAATGAACGAGTGTTAAATGAATATTATTTTTAAACATGCGAAAATCCACATCCTGGTTGTTTATTCGGTTTATTTTTACATCCATTGTAATAATGGTTCGAATTAAAATTTTAAATATTAACTTCGAGTCATTTAAAATTGCACGAGATATTTGGTATTATTTTCGTAACTTAAGAAAATTATGCATAACTCGAAAAAATGAAATATATTTTTATATGTTTTATATAGCAAATTTTTTGTATTTATATGTTTATTTATTTATTTAATAATACATGTTTCGCTTTGATTTAACAGAAAATTGAAAAGATATAATTTATGTCAATGAGGTATTTTATATTTTCTGAAAGAGCAGACTTTGTTTAATATCTTGACTGAGTTTGAAGAAGATATCCCAAAAATTATAATTATTACAATTTTTTAAAATCCATATATTAGGAAAAAAGGCACGAAAATTCGTAATTTTTAGCTGAAAATTGAAAATATCTCAAAAACCGAGGTGGGGGTATTTTTAGTTTTTTACATATTCTGAATGAGCAAGATTTGTTTAATATTTTGACCAAATTTGAAGAAGATATCCCGAAAATTATAATTATTACGATTTTTTAAAATTCAAATTTTAGAAAAATGGCACCAAAATTCGTCGTTTTATTTGAAAATTGAAAATATCTCAAAAACCGTGGTGGGGGTATTTTTAGTTTTTTACATATTCTGAATGAGCAAGATTTGTTTAATATTTCGACCAAATTTGAAGAAGTTATCCCAAAAATTATAATTATTACGATTTTTTAAAGTTCAAATTTTAGAAAAATGGCACCAAAATTCGTCGTTTTATTTGAAAATTTAAAATATCTCAAACACCGTGGTGGGGGTATTTTTAGTTTTTTACATATTCTGAATGAGCAAGATTTGTTTAATATTTTGACCAAATTTGAAGAAGATATCCTAAAAATTATAATTATTACGATTTTTTAAAATTCAAATTTTAGAAAAATCGCACCAAAATTCGTCGTTTTATCTGAAAATTGAAAATATCTCAAAAACCGTGGTGGGGGTATTTTTAGTTTTTTACATATTCTGAATGAGCAAGCTTTGTTTAATATTTTGACCAAATTTGAAGAAGTTATCCCGAAAATTATAATTATTACGATTTTTTTAAATTCATATGTTAGAAAAATGGCACAAAAATTCGTCGTTTTATTTGAAAATTGAAAATATCTCAAAAACCGTGGTGGGGGTATTTTTAGTTTTTTACATATTCTGAATGAGCAAGATTTGTTTAATATTTTGTCCAAATTTGAAGAAGTTATCCCGAAAATTATAATTATTACGATTTTTTAAAATTCAAATTTTAGAAAAATGGCACCAAAATTCGTCGTTTTATTTGAAAATTGAAAATATCTCAAAAACCGTGGTGGGGGTATCTTTAGTTTTTTACATATTCTGAATGAGCAAGCTTTGTTTAATATTTTGTCTAAATTTGAAGAAGTTATCCCGAAAATTATAATTATTACGATTTTTTAAAATTCAAATTTTAGAAAAAATGGCACCAAAATTCGTCGTTTTATTTGAAAATTGAAAATATCTCAAAAACCGTGGTGGGGGTATTTTTAGTTTTTTACATATTCTGAATGAGCAAGCTTTGTTTAATATTTTGAGCAAATTTGAAGAAGATATCCCAAATATTATAATTATTACGATTTTTTAAAATTCAAGTTTTAGAAAAATGGCACCAAAATTCGTCGTTTTATTTGAAAATTGAAAATATCTCAAAAACCGTGGTGGGGGTATTTTTAGTTTTTTTCACATTCTGAATGAGCAAGCTTTGTTTAATATTTTGTCCAAATTTGAAGAAGTTATCCCGAAAATTATAATTATTACGATTTTTTTAAATTAAAATGTTAGAAAAATGGCACCAAAAATCGTCGTTTTATTTGAAAATTGAAAATATCTCAAAAACCGTGGTGGGGGTATTTTTAGTTTTTTACATATTCTGAATGAGCAAGCTTTGTTTAATATTTTGTCTAAATTTGAAGAAGTTATCCCGAAAATTATAATTATTACGATTTTTTAAAATTCAAATTTTAAAAAAATGGCACCAAAATTCGTCGTTTTATCTGAAAATTGAAAATATCTCAAAAACCGTGGTGGGGGTATTTTTAGTTTTTTACATATTCTGAAAGAGCAAGATTTGTTTAATATTTTGACCAAATTTGAAGAAGTTATCCCGAAAATTATAATTATTACGATTTTTTAAAATTCAAATTTTAGAAAAATGGCACAAAAATTCGTCGTTTTATTTGAAAATTGAAAATATCTCAAAAACCGTGTTGGGGGTATCTTTAGTTTTTTACATATTCTGAAAGAGCAAGATTTGTTTAATATTTTGACTAAATTTGAAGAAGTTATCCCGAAAATTACAATTATTACGATTTTTTAAAATTCAAATTTTAGAAAAATGGCACCAAAATTCGTCGTTTTATTTGAAAATTGTAAATATCTCAGAAACCGTGGTGGGGGTATTTTTAGTTTTTTACATATTCTAAATGAGCAAGCTTTGTTTAATATTTTGTCTAAATTTGAAGAAGTTATCCCGAAAATTATAATTATTAAGATTTTTTTAAATTCAAATTTTAGAAAAATGGCACCAAAATTCGACGTTTTATCTGAAAATCGAAAATATCTCAAAATTATTCCATAAACAAATGTATTAATTGCAAAAAATGGCCATCACTAGTTATCGCAAGATGAATGCTGGCTGAAGATGTAGTTTTGAGTAATTAAAAGAAAATTAATTTTAAAACAACTATGATTTAAAAAAAAGAAAAATTCCGCAATACTAGAATTGATTTAAATTATTAATTTCAGTTGGAGATACATTTTCATAGTAATTTTTTTATGAATAACCAAACAAAACAAATTATAAAATACGCACAAAATATTTATAAAACATGTGTGCATGCACACACAGAGACCTACAGAGAAAAGTAAAATAAAACCGGCAAACGTCCAACATTAGCATTCCATTTTCGCGCCTAATTTAAATTTTTAAATCGGCCGATTTGAATACAAACTCGCCCATCTTCGCAGCCAGCGTTTTCTGGAGCGGGGTGGATAGAGTGTAAAAAAAAACGCGACTCCACATTCCGGAGGGTATAAATGAAAACAAAGAAGGCCGAACGTGACCCGAATCTTGACAAGGTTGCGAGGGGAAAAGAAACACACACACAAAATAAATGAGATAATAAATAAGAAGAATTATTTATTGTTAATTTAAAATAAAAAAAAGTCGAGTGATTGATATCAACATTTGGAGTGATATTTTTAATTAATTAATTGAAGTGGATGTTAATTGTTGAAAGTTCATATTCACTTTTAAATTGAATAATTTGACTTTCAAAAATAATATATTGATTAAATTAATTGAAATAAATTCGACAAGAGAAAATGGAATGGAATATCACAAATATTTTATACAACTAATGTAGTATGAGAAATTAATTACAAACATAATTGTACGTTATTTCGAAAGTGTCGCTGCTTCAGGTGAAGAAATAATGATTATACAGAATATTCGTACAGTTATTTAATTGAGGGTACCGTGGAGGGGATGGAGGGTGTATCCGGAACAAGCAATTGACATTATATGAATTAGTTAAATTGGCCCTGCAGCAGTTTTTCCTTTTTATTTTATTTTTTTAATTTTCAATTGGAGTCAAATCTGTGACGCCGTTGAAACATAATTCAAACTGTGGGTACCGTGGAGGGGATGAAGGGTGTATCCAGTAAAAACAATTGACATAATCTGATTGCCCGGAGTCCAATTAAGTGATCGATGTAGTTAAATTGGCCCTGCAACAGTTTTTGATTTTTTTTGGGATTTTTTAATTGGAGTCAAATCTGTCGACCCAATCGAAAATAACCTAAATTGAGGGTACCGTGGAGGGGATAGAGGGTGTATCCGGTACAAACAATTCACTTTATCTGACTGCCCGGAGTCCAATTAAGTGATCGATGTAGTTAAATTGGCCCTGCAGCAGTTTTTAATTTTTTTGGGATTTTTTAATTGGAGTCAAATCTGTCGACCCAATCGAAAATAACCTAAATTGAGGGTACTGTGGAGGGGATAGAGGGTGTATCCGGTACAAACAATTCACTTTATCTGACTGCCTGGAGTCTAATTAAGTGATCGATGTAGTTAAATTGGCCCTGCAGCAGTTTTTGATTTTTTGGGGATTTTTTAATTGGAGTCAAATCTGTCGACCCAATCGAAAATAACCTAAATTGAGGGTACCGTGGAGGGGATGGAGGGTGTATCCGGTACAAACAATTCACTTTATCTGACTGCCTGGAGTCTAATTAAGTGATCGATGTAGTTAAATTGGCCCTGCAGCAGTTTTTTTTTAATTTTTTGGGGAATTTTCAATTGGAGTCAAATATGTGAGGCCGTTGAAATATAACGAAAACTAAGAATACCGCAGAGGGCTTGGAGGGTGTATCCGGTACAATTGATATAATCTGACTGCCCGGAGTCTAATTAAGTAATCGATGCAGCAGTTTTTTTTTATATAATTTTTTGGCTTAATTTTTCTTGCTTAACACACTGCGAATCAACCACCATTAACCTAACATAGCAATTAAGCAAAAGATGGCTCTTGCGTCGCCTTCCATTTATTATGATACATATGTATCTGATTCGCAGTGTGTTAAGCAAGAAAAATTAAGCCAAAAAATTATAAAAAAAAAACTGCTGCATCGATTACTTAATTAGACTCCTTATGAATATATTCCATGAAAATAAACGTCACTTCGGGTGTTCCACAGGGCTCTCGTTATGGACCAATTTCATTCTCGTTATTTATTAATGATATTTATATGTGCAGCTTTTCTTCTGTTTGACGACCGCAAGTTGTTTAAAGCTATAAGAACTGATAAAGAAGTCCTTCAAAGAAAGATACACACTACTGATTAAAGCACTTGGTATTTTTTTTTATTAATTTTTATTTTATTTTCCGACTTATAGTCGAAATTAGTTAATCTATGAAACAAAACAAAAAACAAGTGTTTTAATTTCCCATAATTAATATACTACGGGTTAAGTGAGGAATTAATTGAGAACACTTAACTCGCGGTGAAACATTTTTAATATAATGATGGAAAATTAAAATACTTGTTTATTTTATATTTCGTAGATTTTACTTTATTTTCCAACTAGTTTCGGTGAATCAGTACTCTTTGATAAGTTCACTGATCGAAACTAGTCGAAAAAATAAAGTAAAATCATTAAATTTCGTATCATTATTTTTTTTTAATTTTTTTCCTTTCTACCGTTAGGTGTAAGGAGTCGTATCATTATAATTTGTTAATATAGTTAAAACATGTACAACTGAATAAAATTATTTTCTTTTTTAATAAATAAATAAATAAATAAAATACTAATGGAGCGAATTAAAACATTCCTTTCGCACAATAAGCGATTTTATTAAAATTAATCCCAAACCGTAACCACGTTCCACCCCCCAATTAAAATTTCAATGAATTTCCCCGTGGTTTGGATAACGACATCCAAAAAAAAAAAAAAAACTAACTAACCCTCGCGCGTTTTGCAAATTTCACGAATTAATAAACGCCGTAAATAAAAGACGAAAAAAAAAAAAATAATTAAGACATTCGAATCGCAGCGGGAAATTTAATAAATCCGCCCGGTTCGCGGAATTATAAAGAAGTTTTTAATTAAAAGCCCGGAACGGGGAACGGACCTGCAGATAAATCAGTATTAATTAATTAATTAATTTCACGAATGTCGCGCGTGTATAGGGGTCGCCGCTTTTATTTATTTAATTATTTATTATACTCGTTCTTTCACTGCGATAAATTTGCAATTAAATGGAGCCGAGCGTATAATTATTTCGGGGAATTAATGAAGTGGTTTGTTAATAATAATGCTCGCTTTAATTAAGCGTGGTTATTTGAAATTAAGTTGTAGATTTTGGAAAAGTTTGGTTTAGTGGGCAGAGCAGCCCCTTAGATAGTGAAGGAGATTCACGCACTGTGCGGAATGCATTCAACTTTTCTATAAAAATTGTGGAAAAGTTCTCGCGAATTTCTTAAAAAAAACGTCAACAATTTTGAAACGTTTTGCTTAAAAAGTTTTACGGTAATGATTCTGCGATGTAATTCATCGATTAAAATAAATTCGACAAGAGGAAATGGAATGGAATATCCCAAATATTTTGGAAAACTAATGTAGGATGAGAAATTAATTACAAAATAAATTGTATATTATTTCAAAAGTTTTGTATCAAATTGGAGGAAATAAATATTAACTTTTTTTTATTAAACACAATACTTTAACTTTAACTTTATTTTACGGAATTCTCCATTATAATTGATTACATTATACAATAATTTACATATTTGTATAGGGTAAGGATTCCTAAACTATTAATAATTTATATTAATTATTAATAGTATTAATAATTATTAATATTAATTAATATTAATTATTAATAGTATTAATAATTAATATGTAAGATAAGTGCATTCCCAAACGGTTCAAAGAATTGAATAGGGAAATTACTAACACATCACCATTTTTGTTTTATTTTGTCTTGTTGGCGTTTAATCTTGTACATTTGTAAATAAATAATAAAACAAATTACGGTTCTTTTATTATTTAAATATTTACAAATATAGTTTTTTTTTTTTTTCATTGCTTTATACTTCAGAGTTGTTTTGCTTCGAATCAACTCAAACTAATCTAAACGGACTCCAAATCCGGCAAGCACAATACGCTCTAAAAAAAACCTCTCTAATCATCCAATCGGACGATTGATAATTCGATAATTGAATGGACCGAGGCGAAATGAAATTTGCATTTGAATCGGCGCGGATTTATTGTTGTTGTTGCGCGAGGTCGCACATTCCGGCATTGTTGGTGCAATTACCGGGAGAAGCGTGTGCGGTGTGAGAATGGTAAACTCCAGTTAATCAAAGTCCCTCTTTCAGCTCTCTATCGCCATCGGTTAAACAATTGAGTTTTAGCGTCTTATTGGGAAGCGGTTATAATTGCATTAAACCGACATCTGTCGCATAACTCGCGTCGTTAGGGTTATCGCACCGACTATTAGCTGGAACAGTAACATAAATTTACTGCCTACGAACGCCAGTGTGTTACTAACTCGCCTGGTTAATGATTGTGTTTTATTCGAACGTGACAATTGCTTCGTGATGTTAACACCTACGGAATGGAATTACACATCTTGATGCTTCGAACATTGAAGATAATAATAATGTAATTTATTCAGGTGAAAGTAAAGTTCAAACTGAAAATATAATTTATTGTATACTTTCTTCTCAATTATCACTTAATAAAACATATTTAATAACCGTTTGTTATAATGAAATCACTTGGTTTTGTTTTACTAAAATATTTTAGTAATTTATTAAAAGTATGTAATGTATTAAAAGTAATTTATTAAAATTTTACTAAAATATTTTAGTAAAACAAATGCAAGTGATTTCATTATAACAAACGGTTAGAAAATATTTTTTACCAAGTGATAAATGAGAAGAAAGTATACAATAAATTATATTTTCAGTAAAACAAAACCAAGTGATTTCATTATAACAAACGGTTAGAAAATATAATTGATTATTTCAGAATAATATTTTCAGTGTGTACTTTACAATTATTTCTTTTCGTATTAATGGCGCATTTCATGCACTTTCATAACAGTAAACCAAATTGTATTATTCTCTGTTATTCTCTTCGTTTTATTATTATTTTTTTTTTTGTAAGAGCATAACTGTTTATAAAGTTTGTTTTAATTATGCTAATTTCTCGCACAATCCTAATGCGGGTTATTGATCCTGGAGAACAATTCCTATGCGTTAATTATGCTAATCATTCCTTCTTTCTTTCACACGCCGAGTCTATTCCACTCTGCTTCCTGCATCGCCCAATTCTTCGCTTTTCGTATAATTTCGTAGAAAAAAAAAAACGCTTTTGTTTGAATCGATTTATTGCGTAATTCCTGAAATGTATCGTACTTTACGGCCGTACGAAATCTTTCATTAATCCATGGAAAAACCGGGCCTGTATTCCTGAAATTGATCGTATGTTTCCGTCGCACGAAATCTGTCATTCAGAAAGGGATTTTTTCCTGTGAAAGGTGCGGACAATTTTAGGAATAATTGAATCTAAATTTACATATCAGCTGGTATGTGTAATTCTTCTGTTGTTATAATCAGGGGATAAATTTTAGGAATAAAGGCCCTGTTCCGTCGTGGGCAATAATTTAATTCAAACCTACATATCTGCTCGTATGTGTAATTCCTCTGTTGTTATCATCAGGGGATTAATTAATAAATAACCAAACAATTTATTAAGCCAGATTTCCAAAAAGGAAGAAGCTCATACTTTAGGAAGTAGGCTTACGAAGAACACACTAAATATTGAAAAAAACACACATCCATCCATTGAATCCATATCTCAGGTTATGCTCTGCTTAATTAATAAACCTTTTCTCCTCCTTTTATGATTGTCTGGTGATGATTCCAATCCTGTGGCTAACGGTATTTAGGGTATACGTTTTTTTTATTTATATTTCGTTTTATATTTAATAAATGATTAATGATTAATCTACCGAAAATTCCATTAATGTGTGTAGATTCCAATCAACACAGTTATTCAGAAAGCCGGTACTGCTTCTCTCATCCATTTCCAACGTGTAGCATAAACTTCTATTTTTTGTCTTGTTTTGCACAAAAAATACAAATCGTGTTTACAAACATCTGTTGCTCGCATAGCGATCGCATTAGCCTGTATTACTTCGTGCGGCGCGGCCTTGTTCGGATGAATAATTCAATTTTCTCGCATTGTGTGCGCATGCATTTTCTAATTTCCACGTCCAAGGATTAATACAACAAAAGGTTGTTTTTGCATAATTATTTTTACCGCAATTTATTACGAATTGAGTACTACATAAAAATTAGTGGAATTCCTTTCGAAATTCGAGTCATAATAAAATTAAAAATATATATATTGTCATCACTATACAAGTATAAGTTAAATATATATATTGTCATCACTATATAAGTTAAATTTTGAGCTCAGATTTATTGTTGTCGACTTCTTGCCAAAGTGACCCGCAAGGTGTTATCAAACAATAATGTTCGAAGCATCAAGATGTGTAATTCCATTCGGAACAATATTACGAAGCAATTGTCACGTTCGAATAAAAGGTATTGTCCACACAAGAGCTGTTTGATAACACAAGAAGCTACGACAATAACTCTGAGCTGTAACTTTAACTTATACTTGTATTCAAACTTTACACAATTACTACATTCTTTCACTATTAACGAAAAGGTAAAGACATCCAAAGTCAGAATTAGTTCTGCTTAAAAAAACAATTTCTAACTTAAAATAAATATCAATGATTATAACGAAGGGATGAGACGTGCAAAACAAGTCATTAAAACTGCATGTGAACCTTTAAAAATGTTTAATGGATTGCCAAATCATATAAAAAAATATAACAAATGAAAGAAAAAAAATTAAAAAAAAATCATATTGAAATAGACAAAGAATATTATTCTATATATGACTACTTTTGATGCGTATTATTTTTATTTTGTATTTTGTCGTAATTTGTGATTTGTAATTTGCCTTTTTTTTATACATATGTTTTGTAATTTTTTTAGAGCGTCACACTTTTCTTATAAAATTTTTAATATGTAATTATAATTGTAATTTGGAAATGAAAATTGAAATTGAAAATTGAAATTGAAAATTGAAAAATGATGACAGTTCACTTGTATACAACTATTTAGTTCACTTTTCTCTCTTTCTGATGTTTCAATTAGCAGTTGGAGTATAAAATAATTTTATATGTACATATATGTATATATGTTATTGTAGACCTCATGTACCACTTCTACATTGAATAATAATAATACGTTTATTATTATTATTATTATTATTATTATTAACTAATATCTTTATGATAATATATTAAATAAAAATGATTTGAAATTAATTAATAAATTATTCTCACATTTAGCTCTGTGACATTTTGACTTACGTTACGTAAGTACGTTAAACAAATGCACATTAAAACAACTACTTCCCGGGCAAAAAGTCACAGAGCTAAATGTGAGAATAATTTATTAATTATTTTCAAATGATTTTTATTTAAATAAATTAAATAAAAATAATTTGAAAATAATTAATTAATAAATTATTTCCCCTTTACCTACTGTCACATTTTGACTAATAATTAATTATTTTCAAATTCTTTTTATTTAATTTATTTAAATAAACGTGACCAAGTGAATAAATCATTTTTTCTAATATCTTTTTGTATCAAAATATTTACACAGCCATTAATAAGTTGAAAACATTTCTTGTATATCTAAAATCCACATAATCATTTTTATTTATTTATTTTTAGTTACATTACAACATGTGTGTGTGTGGTTTCTCGTTGCAACAAAGAATTAAACAAAAATTCCTAAATAAGTTAAAAGTGAAAGTAGAGCATTGTGTAAAATGTCAATTAGAAAATATAAATACTACAAAAAAAAAGCACGTAAATGGTTATTGAAAACGCTTCAATAAGGCTAATTTTATCCCTACATGGATTTTATTACCCATAAAAAAGTAAGCGCGTTTTATTGTGCTAGTATTAGCAAATGAACCCGCATCCTTGAAAAACATACATACGCACACGTTCACTATTGATAAGGAAGAAATTTAATCGCGGAATAAGCGTATACAATGTTATTGCTATCACTGATTAAAATTGTTGATTTTACCGTACATTTTCTTTTAAATAATGAAATTAAAATGTTTACTTTTTAAAAAACTAACAACAATTTTTATTTCTAGGTAAATAAATAATAATATATATATAATAATATTTTATTTATAATGTAGGTTACATTAATTAAAAAATAAATAAAAATAATTTACAGCATTATTTTAATTTAATTAATGGTTTTAATATTTAGACATTGGCAGTTCATATTATATGAAATAAATATGAATAAATTATTAGAAATCAACCAATAAAACACAGATTAGATTGAATAAATTTTAAATTCTCTTGAAAAGGGCTAATAACCCGAAACTAGTCGAGAATTTAAAGTTATTCAATCTAATCTGTGTTTTATTGGTTGATTTTTAATAATTTATTAATATTTATTTCATGCATTATTATAATTTAAATATTGCTGTAAATTATCTTTATTTTTTTAATTATTGTAACCTACATTATAAATAAAATATTATTATATATATATTTTTTTATTTATTACCTAGAAATAAAAATTATTGTTAGTTCTTTTAAAAAATAATCATTTTATTTTCATTATTTAAAAGAAAATGTACGGTAAAATCAACAAATTTAATCATTATAAATGAAGTATTATTATTGTTTTAAATAAACAATAATAATACTATTAACTATAAACTATTTTTATTTAAATAAACAATAATAATACTTCATAAAAATAGTTGTCCTTTCTCCTACTTATTTTTCTTTATAAAATTAAAGTCTCAGAGCTAAATGTGAAAATAATTTATTATATTCAAATCATTTTTATTTAATATATTTCAATAACTGTGACCAAGTGAATAAATACTCTTTTCTTTTTGATAAATTAAATAAGAAGAATCTGAATATAATTAATTAATAAATTATTTACCCTTTACCTACTGTCACATTTTAACTAATAATTACTTATAAAATATTATTATATATATTTTTTATTTATTACCTGAAAATAAAAATTTTTGTTAGTTTTTTAAAAATAAACATTTTATTTTCATTATTTAAAAGAAAATATACGGTAAAATCAACAAATTTAATCATTATAAATGAAGTATTATTATTGTTTATTTAAATAAAAATAGCTGTCTTTTCTCCTATTTATTTTTATTTAAAAAATTAAAGTCTCCACAACCAACAACCAACATAAAAAAGATTATTTTTATCGTGTATTATAATAAAAAGGAATTTGAAAATAATTAATTTACACAATTGAATAATTAATCAATTCCTCTTTAGCCACTACAACTTTCTTGACTTGAAAAGAAACATAATTAATTAGCTATTCAATTGTGTAAATGAATTTCATACATACATAAACATCTTTATTTCTAAGATTGGAAAATGCAATTACAATACAATATCTAACAATACACTAACGTTCACAATGTATTTCCAACTCTGAAACTGGCTATCGACCGGTGGTCTTTCAGCCTTAAATGAATTGTTTTATTCAACTTTTATTGACAAGGTTTTAATGGTCCATTTTGGGATTCAATACACCAATTTTGGATCAAATGTATTTTGCAAAATGAAGATTCTGTAAATAAATAAATACATTTCTTGTATGGCTTTCTAACTTATAATTTGGTGAAACGTAGTTAGAGAAATTTTAAGATAATTAAAGCGACACGTGTTTTTATTATTATTATTATTATTATTATTTTATCGTTTTCTCAAACATGTTGGTTTGGTCTAGGTATCGTTCAGACGGGATTTTACCAAGTCTGAGGATATGTATATTAGATTTTGTTGTTGTTATTATTATTATTATTATTATTATTATTATTATTATTATAAAAATAGCACATAAGTTACTCGACTTGTTATATTACAACATATGTGTATGTCACTCTTAAAAATGCTCTAATAAAGTGAAACTAGTCGTGTAACTTGTGCTAAATTGTGAAACGGTTTGTTTCACAATTTAGCACACGTGTTCTAATTTTTACCTTATTCATGCTAAAATTATTTAATTTAAATAGCTGTGATCAATTGAATAAATATTAAAAGTGAGTCATTTTTGCTGCGCAAATAATGTTCGTATTTTTTTTTATATTAAAATCTTAACGGGCCAGTCAAATCACCCTGTATAACAAAGTAGAAGCCATACATTAATAGTAAATTTAATTCGAGGAGTTCAGCGAGCGTTATCAAAGGGTCTGTTGTGACCAAAGTTCGAGGGAGTGTTTGATGCGAGCCAGATATGAATTAATTCCGCCCGACAGAAATAATTAATCGCGCACTAAAACAAACTAGCAAGTAACACGCTGCATGGGTGGATAATATTCGGGGGAGGATAGTAAAAAAATCCTTATTAGTAAACTAAAGGTGTCGCAGGGCATTCCCGGCGTTTACGAGTAATTCGCCGGGCGTCCGGGCGCCATTTATTATTTATTTAATAAATATTTCAGCGCGGCGCGAAAATGAAAGCATAAAACCGGGGGCGAGCCCTTTACGCCCGCCCCGGATGGACGGCACAATACGGCCCGGGCAATAAAGTGTCGTTTTCCCCGTGCATAACGTTTCCCTGGATGATAAGTTATGTATGAATATCGAGTTTACAGTTAGGGCAGGAAGTTCACGTCTGTTGAATAATGCCCGGCCGCGGCTCTTACCCATTTCATCACTACCTCTTACTCTCTCTCTCTCCTTTTTTTTATTTCGAAAGTAATAAACCAGGCTCTCTTCTGCCGACCTTTCGTGTGCACATCATAGAGGCCCGAGTATTCGCATAAATTCCTACCTATCGTTACGAGGATCTCGTGTGTTGTGTGTGGAAATAAATCAATGTTTGGTTTCATGGCGAATCGATTAATTTAATTAGAAGAAGCAGTTGTTGGAATACATTAAAATTACCGTAACTTATAATTTACAACATGTCTAAAAAAATATACATATTCTTCAAATAACTAAATATGTAAACACATAATTGGAAGAATTATAATTTAATTTCTTACATTTTTTATGACTATAAAAATTCATTTCATTTACACCCTCAAAAATGTTCAAGAAATGAAACATAGGGGGAAACTAAATAGTCTACGTTCTTTCTAATTATCAAAAAGCCTTCATGAATTTTTCACGATTTTTTGGAGAGAAAATAAAATTCATCGAAATCATAAGGGAAAAGTCAATTTTCGATAAAAATGCGAAAATCTCCAAATGACTTCATATTATACCAAAACGTAGCTAAAGAATGAGGGAATAATCTGTGAGAATTTGAGCCCTAACAAAAATTTAATTTCCGATCCACACGCTCGTAAAGTTGACCTTTAAAGAATGGGATAAAATATTGCTAGAATTTACGATTTTTTTTTCCGGCAGTCATGGCCATGCACTGTAGTTGAGCATAGGCTAAAATGTAGCTGTATTCTTTGAAAATCGAAGGCTGAAAACCGCGTTCTTCTATCTTTTCCGTAAAACTTGTAATGTTGATCTAACCGCACACGCGTCTGAAACGACCCATTGGCGGGTCTTCCTTAAACCGTTCCCATAAGGCCCCGTGTTAATTTCGCGACCCGATTCAAGCGACCTCTAATGGATGAAAATGATTATTTAGGGGGAAAATAAATAGTCTACGTTCTATCTAACATTATCAAAAGCCTTCATGAATTTTTGCAGATTTTTTGGAGAGAAAATAAAATTCATCGAAATTTTATATTATCTTATGGAAAAAGTTAATTTTCGATAAAAATACGAAAATCGCCAAATGACTTCATATTATACCAAAATATAGCTAAGGAATGAGGGAATAATCTGTGAGAATTTTAGCTCTAACAAAAATTTAATTTTCGATCCACACGTTCGTAAAGTTGACCTTTAAAAAGTGGGATAAAATATTGCTCGAATTTGCGATTTTTTTTTCGGCAGTTATGACAATACAGTGAAGTTGAGCATTGGCTAAAATGTAGCTGTATTCTTTGAGAATCTAAAGCTGAAAACCGCGTTCTTCTATCTTTTCTGTAAAACTTGTAATGTTGATCTAACCGCAGACGCGTCTGAAACGACCCATTGGCGGGTCTTCCTTAAACCGTTCCCATAAGGCTCCGTGTTAATTTCGCGGTCCGATTCAAGCAAGCTCTAATGGGTGAAAATGATTATTTTGGGGAAACTAAATAGTCTACGTTCTTTCTAATATTATCAAAGGCCTTCATGAATTTTTTTAGATTTTTTGGAGAGAAAATAAAATTCATCGAAATTTTATATTATCATATGGAAAAAGTCAATTTTCGATAAAAATGCGAAAATCGCTAAATGACTTCATATTATACGAAAATGTAGCTAAAGAATGAGGGAATAATCTGTGAGAATTTTAGCTCTAACAAAAATTTAATTTCCGATCCACACGCTCGCAAAATTGACCTTTAAAAAATGGGATAAAATTTTTCTAGAATTTGCGATTTTTTTTCCGGCAGTCATGGCCATGCACTGAAGTTGAGCATAGGCTAAAATGTAGCTGTATTCTTTGAAAATCTAAGACTGAAAACCGCGTTCTTCTATCTTTTCTGTAAAACTTGTAATGTTGATCTAACCGCAGACGCGTCTGAAACGACCCATTGGCGGGTCTTCCTTAAACCGTTCCCATAAGGCTCCGTGTTAATTTCGCGGTCCGATTCAAGCGAGCTCTAATGGGTGAAAATGATTATTTTGCGGGAAACTAAATAGTCTACGTTCTTTCTAATATTATCAAAGGCCTTTATGAATTTTTCCAGATATATTGGAGAGAAAATAAAATTCATCGAAATTTTATATTATCTTATGGAAAAAGTCAATTTTCGATAAAAATGCGAAAATCGCCAAATGACTTCATATTATACGGAAATGTAGCTAAAGAATGAGGGAATAATCTCTGAGAATTTTAGCTCTAACAAAAATTTAATTTCCGATCCACACGCTCGCAAAGTTGACCTTTAAAAAATGGGATAAAATTTTGCTCGAATTTGCGATTTTTTTCCGGAAATCATGGCCATGCAGTGCAGTTGAGCATAGGCTAAAATATAGCTGTATTCTTTGAGAATCTAAGGCTGAAAACCGCGTACTTCTATCTTTTCTGTAAAACTTGTAATGTTGATCTAACCGCAGACGCGTCTGAAACGGCCCATTGACGGGTCCTCCTTAAACCGTTCCCATAAGGCTCCGTGTTAATTTCGCGGTACGATTCAAGCAAGCTCTAATGGGTGAAAATGATTATTTTGGGGAAAACTAAATAGTCTGCGTTCTTTCTAATATTATCAAAGGCCTTAATGAATTTTTCTAGATTTTTTGGAGAGAAAATAAAATTCATCGAAATTTTATATTATCAAATGGAAAAAGTCAATTTTCGATAAAAATACGAAAATCGCCAAATGACTTCATATTATACGAAATCGTAGCTAAAGAATGAGGGAATAATATCTGAGAATTTTAGCTCTAACAAAAATTTAATTTCCGATCTACACGCTCGCAAAGTTGACCTTTAAAAAATGGTATACAATTTTGCTCGATTTTTCGATTTTTTTTCTGGCGGTCATGGCCGTAAAATAAAGATGACTATACGTGAAAATATAGCTGCATTCTTTGGTTATCTGCTGTTGAAAACCCCATTATTCAATCTTTTCTGTGAAGCTTGCAATCTTGATCCAAGCGCAAATGCGCCCGAAACGGCCAATCGGCGGGCCTCGCTTCAAGCGATCCCATAAGACTCCGTGTTAATTTCACGGGGCGATTCAGGTGGTCTGAAATGGGCGAAAATAAATATTTCTGAGGCTGAATAGCCTACATTCTTTTTAATAAAATCAAGGGCGTTCATGTTATTTTTTTTTCAGATTTTTTTTAGAGAAAAAAAAATCATGAAAATCTAAAAATAATATAAATATGAAACCCCTATATTTTCAAATTCCATTGATTTTTTTTCTCTACAAAAAAAATCTGAAAAAAAAACAACATGAACGGCCTTGATATTGTTAGAAAGAATGTAGGCTATTCAGCTCCCTCAAAATATTTATATATATATAACAATCTTTATTAACAATTAAGTTTACAATAACGTAACAAACATTGATTATGTATATCACACAAAAATTAATTAATTGTTAAATAACTATCGACCAGAGGTCTTTCTGCCTGATCAAAATATTTATTTTCGTCCACTATAGAAAAACGTAAATGTTCGATAAAAATTCGAAAATCACAGGGGTCCGGGAAAGTAATAATAAATTCATTTGTACTCAGAATGCAATTGATAAACATTAACCTGCCCAATATTTCCAATTTTAATATAAAGTTAAATTCATTTGTACTCAGTATACAATTGATACACATTAACCAGCCCAATATTTCCAATTTTAATGTAAAGTTTTCTTTACATCAAAATTAAATATATTTTTTTTCTGAATAATAATTGATGGGGTAATTATGGGATTATTTCCATCAATTACACCGCGGACTGTTGTAAGCAGTCTAGTTAAGCACCTTCGGGGTGAAAATGAATTTCAACGGAGTATTTTTGATTTTATATTCGAGATCTGCTCTCCACAACGTTTGTACAAAGAGTGACTTAAAACTAGAAACCAAACTACATATTTACAAAAAAATCTCTCTCTCGCCCGGGTGGCGACGGACGCAATTTATCATCCCTTCAAAATAGGGACGCATCCGGTAAACACCATGGGGGTGGTCGCATTTCTTGGAAGGTCGGTGAAAGCGACCTTGCGAGGCTTAACAATAATAATAATAATTATAAAGTTGCTTAAAAATGTCCTGTGCATTACTTCGGATTTTGAAAGTAAAGCACAGGATTTTGGAGATGAGAAAGTGATTTTAAAAAATCCGAAGTAAACAAAAGGATTTTTTTTAAATAAAGGCGATACTTTATTATTATTATTATTTTTTTTTTGAGAAAAAAAAAATTGATTCACTTTGCTTTTACATTTACTTTGGAGATGCGGTAGTGATTTTGGAAAATCCCAAATAAAGCACAGGATTGTTTTTTTTTTTTTTTTGAAACAACAGCTATTTTATTATTATTATTATTATTTTCAGAAAATAATAATTTAATTTTGATGTAAATTAAACACTTAACTTTATATCGAAATTGAAAATGTACGACGAAGCTAACGCCTCTAAATTCCAACTTATTGGTGTATTATGCCTTCGGGAAAATCGTTTAATAGATAACTGACGGTTCGAGGGTTTTAAAGTGGATGTTGGTGGATATAAAAATCAATTAAGTGCCGCTTTATTTTTTTTAATGCACTGAAGTAGACTGCCCGGATAGGAACGAGGAAAATTATGAATTTAAGTAATAACAAAGTTCAGTTCATGTCACTTAAGGCAGTTTATTATTATTTATTTTAACACAAATTGTTGTTATTAAATTATTATTCAAACAATTTTTATTACTTTGTTTGTGTAACAATTAGTATTATTCAATGAATTTCGTTTTCCTTCTTTATTTAAACAGGACAAGTTCGCCTTCCTTTAGTCGACGAAAAATTGATTCTCGGTCGTTTAGACCCAAATCGTTGACGATGCTACTTGAAATTAGGCAAAAGGTGGCGCTTGCGTCGTCTTTAATTTATTACGAATTACTATTATTATTAATTGTTAACTTCAATATCCGAAAGAGTACAAGAAGAATAAAAATAATAATAATAAAATAATTAGCTATAATCCTGACACACAGGACAGCCATTTTTCGTATGTACAACAGTATACGAGAAATGGCTGTACTCAAACCTATGTCAGGATTATAGTATCAAAACAAAAAACGGTAATCAAGTGAATAAACCACTCATTTAATTTATTATTAAAACGGAAGCTCATTTAAGCATCGATCATCTCCGCACCGCGGAAGAGCAACAAAAGTGAAAAGGTAAAAGCCGCAACGACTAATGGATTCATTTCGAAAGTGCGCGTTTAGCATTCGCAAAAAAAAAATACAAGCAAAACAAAACAAACGGGCGTTACATAAATTATTCAAATGGTATTTGTTCCAGTTTCCTGGATGCATCTCCTTGTTATGGAAATTCCGCGATTTCATTGGATATCGATTTCACCGGCGGAGGAGAATAAGAGGAGCTGCTGGATCCGAGATCGCCGGTATGCATCGCAAGAGTGCAAATTGGATCGCGGGTATTAGCATGATTGTGTGAAAACTGCTGGCCCCGATTGTGCGATATAAAACAAGACCTCCGGGTTTTTTTTTAGAGATATTCCGGTGTATTCGCCATGGCGGAGGCGACGGGCACAAAATCGTTAGTTGGAACCCACAGGTAACTTAAAATCAGTAGCAAAATTAACATAAAAAAAACGTTGCAATAGTATTGATTAATGTGTAATTAAAGTATTTAGATAATTGTGGCTAAATCAATAAATTCTGACAGAAAGGCTACTGGGCGATAGCTATTTATCAAAATAAAAATAAAATGTATTATTTTAAACTATCGTAAAAACGTATGATGATAAAGATATTTACTAATAAATATTTTTTTTAGGTAAGTGACGGTTCGAGTGTTTTAAATGTTTGTCGTTATAAAAATCAATTAAGTTATTAATTAATTAGTTGTTTCTGATATATTCGTTCATAAATCTGTTCTGATAATTACACAAGCTCGATTTCGAATGAAATCATCATTCCCATTACGCTTATTATTATTATTTCTTCATTGTCGTTGATTTTTTTATTTCTTTCGACTTTATAATAATAATTATTCCCACCTTGAAACGCAAACTCCTCAAAGCCATTGTTTGTTCGCATAAATTTCCGCGCGCACATAAATTTCGCGACGTTACGTAAAACACAATGCGGAATTAACGCCCGCGAGTCGCAATTACAAGAATGCAAAATCCGCAACGGGGATCTTTATAAAGCGCGCTGCTCGCGACACCGAAAGGGGGTGATATCAAACAGTTAATTAATTCGCATACATCCTTGAGTCTCGACTTACGGCCTCACGTGTACTGCCTGATGGGTAACGAGTGCCGGGGAAAATATTGTTTGGAGCGATGTTGTTTGCGCGAAAGGAGTTGTGCGTGTAATTAATTTTCGTAATAATTAAATTACGAAACAAAATAAAAAAATGTTGTTACGAATGAAAGTGCTTAAGACACGGTAGAACTATTTATTAATATTTATTTCCCAGGCGCCACCAATACTGATGACCGTGTGCCTGCAGGGGCCGCCATATGAAATAATTGTTGGTCTCATCGTACGAATTGTGCAACTTCTTGCTCCGTTGATCATAGCGAAAGAGTAAGTTAAGGAAATCGTTGTTATGTCTCATCTAAAAATAACGATTTCCTTAACTTCCTTAACTTACATAAACATTGCCCGTAAAAGCAAAATTTCAATTGGTTCCATGAGACCCCAGAGAAGAGATTATATTTCAAGGTGTGTAGGCATCTGGGTAATCAGAATATCGTCGAGGTATAATCCTAGGAAGTGTTGTAGAAAAAAAGGGCAGCTGACTTGATTTTAAATCGTTTCAATCATTTCACGCAATTAAAATTATATAATATATTTCTAAACGGAATATTTGCCCGGGAAGTAATTGTTTTACTACAAATTCGTTCACTATTCACATTATTTAAATAATTTCTGCTGTGGCTAAGAAGAAAATATTTTATATTACTTATTTAAAAAATAAAAATAAAATTCCATAAATGGTGAATGCGCCGGGTTTTCAAAGAAACCTATAGTAATTTGCCAATTGTGACTTTGTTGCTTGTAAGACGACTGAGCAAATATTTTGATCGTAACAAGCATTCATTTTCAAAGTTAAAACTGAGAATAAAAACATGGAATTTACGATCAAAAGTTCATTTTAGCTCTAAAACGTGAAGGTTGGGTCTATTTTTGGTAATATATTTTGAGTGTTAAACAAAACATTATTGTTATTTCTACCAAAGAACAAGAAAACACGGGTAAATCCTTTCAACCGGATGGAATTACAATCCTTCCTAATCAAGCTATATTTCATGATTAAATCGTTAATTGTTGAATTGATTTCTCATTTTATTGCAGAATTGCAATTAATAATTATTGATCTGTAATTATACAATCATTTTAGTGATCGCCGTGTATTTCATCTGTTTTATTCCTTATCTAGGATTCAAGTACAACTATTGATAATATCCACTTGGTGGACGAAATAAATGCCCACACATTATTTCTTCATCTATTACAAATTCAAAATATATTACCAAAAATGGACCCAACCTTCGCGTTTTAGAACTAAAATAAACTTAACTTAAAACTCAAATGTTATTTACAAATTGTACAAAACGTTAATTAATGACTCGCTGACGAGAACTAGTTACCGTAAAAATCGAAAAATACCAATAGTTAATAATAATAATAGTTGCACTAAATATATAAATTAAGAAAAAGGACACTCGTTTTATTTTCGCATTAACCGCTTTCTTCTTCGATTTACGGCCGCGCCGCCTTTCAGTAATTAACGTTTAATTACAAACGAAGACCCAATTTCTTTCCCGGCGACCCGGTGTCTTTGTGTCTCGCGTACAAATCCCGCAATTATCGATTGTGCCGGAAATAATGCGATTCACTCCGATGGAAAACCTCGGAGTGAGGGAGAGGCAATGTGGACGGGTTGTGTGTATGTGCGGAAAATTTTTATTTAAAAATGTCAAGGGTGGTGATCGATACGTAATCATGAAAGAATGCTACTTGTTGAGTGTACAGTTTGGTAATGTTGGTTTAGTTACATTATACGTGATCAGAAACGAAAATAGACTTATATTTAATTAAAATGATTTGAAAACGTTCTACTAGCGTGTGCAACTGGTTTATCGTCTCCGTTCGATGCACAAATTGAAAAAAAAATAGACTTAAATTGTAACTGATATATCCTCCAACCCTTCGACGAGACCCAGAATTAGAATCATTTTCACCTAGATGTACGGATTTGACTCCAATAAAAAAAAATCTAAAAAAAAAATAAACTGCTGCAGGAATAATTTAACCACACCCATCAATTAATTAGACTTCCTGCCATTTATTTATTTATTTACATACAGACACAGAATAAATAAGCATTCTTATATTAATTAAGATAATGCCAATTGTTTGTTACTGATAATTCCTCGAACCCCTCAGCGAGACCAAGATTTAGGGTAATTGTCATGTAGGTGTATAGATCTGACTCCAATATAAAAAATAAAGTAATTAAAACTTGATTTAAAATAAAAATATATAAATATATTCTATTCTTATGCTGTGGCCCAATTTTGAATCATTCGCTTTGTCTGGTTCTGACTTTAAAGTCAATTTCATTGCCTGATTTTGGCAACAAAACCTGTCAAAAAACATTGTCTGATTTTAACTTTAGTCATTAACATTGCCTGCTTATCGCATTAATGACATTTTTATTATCTGCTTTTAACATTAAAGAAACTTTAATTGTCTGTTTTTGACTTCAAAGCCATTCCCACTGCCTAGTTTGGACATTAAAGTCTCTTTAATTGCCTAAATTTTACTTTAAAGATATTCGCGCTGCCTGCTTTTGACATGAAAGTCTATTTAATTGCCTGATTTTGACTTTAAAGTCATTCACGTTGCATCTTTTTCTCTTTTGTTGCCTGACTTTGACTTTAAAGTAATACACGTTGCCTGATTTTGATATTAAAGTCTCTTTTATTGCTTGATTTTGAGTTTAAAATCATTCACGTTGCCTATTTTTCTCTTTTGTTGCCTGATTTTGATTTTAAAGTCATACACTTTGCCTGATTTTGACTTTAAAGTCATTCACGTTCCCTCTTACTCTCTTTTATTGCCTGATTTTGACTTTAAAGTCATACACGTTGCCTTATTTTGACTTTAAAGTCATACACGTTTCCTTATTTTGACTTTAAAGTCATTCACGTTGCCTTTTATTCTCTTTTATTGCCTGATTTTGACTTTAAAGTCATACACGTTGCCTGAATTTGACTTTAAAGTCATTCACGTTGCCTCTTCTTCTCTTTTATTGCCTGATTTTGACTTTAAAGTCATTCACGTTACCTCTTATTCTGTTTTATTGCTTTATTTTGACTTTAAAGTCATACACGTTGCCTGATTTTGACTTTAAAGTCATTCACGTTGCATCTTTTTCTCTTTTATTGCCTGATTTTGACTTTAAAGTCATTCACGTTGCCTCTTCTTCTCTTTTATTGCTTGATTTTGACTTTAAAGTCATACACGTTGCCTGATTTTGACTTTAAAGTCATTCATGTTACCTCTTATTCTGTTTTATTGCTTTATTTTGACTTTAAAGTCATTCACGTTGCCTCTTATTCTCTTTTATTGCCTGATTTTGACTTTAAAGTCATACACGTTGCCTGATTTTGACTTTAAAGTCATTCACGTTGCCTCTTATTCTCTTTTATTGCCTGATTTTGACTTTAAAGTCATAAACGCTGCCTGATTTTGATTTTAAAGTCATTCACGTTGCCTCTTATTCTCTTTTATTGCTTGATTTTGACTTTAAAGTCATACACGTTGCCTAATTTTGACTTTAAAGTCATTCACGTTGCCTCTTATTCTCTTTTATTGCCAGATTTTGACTTTAAAGTCATACACGCTGCCTAATTTTGACTTTAAAGTCATTTACGTTGCCTCTTATTCTCTTTTATTGCTTGATTTTGACTTTAAAGTCATACACGTTGTCTGATTTTGACTTTAAAGCCATCCACGTTGCTTTTTATTCTCTTTTATTGCCTTATTTTGACTTTAAAGTCATATACGTTGCCTGATTTTGACTTTAAAGTCATACACATTGCCTTATTTTGACTTTAAAGTCATTCACTTTGCCTCTTATTCTCTTTTATTGCCTGATTTTGACTTTAAAGTTATACACGTTGCCTGATTTTGACTTTAAAATCATACACGTTGCCTGATTTTGACTTTAAAGTCATTCACGTTGCCTCTTATTCTCTTTTATTGCCTGATTTTGACTTTAAAGTCATTCACGTTGCCTCTTATTTTCTTTTATTGCCTGATTTTGACTTTAAAGTCATTCACGTTGCCTCTTATTCTCTTTTATTGCTTGATTTTGACTTTAAAGTCATTCACGTTCCCTCTTATTCTCTTTTATTGTCTGAATTTGACTTTAAAGTCATTCACATTGCCTATTTGTCTCTTTTGTTGCCTGATTTTGACTTTAAAGTCATTTACGTTGCCTGCTTTTGACATGAAAGTCTCTTTTATTGCCTGATTTTGACTTTAAAGTCATTCACTTTGCCTCTTATTGTCTTTTATTGCTTGCTTTTGACTTTAAAGTCATACAGGTTGCCTGATTTTGACTTTAAAGTCATACAAGTTGCCTGATTTTGACTTTAAAGTCATTCACATTGCCTATGTTTCTCTTTTGTTGCCTGATTTTGACTTTAAAGTCATTTACGTTGCCTACTTTTGACATGAAAGTCTCTTCTATTGCCTGATTTAGACTTTAAAGTCTTTTTTATTGCCTGATTTTGACTCTAAAATCATTCCCATCGACTGTTTTTGCCATTAAACCCTTTTTCATTGTCTGCTGCGAAGATAATTTTAAAAAGTCCAAACTAGTCGTAATTAAAAAATAATTAAATTTGAAGCAGAGCAAGTGTGCTAATTATTAAATATGTAAATATATTCTGTTTTTATGTTGTATAATGATTTAATGTCGGCGATCGTTATCTAGTTTCGGATAAAAGCAAACTCGAGGCACTTTCGCTTTCGCGCCTTTGACCAGCTGAAAACGGCTGGCGTGACTCAAACGCTCACCGTACAAACGCCAAAAGAATTTTTGCTTTCACTCTCACACGTTATTTATTTTTTGCTAGTAATTTCAAAGGAATATCTTCAAAATTTCAACCAAAACGAGTATTGAGAATTTGTACATGTATTCAGTAAAATAAGTATTGAATACACTGTAATTCACACAATTTGAAATATCTTGTTTAAAACAGCGGTTCTCAACCTTTTTGGAAATATTATCTGTTATTAGAAATTTAATAATTAAAATATATGAATCTTTATTAAACTGTGTAGGCTTTTACGACCAGTGTGATTCGTAGCGTTGATTTCTAGGCTATTGAGCCGTGGTCTGTTGGGCTGGAAATCTACTAATTATTATTTATTGAAAGTACTTATTTAACAAATAAATCAGGCCATGTATTGTATTGTCAAACAGGTTATACTAACATACAAAACACGATAAACAAAGGCGATATGTAAAAAAAGACTCAATTAACTAAACTATAAGAACAGATAACGTGATATTTCAAAATAAATCAAATTACTCACAATTTATACTGAAATCATTTATCATTATAAATTGCGAGTAATTTGATATAATTGTTTAATATATATTTAATGCGGGGAAAGTAAAAATGACCATTAAAATACGTGTAATACACTGAACACAATAAAATCGCTCTTTTTGGTCGTTGAATTTGTTAATAACGACGATAAACGATATATTTTAGCAGCATTTAATTCAAAACACTGTAATTATTACTGTAACTGTAATTAATCATTTAGATTAAAACTTAAACAAACGGAAAAATAACGAGAATAATTCGGAATGATAAGCACAGACATGTGCATTATTCGATTATATCGAAATTATTCGCTTTCACGAATGTAAATATCTTCCATTCACGGCGATAACGCTTTTCGTATTGTTTTCGTATATTATTTTTTTTACGTTGATGAATAATTCATGGCTTTCACGGTTAACCGTGGTTCGTGAGCGCATATTTCCGTCTGCACAGACGTCTAATTGTTTTCAAATGACCCTAGAACTGAATATTTATCGTAATTTGAAATGTTATGGAGAGATAAGAAGTTGTAATCAACATTTTGATAATGGGCAACGTGAAGAAAGTGTAACGTAAAGGGAATTATATATAATTCAGAATCGAGATAGCCCAAGCAGATTTAACATTGTAATGAGAACGAGAAAAATAAAATGTACGCACTTTCTTATATTTAGAATTATTTTGTAAATATAAGAAAGTGCATAGATTTTTTTTATTTTAAATCAAGTCTATTTTATATCTTGAATTCGCATTAATCATTTAGTGAAATATATTTGAATTATAAATATTGATTGTATTACTTTAAGTAATGTGAGCATAGTTCTATGGGCCTTTGCAAGAATATCGTATTTTTTTCTGTATTTTTTTATAACAGAAAATTTCCATTAAATCATTTTTGTTGTCAGTAATACCCGATTTTAATTCAAGCAGCGACACATTCTTATAACCCCCTAAAATAATTTATTCGACTTTCCATCTCCCTCCCTTTCCACCACAAGAATTGATTAATGGCAACTGTCTTCCACTTTTAAAACGCGAAAATGCACCGCCGCCGGGGTTTTCCGCCCTCCCATCCCGTATTCCTGCAACGTTCACCGCCGGAGGCAGTCATTACGGAAAGCGCCCCGCAAAAAGGGCGGAATGTTTGCTGGAGGCATTGCGGTCGAAAATATCCCGCACACACGCAGGGGGGGGACACAAAGTGGGTGGAATGGAGTATTTCCTCGGAGAGGCGTCGTCTATTTGAATACGGTTATGATGATATAATGCGGCTTATTACAGCCCTATAAACTCTCCTGCCTTGCTACCTGTGCCATATAAGAGCGCACTCTGTCCTAGCATACAAATTGGATTTACCGCGTAAACTACTTAGCTTGCTGAGTTTATTATTTGCTCGCTTGCTTACTGAGGCGAATTCCGGATTTATTATCCAATTACGGTAATTTCCTGCGTTGTATTTTTCCCTCAATATAAAGCGATTTTTTTTATGAGGAAAATTTCATATCTTCAATGAGTAATTTAATTCGTTTTATTTGTTTGCACAAGCTGGAGCAGAAATAAATTATCTCTAATGTTCAAAATGCGATAATTTTATTCCTAGAAAGTGGCTGGAAATTTTTGAAATAAAATATCCTCAATTACAAAATTTGACTTCCACTCGATGTCACATTTACTTTCTAGTAGCAATGGACAAAATAGATTATTTCAATAATTGAATACGAAATTATCGATTATTTTTCGTAATCAGACGACAATTAAGTCAATTCTAAAAGGTGTTTAATTAAAAACTTAAATTCAGTTGTTATACTTAATACTTCCATAACTAATTATTTAAAGTAAATAAAGTTTCTTTTATTGTCTGATTTTGACTGTAAACTCAATTTTATTGCCTGATTTTGACTTTAAAGTCACTTCTATTGCCTTTCTTTGACAATAAAGTCTCTGTTCTTGCCTAAACTTGCCTTTAAACTCAATTTTATTGCCTGATTTTGACTTTAAAGTCACTCCCATTGCCTTTTTTGACAATGTCGTTTCTTTTCTTGCCTAAACTTGACTTTAAACTCAATTTTATTGCCTGATTTCGACTTTAATATCATCCCTACTGCCTGGTTTTGACATTAAAGTCTAATTTATTGCCTGATTTTGACTTTAATGTCATTCCCATTGCCTTTTTAACAATGTCCACTATTTTCTTGCTTAAACTTGACTTTAAACTCAATTTTATTGCCTGAATTTGACTTTAATATCATTCGTACTGCCTGGTTTTGACAATAAAGTCTCTTTTATTGCCTGATTTTGACTTTAATGTCATTCCCATTGCATTTTTTGACAATGTCGTCTCTTTTCTTTACTAAACTTGACTTTAAACTCAATTTTATTGCCTGATTTTGACTTTAACATTAACCGTACTGCCTGGTTTTGACAATGAAGTCTCTTTTATTGCTTGATTTTGACTTTAATGTCATCCGTACTGCCAGGTTTTGACATTAAAGTCTCTTCTAATGCCTGATTTTGACTTTAATGTCACTCCCATTGCCTTTTTTTGACAATGTCGTCTCTTTTCTTGACTAAACTTGACTTTAAACTCAATTTTATTGCCTGATTTTGACTTTAATGTCATTCCCATTGCATGGTTTAGACAATAAAGTCTCTTTTCTTGCCTAAATTTGACTTTAAACTCAATTTTATTGCCTGATTTCAACTTTAATATCATCCCTACTGCCTGGTTTTGACATTGAAGTCTAATTTTTTTGGCTGATTTTGACTTTAATGTCATTCCCATTGCCTTTTTTGACAATGTCGTCTCTTTTCTTGCCTAAACCTGACTTTAAACTCAATTTTATTACCTGATTTCGACTTTAATGTGATTCCCACTGCCTGGTTTTGACAATAAAGTCTCTTTTCTTACCTAAACTTAATTTTAAACTCAATTTTATTGCCTGATTTTGACTTTAAAGTCATTTACGTTGCCTGCTTTTGACATTAAAGTCTCTTTTATTGCCTGATTTTGACTTTAATGTCATACCCTTTGCCTTTTTTTACAATAAAGTCTCTTTCCTTGCCTAAACTTAATTTTAAACTGAATCATTGCCTGCTGTTGACTTTAATGTGATTTCCACTTCTTCATTCTGACATCTTTTTTTCCTGATTTTGACTTTAAAGTCATTTCCATGGCCTAGTTTTGACAATAGTGTCTCTTTTATTGCCTACATTTTACTTTAAACCGCCTTTTATTGCCTGATTTCGACTGTTGAGTCTGTCTTGATACTTCATTTTGGCTTTAAAGTCTGTTATGGTACTTAATTTTGACTTTAAAGTATCATTTGTTGGTTAAAAATATTTCCATTCTATGATTTCAACTTTAAAGACTCAGTAAGTTACTTAACAGTGCCTAATTTCGACTTTAAAGCTTACTTAATTGTCTAATCTTTATTTTAGAGACTTTCTTATCTAATATTGACTTTACTGTTTCCTTTCTTGCTTAATTTTGATTTGCAAATAAGTACGTATCCTAATATTTGCCTAAACGTAACATTACAGTTACTTTTATTGCCTAATCATCACTTTAAAGTCTCTCATATCGTCTAATTACAGTCTAAAATAATATGTGTTACAATATTTGCTTCATATATTTTCAATAATCAAGATTCATATCGAAAAAGCTTATTTAATTGTCTAATCTTTATTTTAGAGATTTTCTTATCTAATATTTTCTATTTCTTTGATTTTAACTTTTCTATTTTCTAATTTACAATAAATAATCATTAGTTTTTTTATAAATGAAATGTATATTAAATAAAAATCATTTGAAAATAGTTAATAAATTATTTGCACATTCAGCTCTGTGACTTTTTGACTTACGTTAAGCAAATGTACATTAAAACAACTACTTTTCGGGCAAATGCCCCGCCAGACATTGGATTACATAATGTACACCATTATGCAATATGGAACACATATTTGATCTGAGAAAAATTCAATGTAAATTCTAAAATGAAGATTCCGTCTATCGCAATAAAAACAACGGAAAATAATAGTTTTCAATATTTAAAGCAATTTATTGAAACCGTATTTTTTTTTTAGTTTGTTTTTGATTCAAATATTAAAAACTAAAATTTGTCGCGCTGTTTCCAATTTATTGTTCGATGTATAAATCTGCCAACGGCAGAGCGCCGAAATAATGGATATTTTCCGATCGATGAAAAAGCTGATTGATCTTTGTTCATCTCCACCTCGCGCAAAAGTGTAATTGAAAACACGACTTGAAATAAAGCATAAAGCTTCCTCTTTAGGTTTGTGTCACTTACATAAACTAGTGTAACGATGTATATATAACTTCACTTTTTATTTATGCGTTAGATGTACATTTCGTAGGGGATGGGTTGTAGTTATTGATAATGCTCATATTGTGAACGAAATGTATATATGTATAAATAGAAAAAAATGAGAATAAAACTGATTTTTTTTGTTCTTGTTGTTTCTAGTTGTTTCGTAGGAATAGTTGATTGCATCGAACAGTTTTCAAATTTTTATTTCCTGTGAGTTTCACGTGGATCCCCCGTCAGCGGTTTTTTGTTTTACGTTCCGGTCGCAATTAAGCCGAATCGGCTGCAGTTTTCCTGGATCATCCTCTTTCCCTCCCTCCTAAAATGCATCCAGGGCAATCCGCTCCGGATCCGGACACAACAAATGCGCACTAAAAACTCAAACGGAACGAACGAGCAAGCGACTTTACTTGAATCAACAAAAAAAAATTGATCGATTTGAAACTAGTTAAAATTAATAATAAATTAACTCCTTAAATTCCACTAACATAAATCGTTCTATGGTAGAGGCTGTTGCTTGATGAAACTCCATTATAACTGATTATAATCATGTAACTGTGTAATCAGTTAACATAAATCTGATCAATTCCTTATGTATTCCATGTAATAAAAATATAAACCCTAAACGTAAATTCCCTTCATGAATTCATTATATCATTTCATCGTATCGATGCCAGTTAAGTTAGCGCAAGTGTTTTTATTTCAAATTTTATTTAAATTAGCCTTGTTTAAAAGCTATAACTTTTACGTTTCTTTTTTTTTATGTGTGTGTAAATATATTTAATTTTCGTTGCCGGTTGTGCAAATACGCAATAAGCTGATAACGTTTGTAAACATTAATAATAATACGGCACGGAACAGTCGGGAGGGGGGATACAAATTCAAGTCGAAATAATTGATAACGCTCGGGTAATTTGCGGGCCGCGCTGGTAATTATGTTGACATATTAAATATGCAGTGCGCAAATTAACGATCGCGATTGCGATTACATGGGTGTTGATTAAATCCCCCCCCCCCCAAACAGTGAGTTTTTTCAGAAAAAAATATTTATGAATTTTCGATGATTTTTTTTTTGGGTGCAAATCTGTGGCTGGAAATCCGCGCAAATCGGTTTTTATTTATGCCTTATTTCGAAATCGCGCGCATTTTCCGCATTACTCATTTCAAGAAAGGTTACTTTAAAACGAGTTTATTTCATTTGCGATTAGCTTATGTTAATACTGGCATTAGAACGCTGGAAATTCACACTTTTATCTCGCAGTCACGTGCACCGGCGACATTACTATGACGAATGCACGCCTCTAGCTAATCGCATTTGTACACATACAATATAACGCACAGCATGTGTTGTGGGATTTAAAAATAAAGGCGATCTTAAGCATTTGCCTGCGTCTCCCACAGTCTATTATTATGTGTATGTAATAGACACTTTGAAAATAAAGAGCAATTATTACTGTGGAAATTATATACGTACAATTTTCATCGTAGTAAAGTCATGTCATACTTAACCAACAGATCGGAATATGTTTACGAGAATAATGAAGCATCTAGCCAACAGTCAATTTCATACGGGATCCCGCAAGGGTCAATTCTTGGACCGTTATTGAGTATAATATTATAATATATATTATATAATTATAATATTGTAATTTATTGTAAGTATATCCATTATATACATATTATGTGCGTATTGTATCTATATTGTATGAGCTATCATTGTATTTTTCTAGTTTATCCTTTAATTAGATCTTATGAACCTATTGGATAATAAATAAATAATATTTATAAATGATTTTGATGCTTAAATGAGACTAGTCAACTCGATCATGTATGCACCGTATTAAACGTTAGACGAATGCATAATATTGAACGAGGCAGCCAAAAGCAGAGCAACAGCTTGGTTTTCTGCAAACAAACTTTCACTAAATGAGAGCACATCTCGCACTGAGAAGTAGAGTGGCACATATAAGACTAAATAAAATAAATGATAGCAAAACCGTCGCGATATTATTTACTTTAAACTCACACAATTTTTAGGATGTAATAAAATCTACAACATTTCTGGGTGTCCATACTGATCAGAGATTATTGAGGAAAGAGCGTAAAAAAATAATAGCTGCACTTACTTAATTATAAATCTGGGTATTTTCTCAATCTAAGATACGGTGTCTTATTATGGTTTCACAGCACTTCTCGACACAGGGGTGTGTCAAGTTGGCACCCTTATGAAAAGTTCCAATAGTTCTGAACTCACTTTAAGCTATCTAAGAGTATTATCAAGTTTTCAGAAAGAGTTCTGCTAAATTAAACCCTGTAGAATTTTTTTAAAAAACTTGACGCCATAATATATATATAAAACGCCATTGGAACTCTTTAATTAAATGCACCCTACCTTTAATTAATGAGTTCCAATGGCGTTTTTATATAAAATGTGATCATATAAGGTATTACTGCTACTTTTTAGAAAGAGTTCTGTAAAAATTCGAAGTACCAGGTTTTTAAATAATAATAATTTTTATTTCCAACGGAAGAATCCAACAAGGGAAAATATACAATCAAAATCATAATATAAGAAGAGTACAAGCAAAGTTAGTTAAATTTAAATAGAAAATAACAAAAATTAAGATCTGGTAGTTCTGAGTATATCTAAAACAAGTAACACAATAGTTTCAAACAAAATTGATAACTTTAATTTTTAATGTAATTTTATATTTTATAAAAGTTAAATTTACATTTTCAGATAGAGCGATAAATATTAAGTTTACAACATTTTTCCATTACGATTTTCTTTATAAATCCTCTAAGGGAACATATTCCACACATCGGAACTACCAGAACTATCAATTTTTGTTATTTTCTATTTGGAAATCTGGGATTTAGATTTTCTTTATAGTTTTCGATAGTTCTGATTGATTTTACGTTTAGTTTATGAAGAGTTGAGTAAATATTCATTACACATTTTTGTATTAATGCAATATTTTTTCAGAAATTTGACTTTTTATATATGAATTTTTCAATTTTAATAAATGAAACACTTTTTTACGGATCCGAGTTATACAAACAAAGTAAAAAAGTGTTTCATTTATTAAAATTGAATTACATACCCTACACCCATGTGGGTTGAATTACAATATATAACAAAGTAGAAGCCTCAACAATTAACAAGTTTGTGAATTTTTCGCCTTCATTTTTATTTTATATATATATATAAAAAATTGAATTACAATGTATAACAAAGTAGAAACCTCAACAATTAACAAGTTTATGAATTTTTCGCCTTCATTTTTTTATTTTCTCGAGAATTTTTGCAGAACTATTTCCAAAAAGTGTCAGGAAATCCTTATGTGATCACATTTTATATAAAAAAAACGCCATCAATTAAACTGTTGGGGGTGCTACGTCGAGTCTGTACCCCGATTTTCATAAAAAATTCTACAGCGTGTAATTTTGCTGAAATCTTTCTGAAAACTTGAAAAAGAGATACCTTAAAGTAAACCCAGAACTCTATTCAGAACTATTCATAAGGGTGCGAACTTGACACACCCTCGACACAGAATGTTTTCTTTAAAACGTCGGGTAATTGGAGTCATGGCTGGATTAGGATATCATGACGATTGTAGACAGAAATTCATGGAATTCAGTGTTTTAACTATTCTTTCCATTTATATTTTAAAATGCACATAAAGATAAACATAAACAAATACGCTAGTCATAATATAAATCACGAGCCTGATACAAATACGTTTATCTAAATAAGCCTTTAATTTTTATGGAATACAATTTTGTAATAGTCTACCCCCATCAATAGGAGCTCTACTAACGAGATCTTTTAAAACAAAATTTAAAACTGTGCTATTATACGCTGCCTTTTATGATTGGGTTGAATTTTTATCATTAAACTTGCGGCTTTTCCAAATAGGGGTTAGTTTAGCATACACAAATCGTCGAGTAGGCTTGCAAGGATTTTATTCTGCTACTTACTAGAAAGTATCATTATTATCATATTTATTAATAATAAATAAAATACGTCAAATTTTATTTATTATTTATGAAAAAACTTTTAATTTAATTTGCATAACTGAAAGCATTTGATGATTATATTTTCGAAGTCATTAACTAAGTTATGCGAAAGATAAAAGTGTTTTCTTTAATCGAAGATGGGCGCATTGTTATTGTGAAAAAAATGTACTAATATTGGCGCAGCAGGGGAATGCATTTAAAGTATAATCTGTTCGTGGTACTGATAAAATTTTAGAACAATAGAATGTATTTCTTATCAATACACATTTATATAAATGTTACACTTTAGCGAAAAAATTGTCAGTTTCATTGAACGAAAAATATTGATAATATGAAGCGCTAATATTGGTTATTTATTTGTTTAGCGGTTTTACCTTTATACAAATCTACGATATAATTGATAATATTTATGTATAGTGGATTGTAGAAGAAAAATAATAACAACAAAAAGAAGAAAAATAATTGGCGCTGCTAGATGATAATACTGTGCCTTGTTTAGATTAATGAAAGTTAATATTATTACGCTGCCTAATATCCGCAGTACATTTATCTGCTGATATTAGGTAGTGTAAGACTGACTTTCATTAATCTTAATTTATTGTTCTCAAAGATTATACCAATCTTTTAGAACAAAAGTTCTCAAAGATTATACCAATCTTTTAGAACAATAAATTTGGATGTTAAGAATTAAGAATAATAAAATTGTTTGAATTGTTTAAAAACTTGATGTTTGTATTGTTTGTTTACATTTTGGATCACCTTGCGGGGTCGACGTGCCGGTTTTCCAAGTGGTCACGGCAGAAGAGTGCTTTAATGTAAAGTGTGTCACGTGCAGCATCAGCAGCAGGAAAGGAACGAAGAGATAGACAGACAGACAGACAGAGAGGAGAGCACGTGGTGCGGTACGCTTTTCGTTTCTGTAATGTAAATAAGTGTTTTACCGGGTACGGAGAAGAGCACGAAGACGCAGAAGGGTATGAAGACGACGAAGGCGAGCACCACGAGGCAGTTGCGCCGCCGTAGGGGAGTCACGGCGAGGTTCAGCATCGCCATAGCCCACTGTCACACACTGCGAACGCACCCGCACAGCCTCAACATGAACATGACACCGCGAAGAAGAGAGGAGGGTGTCCTTCCGCGTGCGGAAACATTAAAAAGGACGAATCCTGCGAAAGTCGAGTTCCCGAGTCAGTCAGTCAGTGGTGTTGTGTGTCACTAGAGGATGAGGAAGCGCGCAGAACTGACTGCTCAACGGCATATCATGGACTGATCGGGCGGACGGCTTATGTAAGCGGCACGCGGCGAGAGAGCAGGAAAATTTGAGGCGATGTTGGACGACGCTCGCAGCCGAACGCGGGCCGCGCCTCATCTGACGGCGACGCGCGCGCACACGATCGATCACTTTCCTGCTGGGCTGACGTCGGTCGTACCGCGTCGCAGGAAAAGATCTCACTGATTCATGTGCGCTATTTGTAAACACCGACCGGCCAGCGCGCCGCACCGCGCCGCTGGCGAAACACACAAAGAACGCACACATGCTGCTGCCGCGCACCAATTTCCGTGGCAGGTGCCATTTTTTACCTTCCTTAACTTTAACATTCCCCGCAGGTAAACAATCAACAACACAAATGCCTAATTGGCAAACATGCACAACGGATAAAGTTAGTTTTTTTTATGGAATGGTAAGTTTACATTTACTAATCATTCATATCTCTCAACTTAACAGGATTTAATTGATGCAAGTGCTGAGTATCTAGAAATTAAGATGCCTAACAACTTAACAATCCTTGACGATTTACTCAGTACTAGTTTTAACCATCTAAATACTAAGATCATGTCCATGTCTCTCAACTTAACACAATTTTATAATGATTTAATGAATGCAAATTTTGAGTATCTAGAAACTAAGATGATGACCATGCCTAACAACTTAACAATCCTTGGTAAGCATTTAGTTAGTGCTAAATTTAACTATCTAAAAACTAAGATCATGTCCATATCCCTCAACTTAACAGTCTTTTAGGATGATTTAATTCATGTAACTTTTGAGTATCTAGAAACTAAGATAGCCATGTCTAATAACTTAACAATCCTTGATGACGATTTAAAGAGTCATGTTGATTGGGAGCATGATCCATTGCCGGATCATGCCCTGCTTCGGTCTTTTACCTTTCGGTTTGTGACCACGTGGAGCGTGATGGCATTGACGTCATATTATCGAAACCACTGCTCGTCGGAGGCCAAACAACTTGTGGACGGGAAGGGTGAATAGACACCCTTGGACTTTTAATGCCTCTTCATTTAATGGCGACAAGCACCAGGGCTGAGTTAACGCATGCAGTTAGCCCTATCCAAGATAGGTACACGCGGGATGGCCTGCAATTCCGTCTTGGATATCGTGGGTATGCTCGAAAGCACGGTAGTACCGATAGCCTTTGTGTGGGCTCCCTATCTAAAGGGTCAGATGATGGTCATGCCTCTCAACTCAACAGCACTTTATATGGTTACTTGAGTTACGTGAAGGTTTATATCACTTAATTGAAACACAGTTATATTCGTTTCTTCACGTTTTATTGCTAAATATACAGCACTTTTTGGGGATTTAGTCAGGGATAATTTTGAACATTTAAAGGCTAAGATGATGGACATGCCTTCCAACTTAACAGTCGTTATTGGGGATTAGTTAGTACTTGTTTAAGACTGAAAAAACTGGACAGTTTGCAGAGTCTGGCTATCGTTGCCATCACGGGAGCCATGAGCACCACACCAACGCTAGCACTGAAGGTTCTACCGGATCTTACTCCCCTTCACATAGTCATTGAAGGGGAAGCCAGTTGGATCACATATAGGTATCATCACACAGCGGTAAAATTCGATGTTACATATGCGATCGAAAGAGACAGTATACTGAGCGTGAGATCAGATAACATAACACCTAAAGTCTACATTGAAAGGCGGCTTGGGGTACTACACTCAGACAAAAGCTAGTGGATCGGGAATAAATTATCGACTACGGTGAAGGGTGTTTGTTATTTTACTGATGGATCAAAAACTGTCAAAGGGAGCATTCGTCAGCTGCAAACCTAGACTGGAAGGCATCTACAGTCTAAGTGTGCATGCCATAATCCATCAGGCGAAAATATTCGTCATTCACCAATGTGCAAGGGATCTCCAGAAGAACTCTCCGGCATACGGGCCGATTAAAATACGTTCTGATAGCAAATCTGCGATATCTGCTCTTGTTTCCAGCAGATGTACATCTCTGCAGCTCAGAGACTGTAAAGAAGCACTCAGCAATCTATCTTAGGTTACAAAAGTCAACCTGGTGTGGGTGCCTGGACACTCCGGAATACCAGGAAATGAGAGAGTGGACACACTGGCCAGGGAAGGAGCATCAAAATCTGACTCTAATTAAAATATGTTCTGATAGCAAGTCTGCGATATTTGCTCTTGCTTTCAGCAGCTTTATATCTCTGGAGCTCAGAGACTGTAAGGAAGCACTCAGCAATCTACCTTAGGTTATAAAAGTCAACCTGGTGTAGGTGCCTGGACACTCCGGAATACCAGGAAATGAGAGAGCGGACGCACTGACCAGGGAAGGTGCATCAAAATCTGACTCTAATTAAAATATGTTCTGATAGCAAGTCTGCGATTTCTGCTCTTGTTTCCAGCGGATGTACATCTCTGCAGCTCAGAGACTGCAAGGAAGCACTCAGCAATCTATCTTAGGTTACAAAAGTCAACCTGGTGTGGGTGTCTAGACACTCCGGAATACCAGGAAATGAGAGAGTGGACGCACTGATCAGGGAAGGTGCATCAAAATCTGACTCTAATTAAAATATGTTCTGATAGCAAGTCTGCGATTTCTGCTCTTTCTTCCAGTAGATTTATATCTCTGCAGGTCAGAAACTGTAAGGAAGCACTCAGCAATCTATCTTAGGTTACAAAAATCAACCTGGTGTGGGTGACTGGACACCAGGAATACCAGAAAATGAGAGAGCGGACGCACTGGCCAGGGTAGGAGCATCAAAACCAGTGGACTGCACTCGATCTTCCCCAACACCTAGCCAATACACGGATGGATGAAAGAGGAAATTCTACAATGCTGGAGGAATACCCCAGGCATGAGAGTAGCTAAAGCAACTCCTCAGGAACCATCCGGGAACAGAGCTAAAGCTCTACTAGATATAGTAGAGGCGAGCTCAGAGCAGCAGTGGCCGTACTAACTGGACACTGTCGCCTAAACCACCTTCTTACCAGGAGTGCGGGATAACCCTACCTGTAGACTATGTCTGAAAGATGACGAGACACTAGAGCATGTATTGGACGTAATGGAGCTGGTGTAGATATCTTGAAGAGTCTGGGATAATTTAGTTTCATCAAGTAACAGCCATCTACCATAGAATTTTTATCTTTCTTCCACCATTCATCTATGCCTTACATACTTCCTCGCATCCCTCACCCAAATGTCTCCATGCCTCCATGTATTTCTCCCGTAGAAATAGAACACACACTTACCATAACTCCCCCCTTCCATACTTTCCATCCACACATGGATCTAGCTTCCTGTCCTCTGCTGAAATATCACTCATACACAATTACACCCCATACACTCAACACTTCTCATACATCGGGTTATATTCATTCTTTTCCATACACACTTGCCTTTCATGTTCTTCCAGCTCTTTCAGGGGAGTCCGACGTGGTCCAGGAAATCTTCGATGAAATCGTATAATACTAAAATGATAAATTACCTTCATCCATGCAGCTACATTTACTCCCTTCAAACAGTCCACTACCCGAGCAATGAATTCTCATCCAAATTTTATATATTATTTAGCAGCCGGTAACCGTTTTGCAAACGAAATTCCGATTTTATTAAGCAGAACAGTACTTTCAGGAACCGATCAAACTAAAATCACCCATCTTGAAGCATCACGAAAGAGTAGTTTAGAGAAGGATTAGTGAGAATGGAGAATTATGCTTCGATTTCTCCATTCTCACTAATCCTTCTATAAAGTACTCTTTCATGATGCTTCAAGATGGGCGATTTCAGTTTGATCAGTTCCTGAAGGTACTGTTCTGCTTAAGGTTGGACTGTTTGAAGGGAGTAAATGTAGCTGCATGGATGAAGGTAAATCATATGGGAGGATAGTACCTCCATGAGCTGAGCAATCTGGATGCACCTTTCCCCAAGTGAAAAAAAAGGGAAGGATTAGTGAAACTGGAAAAGCCAAAGCCATGTTGTTTCGGTAATTCATATGGGAGGGTAGTACCGTCAGGAGCTGACCAAACTGGATTCACCAGCGTCATAGAAGAGGAACATTATAGAAGGATTATTGGAATAGGAAACGCCAAAGTCAAATTGATTTGGTAATTCATATAGCAGAGCATTACCATCAGGAGCTGACCAAACTGGATTCACCAGCGTCATAGAAGAAGAACATTATAGAAGGATAAATGGAACAGGCAACGGGAAAGTCAATTTGATTTGGTAATTCATATAGCAGAGCATTACCATCAGGAGCTGATCAAACTAGAATCACCTTTCCTGAAGCATCATAAAAGAAGAAAGATTAATCTGCATATTGATAAAATATGGATAGTCTGTTAATTATTAGTAATGAATGGGAAAATTAAATGTTTTGTTTTTATTTTTCTTATGTTATTATAGATCTTATTATTTAAATGGAATATAAATGTTAATATGTAAACCCATTAATTATGCAAAATTATAATTAGAACCGATCAATTCGAATCGCGTCTCACGCAGCCATTAATTATCACATCTCGAGCGCACCGTCGGTAATTGCAAACAAAACCTAATCGCGAACGAATTCCCATGGTTCGGTTGCACGGAGTCCGTTTGTAACCTGTAACGGCACAAGTCGCTCTGCCTGCGCGTGTATAGAGTGGATGGGATTCGGTTTCCCTTCCGCGTGTTCATTCCTTTTTCCTTTCGCGATCCTCATCTGCATTTCGCCGGCTGCGACAGGAACACGACCCGATTTATGAAAAGTACGCAACGCTAAAGAATATTCTTTACTCAATGGTGTAACGCTCTTCTTTGTCTGCTCCCCTTCCACCAGCTCCGGGGAAGTGTCATTATTTTAATACGGCACGCTTTGTTTCGCTCCGTGATCTTTGAAAATGCGCCGCATCCTCGCCGAGGATTATAAAATGGTTTTCATTTATCTTTCTTTTTTCTGTTACTGTTGCTGTTGTTGACCCACTTTCATATACATTACATTAAAATTAATATCCATTTTTTCCCCTTTGTAATCATTATTATATTCAAAAGAGAAAGGAGGTTTCTATGAATTAGATAATAGCAAAATAATAGAATGTTGAATTAGTTTTTTTTGAGAAGATAGCTTAATTTAAATTCTTTGGAGAATTTCTGGTCGAGCAGATCTTCGTGATATAGTTTCTAAAGTGTCGGGTTGGAATCGAATATTTTCTACCCTAGCAATGAATTCTGATCCAAATTTTATATATTATTTAGCAGCCGGTAACCGTTTTGCAAACGAAATTCCGATTTTATTAAAAAAAAACTTATCTTTGTCAAAACGTGACCAGAATACGACGTAGCCCTCAAAAAGTACTATACTGTGGCAGTTAGAAAAATGAAAACAGTTGTAAACCCTTGATGTCTATAAAAACAGACAGAATTTTCCAGCCGATTTGGATTTTTACGCGAGCTACGATTATACAGGGTCCTGCACCACAGCTCCCGTCTTCCATAGATCAGTTACTAATTAAGTTTTTGGAACACTCTGTGTAATCAAAAATATTTTCCTGAAGTACGTCCTAAGACCCAAATAAAGTTGCCAAAATTTTAAAATCCTAACTTAATTAGTAACTGAGCTATCAAAAACGGGAGTTGTGATGCAGGACCCTGTATCTATAAAGATTATTAAAAAAATAGAAATTGATTTTTTTAAGTAACCGTTTAATAATCTTGTTTTTTATGAAAACACGAATGAACATTTATTTTAATTAATAAAATTTCGATGAGACATCCTGTATATTGAAATTTGGATCAGAATTCATTGCTAGCGTAGGAAATATTCAAATTTAATTTACTGCAAACACCCTTTACATATTCCGACTAAACCCAGCGCGTAATTTACTGGAAACTCATTCTTCCCATCATTTTTATTTATTATCATTATTTTCTTCGGTTTTTGGTTTCGGTAAATAAACCCAAAACCTATGTATTCTGCAAACCATCGCGAGAGGCCCTCGAGAGCGGAATCCAGGTGGATTTGATCGATACTGCTCTCCAATTAAAACGCCCGTAATTCAATTGATCCGGCGAGTACGACGCGAGAATGTTGATCGAACGTGTAAACTAATGATCCGCACTTTATTGCGATTAATTGCCACCCGCCGCCACCCCCTCGGTTCGTTCCACCGTCGTTTCCGTCACGAACGAATTTACCCCACGGCCGGCCGAAAGACGGACGGCGTCAGTCCAGCGCGAGCTCGTCGAAAAGGGGGATGAGGCGCAATCAATTCCGTAGTGGTTCTGATGAAGAGGATGGGGGCGGGTCGGGGTTTCAGGTAAATTCTGTTTTATTTTCTCCCCGTTCCAGTTTGAATTTATCGCGGGCGTTGATTTAGCGCTTCCACCCAATTTTCCGCATGTGTTTACCGGAACAATGCTTTTCCCTCTTCACCGGGTATTGGAATGTAGGTGGTGGGAATTTGTGTACAGGGTGTTTCAATTAACTTGATTGCTATTGATACAGTCGGTGGGGTTTATAAATGCGACAATAAATTTAATTGCTTTGCTGTTGTTATTTCATTTAAATGGAAACGCGTCAAACTTTTTTTTGTATCATAATTACACCAGGTTTGTACGTTTACTCTGCACTAAGTCTAATTTTCTGCATGTTGGAAATACAAAAATCATAATTTATTTATTTTGAAGGGTAGCTTTCTGAAACTTGGTGGGGATATTAACTAAACCTTCCTCTTTCAGAAAATGCAAAAAACAAATAATACCCCATTCGTAGTTTTTGAGTTATTTTCAATTTTATGAGAAAACCACGAATTTCAATCTATTTTTCTGCATTTTGGAAATACAAAAAATCATAATTTATTTATTTTGCGGGGTAGCTTTGTGAAACTTTGTGGGGATATTAATTAAACCTCCCTCTTTCAGAAAATGCAAAAAATACCCCATCCGTAGTTTTTGAGTTATTTTCAATTTTATGCGAAAACCACGAATTTCATTCTAATTTTCTGCTTGTTGGAAATACAAAAAATCATAATTTATTTATTTTGCAGGGTTGCTTTGTGAAACTTTGTGGGGATATTAATTAAACCTCCCTCTTTTAGCAAATGTAAAAAACAAACAATACCCCATCCGTAGTTTTTGAGTTATTTTCAATTTTATGAGAAAACCACGAATTTCAATCTATTTTTCTGCATTTTGGAAATACAAAAAATCATAATTTATTAATTTTGCGGGGTAGCTTTCTGAAAATTTGTGGGGATATTAATTAAACCTCCCTCTTTCAGGAAATGCAAAAAACCAAAAATACCCCATCCTTAGTTTTTGAGTTATTTTCAATTTTATGTGAAAACCACGAATTTCTGTCTAATTTTCTGCATGTTGGAAATACAAGAATACATAATTTATTTATTTTGAGGGGTAGCTTTGTGAAACTTCTTGGGGATATTAATTAAACCTCCCTCTTTTAGAAAATGTAAAAAACATAAAATACCCCATCCTTAGTTTTTGAGTTATTTTCAATTTTATGTGAAAACCACGAATTTCAGTCTAATTTTCTGCATGTTGGAAATACAAAAAATCATAATTTATTTATTTTGTGGGGTAGCTTCGTGAAACTTTGTAGGGATATTGTTTAATCCTCCCTCTTTTAGAAAATGCAAAAAAACAAAAATGCCCCATCCGTAGTTTTTGAGTTATTTTCAATTTCATGTGAAAACCACGAATTTCAATCTAATTTTCTGCATGTTGGAAATAAAAAAAAATCATAAGTTATTTGTTTTGCGGAGTAGCTTTCTGAAAATTTGTGGGGATATTAATTAAACCTCCCTCTTTCAGGAAATGCAAAAAACCAAAAATACCCCATCCTTAGTTTTTGAGTTATTTTCAATTTTATGCGAAAACCACGAATTTTAGTCTAATTTTCTGCATGTTGGAAATACAAAAAATTATAATTTATTTATTTTGAAGGGTAGCTTCGTGAAACTTTGTAGGGATATTGTTTAATCCTCCCTATTTTAGAAAATGCAAAAAACCAAAAATACCCCATTCGTAGTTATTGAGTTATTTCAAATTTTATGCGAAAACCACCAATTTCAGTCTAATTTTCTGCATGCTGGAAATACAAAAAATCATAATTTATTTATTTTGTGGGGTAGCTTTGTGAAACTTTGTGGGGATATTAATTAAACGTCCCTCTTTCAGAAAATGCAAAAAACAAAAAATACCCCATTCTTAGTTTTTGAGTTATTTTCAATTTCATGTGAAAACCACGAATTTCAGTCTAATTTTCTGCATGTTGGAAATACAAAAAATCATAATTTATTTATTTTGCGGGGTAGCTTTGTGAAACTTTGTGGGGATATTAATTAAACCTCCCTCTTTTAGAAAATGCAAAAAACAAAAAGTACCCCATGCCTAGTTTTTGAGTTATTTTCAATTTTATGCGAAAACCACGAATTTTAGTCTAATTTTCTGTATGTTGGGAATACAAAAAATCATAATTTAATATTTTTGCGGGGTAGCTTCGTGAAACTTTGTGGAGATATTAATTAAACCTCCCTCTTTCATAATATGTAAAAAACCAAAAATGCCCCATCCGTAGTTTTTGAGTTATTTTCAATTTTATGCGAAAACCACGAAGTTCAGTCTAATTATCTGCATGTTGGAAATACAAAAAATCATAATTAATTTATTTTGCGGGGTAGCTCTGTGAAACTTTGAGAGGATATTGTTTAAACCTCCCTCTTTTAGAAAATGCAAAAAAGCAAAAATACCCCATCCGTAGTTTTTAAGTTATTTTCAATTTTATGTGAAAACCACGAATTTCAGTCTAATTTTCTGCATGTTGGAAATACAAAAAATTATAATTTATTTATTTTGCGGGGTAGCTTTGTGAAACTTTCTGAGGATATTAATTAATCTTCCCTCTTTCAGAAAATGCAAAAAACAAAAAATGCCCCATCCATAGTTTTTGAGTTATTTTCAATTTTATGCAAAAACCACGAAGTTCAGTCTAATTTTCTGCATGCTAAAAATACAAAAAATCATAATTTATTTATTTTGCGGGGTAGCTTTGTGAAACTTTGTGGGGATATTAATTAAACCTCCCTCTTTTAGAAAATGCAAAAAACAAAAAGTACCCCATGCCTAGTTTTTGAGTTATTTTCAATTTCATGTGAAAACCACAAATTTCAGTCTAATTTTATCCATCCTTGAAATACAAAAAATCATAATTTATTTATTTTGCGGGGTAGCTTTGTGAAACTTCTTGGGGATATTATTTAAACCTCTCTTTTTCAGAAAATGTAAAAAACAAAAAATACCCCATCCGTAGTTTTTGAGTTATTTTCAATTCAATGCGAAAACCACGAATTTCAGTCTAATTTTCTGCATGTTTGAAATACAAAAAATCATAATTTATTTATTTTGCGGGGTAGCTTAGTGAAACTTTGTGGGGATATTAATTAAACCTCCCTCTTTCAGAAAATGCAAAAGCTGAAAATACCCCATCCGTAGTTTTTGAGTTATTTTCAATTTTATGCGAAAACCACGAATTTCAGTCTAATTTTCTGCATGTTGGAAATACAAAAAATTATAATTTATTTATTTTGCGGGGTAGCTTTGTGAAACTTTCTGAGGATATTAATAAATCTTCCCTCTTTCAGAAAATGCAAAAAACAAAAAATACCCCATCCTTAGTTTTTGAGTTATTTTCAATTTCATGTGAAAACCACGAATTTCAGTCTAATTTTCTGCATGTTGGAAATACTAAAAATCATAATTTATTTATTTTGCGGGGTTGCTTTGTGAAACTTTGTGGGGATATTAATTAAACCTCCCTCTTTTAGAAAATGCAAAAAACAAAAAATACCCCATCCGTAGTTTTTGAGTTATTTTCAATTTTATGTGAAAACCACGAATTTCAGTCTAATTTTCTGCATGTTTGAAATACAAAAAATAATAATTTATTTATTTTGAGGGGTAGCTTTGTGAAACTTTGTGGGGATATTAATTAAACGTCCCTCTTTTAGAAAATGCAAGAAACAAAAAATACCCCATCCGTAGTTTTTGAGTTATTTTCAATTTAATGCGAAAACCACGAATTTCAGTCTAATTTTCTGCATGTTGGAAATACAAAAAATCATAATTTATTTATTTCGAGGGGTAGCTTTGTGAAACTTTGTGGGGATATTAATTAAGCTTACCTCTTTCAGAAAATGCAAAAAACAAAAAATACCCCATCCGTAGTTTTTGAGTTATTTTCAATTTAATGCGAAAACCACGAATTTCAGTCTAATTTTCTGCATGTTGGAAATACAAAAAATCATAATTTATTTATTTCGAGGGGTAGCTTTGTGAAACTTTGTGGGGATATTAATTAAACCTCCCTCTTTCAGAAAATGCAAAAAAACATAAAATACCCCATCCGTAGTTTTTGAGTTATTTTCAATTTTATGCGAAAACCACAAAATTCAGTCTAATTTTCTGCATGCTGGAAATACAAAAAATTATAATTTATTTATTTTGCGGGCTTGCTTTGTAAAACTTTGTGGGGATATTAATTAAACCTCCATGTTTCAGAAAATGCAAAAAAATACCCCATTAGTAATTTTGGAGTTATTCCATTTAATGTGAAAATCACGAATTTTAATTTAAATTTCTGTATGTTATTATTAAAATTATAAAACTAAAAACAAAGAAGAAGAATTAAATTGGGAAATGACAATACAGATAATTAATAGAAAATTAATGTTCGCTTTCGATACAACTGAAAACGAACTTCGATAACACGCAAACGAAATTACCGCGTCTATTAAAAGCTCCCCCGCGGTTACTCTTTCACAAACAGCAAATTGATTACCGCGACAATACCATCCCTCCTTATCTAAACTTCACATCCACCCTTTTAACACAAACGCAATACATTAACCAACAATACACAAACATAATCGCGCATTCAGCACGCGAAAGCGCGATTAATTGATTAACACGGCTAACAAATGGAAGCGCGCTGTTCGGCATTCGGAATTCTGGTAGAAACAATTTGTCGGGAATTATGATTAAGCGGCGACATTTAATCTAAACGGTGCTAATAATACAAATATGCTTCCTCTACAGTGTTATCCGTCTGAGCGCATTAAGTGCACGATCCGGAGGATGTACACGGGATAAACTCGCGACTTCCGCACGCGATTAAGTAATTAGTGGCTGTTGTTTGGATTAATTGATAGTTTTTGTTTGTTTGTTTAAATATAGATTCGTTTTGAATTAGAATACTTTTACGTAATTTAATTGGTGCTCATGCTTCAGGTCAAGGGAAAGATATTTACACATTACAAGAAAAATGAAAACAAAAAAAAAACGTGTTTGTTGTCTGTTTTTTTTATACAATTTTTTATTCTATGTTATCTAAACTTTAATCAGATTTAATTTCAATTAAAACTGCAATGAAAACCATTCAATCATTTCAATAGTGTTATAATTAAAAATGTTTTTTTTTATTTCAATTACAACTGCAATGAAAATATTTCAATCATAACATTACTGAAATGATTTAAAGGTATTCATTAATTAAAAAAATCAATCATAACATTATTTAAATGATTGAAAGGTTTTCGTTGCAGTTTTAATTGAAATTAAATGTGAAACTTAAATTAAATTTAATTTCAATTAAAACTGAAAAAGTAAACATTTCAATCACACTATTATTAAAATAAAAACAGTATTCTTTTTTTTTTTAATTGAAATATTTTTATTATTAAAACCATCAATCTGGAATCTCGGGGAGAGAAAACCACGCGCACAGTGTATGAGGGCGAGGATCGAAACTTGAAATCAATCCTTTGCACTACCCTGTTCAGTACGCTCATAACATATCATTAATTACAGCCGGTTTGTTTGTCAACAACTGTCAATTCCCTCGATATTGGATTTTGCACACAACTCCGCGCCAAATCAAATTACTCGAGTGATACGAGCTGAATATTGCAGGGCTGCTACACTGCCGTGGCAATATTCGAGCGCGGAATTAATATTTATGGAATATTACATGTTGTTGTTTCAATAAAAAGAGAAAAATCACACAAGTGCGAATGTAAATGTTTCAATTAATTAATTGAAATAAATTAGTGATTAAAACAGTTCGACGAATAAATTTATTAAAATGGTTAGTATTTGTTTCGCTTATTTTTATTTTATTTATTTTTTTTCTATCTGAGGTGCGTATTTATTGCTGGATTAAACCACATATAAGGGGTGTTGCATTACTTTTGAACTCCAGTATATTTTGGAATTTGTACGATTATTTCTCTCTTTCATCTAAAATAATAACAATCAGATTATTAATATCTAAAACTAAACCATTACTACGCAACAACCTACCCGTAACATTAATCCCCGTTATCATAATTCCCAATTTCAGCGGATTATAAATATTTGCTCGGGGAAATTACAGGATGCACACATTATGATATCTCTATCCTGCGGGCGGACGGGGATTCGCGGTCGGCCGCGGCGAATCGCTCGGATAGTTTACTAATGTGCGGTTGTCCGGATGTGTGCATTAACATAATTCTAAGGGTTTCTATTTGCTTGATACAGGGACGCCCTTCACTTGCTCGCGTGCTCCCCCAGCCCCAGTGAAACTCGTTCACTTCACAGCTGAAACTACCCGAGACAAACTTCGCCCTAATGCCAGAGATGTAATATTCAAACCAGCCGCGAGGCGGACTTGAATTATTTATGTTGCGTAATGGGCGCGTATTACGGATTAATTCAACCCCACATTCTACTTGTTACACATTTGTGTTGGTTATTTACTCGAAGGCACGTTATTATTATTATTATTAATGGATTTTATTTCATTGCGGAAAATTAAACAATAAACAATTTAATCTTCTTTATGTTGAAACAGTAATTTTGAACTTGGTTTAAAAAAGAGAGAGAATTTAATTCAAAAAGAATTATTTTATTAGTCTAAAACTAATAATTATTAGTTTTAGACTAATAAAATAATTCTAAACTAATAATTATTAGTTTTAGACTAATAAAATCAACCCTTGAATTAATTTCTCACCTAACACCCAGTGAAACATATTCAAACGATTAGGCTAAAAATTAAACATATTGTTGTTTATTTCAAATAATAATTTTATACAACGACAACGTGTAAATCCACCCAAATACACAAACAATTAATTAGTAGGTATGAAATAATGAAATTACCTTTTGAAATTTCCATTTTAATAAAAATTCTCGCTTATCATCGCGCGATCCATTAACTAATTTGCAAAGTGCCGGGCTGTCCATTATAATTTTTAAATGCGTCGTCCCACAACGGCGGCGGCAGCAACAACAAAAAAAATGGCATTCATATTAATTATTTTTGAAACATACACGGGGAATTAATGCCGCATCACGCGGCGCTTAATACTTTTTCGTTTTTGCTATAAATAAAATGCAGACGATTTTTTTTAAATAATAGAAGAGTGTAATCCTCGATGAAAGATGATTTATTTCCATTCGTGTATTCGTTTTGTGACTCGAATTAAAAAAAAATGTAAAAAAATAAGAAAACATGTTGTAGGATTAATTTAACTACTTCAACCGCTTAATTAAGCTCCAAACTACAAGATACAGTCAATAGATTATACCGATTGTAGTTCGCAACCCTTCTACAGCCACCTTAATTTATGTTATTTTCAAGTATATGATCGTTTCTTGGCTCAGATTTAAAAAAAAATGTAAAAAATACAAAAATCTGTTGTATGATTAATTTAACTACTTCAATCGCTTAATTAAGCTCCAAACTACAAGATGAAGTCAATTTTTTGTTCCGGGTATAGCTCGCAACTCTTTCACAGCCACCCTAATTTTAGATATTTTCTCAAGTTTATGATCATTTTTTGGCTCGGATTTTAAAAAATTTAAAAAATACAAAAATTTGTTATAGGATTAATTTAACTACTTCAATCGCTTAATTAAGCTCCAAACTATAAGATACAGTAATTTTTTTGTACCGGGTGCAGCTTGCAACCCTTCCACAGCAACCCTAATTTAAGTTATTTTCATGTATATGATCGTTTTTTTTTTGGCTCGGATTTAAAAAAATGTAAGAAAATACAAAAATCTGTTGTAGGATTAATTTAGCTACTTCAATCGCTTAATTAAGCTCCAAGCTATAAGATACAGTCAATTTTTTGTAACGGATGCAGCTCGCAACCCTTCCACAGCCACCCTAATTTAAGTTATTTTCATGTGTATGATCGTTTTTTTTTGGCTCGGATTTTAATAAAAATGTAAAAAATACAAAAATCTGTTGTAGGACTAATTTAACTACTTCAATCACTTAATTATGCTTCAAGCTACAAGATACAATCAATGTTTTGTACCGGATGCAGCTCGCAACCCTTCCATAGCCACCCTAATTTAAGTTATTTTCATGTATATGATCATTTTTTGGCTCGGATTTAAAAAAAATGCAAAAAATACAAAAATCTGCTGTAGGATTAATTTAACTACTTCAATCACTTAATTAAGCTCCAAGCTACAATATACAGTCAATTGTTTGTACCGGATGCAGCTCGCAACCCTTCCACAGCCACCCTAATTTAAGTTATTTTCAAGTATATGATCGTTTTTTGGCTTGGATTTAAAAATATGTAAAAAAATACAAAAATCTGTTGTGGGATTAATTTAACTACTTCAATCGCTTAATTAAGCTCCAAGCTATAAGATACAGTCAATTGTTTGTACCGGATGCAGCTCGCAACCCTTCCACAGTCACCCTAATTTAAGTTATTTTCATGTATATGATCGATTTTTGGCTCGGATTAAAAAAAAAAAAATGTAAAAAATTCAAAAATCTGTTGTGGGATTAATTTAACTACTTCAATCGCTTAATTAAGCTCCAAGCTACAAGATACAGTCAATTTTTTGAACCGGATGCAGGTCGCAATTCTTCCACAGCCACCTTAATTTAAGTTATTTTCATGTTATGTACGTTTTTTGGCTCGGATTTAAAAAAAATGTAAAAAATACAAAAATCTGTTGTAGGATTAATTTAACTACTTCAATCGCTTAATTAAGCTCCAAACTACAATATACTGTCAATTATTTGTACCGGATGCAGCTCGCAATTCTTCCACAGCCACCCTAATTTAAGTTATTTTCATGTATATGATCGTTTTTTTGGCTCGAATTTTAAAAAATGTAAAAAATACAAAAATCTGATGTAGGATTAATTTAACTACTTCAATCGCTTAATTAAGCTCCAAACTACAATATACTGTCAATTATTTGTACCGGATGCAGCTCGCAATTCTTCCACAGCCACCCTAATTTAAGTTATTTTCATGTATATGATCGTTTTTTTGGCTCGAATTTTAAAAAATGTAAAAAATACAAAAATCTGATGTAGGATTAATTTAACTACTTCAATCGCTTAATTAAGCTCCAAACTACAAGATACAGTCAATTGTTTGTACCGAATGCAGCTCGCAACCCTTCCACAGCCACTTTAATTTAAGTTATTTTCATGTATGTGTTGGTTTTATGACTCGAATTAAGAAAATAAATTAAAAAAATAAACAAATCCTTTGCAGGAATAATTTAACTAACCGAATCACTCAATTAAAGCCTAAAGTGTTAAAAACGGTAAATTATTTCCATCTAAAAACAAGAACTTTTCAGCATTTCATTTCAAAAGTCGTAATTTATATTCATTGAAAACCCTGGATATAATACATAAGACAGAGACTTTTGGCTGAAAGACCGATGGTCGAAATAATAAAATAAATTTTATTGTATCAAACTAATAACTAATATAAATACCTCAATATAGGTGATTGTATATATAATACAAAAATACAATGAGGAAATACCACATGTTAACGATAAGTGATCTTTCCTCCTAGTAAACCGCCTGTTTAGGAAAAAGGATATCCACATAGCTTAATTGTAAAATTTTTTATTATTGCATATATTTTGTCAAATATAAAATTCAGTCACGGTTTTCTGATTAGTAATTAACAAAAAACGAAAAATACAATACAAAAATCTACAAGAATGATACGTGACTCGCGTTATTGTTGTTGCTTACTACAAAGAAAATTCAATTGGGCGTGGAATTTTAGAAACGAGTCCAGCACGGTGTGAAACAAGCCCAGGTGGAGCATTTGCTTTGAATCCGCATTTAACGAAGCGTTAAGGTTTAATTGGTTTAATCAAGTATGAATATTATTGCAATTATTCAAACGAACGATAAAAGTAAATCGAACGCGTACGCATATTGGTGAATGCGCCGGGTCGAGACAATATATAATAATAATTTATTTATTTACGGAAAATTCACCATTTTATAAAAATTGTAACAATTTTTACTGTAAGTAATAAATAGGCTATTACATATAAATAAACAATAACTAAAAATACAAATTAGCAAATAAATTAATCAATTATTATCCCAAGTATGTTTTCAAAAACGTTACTATAATAATAATAATTAAATATATATAATCATTTTTATTGAGATATTTATACACCTATCGTTTGATTATATTTCAGAAATTTAATCAAACCGTAAAGACAGAATGCGTTATCTTCAAATTTACATGCGACCCGAATGAACGTCATCATCCGCAACCATATGCAGATCCAGACCCGGAACTCGTTTCTCCGGGCGTACATGTTACCGGGATCATCACGTGCTGATAAGTGCAACCCCTCACATCGCGCCCTCCTTCTTCGCGGACTCGACGACGACGTTATTGCATTATGCGGAACAAGTCACAACTGATTTCAAACTCGCGATTGCCCCTCGCCGAACTTTATTAATATCGACCCGGCGGGATTTCGGGGAACGGGGTTGGATGGGGGTTCCATTTTCGGAAATCTTGTTTGCACTTTGATGTGTACACGCTTCATTGTTTACTACGTATTGCTCGGCGAAGTTCTGAATAGGGGGGGCGTTATGTATGAGTACAGTGGATTATAATTATTATTAACTCTGATTCAATATTTGCACGCTGTGTTGGTTTAATGTTGGGGAAGTAATTTTATTCTCGTGATGTTAATTTGAAAATATCTGACATGATAAGAGTTTTTTTTTATTGAAAAATGTACATTTTCTATCTAATGACTACAGATGTTCGTGACATTTCGGATATTTGGTGGAAAAAACAAACCTCGCCCATTAACTTGAAATTATAAGCAAGAAGTTCGCAATTAATTGGAGTATAAATTGTGTAATTTTTAATAATTTCCACAGTCTGCTTATAAAATTCATGTTTGAAAAATGATCGAAAGATGTATTAAATAATTTAATATTCCCTTTAAAATATTTGTATATCTATCAAATTGAAGAAATTGCAATCTACAACACTGAGATATAATTTAATTTAATTAAATATTAGTGGAATCTTTTCCACTCTTTCATCTCTGATGAGATTTATCAGAATTTGAGATTTTTTCTAGGCAAGCACCAATACATTATTTTAGTAAAGTTAGGAAATGAATATGAAATAATCCTTCCTAAATTCTATGCTTCAAGTCCCAGCGTTATATTTTATCTATAGGCAAAGTTATCTTAGTTTAATCAGCACTGCGTCTAAAAGCCTCAATTGAACCGTTCATCACTTAAAATCGGCGTAAATAACTCGAAATTATTTTTTGGGGTGAAAAATAACCATCCTACATTCTTTCTAACATATTCAAGAGTATTTTAGATTTTTTTCAGATTTTTTCTGCAGAAAAAAAAATCATCGAAATTTCGATTTTTTCCAGGAAAAAGTGAATTTTGGTGGAAAAACTAATAATCGCGGATTAAATTAAAATTATAACCAAAATGTTTGTAATGAATGGGAGCATCTATTTTGTTAATTTGAATAACTTGGAGCAAATAGTTTTTGCACAACCAGCTTGTAAAGTTGACCTTTGAAAAATGAGCGAAAAATTTTTCCGAATTTGGGAATTTTTCTAGACAAGCACGAAAGCTTGATTTTGGTAATTTTCAGAGAGAAATATGGACTAATCCTTCCTGAATCCTACGCTTCAAGTCTGAATTTAATACCTTATCTAAAAACAAAGTTATCTTAGTTTAATCAGCGCTGCGTCTAAAAGCTCAAATCGGCGCGGTTTGTTTAAACCGTTCTCATAAGACCCCATGTAAATTATACGCATCTTTTAAAATCAGCCTAAATGACCGGAATTGATTTTTTTGGGGGGAATGTAACCATCCCACGTTTTTTTCTATTATAATCAAAAGTGTTTTAGAATTTTTTTAGATTTTTTTCTAAAGAAAAAAAAAAAATGATCGAAATTTCATTATTTTTCAGGAAAAAAGTGAATTTTAATTCAAAAATCGAAACTCGCCGATCAACTTGAAATTATAAGCAAAATGTTTGCAATTAATTAGAGCATTAATTGTGTAAATTTTAATAACTTGAAGCAAACAGTTTTTGCACAGCCAGCTTGTAAAGTTGACCTTTAAAAATTGAGTGAAAAATTTGTCAGAATTTGAGATTTTTTCTAGGTGAGCATGAAAGCCTCATTTCAGTAATTTTTAGTGGGAAATGTGGATTAATCCCCCCTGAATCCTACGCTTAAAGTCCAAATGTTATATCTTGTCTACAAGAAATTTTATCTAAATTTAATCAGCGGGGCGTCTAAAAGCCCCAATCGGCGAGGTGTGTTTAAACCGTTCTCATAAGACCCCGTGTAAATGATACTCATCTTTTAAAATCGGCATAAATAACCGGAAATCATTTTTTGTTGGGAAAAATAACCATCCCACGTTTTTTCTAATATATTAAAAAGTGTTTTAGATTTTTTTCAGATTTTTTGCAAATCATGAAAATTTCATTATTTTCTAGGAAAAAGTGGATTTTGGCGAAAAACTAAATATCGCGGATTAATTTAAAATTATAACCAAAATATTCTCGATAAATTAGAGCATTGATCTTGTAAATTTGAATAACTTGGAGCAAGTAGTTTTTGCACAGCCAGCTTGTAAAGTGGAGCTTTGAAAATTGTGCGAAAAAATTGTCCGAATTTGGGAATTTTTCCAGACAAGTGCAGAAAATTTATTTTGATAATTTTCTAGGAGATATTGGATTAATATTTCCTGAATCTAATGCTATAAATTTCAACTTTGTATCTTATCTACAGGCAAAGTTATTTTAGTTTAATCAGCGCTGCATCTAAAAGCTCTAATCGGTTCGGTTTGTTTAAACCGTTCTCATAAGATTCCATGTAAATTAAAAATAACCATCCAAATATTTCTCTTTATTAAATATCGTAACACACTTTTTAGCTTTGTTTGTATACTGAGTTTTATTGATGAGTTATGTGAAGTTTTATATAATATAAATGGAAGATTATAATACTTTAAAAATCTAGATCGAAATTTAGAATAACTTATATAAACGTAGTTAATTGAAAGATGTGTTTTTTTACTTCTCTTTTTAAAAAAGAAAATCTACTTGCTTATTCAAATTTACTTCACTTTTTTAAAAAGTGAAATGATGTAAATTGTGCGAAAAACTTGTCGGAATTTGGGAATTTTTCCAGACAAGTGCAGAAACTTTATTTTGATAATTTTCTAGGAAATATTGGATTAATCTTTCCAGAATCATCTAATGCTATAAGTTTCAACGTTGTATCTTATCTACAGACAAAGTTATCTTAGTCGTTTCTTACTTATTTAAAAGAGAAGTACTTGCTCCAAGTTTGAAAGAGAAGTATACTTCTTTAAAAGAGAAGTATGAAACGAATCTTTCAATTATCCTTGTTTGTATAAGTTATTATAAATTTCCGTCTAGATTTTAAAGTAAACTAAGCCATTTCCAACAGTTATTTAGAAAATATTATATTAAGTTCATTCAAATTCATTTAACGTATTCCTTCTCGTTTCTACAGACAATTGTGTTTTTCACAATTTTTTAAAATTCTAAGTATTGTGTATAAATAAATATTATCGTTATTTCAAATAACTTTTTTTTATTTGTATTAATTTAAATTGTTTGTTAAGTTCAGTGACTTGATTTACAATAGCATACGGTATATAAAAATAATATAAAGAGGAATAACGAACGGAAATATAAACCGCTCGGATAATTATAACAATACATGCGAACCCAATTTATTTGAAACTGTATTTAATTTCAGGTTTACACACGACTTACATGAAAATTGCCACTTTTGTCATCATCGCATGATTTTTTTGCGTATTGTGTTTTTTTTTGCAACTCAAAAATACCTGAGAAATAAAAAGTCTAATAATTAATTATTAAGGTACCTGAAAAATAAAAAGTGCTTTTGTCTGTTTGTATACGAGTCGTGAAGAATATTTTCTTTTGGAAAGTTAATAAAAAGATATTATTTTTTATCATTAAAAAAAAACAACAACATTAGTTCAAACAATTTTGCGTAATTTGTATTGTGTAATATATAATTTTGTAAAATAGACTGATTTTTATATTACGCGCCGTCACAATTTCCGACGTCCTCCGCAAAAAAACCAACACGCGAATCCCCCGGTTTTATCGCGGCCGTAAAATTATGAACGTTCCCACGTCTGCGATATGTCAATTAAATAACGCGATATGTGGCGGAGGGACGTTAATTATCCGAGATATGTGGGTCGTGACATTATCCGGCAGATTGCAATTGCAGACTGGCCGGAATGCTGGATATTTGTCACGTTACGACGAATTGCCGAATGCTGAGGATTATTAAATATAAATAATTTTAATATTTAAAAAAAAATTATTAAGAACGTGTATTAATTTAAATAATAATTTAAAATATATAACAGTACAGAGAATAAATTATTGAGTATTTTTCTTATAATACTTCTTTTAATAAAAAAGGGAAGAAAACGCATAAAAGGATTTAGACTAGTGTGTTCCATGTGCAATGCCTTGATGAAGCTGGGGAAAATTCTTTTCCGCATTTACATTGTTATTACATCCGGAATGATATTCTTACATCGGAATTTTTGGATCTTCCTAAAGCGACATTAGTATTCTAATGGCGGAAAATATTGGCTTCCTTCTCTGAAACGCACCGCGTCTAATGCCTAGCAATTCCAGATAATGCTTGATAAAACTCACATTGAATTACGTGAATGTTTATTTTCAACAATTACATATAATTGTAATTTTTACATATCATTCTACTTGTTCTAATATTATTGTAATTCTTACGTATGATTATAATTATTACATTTTTTTATAATTATTCTATATTATTGTAATTGTTACGTATGATTGTAATTGTTTCATACGATTATAATTGTTTCATACTATTGTAATTGTTGCATACAATTATAATTATTGCATACGATTATAATTGTTTCATACGATTGTAATTGTTGCATACGAATGTAATTGTTCCATACGACTGTAATTGCTTCATACGATTGTAATTGTTGCATACGATTTTAATTGTTTTATACGATTGTAATTGTTTCATATTAGTGTAATTTTTGAAAGTAAATATTCACGTAATTCAATAAGAGTTTTACGAATTAATTTGTGCTGTTTTTAGAATAAAACGCATTGAACAAAGTATTCACTAATAATGTTATATCAATAGTTTTAAATATACAAGACATATTATTAACGACCAAATAAATTTAACAAATAGAAGATAGTTTTTTTTTTAATTTGTTTGTTGCTACATTAAAAAAAATAATTATCTTCCTATGTATCTCTAAATTAGTTTCTATTCATTTAAGAATAGAATGAATGGATGTATTAAATTCAAACAAACAAGGGGAGGAACGTTATCCTCCCCTCTGTAACAGTATCAGAAGTTACAACACCCCTTATGAAATTCAGTTTATGATTTACCTTATAATTGGAAAAATAACACAAGCGCCATCTATTGCACATGGAAATTGCCATCATCACTTATCCAAACCATTCATCCAGCGTTTGGATAAGTGATGATGGCAATTGGTTGAATATTTTATTAAATGATTTATCGTATGTTGTTTGAAATTGTATTTAAAGACGAAATAAATTATTATTAATTTCAACTTCCCCTTTTTCCGAACTACAAACTGAAAAGCAATTCCGGAATCGTTCCCGAAGCCGCGGCACGTTTCCCGGATAAATAAACATGTATTTCCAGAGGTGCAAACGCTCCGAATTCTTCCTAACGAGCGTTATAATTTAAATGCATCGCGTTCCGTTCCCCGAGCTTAGCGAGAAATTTACCGTATGTGCCGGAAACTTTCGCGTTCCCGTCACTAATTTAACGCTAATGCGAAATAGTTTTCCACTAAATAAAAAAAAGCGCGCACGGAAAATTGGAATAGTTGCGATTGTTTGCTCTATTTTTATCATTCGCGCGTATTAGGGTTAATTTTTTTGATTTGTTAACGAGCTCCATAAATTTCGGATTTTTGTTGTTATGAGCTTAATTAGCTATCTCATTGAGCCTTGAGATATTCTTAATTTTACGAAAAAAAAAAAAAAAAATGTTGCATACGATTTTAATTGTTGCATACGATTGTAATTGTTGCATATGATTGTAATTGATTCATACGATTGTAATTGTTTCATACGATTCTAACTGTTTCATGCGACTTCAATTGTTGCATATAATTGTAATTGTTGCATACGATTTTAATTGTTGCATAGGATAGTAATTGTTGCTTACGATTGTAATTGTTGCATACAATTGTAATTGATTCATACGATTGTAATTGTTTCATACGATTCTAATTGTTTCATGCGACTTCAATTGTTGCATACAATTGTAATTGTTGCATACGATTTTAATTGATGCATAGGATAGTAATTGTTGCTTACGATTGTAATTGTTGCATACAATTGTAATTGTTCCATACGATTGTAATTGTTTCATACGATTCTAATTGTTTCATGCGACTTCAATTGTTGCATACGATTTTAATTGTTGCGTAGGATAGTAATTGTTGCTTACGATTGTAATTGTTTCACACGACTTTAATTGTTGCATACGATTGTAATTGTTGCATACGATTGTAATTGTTTCATACGATTGTAATTGATTCATACGATTGTAATTGTTGCATACAATTGTAATTGTTGCATACGATTGTAATTGTTGCATACGATTGCAATTGTTTCATACGATTCTAATTGTTTCATGCGACTTCAATTGTTGCATACAATTGTAATTGTTGTATACAATTGTAATTGTTGCATACGATTGTAATTGTTTCATACGACTTTAATTGTTGCATACGATTGTAATTGTTGCATACGATTGTAATTGTTTTATACGATTGTTAAATTTTATTTTGTTTAGGCTGTGGTGATAAAATGAAAGCTAAGAATAAACAATTTAAAAAACTAATTAATTAGAAAATAACATTTAAATATTATTTAGTGTGCAATATAAAAAACGGTGTAATATATTCCAACAAACAAGGGGGTGAACGTTATCCTCCCCTTCTGTAACAGTATCAGAAGTAATAACATCCCTTATGAAATCCAGTTACAGATAGTGGTAACACCGTGGAGGTCCCGCGATGTCGGAGCGGAGATTAAAGTCTCAGGAGGCGCGCCCCCCCGGTGTTCCGGGGCTTTCGTGGATGAGGTGGAGAACGGAGCGCGGGGCCGCATCGGAAACAAGAAACTTCCCCCGATCTATATTTCACAAGGTAAATAAGCAGTTATTTATTGCGGCCGCAAACAGCCGGGGCTTCCGCCACCTTCGAGGCGTGTTTTAGTTCGGATCCACCGCTCGCCTGCTAGCGGGGGTTCATCTGTTATGAGGTTCACCTGCGCGGAATTTAGGTTGGGGAGTTTAAAGCGTCTCGTGTTGTGGTTAATTTCGTTTTTTTTTTGTTTGTTTTAATTTCGCCCCTGTAAGATTTATGTTAAGGATTTTATTGCGTTATGAGTAAACGTTAGAATTTCTTAATCCAGAGCGGACTAAGATTTTTCAAATGTTATCTTTAAAAAGCCTAGCAGTTATAATTCGAGTATACTATCATCATCAATAATTTTGAATTTGAAACCCTAGCAGTTCTAATTCGAGAATACTATCATCTTAAATAATTTTGAATTTGAAATGACATTTATAAGTGAAACAAACCTGCCTTAATTTTCAAAGTCAATATTATTTAAAAATTTTCATCAAGAGATCAATGCGAACCAAATTAAAATTACATAACATAAGTTTTCAGATCCAAAACCGAAATTATTTCCTTGCACAACCCGATATTATTAATATTCTTAACATTTAATTCAAACGCTCCGTAATCCTCAAAATCAATTCACGTAATTGAATTTCGCGCGATTGCAGCAACAACAACAATATGTTAGAAGTTCCGGACCGTGAAATTGCATTTTAAACAATAAATTCGTAACACGTCACGACGATTCACGCCGGTGTGTAGCGAATCAACGGTTACAGGCTAATCGGGGATTAAATCAAAATATATAACTTACGACGGGAATCAACAAAAGGATGAATAATATGAAACGAAAAAAAAAAAAAAAAAAAAAAAAAAAAAACAAGAACTCGCCAAAGGTTGTGTGCGATTAAAGAATGATTATTTTCCCATGTATTATTTAAACACGAAAACGATTACGTTAATGTATTTTCGAAAAAAAAAAAATGGAGCGATAAAATGATTACGTATAATTGGATTTTTTGTTTGAACAAAATAAATCTGGAAAACTTGTTGTATTGAATCGAATTCTTAGTTATTCCATAGTGAAACATATTTAAGTAATAAACTAGTGCAATGTAAATTTCAATTTTTTTTAGAAATCGGCACTTTTTAATTAGTTATTTTTTTTATTATTAAACCGCAACCTTAATCGCGCCTGTATAACGAAGTAGAAGCCTTGGCAATCATTAAATCTAGTGGGATTTACAATGAAATTAAACAAGGAAAATTTCTGGCAATTTTCCTTGTTTAATTTCAAAGGGATTGATCGAATTTTATTGATGATTGCCAGAAATTTTCCTTGTTTAATTTCATTGTAATTAAAAAAACTGCAAATGTGTGAATCATCTTTGTTTCATTTTATTTAATTTAATTTCATTGTAATTTAAATAACTGCAAATGTGCGAATCATCTTTGTTTCATTTTATTTAATTCAAGTGGGATTTGTTAGAGTCGCGGATAACGAATGGTGGCTTTGTTCAATTGGTGTTCATTATTATATCGCCTTAGGTTTAATTGTTGTTATTTAAAAATTACAATCTGAACTGACCTATAATTTGTTTGAAATTAACCATTAAAAACCTAAATGATGTACAATTTATCCACAGGTAGATTATGATGGACGTAGATGATGAGTAAATTTTGAAATGAACCGTAGGCGAGTGGATTTATATTTATATTCTTTGTGTATTTTCCTTAATGAAGTTACAGTATCGTCCATATGTGTAACTTTAGACCACAGATAACGTAAATCTTGGATTTGGTTCTCATTAATCACTTGATGAAACATGATCACAATATTAATAGTTTGAAAAATACACTTGATTCGTTTCACTAATTGTTTTATTTCCTCCGACTAGTTTCGACACACTCCTTGAGAATGACGTGAGTCGAAACTAGTCGGAGGAAATAAAACAATTGGTGAAACAAATCAAGTGTATTTTTCAAACTATTAACACAGATAACGTTTTATTTTAATTTAGATTTCTAATTATATTATGTGCTTGCTTGTTTTATGATAATTTTTTCACTTTAAAAGGCTAAAATAACGACACCTGCATAGGAGAGAATTCTCAAAACAATAATGTAATGTGAAAGCAAAGCAGTTTGTACAGATTGATCAACAATGACTGCAGATTGATAGGAACAACAGAGCATATGAAAAGAAATTGCTCTAGATTGCAATTGGCGTGGTAAACATGTTTGTCATAAAATAAATATTCAGTCTGGATCTTCATAGATGATTTAAAGATCATCTCCAAATAAATCGGGCTGGAGAGGTCCTTTTAGCTTCAAGACGCAGTTCCAGTATGTTGATCAGTACTGGAATACTGTTAAACCATCTTAGAAGCACTAAATATACAACTCAGCTCGCAAGACGTGAGCTTTATATATGTTCCAGGTCACAGCAACATAGAAGGCTGTTGGTTAGGATGAGGTTTGAAATGATCAACAAAAATACAAAATAAACAAGCTCACAAGACGTGAGCTTTATATATGTTCCAGCTCACAGCAACATAGAAGGCTGTTTGGTTAGGATGAGGTTTGAAAAAAATAAACAAGCTCTCAAGACGTGAGTTTTATATATGTTCCAGCTCACAGCAACATAGAAGGCTGTTGGCTAGGATGAGGTTTGAAATGATCAACAAAAATAAAAAATAAACAAGCTCACAAGACGTGAGCTTTATATATGTTCCAGCTCACAGCAACATAGAAGGCTGTTTGGTTAGGATGAGGTTTGAAAAAAATAAACAAGCTCTCAAGACGTGAGTTTTATATATGTTCCAGCTCACAGCAACATAGAAGGCTGTTGGCTAGGATGAGGTTTGAAATGATCAACAAAAATAAAAAATAAACAAGCTCGCAAGACGTGAGCTTTATATATGTTCCAGCTCACAGCAACATAGAAGGCTGTTTGGTTAGGATGAGGTTTGAAAAAAATAAACAAGCTCTCAAGACGTGAGTTTTATATATGTTCCAGCTCACAGCAACATAGAAGGCTGTTGGCTAGGATGAGGTTTGAAATGATCAACAAAAAAATTTAACAGATTGAAAAAAAAAAAACTTCTAGCTGGTAATCCGTGCATTGTTCTGTTGTTAACTCATTCCTGCATTATAATTGAAGCGTCCGGCAGTCGACGTTTGTCAAGCAGGCTGTGAACACAATCGGGGGAGCAACAAGTGTCGCCAGCGCCCGGACAACAGGTGGCCCCTCTTTCTCTCTCGAGGGGGATTTTCAACAAGAAACAATTGTTTGCGCGATGCATGCGGGTCGCGACTTGAGCGACACGACGTGAATGGATTTGTTGCACGTATGTGCACAGACGCCAATCGATTATCTTTCAGAATTTCCTAAACCCCCGGGAACCAACGAACGGGGGGAGATGTGTAAAGGTTTTGATGTTAAAGGGTAATAAATTCAACTTGACGTGGGCTGTATTGGGGGGTTTATTGATTTACTCCGGTCGAGATTTCGGCATTCAAAAGGCTGCCAGTTTGAACGAGTAGGAATGATTGTGTTGAATATTATTTGTCGATTTGATAAACAAGGAATATTTCTAATGTATAAATTGATTTTACTTGTAGGAAATTAAATCTAATTAAATTTAAAAAAAAATATATTTTTTCACACTAGTGTGATTATTGTGTTCTTGTTTGAATAACGTGTAATTCTTTAATGCAAGACAAGCATAGATAACAGAAGGATTCAATTACAATTATAATATCATATGAATATAAGTTAAAATATCACAGTAGCTAAAGAGGGAATAATTGATTATTTTTTTTTATTCAATGTATAATTATTGTTTATTAACTGTAAGTCCATTTAAATACATATTGCTTTATACTAACTATACATTAAATGATAAAGGAGGGTTACAATATAAGTATAATTATAAAATGCTAATAAATTAAAAGTTATAAATAAGTCAAAATGTAAAATGACAAACATATACAAATTATTATTATTAAAATGCCATCATTGAAGACTGTGTCGAACAAATTGAAGTAATTTCCACCGGATATTTATATTCCTCTCGCGTCCAGCAGCGAATCGTAACCATTCTCAGCGGAATAATCACCTGGGTCATAGGTCCCCGCCGGTTCGCGCCTCCTTACATTTTCTGAAAGCCCCGGCTAACTGTTTACCAATAGGGAACGAACATTTTTTTTCTCGTTTCTTTTTTTTATTCCCATTGGCAGGGAAATGCTCGCCGTTTCCCGTAATTAAGCGTTCCCGCAAATTTACGGTAAAGCGCCGCCAGTTATTTTCCTAATGCGTTAAGTAATTTCTGCTTTTTCGCAAAACGAAAAGAAAAAAAAATGCACGTGTCGGTGAAGAAGATGTGCGGCATTTTTTTTTTTGTATATATACAAAAAAGAAACTCTTAAACTCGGATTACGCGATGGCGCTTCCTGGTTTATATGAGGAAGTTGATTAGGGATTGTTGCTCGACGATTTAAATAATAATTTTTGCGGTTGGAAAAACAGAATAATCAATTTTTGTTGATCATTGCCAGGAATTTTACTGTAATAAAATTTAATACAAGCTAACAATCTTTATTAACAATTATGTTTACAATAAGGTAACAAACATTGATTATGTATATCACACAAAAATTAATTAATTGTTAAATGGCTATCGACCAGAGGTCTTTCTGCCTTACAAGCTTATTTTTAATTAAAACCTCGATTGTTTTATTTTTATTATTATTGTTACTAGCAGCCGGTAACGGTTTTCTAAACGAAATTTCGATTTTTTTAAGTATTTATTGTTATTAAATGGCGAACAGAAGCAACGTGAACCTAATACTCAAAAAGTGCTATACTTTGGAAGTAAGAAAAATAAAAAAGTAACCCGTGGATGTCTATAAAATAAACAAAGAGAATTTTCCAGTTTACGCGAGTTACGATTATATATACAGAGAGCTTCTTTTATCTGTATACATTTCCCCTATGTATACCTGCAAAATACGCGAGTCAAATGCATTAATATATGTGTGTATAGTTGCCTATAACACCCAACTGAACACATATATGCCAAATAGTCAACTTATCATACACACATTAATTATTCAATGCGGTTGGCTCGCGTTTTTTGCAGGTATACACTTCCCCTATTGTATACTTATAAAAAAATCTCTCTGTATAAGGATCACCACATCCCCCAATCCCATCCTTCAAAACCTACAAGTTACTTTACTTTACAACCCATCTAATACCCTCCTCTACAACCGAACTGAAGGTATCCTTATTATCGAACGCCTGATTTTTCTTAGGGACCTTAGCTTACTTGTAGGTTTTGAAGGATGGGATTGGGGGATGTGGTGATCCTTATATATATAATCGTAACTCGCGTAAACTCGAAAATTCTCTCTATTTTTTTATAGACATCCACGGATTACATTTTTTTTATTTTTCTAACTTCTAACTCTCTAACTGTTGTAGAGGAGGGTATTAGATGGGTTGTAAAGTGGGGGTGACTTTACAACCCATCTAATACCCTCCTCTACAACCGAACTGAAGGTATCCTTTTTATCGAACGCCTCCACAACCTTTTTAAAAAATTCTCCAGAAAAACAATCTAATTTCACAATTCTTTCCCAACTTTGCATCCCAGAGATGATAATATAATTCCTAAATTCAAAATTCCTTCACAATTCTTATTCCAATTCATCACTTCCCTTAACCAGCAATACGATACCCCATTTTTTGAATTAATTTCTCACTTAACTCATGGTGAAACATATTTAATTAATAGACTTTGATTAAAACTCCAAGTGTTTTAATCAAAGTCTATACGATACCCCCATAAAATGCGGGAACTTTGGCAGAAAGGCTGTTGGCCGATTGTCGGTAAATAAAATAATAATATTTATTGTTAATTTCTATCATATTTATATGAATAATGTGCTGACAATAAAGATTCTTTATATATATATAAGAATAAAGTTGCATAATGAAAGTTTCTGTATATATTAAAATCTTATTATAAATTTCGGCCCAAATTAAATCTCGATTTTAATCACGCAAAGTTATAACGCGATTAAAATTCCCCTTACGAAAACACCCCCCGTGTTATATTTTTTTTTTGTAGGAGCTTAAAAATTTACATTTCCAATATCCATCCCGACACACATTATCGCTGCCTGTTTTTCATTCCTCCCCACCGGAGAAAATAAAACCGCGCGATTTACGTGTTTAATTCAGGAAAGGGATGTTTAATGCATAACAGCGGTGCAACAATTTGCAGATTACATCGGCCTCGGGGGAAATTTTTCCGCGCACGTTCCTCCGGCATCGAGACATCGGAATTGCCATCGGGAACTGCCGCTGCCGCTGGATGCTGTTCAGGTGAGGGCCGAGGAGGGGCGTCGCAGGACGACGAGGATGCAAAGTGAGTTATTGAGTTGGACAGTGTTTCGTTTCCAGCACAAGGGGGTTTAATAATGTAGCAATAGAAGGGAGGGGTGAAATATTGATAGGTGTGACTCGGGGGAGTGGAATGTTTCATGCATGCTTTTGCATACGTTTTCTCTATTTTTACCGAAAAATTGTTTAAATTAATTAATGGTTTTAATATTTAGATAATAAATTAAAGACGACGATGGCCATCACTAGTTATCCATACGCTAGATGAATGGTGGCTGAACATTTCTTTAATATTTAGACATTGGTAGTTCATATTGTATGAAATAAATATGAATAAATTATTAAAAATCAACCAATAAAACACAGATTAGATTGAATAACTTTAAATTCTCGACTAGTTTCGGGTTATTAGCCCATTTTCAAGAGAATTTAAAATTTGTTTTATTAAAATTTCTATGGATATTTACATTAATGGAAATATTGATTTTTTATTTTTTTATTTTAATTTAAATTAAATATATTAACTTATATTAAATTACACTATTTAGTCTTTTAAAGTCTATTGTAATATCGCTACAATTGTTTCACCACACTGTGGCTTCTTCAGGCGAAGAAATGATATATTAAGGCTGAAAGACCTCCGTTAAGTCGATAGTCTTTTCCATTAAGAATATATATTTGTTTTCATTTAAAAAATAGTATGAATGAAACATTTTTTTTTAATATTAATCCTCCAATACTATTTTTCTTTGGGAATACGTTAATAGAGTTGCCTATGATGTACTTACAAAACCTACAATTTGCTCAATGAAATTGCTCAATATAAAATTTAATATTTTTTTTTAAGGAGGAATGGATCACAACGAGCGTAAAGCGCGAGTATTTTCCAAATTTCAAAGATTAAAATAATAATTTAGATAAGTGAATATTACAAGAAAATTAATCATGTAAATCACAATGAGAGCGAAGCACGAGTAGTTTCCAAGTTCCAAAGATCCAAATAATAATCTAGATAAGTGAATATTACAAGAAATTGCTTCATGTAGATCACAATGAGCGCGAAACGCGAGTAGTTTCGAAATTCCAAACATCTAATTAATAATCTAGATAAGTGATTATTATTATTAGGATTTAAGCATTTAGGGGTGGGAGGATAGCAAGAACGCTGCACCCACCTAGGCTATAACCTCTGACCCATACATTGTTTAAAAAATCATAGTAAATATATTTAATTTAACATTTATCGTAATTAATAATCTAGATAAGTGATTATTATTAGGATTTAAGCATTTAGGGGTGGGAGGATAGCAAGAACGCTGCACCCACCTAGGCTATAACCTCTGACCCATATATTATTTAAAAAATCACAGTAAATATATTTAATTTATCGTATTATAATGAATTACCACAATGTAATAATCAACACCATCTAGTTAAATTGGAATACATACTATACTATAAAAGGCATTAGAATAGTGGGAGTTCCTTGAGGGACTAAATGGGCGAATATATGAGTAGTATTATTTAATCAACCATATAGTATAAATCTTATTCGTAGCGGTAAAGCTAATCCAAGAGTTAATATTAAATGTCTAGTTCTACAGCTTTATTGCTTTCAGCTATATATAAAAAAATATATAATTTCCATAATCCCATAAATCCTTAACATTCACAACAATTCCACGATATTCTATAATCCACAATTTCCCATTTTCTCAACAATCATTAATCAGCTGTCATAAATCTGATATCCTCCCGACAAATATTATTCGCGGTTAAATCGATGAGACGTAATCAAGCGTGAGTTGATTACATCTCATCGATTCAACCTCTTAAATATTTAACCGAACCCGACGCAATAACAATCACTGTAAGCGCGCACGCCAATTAAGACCGGCGTGTTTCTAATCAAACAATTATTAGCTCCAGGAATACACTGCGTGCGATATCACTCACTCACGAGCGTTGTTTACGATTTCTCTGCTCACTTTCATAACAGGCTTGTAAACAGTTTGGCAAAAAAAAAAAAAAAATAGATTGCGCAAGGTTTGGATTTTAAACAAATTAGAAAGAATTATGACTCTTTGATGTTTTATTTTTCAAAAAGTTTGTATATTTTGTTTTAAAAAAAACCGGGCGGTAATTTTTTTCTGAAAGATTTTATTACGTGAGAAATATTCGTTGGTGTATACATTTCTGGTTTGTTACAAAAAAAGATTTAAATATTATAAAAACAGGCTATCGACCATCGATCTTTCTGCTCATTCTTCATTAACAGTTCATCAATTAATCTCAACTAATATAGGTGATTTAGATAATAATGGTGATTGAAAAAAAAGGCGATAAAAACTGGATTATCGCTTTTTTTTCAACCGCCATTATTATCTAAATCCTCTACATTAATTGAGATGAATTGTTAATGAAGAATGTGCATAGTTATGATTGATGTTAGGATTCCAATGTATACATATACGTTTTATAATAGGAACTGTGTGAGGATCGGTGGTGAATTTTAATTATTTTCTTACTAATTAAAATAAAACAAACCTATTAAAACAAATAAATTCAATTTGCCTATATTAACAATGCGAAACAACACGTGTTGGAAATAATTGCTTCAATTCAACACTCGCGTTTAAAATTATTTAAATGCAATGGAATTTCTCTCTAAAAAAAATAAAATAAAATAACAAAAACACGAGCACAATGTGTCCCCGTTATATATTCAAAATATGTGAATATTGTTATTAGCAGCAAACATGTCCAATACACTGGAATAATAAAATAAATAAAATACATTTGCGTTATCCCGATCCGAATTTACATACAGCAAACTGGATATTTCGCGTCGGTATTTATTGCGAATAATATCGGTGATGTGTGTTTCCCTTTGTTTTATTTTAAAAAAATATTTAAATAAAATAAATTAAATAAATATGCATTAGTTTTTAAATGAAAAATATAAGATAATCTAATTTTTTTTTACAAATAGAAAAGAAAATTCATTCACTTGATCACAGTTATTTAAATATAATTTTTGCAGTTGGTAAAAGAGATTAATCGAATTTTATTGATCATTGTTTGATTTCATTGTAATTTAAATAACTGCAAATGTGTGAATCACCTTTATTTTATTTTATATAATTGTATTGATAAAGAGTAGAAACGGCCTAAATTCAACCGATAAGCGTCAGAACATACATACAATACTTATACCTGAATTCAACAGAAAATGAAGAGAAGCAGCCAGAGATTGAGGGTAAGGAATAACGTACATTTCCTTACCATCAATCTCTGGCTTTACTATCACAAACTAAGCAACTTTTTTTTAAATAAATATTAATTCATATAATGTGAATTCAATAACCTGAATGAAACAGGTTAAGTGGAAGAACAGTTAATAGTCATAGACTAACTGAACTTCGCCTGCTGCTTTTAATAATAATAATCTTTATTAACAGATATATACAGAAAGTATACAAAATAAGTAATAAACATTAACAAACTCAAATGTATAATTTATATCTGTTAATTGGCTATCGACCAGTGGTCTTTCAGCCTGCTGCTTTTATTACACAAATTCAATTCAATTCATTTATTTACGGTATATCACCTTTATACAGAATAATAACAATATTCAAAATGTTTAGATTAATAGCATGACTGTAAATCATATATAAACAGAATAATACATTGTAAATTGTAAAATATCTTTTCTATGATCAATAAAGACGTATTATATATACATGAATTCAATTAATAACGTATAGGTTAAGGTTGCGGTTTAGTGGAAAGAGATAGCTATATAGTAAAATGGAAATAATCGTTTGAAAATAGGGCTATTCTTTTGGATTTCACAATATGAATGTGTATTTACATTTTTTATCTACCAAATATAAAGTATCAGTCTAATAAAAAATATGTATTACGTCAATTTACTAGTTCAAGTTAGAAAAGAAAATTCTAAGATATAATGAAATTAATAGGTCATGTCTGCTAAGTTATTTGAATGCAAAATTTAGTGAAATCCTTTAAATTTTCATTGCACAAGTTTTTATTAGCAAAAATTTAATTTAAAATTTGCTATAAATTTGATCAATTGTTTTTCATAATTATTTTTCACAGAAACTAAACATTAAAATAATTTTTAATATATCTGATAAAATTCATGCATATTTTAAGATTATTTTAATGCATAATACAATATTGTTCATTGATCACAACAACAATCTAACTCAAATTAGTGATTGCCCATATTTGTATAGCTATCTCTTTCTTCTAAACCGAACCCTTAGTAGCTCCGATTTTATAATAATAAATTGTCTTTATTTAATTAAAGCAGATAATACGAGATATTAAAAAAAATACAGGCGAAATTCACTGTTAGTTTAAAAAGAAAACCTCTGTTCTTCTACTTAACATGTTTTATTTTCTGAAACATCTGGAATTCCATTGATAATAGCAAGAATTAAATAAAATATAAAAACTACGAGAATTGAGTGCAACACTCGACACGAATGAATGAGATTATCTTCGTCCTTATAAAATCAACTGTAGATTATTGAAATATATGTAAGACCTTAATAATATACACTCATATGCATTAATTTACATACGGATTACTGTATGGCGTGGAGAGTGGGGGGTTTTTGTTGTAATTTTTTGCGAGCAAATTTTTCAGTATCAGTTTTTCTAGAGTGAGTGCAGCGCGCGTGGCACACTCTAACATAACTTGCTGCCGCGCTGAAATTTTGTACAAGTAGATTCAAAATTAATTATAATTTAAACAATTTAAATACTTTTCATACAATAAATCGAATAATTCATTTTCACGCAATAAAATTAATTCAGTAAATTAAACGAGTGGTTTAGTAAAAAAAAAGTGTGAATATTTAAATTGAAATATTATATTTTTTCACACAATAAATCGAGTATTCAGTAAGTGCGGTTTAGTAGAAAGAGATTTTTAAAAGGAAGTCTGATTCTTCAAATTGAAATATTTTTAACAAAAGTACATTTTTCTTCACGCAATAAAATGAATTCAATAATTTAAGCGTGCGGTTTAGTAGAAGGAAATGGATTTAAAATTATTCCCAGTTATTTGGGATGTGAGAATCGCTCTGCTCCATTCTTCAAAATGAATTATATAACAAAAAAAAGTATATTATTTCGTACAAAATATAATACAATAAGTTATATACAAGGTGTACAGAAAATGAATGAAAACTTTCAGGTAACTCAATTCATTAATTAATTCTTAATAGAAAATCCAAATAAAAAAATGTTGTATTGTTCTTCATTGAGGCTCACGAGGTCTTCGGAATTTTAAATATGCGACTATAAATTAGTATTGTTTTTTTAAATATTTTGTAAAAAACCAATAGCATTAACAATCAATTAGACACGTGTATAATTCCATTGATGTAAATAATTAATAAATCGGATATTTTTACAATTTTATAACTTCATCATTCAGCATTCTTTTAATGAAAATAGATCTGGCAACGACGCACGCTCGTTTGTAAAAGAAAAGGTGTATGCAACACCTCCAGCGGATGATGTAGCAGTTATAAACAGGATAAATGCACACTTGTTTGATCCAGCGTTGCCAAATGTATAGTTCTTTTAAGTGGCCCGTGAGGCTTAAGGAAGGACCTTATTTTCGGTAATATTTTTATCTAAAAATTAGTCAGAGTCATGAAAATGAGTTCACTCATTTTCTGTACACCTTGTATATAGTTTTTGAGTTTACGAGAAGTGTTTAATCACAAATAATAGGACTGTTATTTTATTTATAAATCGTGAAGTAAGGAATAACAGTGTGTTAATTTGTGAAGTTAAGTATGTGGTTTAGTAGAAAGAATTTTTCAACAAGCACTGGAGTTCTTCAAAATGAATTATACTTACGATTACTTTTTGTTCACGCGATAAAACGAATTCATTAAATCAAACGTGCGGTTTTACAGAATGACTTTTTCAAACAAGTTTTCAAAATGAATTATACTTTAGAAAAAGTTCATTTATTTCAAACAATTAGACGAATTCAGCAAAATATAAAAAGAAAATTGAAGAAATTTCAACAAGGAGCTTAATTCTTAATTTGGTTTTATATTAGCCATAGCTTTAGGCTGAACCATACGTTTAACTTTTTAGAAAGAATTTTTCAACAATGATTCTTGCATTTTTTTACATTTTACAAAAACAAAAACTCTGTTGTTTTTTTTTTCTTTATTAACTAGGCTATAAATCTAGCAAGAATTAGTTTTGGAATTATAGGGTGCTTTGAGATTTTAGGTGAAGCAAGAATTAGTTTGTAATCATAGGGTGCTTCGATATTTTTGGTCCAGCAAGAATTAGTTTGTAATTATTGCGTGCTTCGAGATTTTTGGTCAAGCAAGAATTAGTTTGTAATCATAGGGTGCTTCGAGATTTTTGGTCAAGCAAGAATTAGTTTGTAATCATAGGGTGCTTTGAGATTTTAGGTCAAGCAAGAATTAGTTTGTAATCATAGGGTGCTTTGAGATTTTAGGTCAAGCAAGAATTAGTTTGTAATCATAGCGTGCTTTGAGATTTTAGGTCAAGCAAGAATTAGTTTGTAATCATAGCGTGCTTTGAGATTTTAGGTCAAGCAAGAATTAGTTTGTAATCATAGCGTGCTTTGAGATTTTAGGTCAAGCAAGAATTAGTTTGTAATCATAGCGTGCTTTGAGATTTTAGGTCAAGCAAGAATTAGTTTGTAATCATAGCGTGCTTTGAGATTTTTGGTCAAGCAAGAATTAGTTTGTAATCATAGGGTGCTTCGAGATTTTTGGTCAAGCAAGAATTAGTTTGTAATCATAGGGTGCTTCGAGATTTTAGGTCAAGCAAGAATTAGTTTGTAATCATAGGGTGCTTCGAGATTTTTGGTCAAGCAAGAATTAGTTTGTAATCATAGGGTGCTTTGAGATTTTAGGTCAAGCAAGAATTAGTTTGTAATCATAGGGTGCTTTGAGATTTTAGGTCAAGCAAGAATTAGTTTGTAATCATAGGGTGCTTCGAGATTTTTGGTCAAGCAAGAATTAGTTTGTAATCATAGGGTGCTTCGAGATTTTTGGTCAAGCAAGAATTAGTTTGTAATCATAGGGTGCTTCGAGATTTTAGGTCAAGCAAGAATTAGTTTGTAATCATAGGGTGCTTCGAGATTTTTGGTCAAGCAAGAATTAGTTTGTAATCATAGGGTGCTTTGAGATTTTAGGTCAAGCAAGAATTAGTTTGTAATCATAGGGTGCTTTGAGATTTTAGGTCAAGCAAGAATTAGTTTGTAATCATAGCGTGCTTTGAGATTTTAGGTCAAGCAAGAATTAGTTTGTAATCATAGCGTGCTTTGAGATTTTAGGTCAAGCAAGAATTAGTTTGTAATCATAGCGTGCTTTGAGATTTTAGGTCAAGCAAGAATTAGTTTGTAATCATAGCGTGCTTTGAGATTTTAGGTCAAGCAAGAATTAGTTTGTAATCATAGGGTGCTTCGAGATTTTTGGTCAAGCAAGAATTAGTTTGTAATCATAGGGTGCTTTGAGATTTTAGGTCAAGCAAGAATTAGTTTGTAATCATAGGGTGCTTTGAGATTTTAGGTCAAGCAAGAATTAGTTTGTAATCATAGCGTGCTTTGAGATTTTAGGTCAAGCAAGAATTAGTTTGTAATCATAGCGTGCTTTGAGATTTTAGGTCAAGCAAGAATTAGTTTGTAATCATAGCGTGCTTTGAGATTTTAGGTCAAGCAAGAATTAGTTTGTAATCATAGGGTGCTTTGAGATTTTAGGTCAAGCAAGAATTAGTTTGTAATTATAGGGTGCTTCGATATTTTTGGTCAAGCAAGAATTAGTTTGTAATCATAGGGTGCTTTGAGATTTTAGGTCAAGCAAGAATTAGTTTGTAATAATAGGATGCTTTGAGATTTTAGGTCAAGCAAGAATTAGTTTGTAATCATAGGGTGCTTCGATATTTTTGGTCAAGCAAGAATTAGTTTGTAATTATAGCGTGCTTCGAGATTTTTGGTCAAGCAAGAATTAGTTTGTAATCATAGGGTGCTTTGAGATTTTAGGTCAAGCAAGAATTAGTTTGTAATCATAGGGTGCTTTGAGATTTTAGGTCAAGCAAGAATTAGTTTGTAATCATAGGGTGCTTTGAGATTTTAGGTCAAGCAAGAATTAGTTTGTAATCATAGGGTGCTTCGATATTTTTGGTCAAGCAAGAATTAGTTTGTAATCATAGGGTGCTTCGAGATTTTAGGTCAAGCAAGAATTAGTTTGTAATCATAGGGTGCTTTGAGATTTTTGGTCAAGCAAGAATTAGTTTGTAATCATAGGGTGCTTCGAGATTTTAGGTCAAGCAAGAATTAGTTTGTAATCATAGGGTGCTTTGAGATTTTAGGTCAAGCAAGAATTAGTTTGTAATCATAGGGTGCTTCGATATTTTTGGTCAAGCAAGAATTAGTTTGTAATTATAGCGTGCTTCGAGATTTTTGGTCAAGCAAGAATTAGTTTGTAATCATAGGGTGCTTCGAGATTTTAGGTCAAGCAAGAATTAGTTTGTAATCATAGGGTGCTTTGAGATTTTAGGTCAAGCAAGAATTAGTTTGGAATTACAGGATGCTTCGAGATCTTTGGTCAAGCAAGACTTAGTTAGGGCCAATAAGTATGTAGTTATCTCTCTCTACTAAACCGCATTTTTTGATGAACTGTGTAAGTAAACTTCTTTAATTTTAAATTTAATGTTAGTTAAATTGTTTCATCAAGAGAATCAAATTAAAGTGAAACTACTTGAATGTGCTAGTGCGATGTTTTGTAATTCTATTAGTAAACAACAAAATCGAGTTTGATCCAATTCAATGCGGGATTAATTTTAGCCCGCCTTGCGTAGACTCTTCAATTATTCTTCATTGATACGCGAAATCGCGTCGGTACCGGCCAGCAATAAACGGCGCGCGCCGCGAAAAGCGCAAACTCTTTATCCTCAACACAACATCAACATTTATTCCGGTGCGAAGTTGTGATTTGTGATGTTCTAAACTCCGAAAAGAACAAACAAAAAAAATATGTGGACCCCAGTGACGAACCTCTGCCGATCAATCAGGCGCAACAGTAAGTAAACAGAGTGTAATGATTGATTGCATCATCGCGGCGCGTGAATTTGTTTGTTCTTCAATTAAAAACGCAAACAGTTTTCGTCATCGGGATGCCATTAACGCGGAAAACTAATTGTCCGTAAAACCAACACAATACTAATACGCGCATCGCGAAACGGACGATATTAAACCGCTCGACCTTGCCTGTTTTGCGAAATCCCCGACGTTAGTTTTTTATTATTGTTGTTTACGTTGATTCGGAAATCATAAATATTCGCGCGTGTGTGTTTGTTATCAAAAGTGAATATTTTTATGTGTACAAAAATATAAATAAATAAATAATCACACCGTAGGTATTTAGAACGACACTCAATATGGGTAAAAGAGGATACGATTATGAAAGAAAGAAAGGTATTTAGAATATTTACCATCAGCTTAAGTGGAATTAATTTTATTCCTGAATTAAAATCGAATCATTTCATAATTTAATTTCAATTATCAAAAAATATATGTTGTTGTATTTGTGGGAAGTTGCGCGTACCTCGTTAGCCGCCCTAATACTTCCTCTTTGTAGGATAAAAAATTTAAAAAAAGTGTAGGCTTTGTCTATATAAATATGGACTGCTAACGCCAACTTCACGTTTGAATCAAAGTGACGGTGGCGCTGCCATAGATCAAGTGCCAATGCCAAGTACTAAATGGAAGCCATTTTCCGCTGTGTGTAAGTTTATTGTGTTTAAATCTTGTGATACCTTGAAAGTTTTCAAGAACATGGTCATATATTGCTTTGTGGAAGGCTGCAATTCGACTACCTATGAACGCCGAAGCGGTAATAGTACTCGTTTGCCGATATACTTATAAGTTATTTTATAACATAAAAATCAGTTCAGGGAACGTTTTCACTGCAAAGCTAAGCGCTTAAATTTCGTGCGAATTGACTAAAACGTTGCAACGCCGCACAAATCGGTATTCCCTGAACGCGACAATTCTGCTTTTGAATTTCCCACCTTTTTGCTCAATGGGGCGGGGCTTAGTCGGGTTCCCACTTGGATACAAATATTGATCAGTGTTTACATGGGAAATGGAGGGGGACTAGCAATCCATATTTATATAGTCAAAGATTGTAGAATGATATTCTTGGATATTATTTTAGCACTTGACAATATGAAAGGATATCATCCGTCCAGTGGATTGTAGAACAATAATCAGCACAACCAGCTTACTTCGTCAAAATAGATTAGCAGTGTCCAAGCAGGCAGATCCCTGATTTTACGCCCTGAATTGGCAGGCAGATCCCTAATTTACGCCAATTCAGGGCGTAAATCAGCCTGCTTGGACGTTGCTAATCTATTTTGACAAGGTGAACTGGCTGTGCTGATTATTATTCTACAATCTACTAGACGGAGGATATCCTTGGATATTGTCAAGCGCTAAAATAATATCCAAAGATATCACCCGCGGTTTCGTCCTGCCCAGCAATCTGATGATTCTACAATCCTCAATCTAGTGGAGGTGTGCTGTAGTGTCCAGTTAGAGTGGCGGTAATTCGATTTTAATTTTCTCTGTACAGCCGCAGATATCGAAGGGAAAGTCTGCAGCATGTTGTGTCATCCCATCTACATTTCTTTAGAGTATTGGCATGTAAAAAATCATATAGAATTCTTAAAGGTGGACTTATTAGAGTGAATGCTCATTCTGGTCTTATCTCTAGCTAATTCATCAGCATCATCTACATCTAAATTAATTTAAAGTATTGGCACATCATATAGAATTCTTAAAGGTGTGCCGGGTGTGTGAGTGATCATTCTGGCTCTAGCTAATTCATCAGCATCATCTATTTTTTTAGAGTATTTTTACATCATATAGGATTTTTAAAGGTGTGCCGGGCCTGTGAGTGATCATTCTGATCCTAGCTCTAGCTAATTCATCAGTATTATCTACATCTAAATTTCTTTAGAGTATTGGCATGTACAAATTAATATATGGTTATGGATGCATCAGTGTGCTGGGTGTGTGAATGATCATTCCTGGTGTGTGAATGATCATTCTTGTCCTAGCTTTAGCTAATTCATCAACTTTCCTGTTTCCCATACCAACACTGCGCCCTTACAACAAGGAGATCTCGATTCTGTTGTGTGCCTAAGGAAATATTATTTTCTAAAAACCACGCATTTCCATTATTTACTAACCTTATCATAATAAACACGAATAATCCGAAGCATCACACTATCAAAAAAAATTATCATCAGGTGTGGAAATAAAAAAACAAAACGTGTCATCATCATTATCACCGCCGTCATCCCGGGACATAATCAGCCGCGCTGCATTAATGTTATCGCAAATGGATTTCGGTTATCGGCCGGTCGATTTTCCGGGGAGGGGGCGAGAAAACCGCGTGTGCGCGCTTTCCAGATAGTGTCACTTCATTTTTCGACGGTAGCCGGCCGTTGTTGTTATTATTCGCCGTTATCAGCGCCTCTTATCGCGCGCCGAATGAATATATTCCAAGGTAATTTAATCATTTTTTTTTGTTCTTTCTGGTTTTGCATACTTTTTTTTTGCTTTGCGTCAGCGAATTTTGATGGTGTGATTTGGAAATTTTTAGCAAAACAAAAATCCCGCGGTATGGTAATACTTTCCTGGTAGACGGATTTTAATCAGTTTGTAGTTTTCCGAAATTAAAAAAAAAAAACAAGTAACATGGCCTAGACGTGTATGTAAATCAGTGTGTCTGATGAATATTTTTGTTTGTTTCTTTAGTAAACATTTTTAATTGCTAATAAATAAATAAATAACATCTTTATTTCCTTATAATCATCAGAAAAAATAATATTAAATTTTTTAGAAAATTTTTCAACATGAAATCAATCATATAATTGGAAATATAGCACAGAGCGCCATCTTTCGCCTAATTATAAGTTTTAATTGCTAATAAATAAATAAATAACATCTTTATTTCCTTATAATCATCAGAAAAAAATAATAATAATTTTTTTTAGAAAATATTTAAACATGAAAAATCAATCATATAATTGGAAATATAGTACAGAGCGCCATCTTTCGCCTAATTATAAGTGGCGTCATCAACAATTTTGGTTTACAAACCGTTGTTTCGTCCACTAAAGTTTTAGTTTAATTTGTTTTAAGAGTTTCATTTGATCCATTTACTTTCGTAGTGAGAAAGATATTCAATGTGGTTGACGTACAGTACATCGAAACATGTTCAGAATTTCGTCGCTTGGCGCTGCGATCCTAATTGCATCTCCGATATCTAATAATTTATTCAAGATTCCTTCTCTTGAATAAATTATAAGAAATTGGAGAAGCCATTAAGAAACAGAGGATTTTAATCATTGCGTTTGTTTTGTGATTTTCATTTGTTTCATCATTTACTTTCATCGTGAAAAAAGAAATTCAATCTGATTGACATATAGTAGCCGAAACATGTTCGGAATTTCGCCATCCTATATCAATTGTATCTCCAATATCAAATAATTTATTCAAGATTCTTTCTGTTGAATAAATTTTTAAATATCAGAAATGCGATTAAGAAACTGAGGATTTTAATCATTGCGTTTGCTTTGTGATTTTCATTTGTTTCATCATTTACTTTCGTCGTGAGAAAGATATTCAATCTGATTGACATATAGTAGCCGAAACATGTTCGGAATTTCGCCGCGTTGGCGCTGCGATCTTAATGACATCTCCGATATGTAATAATTTATTCAAGATTCCTTCTCTTGAATAAATTATAAGAAATCGGAGATGCCATTAAGAAACAGAGGATTTTAATCATTGCGTTTGCTTTGTGATTTTCATTTGTTTCATCATTTACTTTCATCGTGAAAAAAGAAATTCAATCTGATTGACATATAGTAGCCGAAACATGTTCGGAATTTCGCCGTTCTGGCGATAAATTCTTAAATCTCCAATATCTAATGATTTTATTAAATAAATTTAATATATTTAAATAACTGCGACCAAGTGAATAAATACTCTTTTCTATTTATCTAATGATTTATTTATTAATTTTGCTTAATCTCAATCATTTAGCGATTAGACAAAAGATGGCGCTTTGTGCTGTTTATAAAATGTATGTTTCTAAATTCTATATAGAAAATCTTTATTTCTGAGATATTTGCATTCGAATAGGATTACCTAGCCGCTCGCTAGCTGGCGGAAGGTTAACTAATAACACCATGGAAGGCGATTTTTTTTATTAAATGAAGGAATAAAATAAATCCCAGATTTATATTACATAAATATTTATAGGATTACAAATATTTATAAATTAATCCTCAGAAAATGGCCATCGACTGATCGGTTTCAGGATGAAAGTAAATGACTAAAAAAATTAAAATTCTGCCAGTCCAGTTTTAATCGTTATTATTTGCTAACGTTATATAGCATCATCACAAAATTTGGAAAATCGTTATTGGCTTGATAATAACGATTTTCCAAATTTTGTAAAAAGAATTGAATACAGGTTTTTGAAGAGCCGCAATGCACAATCTCCAGACACTTATGAACGGATCTAGCTGAGCTGCATGAAACGATATATTGGCATACAAGAACTTCTGAAAGAATCTTTTATTTCCATCTTAGATGTCCAGTAATCACGAAAACTTCGAATGTAAGCGTTATTCCATTTATTATTAGACGAGGGTAGGCAATGTTTGGATACGTATGTATTAACTGTACGAGGCACTTACCACCTACAGAGAATAACACCTGATTCAAGGGAATTCAGCCCACTTCCCGAAACGAAAAATTGTAATAAATGAAATACTTTTTTACTTTGTTTGTACAACTCGGATTGATTTTATTGTTGACCATAGTTTCGAAAATATCAAATTTGATAATGACACGTTAAGGTTGTAATTCATACAATGTATAACAAAGTAGAAGCCACAACAATTAACAAGTTGAAACGAAAAATGATCGGGATTGGTAGAGTTCATGTTAAAAAAATATAAATTGGAAAATGGCTTTTTTGCCTGTCTTTGTGCAGTTACTGTTGAAGTTTTAAGCAAAAATCGACGTATTTATTGAAATACAATAATATTTAAGATAACTTTCTGGGTTATTTGGGTATAGCCAAATATTAGATGGACTGTATTAATCTTCTCCCAATGTTTTCGAAACACAGATATAAAATTAAATAATTACAAAATTCGAACAATTGCGGTTTTGTGGGAATTGTGTACAAAAGCAGAAGTATGCTTAAGCCACGTTAAGCTCCTGACGCTTCTGAACTTTTTTGGGACAACCAAAACCTCATCGAGGTGGGCTAGCAGTGTTGAGGTTGGTAGATCCAAAAATTTCGAACAATTTGCGACCATTTAATAAAACGATCAAATTTAGTAAACAATTCTGCTTGCTGCCATCTTTACAATCATATAATTTACGGCTAAAAAGAAAATTGTAATCCAGAATTTTCTTTTTTTTCCACGATTTTAAATACACACACATATATATATATATAATATATATATATATATATATATATATATATATATATATATTAAAAAGAGGGTGTTTAAAACATCCTTCGTGTTATTCCGGTGCAAACATTAAAACACACTCTCCGTGCAGCGCGCAAATAAACATTCGCATCGCCGGGGATAATAAATCTTTACGCGCACTTCAACACAAACAGATTTACGTCATTTGCTCATAATGGGCATTAAAGCGACTTTTCCTTTTTCTCCTGCTTTAATTACCGTTTTAATCCGCGTAATCCGCTCGTGAAGCGTTCGACTAACAAAACGAGAGCGAGCGGGATTAAGCATTGTTATATATGGATAAATTCGACCATACACTACTTATTCTCATTCTACACTTATTCCAGGTATTCTAACCCAGAATAAGGCACCGTTGGCGATGCCACGTGATGCCTCATATTCCGACAGTCGTCAATGGACAATTTGGCGTTTTGAAGCAATGTCGAACGAAGTGGTTGTTATTGAGCGATTTAATTTATTATTTTATTGTATTTTAGTGTAGCATCTAATTTTTCGCAAATATTTGCGTTTGGCACTGCGGACGCGTATAGTTAAAGGATTAAATAAATTTCAAATAATTTTTATTTAATTCATTTCCAGTAGTTTATATTTCAGAATGTATCACCGCGAGAAAGTGTGAATTTAATTAAGCATATAATTTAATGAATTCATATCAAATATTCCACTCCGAGTCGCAAAATCAAACAATTGCATCATTATCTAACTAAATAATAGGAGCGCACACAACCGCCCACTTAATCACACACACACATGCGCTTTATTATATCCCGAGCCGCATTTATTTATATTCTTTTTTTAATTTTTGTTATCACCCGATGCAAACACACAAACCGTTATCGCCGTTATCACGGTGTGTTTTATTGTATCCGACGTATTTCAGGGTCCCCCATTAGTAAACATGAGACGGGTGGCCATTCCGCTGCCAACATGCCACCGGTGGAAATTACAGGTGAGCTTCCTAAAATTTCCCTTTAATTATTCAACTCTCCAGAGGAATCCGTTTTTGGCGTGCAACAAACAGTTCAGATGAAATATTCATTTTAACAACATTCATTACCCCATGCGAGCGCGCCCGCGGCGGCGTCGTTATGTTGTTGAATTTCTAAAGGTGTTGTGAAAAGTTTATAATTCGATTCCTTTGGGGAGGTCGTGTGTATGTGTGTGTTTGCGAACGTATGAAGGGACGTAGGGGATGAGATGAGTGAGGCCAAAGCGCGCAAAAATTGGCTGTAATAAGTATGCTTTTTATGTAGTATTAAATGGAGGGGGGGGGGCGCTATAGAATTTCGAAAATTGAGTTTTTAATATTTAAATACTCTCGCTCTTTGATAAGGGTAAGTAATTTAAAATTGCGCACAATAAAATCGTTTTATAAAATGCCTTTATGAGAAGAAGAGAAAATGTTTACATTTCCTCAATAAATCATGAGTAAATATATTTATTACTTAAATTATATAATTAATAATAAAACACTTTCTAATCCTTTCTTCTTCACAACAAGTAAAGAAAGAAATGCAAAGTGTTTTATTGTTCGAATCTCTTCACGTAACTCACAACAACACATCGTTTAAATTATATACATAATAATGATAATAATCCACGGTGATCTTTAAGGGTCGATTTTATAGCCGTTATTATTCCTTATCTACATAAATTATTTGTAAAGTAATGCCAAAGCAATTACATGCACGTATTATTGAACAATAGAATATATATGCCCCGGCGCATTCACCATTTATACAACTTTAATTTATGTATCTTTATAAATAAAATTTATTACAGTAAAAGAATCTAGCCAAACTGTTCATGAAACTACGGCAGTATTTTGAACTAAAAATGTCCTGTCGACAGATTTTGAAAAAAATTTCGAATTTTCGTTTTTTTTTTAATTAATTGAATTTCAATAAATGGTAATAATTACATTTTTTCGATTATCTTCATGAAACTCCGTCAGGATAATAAAAAAGCTTGCTCTTTCAGAATATGTAAAAAACTAAAAATACCCCCACCCCAGTTTTTGAGATATTTTCAATTTTCAGATGAAACGACGAATTTTTGTGCCTTTTTTCCTAAAATTTGAATTTAAAAAAATCGTAATAATTATAATTTTTGGGATATCTTCTTCAAACTTGGTCATAATATTAAACAAAGCTTGCTCTTTCAGAATTTCTGAAAAACTAAAAATACCCCCACCACGGTTTTTGAGATATTTTAAATTTTCAGCTAAAAATGACGAATTTTCGTGCCTTTCCCTAATATATGAGATTTAAAAAATCGTAATAATTATAATTTTTGGGATATCTTGTTCAAACTTGGTCAAAATATTAAACAAAGCTTGCTCTTTCTGAATATGTAAAAAACTAAAAATACCCCCACCACGGTTTTTGAGATATTTTCAATTTTCAGCTAAAAACGACAAATTTTCGTGCCTTTCCCTAATATATGAGTTTTAAAAAATCGTAATAATTACAATTTTCGGGATAACATCTTCAAATTCAGTCAAAATATTAAACAAAGCTTGCTCTTTCAGAATATGCAAAAAACTAAAAATACCCCCACCACGGTTTTTGAGATATTTTCAATTTTTAGCTAAAAACGACAAATTTTCGTGCCTTTTCCCTAATATATAAGTTTTAAAAAATCGTAATAATTCTAATTTTTGGGATATCTTCTTCAAACTTGGTCACAATATTAAACAAAGCTTGCTCTTTCAGAATATGTAAAAAACAAAAAAAACCCGCCCCGGTTTTTGAGATATTTTCAATTTTCAGCTAAAAACGACAAATTTTCGTGCCTTTTCCATAATATATGAGTTTTAAAAAATCGTAATAATTCTATTTTTTGGGATATCTTCTTCAAACTTGGTCAAAATATTAAACAAAGCTTGCTCATTCAGAATATGTAAAAAACTAAAAATACCCCCAGCACGGTTTTTGAGATATTATCAATTTTCAAATAAAACAACGAATTTTTGTGCCTTTTCCCTAATATATGAGTTTTAAAAAATCGTAATAATTATAATTTTTAGGATATCTTCTTCAAACTTGGTCAAAATATTAAACAAAGCTTGCTCTTTCAGAATATGTAAAAAAACTAAAAATACCCCCAGCACGGTTTTTGAGAAATTTTTAATTTTCAGATAAAAATGACAAATTTTCCTGCCTTTTTTCCTAATATATGGATTTGAAAAAATCGTAATAATTATAATTTTCGTGATATCTTCTTCAAACTCAGTCAAGATATTAAACAAAGTCTGCTCTTCCATAAAATATAAAATACTCCATTCACAGATTTTATATCTTCTCAATTTTCTGTTAAATCAATGCGAAACACGTATTATTAAATAAATAAATAAACATTTAATGAAACGTGGCGCTTACGTCGTCTTTAATTTATTATAAATAAATAAAATTGAATAAATTATATCTCTTATCAGGGCTCAAGTTAATTGTTTGGATATTTTTTTAAAACAGTATTTTAAAAGTAATTTTCAGTTATTTAAAAATCGTATACAGTTTTTTTTTTAAATAATATTGAATTTCTGCTAGAAAATATGGTTGCTAAATACCTCCGCACACACAAGCACTTCTTCGAGAAATACGTTATGGAGGAGATCGAACTGGAGCAAATAGAACGGTGGATGATACGGAAGACCAAGCAGAGGAAGTCGAAGGAGAATTCGAAGATCGGCAGGAAAATAAGCCTGTCGAAATGGAAGTTTTGCGTGCACGCCGACAAGAGGAAAATGCTGCAGGAACTGACGTACGGCTTGCAGAATAATCCCAGGAAAACGAGGGTTCTGTGGGAGCTGGCCAAATGCATTTCCTCCGCTGTCAACGCCGACGTTTTCAGGTGAGTGAATGTAATTTGAAAAAAAAAATGGGAATTCATTTTTTTATTAATTCCGAATTTAGTGAGTTATGTATATTTTAATTTAATTCCAATTTTATTTACATTTCACATAATGGCAGTGCAAAAAAAACGAAATAATATTAAAGGTTGGAATTATTTATACATATAAGAATATTGCTAAAGATCAAAAGGAAATATGCAAATTAACTGGTGGTATTGAAAATATGTACCAGAAGGCCTTCAAATTGGATTATAATAAGCACTGCAATGAGAAAATAATAATACATTTTCATGCATTTTTATTAATACTTGAATTTCAAAAAATTTTAATTATTATAATTTTTCGAGTATCTTCATGAAACTCACTCAGAATATTTAACAAAGCTTGTTCTTTCAGAATATGCATAATACTAAAAATACCCCCTCTACAGTTCTTGGGATATTTTCATGTTTTTGCTAAAACGACGAATTTTCGTGCTTTTTTATTAATATTTGATTTTCAAAAAATTGTAATAATTATAATTTTCGGAGAATCTTCACGAAACTCACTCAGAATATGTAACAAAGCTTGTTCTTTCAGAATATGCAAAATACTAAAAATACCCCCTCCACAGTTTTTGAGATATTTTAATTTATTTGCTAAAACGACGAATTTTCGTGCTTTTTTATTGGTTTTTGAATTTAAAAAAATTGTAATAATTATAATTTTTGGTGCATCTTCGTGAAACTCACTCAGAATATTTAACAAAGCTTGTTCTTTCAGAATATGTAAAATACTAAAAATACTCCCGCTACAGTTCTTGAGATATTTTCATGTTTTTGCTAAAACGACGAATTTTCGTGCTTTTTTATTGATATTTGATTTTCAAAAAATTGTAATAATTATAATTTTCGGAGAATCTTTACGAAACTCACTCAGAATATGTAAAAAAGCTTCTTCTTTCAGAATATGCAAAATACTAAAAGTACCCCCTCTACAGTTTTTGAGATATTTTAATTTATTTGCTAAAACGACGAATTTTCGTGCATTTTTATTGGTTTTTGAATTTCAAAAAATTGTAATAATTATAATTTTTGGTGCATCTTCGTGAAACTCACTCAGAATATTTAACAAAGCTTGCTTTTTTAGAAAATGTAAAATACTAAAAATACTCCCTTCACAGTTTTTGAGATATTTTAATTTATTTGCTAAAACGACGAATTTTCGTGCTTTTTATTAATATTTAATTTTCAAAAAATTGCAATAATTATAATTTTTGGTGCATCTTCATGAAACTCACTCAGAATATTTAACAAAGCTTGTTCTTTCAGAATATGCAAAATACTAAAAATACCCCCTCTACAGTTCTTGAGATATTTTCATGTTTTTGCTAAAACGGCGAATTTTCGTGCATTTTAATTAATATTTGATTTTCAAAAAATTGTAATAATTATAATTTTTGGAGTATCTTCATGAAACTCACTCAGAATATTTAACAAAGCTTGTTCTTTCAGAATATGTAAAATACTAAAAATAGCCCCTTCACAGTTTATGAGATATTTTAATTTATTTGCTAAAATGACGAATTTTCGTGCTTTTTTATTAATATATGATTTTCAAAAAATTGTAATAATTATAATTTTTGGAGTATCTTCATGAAACTCATTCAGAAAAAGTAACAAAGCTTGTTCTTTCAGAAAATGTAAAATACTAAAAATACCCCCTCCACAGTTTTTGAGATATTTTAATTTATTTGCTAAAACGACGAATTTTCGTGCTTTTTTATTGATATTTGATTTTCAAAAAATTGTAATAATTATCATTTTTGGTGCATCTTGGTGAAACTCACTCAGAATATTTTACAAAGCTAATTCTTTCAGGATATGCATAATACTAAAAATTAAATCAAACACAACACATCTTTATTCATTTATATAAATTATTAATTTATTAATATAGAGAATTACTCTATAAAAAAAGAATTATTATATAAAATATTGAAATAACGTGAGTAAATTATACCCACGTTATTTCAACCAAACAACCTTAACTTTATGATACATATTTTTTTTCTCTCTAAATGAACTTGAAAAATGAAGCTAATTCTCCCAGTACTGTTGTTTTCCGCACGGTGATTTATTTCCAGATTATATGTGCCAGAAGGTAATGAACTCGTCGTGTATAACGAGAAGGACGAAGACAATAATGGAAATTACGGAATATTTTATCCCGATGTAGCGGAATACATTTGGCTAACAAAAGAAACGGTGCGCCTGTCAAGGGACACAAATGACGATCGTTTCCGCGAGGGATTGCTCTCCCAGGTATATTGCCATCCATAATCTCATTCGCCGGAGTATGCTTAAAATTGATATTCGATTCTATTAAGGGAATTGCAATGGGAGAAAATATTCGAGTTGTTTATTGGATGAATAATGAATTGTTGGTTAGGTAAAAAAATAATTGGAATTTATGAAAGATTTTTGTTTGTTAATTAAAATAATAATTTTTGAAATAATCAAATAATATACGCCATCAGCCTAAACGCGAAAAACAAATCATATTTAATATTTAATTCAAAAGCTGGAATTTTTTAATTATATATTAAATTACAAAGTTTAATGCTCGGTCTAAAAACAATGTCTCTTTTTTTTAAAAAAGATATTTTTAATTTTTGAACAAATTGCTCCAAAGAATGTTAAAATTTTGTATGATTTGTTTTCCGCGTTTTGGCTGAAGGCGTAAATTATTTGATTCTACTGTTGATGCCATTTCGCTCATTCCAAATACTTTTGTTTAATTTGAGAAAGCTAATTAAGAATTGTTTCCAATAACAATGCGAAATGGAACGAATTTCTGTTTAAACATACTCCAATTAATAAAACCGTGTTATTCACGTATTCCATTACGATAATGTTCTGTTTCTGTGAATGTGTTTTGATAATTCTGTTGAAACGACGACGCCGGCACAACACTACTGACCTTAAAATATTAATTTCGAGAGCCAAATGTTCCACGTCCTCTGCCAACCCGTATCGCAAGCTAATGGGGAATATGTAGCAGTCTTGGAACTTTACAGATCCCAAAGTGGGGACCCGTTTCACGAGGAAGACGAGGAGATCTCCCTCAGCTATTTGGTGTGGGGCAGCATCGCCTTGCACCACGCGCAATTGTATTACAACATGAATCAGCAGCGAAAGTTAAACGATTTCCTGCTCACCGTCGTCAAGTAAGTAAACGATCACTGCAAAAAAAAAAAACAATAAAACACACACACACGAATTAATATAATTAAACACATAATTATATTCCGCATTATTCAATTACTTACATATATATTAGTGTTAATTTAAATTACAACAAGATTTATTTCAAGAAAACAATGTGATTTCTGTGTTTGTTTTTTCTTCATAAATGCGCATGAATGTATTTTACAAATTAGGACACGGCTTTCTAAAGGCTTCGATTATGTCACGGAATGTATATGGAATATATTTGCATTTCCATGGCGCCAATAAACAACAAATCCTCGATAAAAGGAAAGTTTCTCCATACTCAACAAGACCACTACACAAATAACATGATGCTAAATACAAACTTTTTTTTATAATAATAATAATAAAATATTTTATTAGTTCCATTTTTATTGAATTCAATTATTTTTTTATATTTTATATTTCCCTTAAATTAATGACTTTTTCAACATTCACCAACACAATTTTTATTACGTATCGATGAACGTAATAAAAATTGTGTTGATCAATGTTGGAAAAGTCATTAATTTAAGAGAAATATTGAATTTAAAAAAATAATTGAATTGAATAAAAATGAAATTAATAAAATAAAAATTATTATTACGAATTCGAATTTCGCAATTCTGTCTATTGAATCGATCCGGGTCAATTTAACAGTCTATGTCTTGAAAGGCTGTAATAAATTCAAATATTATTGTGGAGGGATTAATTTAATATTTTCCTTTATTTAAAATAATATTTTGTCAGATTTCACTAAGATATACTTTCATAAACTTAAGAATTATTTTCTCATAAAGCATTTGCTGAAATAAATTAATAGAAATTTATTTATCAGGTTGGAAATATAAAAAAATCATTATTTTTTTTTTTAAGGAGCAGCTTCATGAAACTTTCTGAGGATATTAGTTAAACCTTCCTCTTTTAGGATATTGAAAAAACAATAGTCAATAGTTTTTGAGATATTTGAATTTTTTTGTCAAAAAGCACAATTTTTATTCTCATTTTGTTTATGTTGGAATTATAAAAAATCATAACTTTATTTTTCTGAGGAGCAGCTTCATGAAACTTTTTTGGGATATTAATTAAACCTTCCTCTTTCAGAATATGTAAAAAAACAAAAATATCCATCCATAGTATTTGAGATATTTACACTATAAAAAACACGAATTTTATTCTCATGTTGGAATTATAAAAAATCATAATTTTATTTTTCTGACGAGCAACTTCATGAAACTTTCTGGAGATATTAAATAAACATTTTTCTTTCAGAATATGCAAAAACCAAACAACACCCCATCCATAGTTTTTGAGATATTTGCACTTTTTTGTCAAAAAACACGAATATTATACTCATTTTGTGTATGCTGGAATTATAAAAAATCATAATTTTATTTTTTTGAGCAGCAGCTTCATGAAACTTTCTGAGGATATTAACCAAACCTTCCTCTTTCAGAATATGCAAAAAACAAATAATACCCCATCCATAGTTTTTGAGATATTTGCACTTTTTGCCAAAAAAAAAAAAAAAAACACGAATATTATACTAATTTTGTGTATGCTGGAATTATAAAAAAATCATAATTTTATTTTTTTGACGAGCAGCTTCATGAAACTTTCTGGGGATATCAATGAAACCTACCTTTTTCAAAATATGTAAAAAACAAAATATACCCCATCCATAGTTTTAAAAATATTTGTACTTTTTGGTCAAAAAACACGAATTTTATTCTAATTTTTTGTATGTTGGAATTACAAAAAATCATAATTTATTTATTTTGAGGGGTAGCTTCGTGAAACTTTCTGAAGATATTAGTTAAACCTTCCTCTTTCAGAATATGCAAAAAACAAAAAATACCCCATCCATAGTTTTTGAAATATTTGCATTTTTTGTCAAAAAGTACCAATTTTATTCTCATTTTATGTATGTTGGAATTATAAAAAATCATAATTTTATTTTTTTAGCAGCATCTTCATTAAACTTTCTGAGGATATTAATCAAACCTTCCTTTTTCAAAATATGTAAAAAACAAAATATACCCCATCCATAGTTTTTGAGATATTTGCACTTTTCGGTCAAAAAGCACGAATTTTATACTCATTTTGTGTATGCTGGAATTATAAAAAATCATAATTTTATTTTTTTTGACGAGCAGCTTCATGAAACTTTCTGGGGATATCAATGAAACCTTCCTTTTTCAAAATATGTAAAAAACAAAATATACCCCATCCATAGTTTTAAAAATATTTGCACTTTTTGGTCAAAAAACACGAATTTTATTCTAATTTTTTGTATGTTGGAATTACAAAAAATCATAATTTATTTATTTTGAGGGGTAGCTTCGTGAAACTTTCTGAGGATATTAGTTAAACCTTCTTCTTTCAGAATATGTAAAAAACTAAAAATACCCCATCCATTGTTTTTAAGATATTTGCACTTTTTGGTCAAAAAACACAAATTTTATACTCATTTTGTGTATGCTGGAATTATAAAAAAACCATAATTTTATTTTTTTGACGAGCAGCTTCATGAAACTTTCTGAGGATATTAATTAAACCTTCTTCTTTCAGAATATGCAAAAAACAAAAATACCCCATCCATAGTTTTTGAGATATTAGCACTTTTTGGTCAAAAAACACGAATTTTATTATCATTTTATGTATGTTGGAATTATGAAAAATCATAATTTTATTTTTTTGACGAGCAGCTTCATGAAACTTTCTGGGGATATCAAACAAACCTTCCTTTTTCAAAATATGTAAAAAACAAAACATATCCCATCCATATTTTTTGAGATATTTTCACTTTTTGGTCAAAAACACGAATTTAATTTTCATTTTTTGAATGTTGGAATTATAAAAAATCATAAATTTATTTTTTTTGAGGATCAACTTCATGAAAATTTCTGAGGATAATAATTAAACCTTTCTCTTTCAGAATATTCAAAAAAAAAAAAAAAAAATACCCCCATCCATAGTTTTTGAGATATTTGCACTTTTTTATCAAAAAAGATATTTTCAATACACGATTTTCTTAATGTTTTGATGGAAGACAATTTCCTTAATGTTTTGGCCCAAAAAAATTTCCCTAATATTTGGAATACAATTTCTATAATGTTTTAGTGGAAGACAATGTTTTTAATGTTTCGAAAGGAAAATTATCTTGCACTAAAACATTATTGAAAATTTCTTTTATCAAAACATTACAGAAATTGTCTTCCACAAAAACATGAAGAAAATTATCTTTCATCAAAACATCAGGAAAATTATTTTACAGCAAAACATTATCGATATTATATTCCACCAAAACTCTAATGTTTTGATGCAAGACAATTTTTCCGTAATGTTTTACTGGAGGGTAATTTTTTGGTCGAAGGCAATTTTCTTAATGTTTTGATGAAAAACATTTTTTTTAATGTTTTGGTGAAAGACAATTTCCCTAATGTTTCTGAAAATCTTCCGCTAAAACATTAAGGAAATTGTCTCCCATTGAAACAATAGAGAAATTGTCTTTCATCAAATCATCAGGAAAATTATGTTCGAGGAAAACATTATGGAAAATTGTCTTCCACCAAAATATTAGGGAAATTGTCTTCCATCATTTTTCTTAATGTTTTGGAGGTAAATGTTTTGCTGTAAAATAATTTTCCTGATGTTTTGATGAAAGACAATTTCTCTAATATTTTGATGGAAGATAATTTCCCTAATGTTTTATTGGAAGACAATTTTTATAAACAAAACAATATTTTATTGGACGATAATTTTCCTAATATGTAAATGAAAGCCAATTTTCCTAATATTTCAGTCGAACACAATGATTAATATGAGGTATTTTACAGTTTTCACCAAAACAAGCCAGATCCGCCTGAAAAATCTACTAATTTAAACATTAGGGAAATTGTCTCCCATTGAAACAATAGAGAAATTGTCTTTCATCAAAACATCAGAAAAATCTACTAATTTAAACATTTCATTTGTTTGTGTTTTCAATTATTTTTCATAATTTTTTAGATCAATATTCCAAGACATAGTGAGCATGGACACGCTCGTAGTGAAAATAATCCACTTCGCGCAAGAACTGGTGGACGCGGACAGGGCGTCGCTGTTCCTGGTCGACGAGAGGGCGAACGAACTGTACGCGACCATATTCGACGTGAAGCTGGACACCAGCAGCGACGAGGAATCGATGAGGAGCAAACCGAAAGAAATCCGTTTTCCCCTGGGTAAGGGGATTGCCGGCCAAGTGGCGCGCACCGGCGAGATTCTCAACATACCGGACGCCTATTCGGATCCCCGTTTCAATCGCAACGTCGATCAAATCACCGGATATAAGACGAACACTATACTCTGCATGCCGATTTTTAAGGAAAAACGATCTGTTCTAGGTGAATATAAAAGATAAATAAATAATAAGACATAATTTCGTGTTTATTTTAAATACGAGATATTTGCACTTTTTTTTGTCAAAAAACATGAATATTATACTCATTTTGTGTATGCTGGAATTATAAAAAAATCATAATTTTATTTTTCTGAAAAGCAGCTTTATGAAACTTTCTGAGGATATTAGTTAAACCTTCCTCTTTTAGAATATGCAAAAAACAATTTTGTTTATTTTAAATACGAAATTATGTTTTTGCATGTTTTTAATTATTTCTTTATTGTTTTTTCTTCCGTACCGGAAATGTTAAGTTTAACATTTACGTTATTAAATAGATTCACATTATATGCATACATCTATTAAAAAAAAACTGTTTAGAATGTGATGTACACAAATATTTGTTTAGGTGTGGTGCAAATGGTGAACAAACGCAACGGCCACTTCACGAAAGCCGACGAGGAGGCGTTCGAAACGTTCGCCGTTTACTGCGGCCTGGCCCTCCACCACGCGGACCTCTACGACAAAATCCAGAAGTCCGAGCAGAAGTACAGGGTGGCCCTGGACGTCCTCAGCTACCACAACACGTGCACGGAGGAGGAGTTCCTGGAGGCGGCCAAGGACGTCCCCGTGGAAGACATGATGGGCGTCGACGATTACTATTTCAATCCGTTCCAGTTGGGAGACTTCGACAAGGCCAGACATGCCGTCTTCATGTTTACGGATTTGTTCGGTCTGCAGCAGTTTGACAGGGATAGTCTGATAAGGTTTACGTTGACGGTGAAGAAGAATTACAGGAGGGTGCCTTATCACAATTGGGGGCATGGGTTTTCCGTTGCGAATACGATGTACGCCATCATCAAGCATTCGAAGGATGTTTTCAGCCAGTTGGAGGTAAGTTGAATGTAGGATTTTTAAAGGAAATGCACTAATTTGGAGTCTGATAACAAACATAAGATTATCATTCTCGCGAATTTTCATCTTAAAAATTTTATCGAACCCGAACCTTTCTTCTGGGCAAGAATACATGAACGTACGCGGTTTTCTAGCGAAAGACTTTCGTGTTCTCAAACCCGAAGAATAAATTAACGTACGGATTAACAGGCCTCTCAGCTTTTTTGAGATGTCAATGATAACCGTTGTTGTAGAGGGGGCGTAGTATTCCCTTTAATTTATGTTTTTGTTGTTGAATTTTATTATTCATTTTGATTCCACGAATAGCTAGAAAAATAATAGGTCACTCGTGACAGAGTCCCACTAGCCATGGTAAGGCTACTTGAAACCGGGAGACGCCATCTCCTTGGAGGCTGTGACCGGTAGAGATTAGTCTTCTGGGCACCCTTAAGATTCAGGTTTTTGTTGAGGTGTCCTTTTTTTGGTCCAGATAGTTAAGCCAAAAAAAAACCCTCTTAATTCTCGCCAGCGAGATATAATCACGACAGCAAGGATTGAATGGTATTACGAGGACAGCAATACGTCCTCGTAATACCGTGTAGCAGTATGTAGACCTCAATGCAATCTCTTGACCACGAGATGACAACCGGAATGAGGATAGGGGAGGTGAGTTTTGATAGTATTTGGGGTGTAGACCTCTGTCAGTCGCATTTTGCGGTAGGTGAAGATACCATGGAAATATTCTACAGCCCGGGAATCGCCGAAATCCCGCTTTCCATATGGAAAAATTATAGACCTAATAACTCTTGAATTAATTTCTCACTTAACACTTGGTGAAACAATTAGGTAAAAAATTAAACACGTGGTTTTATTTCACAATGAATTATTGCGAATTATTATAAATTATTGTGAAACTAACCACGTGCTTAATTTTTTTACCTAATATGTCTTAATGTTAAAAAATAATGCAAAACCGTTATTAAACAATTAATTAAACCTTAATCTCCGCGCAATATTAGTTTATTACAGCGCGCCTATTGAAAACATGAACATTATCGGTGAATTTAGGTCGAACGATGGGTTTTGAAGTACAGTTAGTCTTTAGTGCACGAGCGTGTGTCTGCCAATTAAGGAGGGATTTTGAAAGAATGCAGTCGGTCCATTTTACAGTATGGACGACGCGTGTTTCGCATTTTTCGCGAAAGAATCAGTTTCCCACAGAGCGTCGTTGCGCCGTCGTGGAAGTTGAATTACTTCACCGCTGATTATTTAGCCTTTAACCCATATACGACGCGCCAACGCGACCGCGGCGTAATAAGTTATTAACTATCTGCTCGTTTTACTGTTGCTTCGCAACAGTGCTCGAGGTAAGACGAGAGAAACAGACGCATCCTGGTTGATTATAGTGTGCAGGTTGTTGGGAACTGATTATTAAGGCGTAATTTGAGTGTTAACATAAAAGCGAAGTTCAGTTAAATTTTTAACTTCACTTTATTAGTTAGTTTTCATTGTTAGATCTACAACGTGCTAATTACTAATAACTCAAATAAATTTTTAATACTGTTACTGGATCGAGTAACATTCACTTAGTTAAAAAAAAACTCGTCGACACATATTTAAATACAATTCTGTATGACGTAAATACAAATCAATCAATCATAGCATTTAATTTTATGTTCTAATAAATTAAAAGAGGAAGTAATTAATTCACATTTAATTAATTAGGCAAAAGGTGGCGCTTGCGTCGTCTTTAATTTATTATAATAAATTAATTATTTTCAAATTCTCTTTATTTTATTTTATTTTATTTTATTTTATTTTATTTTATTTTATTTTATTTTATTTTATTTTATTTTATTTTATTTTATTTTATTTTATTTTATTTTATTTTATTTTATTTTATTTTATTTTATTTTATTTTATTTTATTTTATTTTATTTTATTTTATTTTATTTTATTTTATTTTATTTTATTTTATTTTATTTTATTTTATTTTATTTTATTTTATTTTATTTTATTTTATTTTATTTTATTTTATTTTATTTTATTTTATTTTATTTTATTTTATTTTATTTTATTTTATTTTATTTTATTTTATTTTATTTTATTTTATTTTATTTTATTTTATTTTATTTTATTTTATTTTATTTTATTTTATTTTATTTTATTTTATTTTATTTTATTTTATTTTATTTTATTTTATTTTATTTTATTTTATTTTATTTTATTTTATTTTATTTTATTTTATTTTATTTTAGTTTAGTTTATTTTATTTTATTTTATTTTATTTTATTTTATTTCATTTCATTTCATTTTATTTTATTTAAATTAATTTGTATTTATGTCATTTGCTCTAATTAAAAACACAATTTCTAATCGATTACTTCGACGCAATGAATCCAATTTTTTACCATTTTTTTGTTATAAGAGTTGTATAAATAATGGATTGTACCACGTTTATTATTTTTCTTTTCTGTTTTCTGTTCCTTTTAGAGCCTCGCGTTATTTATAGGGGCCTTATGTCACGATCTAGACCACCGAGGCAAGAATAACAAATTCATGCTTGACACGGCGTCACCTTTGGCGAGCATGTATTCCACGTCAACGATGGAACACCACCACTTTAATCAAACCGTAACTATTTTACAACAGGTAAATTAACATAAAAATAATTAGTTAATTAAAAAAATAACAACTACGACGGATTTAATTTACATTTTGAAGGAATGCAAAATTGTGATACTAAAAAAAAAATCAATTATTGTTATTTCAATTTGGTGGTTCTCATTGATCACTTGGTGAAACATTTTAACTAATTTTCAAAAATTCAATTATTGGTTTCCTTAAAATTCTAGTAGTATTAAATATATTTTTTTAATTAATTACATATGTGATGTTTATTTTTAGTACAAATATATTTAATAATAATAGTAAATGGCTATCAGTCAGTAGCCTTTCTGCCACAAATATAGTTATAGTATAAAGCAATATGTATTTAAATGGACTTACCGTTAATAAACAATAAATAGAAAAAATAAGTTGTTTGATATAACGTCTGTATAAATTGAATATAGGTGAATTTGAAGCACTGTATGGAGATTTTATATCACAGGTCTCTTTAGTGCAGTTGGTAACACACTCAGCTAGAAATCTGAGGACGTGTGTTCAAATCCCATCAGAGATGTTTCTTTTCCACTTTATATTTAATTAAATTTAAATTATACCTCAAAGTTGTACATTGAAAGTTTCTACAATTCATACAAATATAATTTTAAAGCAATAATAATAATTTAATAGGTTGAAAGACCTCTGGTCGATAGCCAGTTTGTGAATTTTGATTTATTATAACAGACAGTATTATAACATATGTTAAAATGTATCTCATTGTACAAAATTCATAAATAAAGATATTTATATATATATATATAATAATTTAATTTAATGTTTCTTCAGACTATTATTTAGTGTTCTGCTTGTGTAGAGTTGTTATAGTTTGTAATTCTATTAAAAAAAATAATCTTCAAAAGATTTTATGTCACTTTTATTTTCGAGCATCACAAAATTGGCAAACACGCCTCATAAGGTGAATCAATCTAAAGTCATTTATTCTGTTGTAAACAGGACGGACACAATATCTTCAGCAAGCTGTCGTATTCGGAATACAAGCAGGTGCTTCAGCTGCTGAAACACTGCATCCTGGCGACGGATTTGGCCTTGTTCTTCAACAACAAAGATCGGCTGAACCAGCTGCTTGAAATGGGGGAATACTCTCCTGCATCTCCGGACCACAGGTGAGAAATTTTGTTCCGATTGATCGCTACTTTTTTTTATATGCATCTCATATTGAAGATTTAGAGTAGGCTTTAAAATTTTATCCATAGGGTGGTTTTTATTTACCATCGATTATTCTGTGGTTTTACGTTAACGTTTATTTGCTGAAAACTGTAATGTGTTTCTTAATTTTCAATGAAATTGTATTTTTAGTTTATTTAACAATTTCAAAATAGGAATTCTAGCAGCTTAAAAAAAATGAAATATTATGATGAGAAAACCCTTCTATTTCATTAATCATTTGCAGTTTTTATTCTATTCCTTAACGTTTGTTTGGTGAGTACAGCTCTCACTAAACAAATGTTTGAACTTGTTAAGGACTTTTTTTATATATACAAACATTTTTATTCAGACAGCAGAATTACAATTCTTTACAAATATTTGTATTTACAATACATATTGATGGGTTTATAGTCTGTCATGAGCTATCAACCGGAGGTCTTTCTGGAATTTATCTTGTTTTTACGTTTTTCTTTTTATAGGATTATAATATTGTATTATTCAAATATTACAATATATATAACTTATATTAGAAATGATTCTATTATAGATATTAAAAGAATTTTGTTAACTTCTTCGCCTGAAAAAGCCACAGTATTGTGAAACAATTGTATGTAGCGAGATTACAATAGGCATTGAAAGATTAAATAGTGATATTTAATATAATTAATTATGAACTTTCAACAATTATCAGCCTCATAAATCAAGAATTTTATTCGTCAAATATTTTTTTTTTATTCTATATTTTCTTGTCAGTAGATATAAAAAATAAAATGCTCCATTTTTTTCTTTTTCTCTTTTTCCATAGATTACTTTTACAAGCCCTAGCCATGACGAGCAGTGATTTATCCGCGAGCGCGAAACCGTGGGACGTCCAAGTGCGCACCGTCGAGATAATCTTCCAGGAGTTTTACGAGCAGGGCGACGCCGAGAGGGCGGCCGGCCGCACCCCCATCCCCATGATGGACAGACACCAGCCCGGCCACCAGCCCGCCTCCCAGGTCGGATTCCTCATGGGGATCTGCACGCCCTGCTACACCCTCCTGCACAGGCTCATCCCCGAGACGAGGGCCCTGCTCGACATGTGTCAGACCAACCTGAAGAAGTGGCGCGAAATTGACGAGGAGCTGAAACGGGAGGAGGGGGACACTTAGACTTGATTGAAACCTGAAACTTTAAATAGGCGCAAAGAAATGGATAAAAGAAAAGATGAGAGTTGGAAGTAACTCAATTGTAAGAATTTAGAGATTTCCTAAAAAAAAATAAACTCGTAATGAATTAATAAAACACACAATTGTTTTTTCGTTTCATAATTTATTGTAGAAATTTGCTTAATTACAGACTTACGTACGTACGTACAAAAAAAAATATCTATTGAAACAAGACAAATCCCCACGCCGGATATTTTTTTTTAATAAAAAATATCTCACACAAACAAAATTAATAATAAATAAAAGCCCATCTGTATAGACGTGTTTCTGGATTTAGCCCTCGTCAGTACAGATTTGCCTTATATAAAACATTCAGAAACGTACCGTTATTTCCGTGAATTCTTCGTAAGTCTATAATTGCTCTGCAAGTCTATATACAGTCTAATACAAGTGCAGAGCAATTATAGACTTGTATTTTTTATATGAAAACTATTTATTGCATGAATTGATTAAATTATTATCTATAAGCTGATTGAAGCCACACAAGCAACCTTTCTGATTACAAAATTGAATATTTCGCCCAAAAAATGGGAGGATTAATTTATTTCGACTGCGAAGACACTGGACCATATCATTCGATGTAAATCCTCATTCTTATATCAATAATTTTCTGGCTCCGATTTAATTACCATTTGATTACAGATTTTAATTTTATAGATAATAATTTATTTAAATAAATTCTTATTAAAGTCGTATTCCATTTTAAATAGTCATGAAGTGATGTGTGAATTAAAAGGAAGAAACATCATAAATCCCCTTTGAATAATTCATCATTAGCCTAGCTAAATGGAATTTGACTGTAATGATCTGTAAATTTAGAAATTGTTCGAAAATTTTACAAAATAATCTAACAAATAATTATCATGTGTTAAAAGTATTAAATCCACTACTGAATTAACATAATTAACTCCATACAAACATCTTTATTCAGACAACACAATTACACTTCTTTGCAAATATTTATATTTTGTATTGTAAATATATATACAATATATATATATTGTATTGATGTATATATAGATGGGTTAATGTGAAGCTTTGTATAATAATTTAGGTGAAAATAAAAACTAACTTCTTTTATATTTTTTCTTCATTTGTAATAAAGCATAAAATAGGTTTGTAATAATTTATGTATATCTGGTATAAATACAACAAACAAAAAGTAATATAGGTGATAATAAAAATTCCTTACTTCATGCTTTATTTCAAACAAAGAAAAAAATATAAAAAATAGTCTTTTTCTCGTCTGGTATTAATTTTAATAAAGCAAATCTTTATAAAATTTCACACTATATTCACAAAACTGTATGTGTTGTTAATTATTGTTAAAATATTATAATTATTGTGATTCTTGCGTAGTTTTTGTAAACAAATGTATTAGCACTAATTCTTGGTTTTTATTAATTAGATTTAATGAGGAGAAAATTGTATTTATTAAATTAAATAAAAATGATTTGAAAATAATTAATACATTATTTTCACATTTTTTCTATTGAAATGTATTTATTGTTTATAAAATAAAGAAGTTCAATTTTAAAAATATAAACACTCTTTTTACTTTGCTGTTATAAATAAAACAAACCTATTTATACAAAGTAAAAAAAGTGTTTCATTTATTAAAATTGAATTACAATGTATAACAAAATTGAAGCCTCAACTATTAAAAAAGTTAAATAAAGAAATTGTCCACACTTTTTTCAAGACTTATTAATCAATAACCCTCTCTTCCTATCCTTCTTATTTAAAACCTTAGAAATATTTTTTGTGAGAAATTTACAATCCTTGTAGCTAATCCATTAATGCCCTTTCAAATCCAAACAAAAACTCTGATCTATATAATATAATAAGGAATTTCGAAAGATTACTAAATAAGAAAGATAAATCACACTACATTAGCTTTAATACTTATAAGAAATCATTAGATTCATTACAACTACTGATTTAACATACGCAACCGAATGTGCAGGGATTAGTACAATCAGTTGCCTAAAACGATTTACTAGAAGTTTTTAAATTTGAAAATAAATATTCCGGTCAAAAATTAATTTTGATGAAAATTGAAAAAGTTGTAACTTTTTAATTTTTTTTTTACTCGAATTTCAAGAATTAAAAAAAATATTTCTAGGCGGAATTGGAACAATCTGTTGACGGATTCTTATTCAGCATACTATAAACCATCTCTGAAGAAAATTTCAGCCCATTATAGACATCATAATTTTTTAATAAAATTTGCAAAAGTTGAAAGGGGTACCCCTTTGGACTTTTTTTGCTAAAAAAAGTTTTTCTCCCCGATTGACTTGAAAATTGGTGGAAATGTAGTGTTCAATATGGTGAATAAGAATCTGGAATCAGTTGCTCAAAATTCCAGTCGGAAGTATTTTTTCTAAGCAAAAAACCCGGCGCCGCCACCATTTATGCAAAACATTAAAAATATATTTCTAAGTGGAATTCAAACATTCTGTTGACGGATTCTTATTCTGCATTATTTAAACTATATTTTGGGAAAGCTTCAGCTCATTTTATCCATAAATAAACTTTTTGAAAAACCAAAGGGTCCCCCCTTTGAACTTTTTCAGAACTTCAAAAATTAAAAAAAAATATTTCTAGGTGGAATTCAAACAATCTGTTGACGGATTCTTATTCTGCATTATTTAAACTATATTTTGGGAAAGTTTCAGCTCATTTTATCCATAAATAAACTTTTTTCAAAAATTGGCCAAAATCGAAAATGTTCAAAGAAATGTTCAAAGGATTGTACATTTTCAAAACTTCAAAAATTAAAAAAAAATACTTCTAGGCGGAATTCGAACAATCTGTTGACGGATTCTTATTCTGCATTATTTAAACTATATTTTGGGAAAGTTTCAGCTCATTTTATTCATAAATAAACTTTTTGAAAAACCAAAGGGTCCCCCCTTTGAACTTTTTCAGAACTTCAAAAATTAAAAAAAAATATTTCTAGGTGGAATTCAAGCAATCTGTTGACGGATTCTTATTCTGCATTATTTAAACTATATTTAGGGAAAGTTTCAGCTCATTTTATCCATAAATAAACTTTTTTCAAAAATTGGCCAAAATCGAAAATGTTCAAAGAAATGTTCAAAGGATTGTACATTTTCAAAACTTCAAAAATTAAAAAAAAAATACTTCTAGGCGGAATTCGAACAATCTGTTGACGGATTCTTATTCTGCATTATTTAAACTATATTTTGGGAAAGTTTCAGCTCATTTTATCCATAAATAAACTTTTTGAAAAACCAAAGGGTCCCCCCTTTGAACTTTTTCAGAACTTCAAAAATTAAAAAAAAATATTTCTAGCCGGAATTCGAACAATCTGTTTACGGATTCTTATTCTGCATTATTTAAACTATATTTAGGGAAAGTTTCAGCTCATTTTATCCATAAATAAACTTTTTTCAAAAATTGGCCAAAACCGAATATGTTGAAAGAGGTTGTTCAAAGGATTGAACTTTTTCAGAACTTTAAAAATTAAAAAAAAATATTTCTAGGCGGAATTCGAACAATCTGTTGACGGATTCTTATTCTGCATTATTTAAACTATATTTTGGGAAAGTTTCAGCTCATTTTATCCATAAATAAACTTTTTGAAAAACCAAAGGGTCCCCCCTTTGAACTTTTTCAGAACTTCAAAAATTAAAAAAAAATATTTCTAGACGGAATTCGAACAATCTGTTGACGGATTCTTATTCTGCATTATTTAAACTATATTTAGGGAAAGTTTCAGCTCATTTTATCCATAAATAAACTTTTTTCAAAAATTGGCCAAAACCGAATATGTTGAAAGAGGTTGTTCAAAGGATTGTACATTTTCAAAACTTCAAAAATTAAAAAAAAATACTTCTAGGCGGAATTCGAACAATCTGTTGACGGATTCTTATTCTGCATTATATAAACTATATTTTGGGAAAGTTTCAGCTCATTTTATCCATAAATAAACTTTTTGAAAAACCAAAGGGTCCCCCCTTTGAACTTTTTCAGAACTTCTAAAATTAAAAAAAAATATTTCTAGGTGGAATTCAAACAATCTGTTGACGGATTCTTATTCTGCATTATTTAAACTATATTTAGGGAAAGTTTCAGCTCATTTTATCCATAAATAAACTTTTTTCAAAAATTGGCCAAAATCGAAAATGTTCAAAGAAATGTTCAAAGGATTGTACATTTTCAAAACTTCAAAAATTAAAAAAAAATACTTCTAGGCGGAATTCGAACAATCTGTTGACGGATTCTTATTCTGCGTTATTTAAACTATATTTTGGGAAAGTTTCAGCTCATTTTATCCATAAATAAACTTTTTGAAAAACCAAAGGGTCCCCCCTTTGAACTTTTTCAGAACTTCAAAAATTAAAAAAAAATATTTCTAGCCGGAATTCGAACAATCTGTTTACGGATTCTTATTCTGCATTATTTAATCTATATTTAGGGAAAGTTTCAGCTCATTTTATCCATAAATAAACTTTTTTCAAAAATTGGCCAAAATCGAAAATGTTCAAAGAAATGTTCAAAGGATTGTACATTTTCAAAACTTCAAAAATTAAAAAAAAATACTTCTAGGCGGAATTCGAACAATCTGTTGACGGATTCTTATTCTGCGTTATTTAAACTATATTTTGGGAAAGTTTCAGCTCATTTTATCCATAAATAAACTTTTTGAAAAACCAAAGGGTCCCCCCTTTGAACTTTTTCAGAACTTCAAAAATTAAAAAAAAATATTTCTAGACGGAATTCGAACAATCTGTTGACGGATTCTTATTCTCATTTTATCCATAAATAAACTTTTTGAAAAACCAAAGGGTCCCCCCTTTGAACTTTTTCAGAACTTCTAAAATTAAAAAAAAATATTTCTAGGTGGAATTCAAACAATCTGTTGACGGATTCTTATTCTGCATTATTTAAACTATATTTAGGGAAAGTTTCAGCTCATTTTATCCATAAATAAACTTTTTTCAAAAATTGGCCAAAATCGAAAATGTTCAAAGAAATGTTCAAAGGATTGTACATTTTCAAAACTTCAAAAATTAAAAAAAAATACTTCTAGGCGGAATTCGAACAATCTGTTGACGGATTCTTATTCTGCGTTATTTAAACTATATTTTGGGAAAGTTTCAGCTCATTTTATCCATAAATAAACTTTTTGAAAAACCAAAGGGTCCCCCCTTTGAACTTTTTCAGAACTTCAAAAATTAAAAAAAAATATTTCTAGCCGGAATTCGAACAATCTGTTTACGGATTCTTATTCTGCATTATTTAATCTATATTTAGGGAAAGTTTCAGCTCATTTTATCCATAAATAAACTTTTTTCAAAAATTGGCCAAAATCGAAAATGTTCAAAGAAATGTTCAAAGGATTGTACATTTTCAAAACTTCAAAAATTAAAAAAAAATACTTCTAGGCGGAATTCGAACAATCTGTTGACGGATTCTTATTCTGCGTTATTTAAACTATATTTTGGGAAAGTTTCAGCTCATTTTATCCATAAATAAACTTTTTGAAAAACCAAAGGGTCCCCCCTTTGAACTTTTTCAGAACTTCAAAAATTAAAAAAAAATATTTCTAGACGGAATTCGAACAATCTGTTTACGGATTCTTATTCTGCATTATTTAAACTATATTTAGGGAAAGTTTCAGCTCATTTTATCCATAAATAAACTTTTTTCAAAAATTGACCAAAATCGAAAATGTTCAAAGAAATGTTCAAAGGATTGTACATTTTCAAAACTTCAAAAATTAAAAAAAAAATACTTCTAGGCGGAATTCGAACAATCTGTTGACGGATTCTTATTCTGCGTTATTTAAACTATATTTTGGGAAAGTTTCAGCTCATTTTATCCATAAATAAACTTTTTTCAAAAATTGGCCAAAACCGAATATGTTGAAAGAGGTTGTTCAAAGGATTGTACATTTTCAAAACTTCAAAAATTAAAAAAAAATACTTCTAGGCGGAATTCGAACAATCTGTTGACGGATTCTTATTCTGCATTATTTAAACTATATTTTGGGAAAGTTTCAGCTCATTTTATCCATAAATAAACTTTTTGAAAAACCAAAGGGTCCCCCCTTTGAACTTTTTCAGAACTTCAAAAATTAAAAAAAAATATTTCTAGACGGAATTCGAACAATCTGTTGACGGATTCTTATTCTGCATTATTTAAACTATATTTAGGGAAAGTTTCAGCTCATTTTATCCATAAATAAACTTTTTTCAAAAATTGGCCAAAATCGAAAATGTTCAAAGAAATGTTCAAAGGATTGTACATTTTCAAAACTTCAAAAATTAAAAAAAAATACTTCTAGGCGGAATTCGAACAATCTGTTGACGGATTCTTATTCTGCATTATTTAAACTATATTTTGGGAAAGTTTCAGCTCATTTTATCCATAAATAAACTTTTTGAAAAACCAAAGGGTCCCCCCTTTGAACTTTTTCAGAACTTCAAAAATTAAAAAAAAATATTTCTAGACGGAATTCGAACAATCTGTTGACGGATTCTTATTCTGCATTATTTAAACTATATTTAGGGAAAGTTTCAGCTCATTTTATCCATAAATAAACTTTTTTCAAAAATTGGCCAAAACCGAATATGTTGAAAGAGGTTGTTCAAAGGATTGTACATTTTCAAAACTTCAAAAATTAAAAAAAAAATACTTCTAGGCGGAATTCGAACAATCTGTTGACGGATTCTTATTCTGCATTATTTAAACTATATTTAGGGAAAGTTTCAGCTCATTTTATCCATAAATAAACTTTTTTCAAAAATTGGCCAAAATCGAAAATGTTCAAAGAAATGTTCAAAGGATTGTACATTTTCAAAACTTCAAAAATTAAAAAAAAATACTTCTAGGCGGAATTCGAACAATCTGTTGACGGATTCTTATTCTGCGTTATTTAAACTATATTTTGGGAAAGTTTCAGCTCATTTTATCCATAAATAAACTTTTTGAAAAACCAAAGGGTCCCCCCTTTGAACTTTTTCAGAACTTCAAAAATTAAAAAAAAATATTTCTAGCCGGAATTCGAACAATCTGTTTACGGATTCTTATTCTGCATTATTTAAACTATATTTAGGGAAAGTTTCAGCTCATTTTATCCATAAATAAACTTTTTTCAAAAATTGGCCAAAATCGAAAATGTTCAAAGAAATGTTCAAAGGATTGTACATTTTCAAAACTTCAAAAATTAAAAAAAAATACTTCTAGGCGGAATTCGAACAATCTGTTGACGGATTCTTATTCTGCATCATTTAAACTATATTTTGGGAAAGTTTCAGCTCATTTTATCCATAAATAAACTTTTTGAAAAACCAAAGGGTCCCCCCTTTGAACTTTTTCAGAACTTCAAAAATTAAAAAAAAATATTTCTAGACGGAATTCAAGCAATCTGTTGACGGATTCTTATTCTGCATTATTTAAACTATATTTAGGGAAAGTTTCAGCTCATTTTATCCATAAATAAACTTTTTTCAAAAATTGGCCAAAATCGAAAATGTTCAAAGAAATGTTCAAAGGATTGTACATTTTAAAAACTTCAAAAATTAAAAAAAAATACTTCTAGGCGGAATTCGAACAATCTGTTGACGGATTCTTATTCTGCATTATTTAAACTATATTTTGGGAAAGTTTCAGCTCATTTTATCCATAAATAAACTTTTTGAAAAACCAAAGGGTCCCCCCTTTGAACTTTTTCAGAACTTCAAAAATTAAAAAAAAATATTTCTAGACGGAATTCAAGCAATCTGTTGACGGATTCTTATTCTGCATTATTTAAACTATATTTAGGGAAAGTTTCAGCTCATTTTATCCATAAATAAACTTTTTTCAAAAATTGGCCAAAATCGAAAATGTTCAAAGAAATGTTCAAAGGATTGTACATTTTCAAAACTTCAAAAATTAAAAAAAAATACTTCTAGGCGGAATTCGAACAATCTGTTGACGGATTCTTATTCTGCATCATTTAAACTATATTTTGGGAAAGTTTCAGCTCATTTTATCCATAAATAAACTTTTTGAAAAACCAAAGGGTCCCCCCTTTGAACTTTTTCAGAACTTCAAAAATTAAAAAAAAATATTTCTAGACGGAATTCAAGCAATCTGTTGACGGATTCTTATTCTGCATTATTTAAACTATATTTAGGGAAAGTTTCAGCTCATTTTATCCATAAATAAACTTTTTTCAAAAATTGGCCAAAATCGAAAATGTTCAAAGAAATGTTCAAAGGATTGTACATTTTAAAAACTTCAAAAATTAAAAAAAAATACTTCTAGGCGGAATTCGAACAATCTGTTGACGGATTCTTATTCTGCATTATTTAAACTATATTTTGGGAAAGTTTCAGCTCATTTTATCCATAAATAAACTTTTTGAAAAACCAAAGGGTCCCCCCTTTGAACTTTTTCAGAACTTCAAAAATTAAAAAAAAATATTTCTAGACGGAATTCGAACAATCTGTTGACGGATTCTTATTCTGCATTATTTAAACTATATTTAGGGAAAGTTTCAGCTCATTTTATCCATGAATAAACTTTTTTCAAAAATTGGCCAAAATCGAAAATGTTCAAAGAAATGTTCAAAGGATTGTACATTTTCAAAACTTCAAAAATTAAAAAAAAATACTTCTAGGCGGAATTCGAACAATCTGTTGACGGATTCTTATTCTGCATTATTTAAACTATATTTTGGGAAAGTTTCAGCTCATTTTATCCATAAATAAACTTTTTGAAAAACCAAAGGGTCCCCCCTTTGAACTTTTTCAGAACTTCAAAAATTAAAAAAAAATATTTCTAGACGGAATTCGAACAATCTGTTGACGGATTCTTATTCTGCATTATTTAAACTATATTTAGGGAAAGTTTCAGCTCATTTTATCCATAAATAAACTTTTTTCAAAAATTGGCCAAAATCGAAAATGTTCAAAGAAATGTTCAAAGGATTGTACATTTTCAAAACTTCAAAAATTAAAAAAAAATACTTCTAGGCGGAATTCGAACAATCTGTTGACGGATTCTTATTCTGCATTATTTAAACTATATTTTGGGAAAGTTTCAGCTCATTTGATCCATAAATAAACTTTTTTTCAAAAATGACGAAAATTGAAAATTTTCAACGGGGCACCCCTTTGAACTTTTTCAATTTTTAACTCGAACTTTGAAAATTAAAAATATATATATATTTCTGGGTGAAATAAAAATATTCTGAGAAAGGATTCGGGTTCAACTCATTCTAAACAATCACTCTACAACGTTTTACGTCAATTGATCGAAAAATAAAGTTTAACAAAAATAATGAAAATTGAAAAAGTTGTAAGGGGTACTAATTTTAATTTTTCATTTTATATCTTACTGTTTATTAATGAATCGACAGAGAGTTGGGATTTGGTAAAGAAAAAAAAAACAACAATCACATAAATTTAAATATATCTTTATTTTTATTTTATTTGACCTTAAATTCACAAGCTTCAATTTCACATTTCAATAATAATTACAAAAAAAGCTGTTTGTAAATCGTAAATATTAAAAAAGTAGAATGCATCGATTATTTTTTTTTTGTGTTTCATTTATACAAAATATACATAAATTATTACAATACTATTTAATACTTTATTACAAATAAACAAAAAAATATAGAAGTTAGTTATCGTCTTTGTCTCGTCACGTACTTTTTTTGATTATTTGTTCAGTAATCATTCGTTTGAATAACGTTAAGGTCGGGCCTCGCATTGACGGGACGAGCATGGAGAAAAGTGCACAGTTTTGATTTTTTGTGTTTAAAACAAGTGACGAGCACGAAGAAAACTACACAGTTTAGGATTTTCGTGTCTAAAACAAACGACGACCACGGAGAAATGTTCACAGTTTTGATTCTTTTGTCTAAATAAGTTTAAAGTACGAAAAAAAACCGAAATTGTGATAAAATTGTATGAATTGTATTCGCCTCGCTTTCAGTTCGTGTTTGTATTATATTCGAGTCCCACTCGGCTCGTATTTGTATAATACTGGGTTCGTGTTTGTATCAACGCGCACTCGATATTTTTTAAAAACATGCTCGCATCGTCAATGCGCCGCTAAATCTTAAAAGAAAACAAAACACGAATAGTTATACAAAAAAAAACAGGATAATAAAAAAAATATTGTGGCTTGTATATTATAGACGATCAAACTCACAAGCAATAGACTGAGGTTATCTGAGGTTGAGTGTAAAAAGAAATCGACTTTATTATAGCATTTTGAATTTGTTTAAATCTACGGCTTGTGATCAAATAGATAGAGGCTAATTAACGCAGCCAGGACGCTAATTAAACTAAACCTATTAACTCTGATTTTGTTGCGAAGGCACTCCAAGTATCCTAATAAGTACTGCATCGAATGCTTTATTTTTATACAAAATAATTATATTTAGAAAAAAACAAAAGGATGAAAATACTGTTCGCGCGCTCTCTTTATGTTATTTACAATATATACATGCCATCACTTATAATTATTAAATGCGTCCTCTTTTTATACCTTTTTTTAAATTTTTGTTTTGTTTTAAATTATATAAATCGATTATAATGGAATGGAAGTCGGAATACACGCACACTCACAACAACAAAAAATATTTATATATATAATGCGTTAATCATCTTGATGATTTCTAAGGCTTGAATTAATAGTACTCGCATCAGGAACAATAAAATAAATACAAAAAAGGAAAAAAAAATATATAAAACAAACAAATAATATTTACACACGCCTTTTTTACTATCATAATAGTAATAAATCGTAATTATTAAATTTAAATAAAAATTATATTAAATGCACTAACAATTCAATAATATTATCATAAAGAAAAATAATAGAAAACAAATTAATAGTATTAAATAATATCACACTAACGACAAACTCTCTGTATTATTATAATTTCATCGTTTGTTTGTGTTACACTTCATCGCAAAGAGTCTTTTTTTTTTTCATTCATTATTTTTTTTTTTAAATATATAATATATTATTATTTTTAACATCACGAGATCATAGCTTGCAGCTATCACTTAGGAAGTGTATCGAAAATAACGACGAGCCCTTTAATTTCGTTTCGCTTTTTTTTATTTCGCCTTCTTGTAATATAAGTTCACTTCTGGAAAATTTCCTTAAGGAAAGTGTTTGACCAAATTAAAGACAACATCTTAAAACGCTGGTGAATAATTTAGATCTATTATTTTGTTGTTATTAAAAAATATCCCGCTTTAAACATTCCTTCATCAGTAAAAAATAAAAATTCATGTTGATTATTAATTGTTTTTTGTTTAAAGTTAATTTCAATTAATTCTTTCTATTGAAAATATTTGTTGAGCGAGTGAGTACGTGAAGTTTTCTTGATATAAAATTATTTCACTTTCTAATTTAAATGAATCTATCCTTCAGCGCGATTTTATTCCCCTAATTTTCAATTTTGATTTAAGCTTGGTTTAAGTTGAAATAATAATTAATTATAATTATTTTGCGAATAAAAATAAAAGAACACGAAATTTCAATTTTTTTGTCCCCTTACAAATTTTATGGATAAGTCAGGCTATTGAAGGAATGTTTGCATAAACTACGGGATTTTTTTAACATTATTACCTTTTCGATGTTTCATTTTTTTTTGCATCCCAAATATTTCTTAAGAAAGTTTGTTTGTCTAATTTATATTACAGCAATAAATAGTACAAAAGAGCTCCGCATTTTTGTTTCTTTCTTGCCTTCCCCGCGACTGGAAGTCTGTTCTTTTTTTCTTCAATTATTTTTTTATAGTTTTATTATTACACTGGCCCCCGCGCCTCCTCAGACGAGCACTGTAAGAACGTCCCCCGCGCCGCCACCAGCACCCGCACTACTGTTCTGCTGAGAAGTCCGCTGCTTGTTAACGTTTATAACACTTTTACTAAAATCCTTGTGCCCCGACGAATCGTCGAAGGCAGCTGTGTTTTTCCTCACGTCCGGATTTTGGGCCTTGTAGAGCATTATCTGGCTGCTCCTGTGCGCCGGCTTCAGCCCGCCGTCGTTGAGCTTGATCTCGTTGATCTTCAGCGTGTTTTCGGAGCTCGTCCCGGGGACGACCAGCACGGTCTTCCTGGAGCCGGGACAGTCCGTCTCGGAGATCATCTCGAGCATCTCCGGGGCTTCGTGGGGGAGGAGGGAGGACAGGGGCCTCACCACGTTCACTTTGGGCATGTCCAGCGTGCACGCGCCCGCACTGTTAATACTAGCTAAACTACCGACGTCGTCTTTTAGCGGATTCGCGTAGCGCCGCAAGTTTTCTTCGTTTTGTAAATTGTTCTTCTCGTCCTCGTGGTTTCTGTGGCAAGTTTCCGTCGACGGGGATAGGTTGATGCCGCTCAAGCCCAAGTTGCGCCGGCGCTGGCGCATGTAGAGGACTGCTGCACAAGCGGCTGCGCAGAGGCCGATTATGATCAGGCACACCAGGGCGATTAAGTATTTATTGCTGGGGGGCTCTTCGGAAACCAGGGCCGTTTCCACTTTGACCTCCACTATTGAAGTCAGCGCCAGCAGGGAGGTTTGCTTCCTGGAGATGGCCTCGCCCAATATACGGATGCCCTCCAACACTCCATCCGTTCCGGACTGAAACAAATAGAAACAATAATTAATTATTATTGGATTATTGGATACCTGTCCCATGCCAAATACAAGTATCCATACAGGTAAACTCCGACGCGACGATCTCAAGCGGCAACTATGGCAAGAGATTGCGCGTGGAATACCCGCGGCTAAGGCGCTCAAGAGAGAGAAAAAATTAACAAAAATTTATTGGTTTCCCATTCTCATAAACAGGAGAAGTTCGCCTTTTTTAGTGGACGAAACAACGATTATCGTTAGTCTACCTTGTAGACTCAAATCGATGCCACATGAAATTAGGTAAAATGTTTTACGACAACTAATTTGGTTCGTATAGTATAGATTGTAATTTATGTTATTTGTGTGTGTGTTTTTAAGTAAATATGAAAAACTTACCAGGGTAACCTCAACAGAGTCATTGTACTCCACCTTCAAATCACACAGCAAAACCAACTCGTTCTGCAAATCGTTAGCCGCCTCGTGGTTGGCCAACAGCCTCCTCAGGTCCCCGCAAAGCCCCTCCACGGTCGTCCCGTGCGGCAGCTTCACCCTGTCCAACAACAACGTCAACCTAGCGCAGGTATTACTCAGGGTAGCCTGATTGGGCCAGCAGTTGCTCGGGGAAGGTAGTGACGGTGGCTTGACGCGCCGGCCGCTCTCCAAATCCCGGCACTCTCCGTAGGGCAGACACGGCGGAGCCAGACAGGTCTCGCTGGAAGAGGGCACGCACACCTGGTTCATGCTGCAGAGGGCGTTCGGCGTGTTGCGGCAGTTGCCCAAACCGCACCAGACCTTGGTGCACTTGAACGCCCCGTTGGTGCAGACGCACGTATTGCACTCGTGCTTCAGCGTCGCGTTGTTCTCCAGGGTGTGGCTCTGCCAGGTGCAGCTGCCAGGGAGCGGAAGGTAAGAAATGTCATCCACTAAAAATTAAAAACAATATTTAACCAAACTTTAAAGCGGAAAGTCCAATGGACGATAGCTAATCAACAGATATAGTAAGTCATTAGCTAAATTTAGTAAGATCTACCGATCTAAAGAAAATCTTTCACTTGTTTTCTTCCGCAAGATCTACCAATTTACCGATTTACCGAAGATCTTCCTCTCGCTTTCGAGTAAGCTATCAGCCAGATTTAGGAAAACGATCTACTGAAAACCTTTTATGTTCTAGTAAGCTATCAGCCAGATATAGCAAGATCTTCCAAGAGACTTACCGATCTGCCGAAGATCTGCATCTTGCTTTCGAGTAAGCTATCAGCCAGATTTAGTAAAAGGAAAACCTTCATCTTACTTTCAAGTATACTGTCATCCAGATTTAGCAAGTTCTATCTATCCACCGAAGATCTTCCTCTTTCTTTTGAGTAAGCCATCAGCCAGATTTAGTAATAGGAAGATCTTCTTCCTTTCAAGTAAGACATCGTCCACTTACTTTTTTTATTACTTCAAAAACACACTTACTGTTACACCTCTTCCCCCTTCTTCCCGGCGGACAAATACACTGGAATTCATTGATGCCGTCGATGCAGGTGCCTCCGTACTCGCACGGGCTGGAAGCGCACTCGTTGATGTTGATACGGCAGTCGGGCCCGGTGAAGCCTTTGGCGCACTCGCAGCGGAACCAGTTGACGCCGTCGATGCACTTGCCGCCATTGAAGCACGGCTGCCGGATGCAGTCGTTGACGTCCTCCTGGCAGTGGACCCCTTCGAAACCGTCACGGCACACGCATTGATAGTAGTCCCGGGTGTTGACGCAAGTGCCGCCATTCATGCACGGGTTAGACCTGCACGCGGTCCGTTTCGGCAAGTGGCAAGTCGTACCTGCGATCAGATGATTGGATTAAAATCAACGTAATTTAATTCTTATTAATTCACACATCTTTTTTTAGGTAGACAGGATTTTGAAAAGCAATTGTGTGAAACGAGAGAATATTTAATGTAGAATAAATTCTGTAAAGAAGAATTTATAAATAATTTGTCGATGCTACATGAAATTGGGCAAAAGATGGCGCTTGCGTAGTCTTCCATTTATTATGATTCATATCGAGTATTTAACTGCAGCGATTTGAAATTAAGCAAAAGATGGCGCTTGCGTAGTCTTCCATTTATTATGATTCATTTCGAGTATTTATCTGCAGCGATTTGAAATTAGGCAACAGATGGCGCTTGTGTCGTCTTCCATTTATTATGATTTATATCAAGTATTTAACCCCAAGCCACATGAAATTAGGTAAAAGATGGAGCCTTTGTCTTTCAGCGTTGAGGTCGTTGAAAAATAAAGATTATTGTTATCGGTTGTAACTTACCGATAATAATATTCCTCTAGAAAGTATTCATTAACAATTATTACTGTTGTTAATATTGCTTTATGAAGATTTAATTCAGTGGAAATGTGATGTTTGGTGAATTGTAACTTACCTTCCCAACCTGGAGGGCACCTGCAGACAAAAGTCGTGCCCAAATCCTGGCATGTCCCGCCGTTTTTGCAGGTCGCGTGGTCGCAGTGGCTGTCTTTCAACTGGCAAGTTTTCCCCTTCCATCCGTTGCGGCAGTCGCATTGAAAATCGGCGATTTTATCCGTGCAAGTGCCATTATTGTAACATGGATTCGGATTGCAGTCGTCGGTATCTATAAAAGAAAATAATTGAGTGAATCAGTTCAGCTAACTAAGATGTTTTTTTTTTGTAACATCATAAATTCATAACAGGGTAGAAAAATTTAATTGCATCATTCAAATACTTGAGGGTTTTATATGTTGATTCGATGTGGAATATTAACTGTTAATTTGAGCTGTGTATAAAATAGTAGAGGCAAGAGTTGAATCTCTTTTTAATAACAGTTGAACATCAACATTTCCAAGTTTCTTTTTTATAATGTGCTATAAGTAATACCTAATATTTTCTTATTTCTAGCAAGTTATTTATTGGCAATAAACACGCGTGCCGAGAGTGTGGTATTAAAATTATTACTCACTTATATTGCACAAAGTGCCTTCCCACCCGTCCTTGCAGATGCATTGGAAGGCGTTGACTTTGTCCACGCAGGTACCGCCGTTCTCGCAAGGGTTGACTTTGCAATCGTTGATGTCTGCAATGAATAAAAAAAGAAATTAATAAATAAGAAATATTTAATCAATATTTTTTTAAAAGATTATATTCTAGTATGAATAATCAAGGCAACAATTAGATTTTGTAGAAATTTCAATGTACAACATTGAGGTATAATTTAAATTAATTGAATATATCAAATTTTATTTAATTAATTAGATTTTGGATTGTATTTATTAGTTCTTTGTAAATGAAATGTATATTGTAAAATGGATATTCCGCAAAGTAAATAAATAAGAAAATATTTTTTTTCTTTCTTAAATATTATTTTAGAATACTTACTTTCATGACAGTACTTGCCGGTGTACCCAGTTTGACAGGAACACCTGTAGCCCAAACCGGGCTGATTGATGCAGTGGCCATGCTCGCCGCACATACTCGGCTCCACCCTGCCGCCGCCAACTGAAACGACCATGCAACTATCTTCACCTGAAATTATCACACAGGGCGCTGTTTTAATTTTGTAAAGAAAAATGTTTTCAATCAGTTAAGCCGGAGAGCGAGAGGTATGCAATGCACGGAGCCGGTCCACCGTTTTTCCGCCGCGGACACGGACGACCGGTCCTGGGCTCCATTTCAAGCGCAGCAGGGGCGCACCCCATGGGGCGCCATCGCCAGCACTTCCACCGCGGACGAGAAATTACCTGTCATCCGCGGCATCACCTCGAGATTCATGTTCACCGGGCCACAGAAACTTACCGTCATCGCACGGCGGATTGTCGCACAGCAGACGGGGGATGCTGCAGTTCTTCCCCTGCCATCTCTCCGGGCAGTGGCAGTAATAGTCGGTCTGCGTGTTGAAGCAGGGGGCGCCGTTCTCACATGGATCCGGACTGCAATGATCGTAATCATTCTGAAATAAACAAATATAAATAATTAAAACCCAAACTATTTCACGGTTTTAATATAATTTAATAAAATACAAAGAAAATTATCATTATCTCTCTATTTTTGTTTATACTAACCTCACATTCATGTCCGGTGAATCCCACAGGACAAATACACCGATAGCCATTCACCTGATCGACGCATTCGCCGCCGTTTTTACAAGGGTTCGGGGCGCAATCGTTGATATCGGTGTGACAGTCTCTTCCTGAAAAATAAACAGTATTGGTTATACACTGTGTATTATGGTAGAAATAAATCGCGTGATAAATAATGATTGCGAATACTAGAAAATTATCAATTGAGTTAATTTTGTTAGGCGTGGAAGCTGTTCTTCGAACCCTGGTCATATCAATGACGTAATTCTCACCACTATTAGATTGGCTCTTTAGATTTACTAAGTAAACATTCATTTTCTCCCACATCAATACACGATCAAATCGACTATAATAAATCCTTGGACCAGATTTTTTTTATAAATCGTTTGAAGATTGGCCAACTCCAAAAGTGATTTGATTGACGGTCAATCAAATCTCCCAGAAATGAAGGAAACATCATTTCTCTCCAATTTGTTGTCAATGGATATCTCGCCTTTCGACGCTCTTCTTGATCAAATCTTAGACCATCTTTTGCCTAATTTCATGTGGCATCATCAACGATTATTAAATAGTTTTGGGTTCTTAGAATATTATCCTTTGATAATAGAACTAGGTAGTGTACAAAATCATCAAAGAATAATAGTCTAACAATATAATATATATATATATATATATATATATATAATAATGTTGTTTTATTTTTAGAACCAATATAGTACTTAGAAAATGAGGAAGTAATCAGGGCTGATTTTTTTTTTTGTAAATGGCTTAAAGAAAATTGATAATCCATCAGCGTTCTCAAACTTAACCATTGACATTTCGCCAATAATCGTTATGATACGAGCCGAACACGAAAGCCCCGTTAAAAACGGCGCGTCTACTCCAGCGAAAAGTACCGCGGCGCGTTGTTAGCCAGATACGATCTTTCACCAGTTATCGTGCGTTATTATCAAACGAGAAAGAGAGAGGGAGAAATAATAACAAAAAAAACAACACCTCGTCGGCGGTAATAAATAGACGAGGAAGCAAACATCTCGGTTCTCGGCAATTTCGCAATTTCCTCTTTTCTCCCGAGAAAAACGAAAAACACGACGGTCGTGCGGCATTCACACGTCACACGCTTAATGACGCGCTCTCGTATTCCACGTTCGTTCCGCGAGGGGGTGCCGCGATGGCAGAGGGAAGAAGATCCCAGATGACTATCGTAACGTATTGCTGGGATCTTGTTAAAATCCCATTCCGGCGCGGTACGATTTATACCGGCTCGGGATCGTAATGGGGCTGGTTTTTGATGTCGTGCCGATCTCGGAGATTATCTGATACTATTGTTTTTTATTATTATTCTTTTTTTAATACATAGAAGGTTGTTATGTTTATACAATCTAGTCGAAAGAAATTTAATATAATTTCTGTTTAAATCGATTAAATAATGCATACGCGCTGAAAGACCTTCGGTCGATAGCCGATTCATTTGCACAATATAATCCTAATTTTATATATTAATGCACATACATATGCACATTTAAATAAAGACGGTTAGTTAGTTAATACCTGGGTTTATTTTTTTTAATTGTACAATTTGAATTCCAGAATAAGAGTATTTGTTCACTTGGTTACGTATTAAGCTAAATTCTTTCTTAAATGAATTGATCAAAAAGTGAAATGTTAATTTAAACATTTAATGTTTAAATTCACCATTCATCTAGAGTATGGATAATTAGTGATGGCAATCACATCATTTAAACACATAATAATTAGTAGTGATGGGCAAGATCGATCAAAAAAGATCGACTACTAGATTTTTGCAGATGATCGAGCCGGATCGATCTGCTCGAGCGGTTACTCTCAAAATGTTTGAGAAAAAAGACAGCTTTGCATTTAGATTAATTGAATTTATGTAAGCATTTTGTTATGAAAAAACATGAGCGTGGGCGTATTTTTACCTGTGTATCCCGGTTGGCAAGCACAATGATAATCGTTGACCAAGTCGATGCAGGTTGCTCCGTGCTGGCACTGTCCCACGCAGTCGTTAATGTTTTGGTCACAATTGGTGCCGGTCCAGCCGACTCTGCACTTGCAGTGGTAATCCCCGACCAAATTCGTACACGAGATGGCGTTCACGCACGGATTGGCCAAACACTCATCCGCATCTGCGAAATATCAAAGGTCTCATTAATTTCATCAACTTATAATCAGGTACAATTTTAATCGATTCATTTAATTTAAAATAACAAGAAGATTAAATGATACATAGCATTTATTGACTTTGAGACCGGATTTTCATAAAGTTCGAAAAAAAAAGTAGTTTGGACCATTCTAAGTTAATAAAATATACCAAATCACCTTATAAATACGAATTGGTCATCGCTAGTTATCCGTACGCTAGATGATGCAAAGGGCTTGCAAAAATATGTCGAAGAAAGTTAGCTGGGATGGTGGAGATATATACAGAGAATAGACAGAACAGTTCATGTAAAAAATATATAGGAAGCAATGTCCACTGTAAATAGATGAAGAAGAAGACCATTAGAAAAGTGGGAAATTTATGGGAAGCAAGGATCAGTACAAATAGATGAAGAAGAGAACAATTCGAAAACTGGGAAATATATGGGAAGCAAGGACCACTGCAATTAGACGAAGAAGAAGGCCATTCGAAAATTGGGAAATATATGGGAAGCAAGGACCACTGCAAACAGATGAAAACGAAGATCATTCCGAAAATGAGAAATATATGGAAAGCAAGAAACACTTCAAACAGATGAAGAGGGAGATCATTCGGAAAGTGGAAAATATATAGGAAGCAAGTACCACTGCAAATAGATGAAGATGACCATTTGAAAACTGGGAACTATATGGGAAGCAAGAACCATTGTAAATAGATGAAGAAGTGGCCCAATTGAAAAGTAGGAAATATATGGGAAGCAAGGACCACTGCAAATACATGAAGCAGAAATCCATTCGAAAACTGTGAAATATTTGAGAAGCAAGGATAAATAGAAGAAGAGGAAGACCATTGGAAAACTGGGAAAACAACACAACGAAGAAAGAAGAAAGGACTTAACGGCAATCTTGCGCCACCCTGTATAACAAAATCTTCTTTCCCACACGAAAGTAGCATAAGAAGTCTCGAATACATTTTCAATTATTAACCAAGCAAAAATTTGAATTAATTAATATATAAACTCACCGAATTGGCAAACGTTTCCCTCCCACGCCGATGGACACTCGCAGCGAAACGAATCCTCGCCGTTGATGCAGGTACCGCCGTTTTGACACGGAGCGGACGCGCATTCGTCTATGTCTGCAAAAATAAAACAATAGGAGACAGTTAATGACGCGACCATCGATCATCTAGTTATCATCGATCAGCGACGTGGGACGCATTGTGATGTCGCAAATACGGCCTTCTTGCGATACTTAATTGTCGTCTCTGGACCCAGTTCTTGCAATTAATAACCGATAAATGGGATACAAAAAAAAACAATGCGGAATGATGGGATGGTTCAGATAAATTAAAAGCGTTTTTCTTTTCTTGTTTTTTTATGATGTGTGGGTGATTGAAATCTAGGATCTAGGGCCCCTTTATTTTATATTTTCATACACGTGAAAATTTAAAATAAAGAGGACGAAGCCCTGACCCTAGATTTCAGATTTAAATCAACTGAAATATTTATAATAAACGGAAGACGCTATCTTTTGCTTAAATTAAATATTTATTTTTAAATAAATTGTGGATAAATGTGGAAATAATTTATATAAAATTTTATTTTCAAATCATTTTTATTCAATTTATTTAAATAACTGTGACCAAGTGAGTAAATAAATAAATACATTTTCTATTTATTTATTTTTAATAAATGAAACTTAAATTACAATGTACAACAAAGTAGAAGCCTCAACAATTCAATAATTCTCGTTCTAGAGTTACCCCTGTTGTACTGGTCGCACCTCAAGGATCAGTTCTTGGACCCCTTTCATTATATATTTATATATGTACAGTTTTAGAATATTCAATTTGAATAAAAGAAACTTAAATTGCAATGTCTCAAATTTATATGTATTTGGATTATTATTTCTGAATATAATAATCGTTTTATTTTTTCATTCTAATAAAATATGAGTTAAATTAAGTTCAAAAGGGTCTATAATTAAGGGCATCCGCGTTATTGTATTTTCACTCCCATTAAGGGAAAAAAAATAAGATAACGGCCAACTGAAGGAGCCAGAACTAAATGAATTAGGGTTTCAAGATAGGGGAAGCCCTTTTCCGATGGGCGTCTGGTTATTGTTCAAAACCGCCTGGGAACCGTTCTCGGAGGAGCACTGGAAGAAGCGTGTTTTTATTATTGTCGTGGAAGGATTAATAGGGAGTCCTATGTATAACAAATTTCCCGCAGTCGCCGGGCCGTTTCGTGTCGGATAGGTGGCAGCAGTGGAATGCCGGAGGTCAGAGGTGAGGAGCAGCCTCGGCCGTAATAATTAAGTCTCCCCGCGATCTCCGGGCGCTCCTAGCGGGTAATAGATATAATAACGGGGCGGGGAGGCAGCGTAATTGCTAGGTAACCGCTGATTTATACCGCTCGACCGTTCCACTATTTTTATCCACCGCAGGAGAACACAACCACTATTCATTTCCCCCCTTTCGGAAGGAGAAACCAAACTGGAAACGGCGGAGTGAAAGGGCCGGCGGACCTCCTCCACCCACGCCCGCTCCTCCTACGAAATATAAAGCTTCTATTAAACCACCACCGATTGACCGGAATCACAACAAATTTGAAAGATACGAAAGGGATAAAACAAATAATTCGATACATTTATAATTTCTATAACCAAGACAGAGAGGGTTGTTACCTTCCTTGAACACTTAGGTTGTACCCAAAAAAGTTTGAACGCATAAAAAAATTGTATGTTTTTTTTTTTAAAGACAGTAAAAGAAATCTCTTTTCGAGACTTTTGTTCTATTTTCGGCCACCAGACTGTGCTTCCGTAGGTTATCCTGTGTTTCAATGTGGAGGTCACTTCCAGCTGCCCCATAGCTGTGGAGCTGGGTAGTCTTTGTTTTTTCTAAATTTTAAAAGTTTTGTAGTGCTAGCAGTAAAGAAAGCTTTCTTTATTATTATTATTTCAATTTTTTCGGCTTTCTCGCCAGAATATTTTATGTTTCCAATAGCAGGCGCTAGGAGGTGCTGCTCTCACTCCCACCTGTCACGTAGCTGTCGTAGGTAAAGTTATTTTTTCACAAATTTTAAAAGTTTTGTAGTGCTAGCACTAAAGAAAGCTTTCTTTCTACAATTATTTTATTTTTTCGGCTTTCCCGCCGGATTTTTTATATTTCTAATAGCAATAGTGCTGCTGTCGCTCCCACCTGTCATTACTATCTTAGTCATATTAAGTTATATAGTTTTTTTTTTCAGTGCTAAAGTTTTGCAGTATTTTCTGCACATTCTTTTAGTTTAGTGCTAGCACAAAAGAAAACTTTCTTTCTACAATTATTTTATTTTTTCGGCTTTCCTGCCGTATTTTTTTATATTTCCAATAGCAATAGTGCTGCTGTCGCTCCCACCTGTCATTACTATCTTAGCCACACTAAGTTAGATAGTTTTTTTTTTTCAGTGCTAAAGTTTTGCAGTATTTTTCGCACATTCTCCACTCAACGTTTCAAACTCGCACTCAGTTTAAATTAGTGCGGTTTCCAAAAAATCTCAAACGATTTACCCCACTCGACTACGGCCCTTTCTTAAAACTTCGCCTTTCGTGATTTATGGCTTCCCATAATCCACTTGTGGATAATGCACTCTTATTGTCAAAAAATAATTAATTCAGTAGACAAGGTATTCTTATTGCCATAAATGAATTAATTCAATATCAGACAATTTTAGCGATCGAGAAAACTAATTTTACAATAAATTAAATAAAAAGTACTTAAAAATTGAATAAATAGGTAGAGGTATTGATCGAATTTTATTGATCATTGCCAGAAATTTTCCTTGTTTGATTTTATTGTAAATAGGTAGAATTAAGAGTACTATTCTAAAATTACAATCCCTAGTTATAAATAGAGTTTTGTAATGTGGAAATAATTTGTTAATTATTTTCAAATCATTTTAATTTAATTTACGCTCATTAGATTACAATGATAATACCGTATCTTGGTTTGATTCATTTTTAAATCAAAGAATCCTTGTGCAGAACGTAGTCTTATTGCACGAAATAAATTAAATCGATATAAAAAAAAAAAACGTTGATTTTGAAAACTTTTTTTTTTAATGGCATATAATAATTAGGAAAACTATTTAAGAAAAAGTAAAATAAAACACAGGTGATTTTTTCTTTGTTTAATTTCATTGGAAAAGTAGAAGAAAAAATCTGAATCGTTTAGAATGTGGAACTAACAAGACGCTGAGCGCATGGAAACGGTTTATTGGTTGGCGTGCGTGCGTAATTATAACACATTAATTAGATTAATTGCGCGCGCGTCCCCTTTGTGCTTTTTAAATAAAAATCGGCCGCCAATTAGCGGGACATTCCGCGCGCTGGGAGTTTCAGAAAGAAAAAGAGAGAGAGAGAGACAGGGATGGAAATAATAATAAAAAAATATATATAAGAAAATGTCACCCGCCTCGTCGGCATTCCCGAGTGGCAGCGTCTGGTTTTTAATCTGCTTAAAACTACTTAAAATCACACGACCACGTGGGAACCGATCCTCTGGAAGTCGTTTCGAAAAAAAGTACTAAACAAGGTTTAATATTGTGTTTGTTTCGGTAAATTTACTAACGTGCTAATATTCGGGGCTATTCTGTAAGGATAATGTTTACGTATGTAGAATAATTTTGGGTGCTGTGCTAGATGGAAAATATACCTCATCAATTTTAACCAGTGAGTTCAGATTCAGACGAAATAGTCTTGAAAGAAATGAATGTTGATTTAATTTATTATATTTTTGATTTTTCCATCTATTTCGAACAGAGTGATGAAAAAATATCCGATCTTCCAAGGGCTTTTACTTCATTTGTACCTTCCTTGCCAACACTTAGATTGTTCCCAAAAAAAGTTTGAACGCAACAAAATTGAAAGATGTAGGCGATTAGAAAAAAATAAATTCGAAAAGGGATTCCTTTAACTTTCTTACATTTTTTTCATACAATTTTCACGCATTTTATTATTGCCGTGTTGTTCATGATATTAATTCCGTGTGTGATATACAAAAGTCACGGGGCTCATTTTTTTTTAATTTTTTTTTTTTTTGGAACCGGTCGGTTTTTGTGCTGGTTACGTAATTAAGTTCGCCGGCTCGGTTGGCCGGGCTCGGCCAGCGGAGGAGAGCACGGATAATTGCCCGTGCGAGAGAGCTATGGAAATCTTAATTATGATCGGGCACGGCCGGAGCGATCCGGTTGTTTTCTATGAAATTAATTAAGAGAGAGGGTGTTATTAGCCGATAGCAAATAATTACCTATCGATATTGAGTCACTCCTACAAATACGAAACCCAATCGAAAGAACGATCAAACGAAAAAAAAGGAAACAATTTTATTTCCACCTTTTGATTCTTTCACTTTCGTGTATATGGAAATAGAAATATATACATAATCCTTCAAACTAAATCCTTCACGATGCTGTCTTTGAATGCCCACAAAAGAACGTCTTCAATTCCTCTCCGAAAATCCTTCTAATTACAAAATCCCATCGATATTTTGTTTGCACAGAAACCCCGAAATTTCTCCAAAATTTTGCACGACACAATTTTCGAATACATTTTATCGTTTCATCCTTACACTCATTAATGACTTACGCTCGATAGAAATGACAAACCATGACAGGAAAATCTCTGGTCGATAGCCATTTGACAGTGACAGTTACATTACCTTATTTCAGGTTTTCTTTTTTAAGTTAAAATATTATAATAATTATAAATGTATAACATCTTAATAAAGATGTTAAATATATACAGAAATCGTATGTGGGAAGCGTGACATCATTTCCACCGATAGATGGCGCAGAAACAAATGTGAAGCGCTTAAGGTTCGAACAGCGGCGAGAACCCGAGTGCCACGCGAAAAAATATGACTTATGACATAGACAGTTAGGTTATCTTTTTTACAGAGATATTAACACAAAATACCAGGCGAAAAGACCACAGGTCGATAGCCAATTAATAGATATTAATTTAATATTGAATTTGTAACTGTCATTATTTTGTATATTTTGCTGTATATATCTGTTAATAAAGATTATATATATATATATATATATATATATATATATATATACAGAGAGGTTTTTTTATCAGTATACATTAGGGGAAGTGTATATCTGCAAAAAACGCAAGTGAAACGCTATGAACCGATTAATGTGTGTATGCTTAGTTGACTATTTGGCATGTGTGTTCAGTTGTGTGTTATAGGCAACTAAACACACATACATTAATGAGTTTGACTCGCGTATTTTGGAGGTATATATAGGGGAAATGTATAGTGATAAAAAAAGCTCTCTGTATATAACATCTTTATCTGTGCCGAAGACACAAATAATTTTTATTGCACAATAAATTAATAATATATAATTTTTATACTGTTATATGTTGTCCTTACACAACAGCTATAGACCATCGGTCTTTCTGCCTTAAAGATTATATTTATTAGAAATAGTACTTACTACTACAATATTTTTATTCAAAGTTATTTGTTTTACATATATTTACAATATATTATGGTATATTGGTTTCTTTCTTGCTTGCTTGAATAGGCTATCGTCTTTCCGCCAAAAATAGTACTTATTTTTATTTTTATTTTATCAGTTTAATCAGTTAGTTCGTTGAACGGTTATATCCATCATTATTTTTTTCGTTTTTTATTCTTATTGTAGTGGTTGCGCGTAAATTACTCTAAAAAGTAATCACGCATAAATCAGACCGAGGCCAATTATAAAACAGTTTGAATGCTTGGCTTTGCAGCAACAACAACCAACAGCTAAAAAAAGAGGAAGAGTAGAAGAAAAATAAAAGCCTATACAAATCCACACTATTACCCATGCGAATTACCATAAAGCTGCCGTCGCCGAGTTCCGATGTAATCTATGCGCATTTGTTGCCAGCCGTATTTTTTTTCCTGAAGGGAGCCTACAACGTCGAAACATGGACGTGATTATTTTACCCAAGTCCATCGCGCACACTTTCTCACAAGTTAATCTAACTACTTGGTTGTAGATGGGGCTTCCGCGGTGGCTCCGATAAATTCTACGCGATTTTTTTTCTTCGTTTCGAAAATCACCTAACGGGATTCTAAGATGGCTCGAGTGTGTTTCGCAAGAAGTTTGAGTTGAATTTTTCAAAATAAGTGAGGAAATGTGTACAAAGTGTTTTAATATATTTTTCGAAATGCATTAAATTTAATTGAATCTCTCATTTAACCTGCAATGAAATATTTTTGTATTTTTATTTAGGTTATTTCGCTATTATTTTCAATTCGCTTGACCAGTTTCGTTTTATTTTAATTTTTGATAATGAATTATCAAAAGTGAAAAAAAAAAACGTTTTTTCCATAATTGATTATTATTATTTTATTTAATCTTTTTCCTTTCTACCGTTAGGTGTAAGGAGTTTTTATTTAGTGTCTGTTTCTATATTTTTCTCTCCATGTCTTTCTGTCCTTGATTATCATAAGTAAAAAAATGGATTTTCGAAATCTCTTAAAATCGAAAGGTTTTCCATATATAGACTAGTTTCGATCCTTTTTTTAATTTTTTTATAATGATAATTGATTATCATGAGTAAAAAAAAGATTATTCGATATCTCTTACAATAAAAAAGTTTTCCATATGTAGATTAGTTTAGTTTTTTTTTACTTTTGATAATGATAATTGATTATAATTAGTATAATATTTATTGTTTCGACTTACCAATATTACAAGTGGCTCCGGTCCAACCCGGGGCGCAGTCACAGCTGAAGGATCCGCCGGCCTCCTTGCAGGTCCCGCCGTGAAGACAAGGAGCTGGCGCGCACGGATTGTCCACCACTTCGCAATTGGTCCCTGAAAATCCTTCGGGACACGTGCACAGGTAGTTGTCGGGGGCGGTGTTCTCGCAGGTCCCACCGTTTAAGCACGGCTCGTGTGTACCGCAATAATTCAAATCTAAAAGAAAAAAAGAAACAACAATAAATTAAAAGAAAATAAATAGACTATAAAACCAACTTTCCAATTTATTCTATTATCAATTAAGTTAAATTGTTTATTCCTTTTAAATTATATTTATATCTAAGAATTTTTCAATGTACAACATTGACATTTAATGAAATGTTCAGCTACCATTCATCTAGCTTAGCCTTCCTTTAGTGGACGAAACAATGATTCTCGGTCGTCTAGCTTGTAGATTCAAATCGTTGCCATTATACAAAAGATGGCGCTTGCGCTGTCTTTAATTTATTATGTACAACATTGAGGTATAATATTTTTATTCAGACTATATAGATAATTTTTAACAATATAAATAATAACAATACATGTAGGTGTTAGTCTGTCTGGGCTATCGACCAGAGGTCTTTCTGCCCTGTCGTGAATTTATGATGAAGTTAAAGAAAAATCTAGCTAGCTGAACTATCCTGATGATTTGCGCAAATGAATTGATGAATGGTGATTGTAGGATGTTTGAGGTATAATTTAAATTAATTAAATATAAAGTGGAAAAGAAACATCTCTTCTGGGATTTGAACCCACGTCCCCCGATTGCTAGTCGGGTGCGCTACCAACACCAAGAGACTTGTGATATCAAATCTCCATACAGTGCTTCAAATCCACCTATATTCTATTATCAAACAGACAGGGTGAGTTTTTTTATCGTGTTTTCTGTGGAGATCTAGGAAACTATTAGAGATCAAGAAACGGTTAAAGTAGTGCAGATTTGTGAGCTGAATAAAAAGCTACTTGTAAAAATTTTACAAATCCAGGAACTCTAAATAATAAAATGAACCGTAACGACAAACAACACCATCGCACGTTACATTTTCTTTTTAAATCGATAAGGTGTAATAGCCGTTCACTTAAACGCAAATTAATTAAAAGAAAGGCCACGAAAACGAGGCGAGTCCGCGGCGAGGAAGGGATTATTTCGAACGGCGCGTCGAACAGGTGCTGGCACCGTGGGATCGTCCCGTCCCTACAGGTGGAGGACCGGATGCGCTCTTTCGTAATACTTTATTGGCGTCATAAGTAAAGCGGCGATCACACGAAACGAAAACATTCTTCCCTTGAAGACTCCGTCCGTTCACATTCATCCTTATCAATTTAAACAAATACGCACTCTTGATGGAACGAATAAAGAAAACCGCATTTCAGACACGAGAAGTTGGAAATTATTTAATTTCATAATGAGCTTAAATGAAATCTTGACTAGCTGAGATGTCAGATTTGTGAGTCGTAACAAATCTAAGAGAGCTTTTAACTAACTGTTTTTTTAGACTATGTAGGCTTTTACGACCAGTTCAATTGGAATTTATTTGTTTTATAAACCGTAAATGATCGCGCTGCATTTGCGATCTAACGTGGTCTGATTCAGAAAAGCTCTTAGAAATATTGGGCAAAGAATTTTATTTTTATTTATTTAATCGGCCGATGAAATATATATTTTCCTTTAAATTATGCCTTTTTTTAGTTATAAATAAGACGTCAGTAAATAAAAGCCGGCAACAATTTTTCTTCTCTCGGTCCGTCGAGTCGGTCATCTTTCCTTACGACCGGTCCGCATAATAAAATCCATAATTGATTCAACAATCTCTCCGGGAGCCATTATCCGGCAATCGGGACGTTTTGCATACCGAAACATTCGGTTCCACATCATTCGTTACGACTTCCTATGACCATTAGTTACGCAATTAAGAGGCCAGAACGTTCGGTATCTTCCTGCCCTTATTTGCATAGTCCCGTCCAGTGCGGCCGATCCTTGTAATAATGATGATTTAATGAGCGCGAAAAGAAGATTGATCGATTGAAACTAGACGACGGTGATGGTAATGTAAATCTGTTCCGTACTGACAATAATTAATCATAAATGTTTTTTTTTTTCTTAAAATAACAATAAGTCAAGAGCTTATTTAAGCTGAAACCAAAGCTAAATCAGTCAAAGCTCTGCTGAACTTGCCGTTTCTCGAAAACCTGACACCTAAGCTCAATCAAGAATTCATTTTTCTCGAAAACTTATAAAAAGAGCTTATCGAGTGCTTTCAAACTTGTCACATGTGTCTTGATTGTCTTAGTCTAGAATCAAGACACAAGTGAAATTAGTTCCGTTTAAACTCAAAATAAAAACAACCTTATTAACAACGAAATAAAATAAGGAAACTAATTCAAGAGAACCAAGCAGGTATTCTTCAATACCGATAGTCCGCGATCGGATTTGGACCCATGCATCGCCAGGAGAGGACCGAGGGATGGACTCAATAGACCACAGCAGAGGCGAATTAAAATACTGTTTAATATATTGTAATTTCTACTCTGTAATTGTAAAAATAAAAAAGTTAAAGTTTGCGAGCGATAGCAAGCTTTTATAAGCTAAGACAATCAAGACATTAAAGCTCAGACAAATTTAGAGATTTTTTATTATTGTCATTACAAAACACAAGATTACACGAAATTTATGTTATTTAATTTAATTCTGCGCATTTATTTTATTACAAGGGTTACTATTTATGTTTTGAGAATTGGCAGCACTGATATTGTCAGGTGAAATCTGATATTTCCATGGTAAAGCTAGACATTTTTGAGTTTATACGTACTCAAAACGTTTTGCACACAATTTGTGTTGTTTACAGTAACAACACAAATTGGGTTCTAACGCCAAAACGTTCTGAGTACCAAAACAAAACAAAAAAACAAAAAAAATAAAACGATGGATCGATTTCTCATTTTTTTTTTTTTTACAAAAGCTCATCACCAAACACATCTTCTATTCATATGCAAATACACCGCACTTGCAACGCACGCTCCAATTTCAACAAAACCACAATGAATAACATTACACCCCCTACGAAACACAATAAACCCTCGCTGTTCAATTACCCGATTGATCCGAAAAAACTGCACCCCCCTCTGGATAGCTTTTTTTGTGCGTTTTCGTTCCGGATAATTTCCAGGCCCGCTTTTTTAAGGGCAATGTGTTCGAGAGGGGACACTCGAGCACCTGTGCGCTCTCCCATCGGCACCCCTCTGGTGACACGAATGAACGCAAGCGACGAAAAAAAAAAAATCAACAAAGATTTCGTAAAGTGAGTGTGTACACTTTTCGAAATCTTTGTTGAATTTTTTTCGCTTGCTTTCATTCGTGTCACCAGAGGGGTGCCGATAAAAAAGAAATGGGTGGATCGTAATGTAATCGGGATTAAAGTGAAGGGTTGCGGTAAAACCATTCATTTCACGATTACAGTATGGGGGAGTTTACATTTTTTTTTTTGCCATAACCCTTTCATTTTAATTCAGATTATATTATGGGGGAGTTTTCATTTCTTTTTCTACTCGTATTAAATAATACTAATGAATTTTGAATGGAGAAAATTATCCATTATTCATATGGTTTATCGGACACTTTTTTCTCATTAATCACTTTGTAAAACATTGTTAATATTAAATACGTTGCATATACGTTCATTATATGCAGAGAGCTTTTTTTATCAGTATACACTTCTCATACGTTTTTGCAGGTATATACTTGCCCTAATGTATACCGATAAAAAAACCTCTCTGTATATATACAGAGAGCTTTTTTTTATCAGTATACATTTCCCCTATGTATACCTGCAAAATAGGCGAGTCAAATGCATTAATATATGTGTGTTTAGTTGCCTATAACACCCAACTGATCACACATATGCCAAATAGTCAACTAAACATACACACATTAATCGATTCAATGCGTTTGACTCGCGTTTTTTGCAGGAATACATAGGGGAAATGTATACTGATAAAAAAACCTCTCTGTATACAGGGGTGTTAGTTGAAATTTGTCGGTTTTTTCGATAAAGAAAACACTTAATTTTCAGAGGAATCTCAATTTTTTTTTCAAAGTATTGACTATTGGTTTCTACACATTTCGCCCATCTCTCAGGCAAATTATGGATACCATCCCAAAAAAACTTTTTCTCTTTCGAGGCAAACCATTCGACGAGCCATTTTTCGACTTCTTCAAAATTAGCGAAGCACTGCTCTGCAAGGGAGTGTCCCATCGATGCGAAAAGGTGATAGTTGGACGAGGCGAGGTCTGGAGAGTATCCTCTTTTACCATATGGTGTCGAGTTTAATATTAAATTAAAATTGTAAATTAAATTCACTTGATTTATTTTATCATTTTAATCCTATAATACCGAAGCGAGTTTTCACTTCACTTGATGTTTTGTATAAACTTTTTCCATTCCATTCTGTTCTTCCCCATTTTCTTTGCTTCATAGTGGTTGAGGTTAATCCCGTTGACCATTATCCTTCCATATTGTCTGCGCACTTCTTTCTCCTGCTTTCCTTCTTGGTTCATTTTACCTTCAACTAATTTCGGATTCATAATGCCATTATAAAGAATATTTCATTGCTCAATATTTCATTGCTTAACGAATCACACATTTTTTTTTCATTACTTCACAGTGTCGACTCGTGGTGTTACTTTCTTGAATAATAGCATACCCGACGCCCTAAGGGGCAACAAGGGATAGCAGAAGAAGAATAGCCAACTTTCTCACTCATTAAACAATATACTATTATGTCATAACCCTTCATTTTCTTTTCTAATTATTATTTAGATTTATGTTAAGTTTAATCTGAATCTGCAATATTTTTGTTATTAACTGTACATGGCTTAATTTACTCATGTTCACTACTTGCTGTACTTAGAAATAATTACCTTACAAATAACATTAACCCTAATATGTTATTTGTAAGGTAAATATTTCTAATTATTTTTAAGTATTTTATTGTAAATTGGGTACCCCGTTAATAAATAAATTAATTTTAATTCCGATTACATTATGGGCGAGTTTCCACTTCTTTTCGACTTAACCCTTCATTTTAATTCCGATTACATTATAGGGGAGTTTTAATTTCTTTTCGCCATAACCCTTCACTCATTTTAATCTCGACTGCATTACGGGGGAGTTTTCATTTCTTTTTTTTTATACATTCACTTTCAGTTCAGTGCTTTGTTGATTGATTAGCGGCGGGGAGTTTCAGTTGAGTGGAAAGCGTTAATTGATTAGTGGTGAGAAGCTGGGAATCAACATTTGTTTCTTTCAATTGTTTTTTTTTTCTTCCGAAGCATTGCATGACATTTTGTGAGGAGTTTCCAGGTAGTCCTGCGAATCGACATTTGTTTCTTTCAATTGTTTTTTCTTGTAAAGTCTGGAATGATATTTTGTGAGAAGTTGTCCTGGGAATCGACATTTATTTCTTTCAATTTTTTCTTCTAAAGTCTGGAATGATATTTTGTGAGTAGTTTCAAGCTAGTTCTGGGAATGGGCTTTTGTATCTTTTAATTGTTTTGTTTTCTTCCAAAGCATTGGATAACATATTATGAGAAGCTTCAAGCTAGTCCTGGGAATAGGAGTTTGTTTCTTTCAATTGTTTTCTCTTCCTCTTCCAAAGCATTGAATGACAATTTGTGAGGAGTTTCGCGAAAATCCTGGGAATCGAGGTTTGTTTCTTTTAATTGTGTCTTTTTTCTTCTAAAGTCTGGAATTACATTTTATGAAAAGTTTCAATTTAGTCATGGGAATGAGCATTTGTTCCATTCAATTGTTTCTGTTTTCTCTTCTGAAGTCTTGAATGATATTTTGTGCGAAGTTTCAAGCTAGTCCTGACAATCGATATTTATTTTGATTTAAAAACTTCAATACACACACATGTGCGTAACTCAAGTTTTCATAGAAGCATAAAAAAAAACACCTTATATTTTTTATTCAATTTCTTAAAACGTAATTACCTCCTCCCCTTTTTTTACGTCATATGATTTACGATCATCGAAGTGCTTGTTTATAAACAATTTTAATCATTCAATTATTTATTACGGGACATTTTTTTTCTTATTGGAATCCCACGTTTCGGATTTATGAAGGCTCATCGTGCCCGCACGTACGGAGGTGAAAACGCCTCACAATTACACACGTAGAGAGAAAAGAAAAGAGGAAGAAGGGGGGATATGAAAAAGAAGCGGTTTTATGGTTTTAATAAATTTATAGGCCTCCAGCGGGCTCTCTTGATTTATTCACTCGCATTCCCCAGCGAGACGCGACGAATTAACGAACCATTCTCTGTGATGGCTTCATCTGTGCAAAAAAATAATAAAGCCTCTCGTTTATTTCTTCGCAACAGATGGGCCCTTGTGCAAATGTTAAAAAATAAACGCACCCCCGCTGGGGTGTGCTTGATCCTGCGGTTGTTACAATGGGGCGTTAATGGTGTTAACCCCTTATTTTTATATGTGTTGTATATTTTTTTTTGGTGTTGTTAGTGGAGCAACATGTGTGGGTAATGGATGTGTACTCACCCTGATCGCAGAGGATGCCACCCCAATTGGTGTCGCAAATGCACTGCCATGACGAGCCGTTGCAGTAGCCGTGCTTGCAACCGGGGTACGGCAGGCATTGGTCGCAGAATTCTCCTCTCCAACCTGGACGACAACTAAAAAAACACAAGAATTAATTTAATTAATTAACAAAATAAAATAATTCAGGCTAAAAGACCTCCGGTCGTTAGCCGATTCATCTGCAGAATATAATTCTCATTTTACATATTATTGTACATACACATACACATTTGTGTAAAGATATATTAAATAAAAATGATTTGAAAATAATTAATAAATTATTTTCACATTTTGCTCTGTGACTTATGACTTACGTTACGTAAGTACGTTAAACAAATGCACATTAAAACAACTACTTCCCGGGCAAATACCCACGCCGGACATTGAATTACATAATGTACACCTGTTGTTCCAGGTAGTCCTGGGAATCGACATTTCTTTCTTTCAATTTTTTTTATTCTAAAGTCTGGAATGATATATTGTGAGAAGTTTAGAAGTTTCAAGCTAGTCCTGGGAATAGGCGTTTGTTTCTTTCAATTGTTTCTGTTTTCTCTTATGAAGTCTTGAATGATATTTTGTGCGAAGTTTCAGTTCTTTTTTTTGTGTAAAGATGTTTAGTTATTGCAGAGGCTGTCATTTTATGAAATTCCACCTTACAAGTAACAAAATATAACAATATTTCTAATATATATGTTTCGTACCACTGTGTCTGTGAAAATTTTTATTGATTAAAAGACAATCCCAACCAGATATGAAAGTGTTGCTCAAACAATCCCATTCCGTCTCGCAGATGAAGAAAACACTCAACACGGCGCGTACGTTTCCCTTTCGATTATATGTAAATAACGGATTAACAATGTACTGGATGTTCCGATTGTTTCGCAACGAGCGAGCGAGCGAAGGCGTCCATTGTGCGATTCCGCCTTATTGGAAAATCCCTTTCCTTCCGTGGGACACGCGGGCCCACGCCGCAATTACGTGACTAACTCCATGCAGAATGCCGTTTTGAAATCGGAAGCTACAGGACGAAACGGACAATTTATGGACGGGCCTTCGACGACCGACGAGCCGAGTGGGCAGGAAGACAGACCTCGACGTGGATCTTAGCAGTGATCTTTAGCGCTATTTATTCGACTTTCTCGGGAATTAAATGAATGGATAAAACGATGAGTTTCTATTTTCCCTCATCGCACTTTCTTGCAAATTAAATAAAAATAAATGGACAAAATGATTTATTGGGATTTTCATTTAATTTCTAAGAAATTCAAAATGTTGAGTTTTAATGTTTTTAATCAGAAGCTGCAGAAAATTTATGAACGAGTCTTCGACGACGAGTCGATTGTGAAGGAAGGCAGACTTCGTCGTGGATTTCTCCTCAAATCTTTAGTGCGATTTATTCGAATTTCTTAAGAATATAAAATTAATGAAAGTATAAAACAATGAGTTTATATTTTCTTTAATCTCTCCCTTCTATTGATTTGAATTATTTTAAATCCGTAATGGTAGAATGACAAAAACTTATAGTAGAAGAATTGCTGCATTGCGCTACTAGATCGTATTCTTAATGTCACGGCGTTAATTAATCATTGTTCACTGAAACTGGCTACTAGATCCATTTATAAACGTTCAAATAAGTGAATCGAAGTGGGTGGTGGAGTTTTCGAAAATTTGATGTGAATTAATGCTACTCGTTTTTTTTTTGTAGGTTCAGCAATACATTTTCCTATAATTTTACAAATTACTCTGAAATAAATCGGACTTAAACATATGAGCTTATTTTTGTTTCCTGGGAATGTCTTCAAAATATTTCAATTTCCTCTCAAATATTCAATATTTTTCTACTTTATATTCTCTATTAAGAGAGTTTCATTTGTAATTACCAATATGTATGATTGATTTGAAACTCTAAGTGTTTTATTCCTAATGTAAATATTGAATATCTTTAATCCTAAAAGAACTGGTATCCCACAAGTAACGTCAAACCGTTCGACATCCATGCACATTTTCTCGTTGTGTGCGTGTATGAGAAATAAAGCCATCGGAACACATAAGATCCGTCTTGGACACGATCTTCATTAACTCTTTTCCAGCTCCCTGGGTGGCAGTAGGCGGATCGTGACCCCGTGTATGCCCAAGAACCGCCGCCCCTCCTCTTCCCCTAAACCCATTTTCCCTTCGCCGGCCGTAATTAATTCCTCGCGAGGTGCCCCCTTTTCGTCGTTATTTTCGTCGCTTGCACGTGCACCGTTCCCATGACAGAGATGTCCACATTCTCACCGGCGCGCCGGTAATAATGTCATAAAAGGTTGTAGTAGGTGCGAATTTGCCACGCCGAACGCGGGATTCGCAGCTGCGGTTGCTTTTCGAAATAGAAAACCGGGAGAACGGACAAAACGCGACAATTTCGAAACGGGTCGTAAGAAAAAGGAACGAGGAGGAAAAGCACGGCATCCGCAAAAAAAAAATGGTGTGCGTAAATGTTCGCACGCCATGTTTATGCAAATAATATATAATAATATAATTGTTCCCAAATGACGTTGCATTTCCAATGGCCCAAACAGTCTCACAAGAAGTAAGTAATGCTTTTGAAATGTTTTATAAATTCAATCTACAAAAATTTGAAACAAAAAAAAGCAGAAATTTTATATCTTGGCATCTCGAATTCATGATACCGTATCAAATACTTTACTTCATTTAACACTTATTTTCCAATTGTATTTTCCAAAATTCAATCTACACTAATTTAGGACTTAAAAAAAAAACAGAATTTAACAAGAAATAAAATTTTTGGTTATTGTCTTAAATTTGTATAGATTCAATTTTTTTAAAGTAGAATTCGTAAGGGTTAAGTGAAGTAAAGCTTTTGATATGGTTTCATGAATTCGAAATGCCACGTTTTTTTTTTTATCTTAAATTCAAATTTAAGACAGAAATTACCAAGAAATCTAATTTCTGTTTTCTTTGTCTTAAATTTGTGTAGATTGATATTTAAAAAACAGAATTGATTGAAAAAAAAACAGATATTTTTTTTTTTTTGGTGATTAATGCTTTTTTGTCTTAAATTTGTGTACATTCAATTTTGGATAGTAGAATCGGTAAGTGTCAAAAGAAGTAGAGCTTTTCATAAGGTTTCACGCATTTGAGATGCCTAGAAAAAAAATTGCAGCTTATTTTTGAAACTCAATTTATGTATTTTGAAGTTTGGAAAATAGAATTGATAAATAAATAATCTCCTATATTGAAACTACAAACCTTGAACGTCAGCAATTTTATTACTTCCATCTTTTTTTTTTTTCTTTACCCACACGCTTTATAAGCAAAACTTTTGAGAGAGAATAATTAAAATTGCTGATTGTTGGCCCCCGATGTGTGTAGATTGAATATAAATTAAACATTTATTTAAATTTTTATTGAAAAATTAATTATGGGATATTTTTCAGAGCATTAAAATCAATTCATTTTATGATCATCCCGGCGCTTCCACCAGAAGTGTCGGCGATGGTATGATGAAATTTCGTAACTAATGACATAGATGAATTATTAAAAATTGTATATTTAGGAAAATCAAAACAATATATTTATGATAAATGACAATTTCCCGGAAAATGGTCAGTGACAAATATTTTTACCGTCTTATTGTAATATTATAATTTCGAATAATTAAAAACGATTGAAATATGTTTTAAATTATTTTTTTTGATAACTCCTTTTAACCGAATAAATTATAACAATATAAACATTTAATTAAAATCATTTTTTAATTTAAAAAAATTAGAAAACAGTTTATTTACTGTTGCTTTAATCAGGCTTTCCCTAATACTCTTATGTCGCCCTTACTTTTATTTGAAATGTAAATTTATGTTTTTCTCTAATTATCTATCTATCCCACATGTTTGTTTTGTAATCTCTTAAGTATATATTGTGTTGAATTTTAGTTGTATAGTTGGTATTAATCCATTAATATGTACGAAAATGCACATATGGAAGAAAAATTAAAGTTTTAATAAAAATATGTATTTTTCATGAAATCATTAATACGCTCGAAAAAAGTTCAGACATTTTTTATTGCACATCATAAATTCAAGACAGGGCAGAAATATTGTACGCTGGTCCATAACTCAAATATACTGAAACTTTCATTTTCTTATTTAAAAAAAATGAAGTAATTGTCCGAATAAAGATATTTGTATATATGTACATGGAAGAAATGTTGTTTCTAATAAAATATCAAGTACATATCAAAACACAGCAATAATTTGCATAAGATTGTATAAATAATAAGAAAAAAAAGTAAAGCAATTTCGCATCGCAATGCCTTAATTTACGATTAAATCCCGCATGAACACATCTAAACCCTCGAGGCAGTTAGATTCCACACTCTCACGCACTGTTCATTTATTTTTTGCTCCCTTTTTAATTCATCTTATTAACACGCAATTGATTCAAAGAAAATCGTTTCGACTCGGATAAAGCCGCGTTCAATTTAAATGTGTGTGAACTGGAAAAAGACGGGCTCTAGTCCAGACAGGAAAGGGAAGTGTGGAATTGATTAGCGGCGGAATTCCACTTGTGTCTAGTTTGCATTGGAATTTCGCGATTCGTTTCTTTTTTATTATTATTTCTCTCTTTAATTCCTTCTTCTTATTTCTCGTGTCGTCGCCGGAAAGGCGATTACAAGCGCAGGGAGTCTCCATTACCGACGTGATTTAGGCTCCTCAGGTGTTTCTCCTCCGTGCGTACGGACGGGATGTTTATGATTTTATTATGCAAAGTGTGAGAGTGTAAGGGGGACGCCAACATAACTCAAAATCGTTGTCGGTGATAGGAGTTTGAGGCTCGGGTTATTATTATTATTATTTTTTTCTCTAACGGGCAATTATCATTAATCAAATTTGTGGGTATGAAACGCGCTGGGACTTCCATTTTCGTACCGATTTTTTTTTGATTAATTTCCTTCGATGGATAATTGGATATAAAATTTACTACTATTATGAACTAAGAGTTTATTCACTTGGTCGCAGTGCGTTTTAATAAAATTGAAAAAATAAGTTGAATATATATATAAATTTCTTTATTTTTTACAAACATTGAGTATATACACTAAAGAAAATTAGGTATATGAATATATTTTGGTGGAAAAATTGCTCCAATTAATTGCAAACATCTTAAATTAATCGGATAGATTAACTTAAAATGCTTGCAATTAACTGGAGCATAAATTGTGTAAATTTTAATAATCTGGAGCAAATAGTAGCACAGCTAGCTTGCAAAATTGACCTTAAAAAATGTGCGAAAAAAATGTCGGGATCTGGATTTTTTTCTAGACAAGCACGAATATTGCATTTTTGTGATTTTTTTTTGTGATTTGACTAATTCTTCCTGAATCCTATGCTTTAAGTCGCAACGTTATATCTTATCTGTAAGCTAAGTTATCTTAGTTTAATCAGCACTGCGTTTAAAAATTACAATCGGTGCGGTTTGGTGAAAGCATTCCCATGTAAATCAGAGTCATTATTTAAAATTTGGCTAAATGATTTTTTTAAGACAAAATAACCATTCCACCTTCTTTGTAACATATTCAAGAATGTTTCAGATTTTTTTTTTGAATAAAAAAAATAATCAAAATTTCGATTTTTTCCAGGAAAAAAGTGGATTTTGATGGAAAAACCAAAATTCTCGGATTAACTTAAAATTATAATCAAATTGTTCCTAACTTATTGGAGCATCAATTGTGTAAATTTGAATAACTTGGAGCAAATAGTTTTTGCACAGCCAGCTTGTAAAATTGACCTTTGAAAAATAAGCGAAAAAAATTTAAGAATTTGGGATTTTTTTTAGACAAGCGCGATAGTTCTATTGTGGTAGTTTTAGGATGGAAATACGGATTAATCCTTGCTGAAAATTATGCTTCAAGTCCCAACGTTATATCTTTCCTACAAGCAAAGCTATTTTTGTTTATTCAGCGCTGCGTCTAAAATCCTCAATTGGCGCGGTTTGTTTAAACCGTTCTCATAAGACCCCATGTAAATTAGGCTCATAATAAAAATTGGCTTAAATAACCGCGAATGATTTTTTTGGGGAAAAATAACCATCCCACCTTTTTTCTAACATATTCAAGAGTGTTTTAGATTTTTCTCAGATTTTATCTAAAGAAAAAAAAATCATCGAAATTTCGATTTTTTCCAGGAAAAATTGGATTTTGGCGAAAAAAGTAATACTCGCGGATTAACTTAAAATTATAACCAAAATGCTTGGAATGAATGGGAGCATGAATGGTGCAAATTTGAATAACTTGGAGCGAATAGTTTTTGTAAAACAAGCTTGTAAAATTGACCTTTGAAAAATGAACGAAAAATATTTCTAAATTTGGGATTTTTTTTCAAAAGAGCAAAAAAGGTTTAACTTGGTCATTTTAAGAGAGGAATATGGATTAATCTCTCCTGAATCCCATTATTCAAGTCCCAGTGTTATATCTTTTCTACAAGAAAAGTTATCTTACTTTAATCAGCGCTGCGTCTAAAAGCACCAATCGGTGCGGTTTGTTTAAACCGTTCTCATAAGACCCCATGTGAATCAGACTCGTCATTAAATATTGTTTATATTATAAATAAATATTTTTTTAAACAAAAATAACTATCCTAAAATCATTCTAATATATTGAAGAGTGTTTTAGAATTTTTTCAGATTTTTCTTTGGAGAAAAAAAAAATCATCAAAATTTCGATTTTTTTCCAGAAAGAAAGTGGATTTTTATGGAAATCCAAAACTCCTGGATTAATTTAAAACTAAAAGGGTATTGCTGGCAATGAAGCAATTAAATGTAAATTTGAATAACTTGATGATAATAATTTATGCATAGCCAGCTTGCAAAATTAGTTTTTTTAAAATGTGCGGAAAATTGTTCGAATTTGGAAATTTTTCTAGACATGCTGCATGAAATTATTCAGCAATTTTATTTTTGTTTGTGATTTTGTTGGAAAACTTTTATTGAAAGAATCTAAAAAACAGAAAAGAAAAATGAAATTACTGAATAATTTAATTTTTATTTCTGTTCAAAATTTTCACTTTGTTAATTGGTCGAAATTTAAATGATCCCAGGTCGACCAGGAATATTACTTGAAATGTTTTATCATTTGCTGAATAATTTAATTTTCATTTTTCTGTGATATTCAGAAATAAAAAGATTACAAAACGTTCTCCCTCCCTAATCAACCCGACCAATCTTTAATTACACTCGAACGAACGTCAATGTCCTTAACGGCTGGACCACAACACGTTTCTGTTGGGGATTTGTAGGATGGGGCGTCTGACACAAGAAACATGGCGTCACGTACGCCGTGTAGCCGCGACCACGACCAACCGACCACTCACTCAATGCTCTTGTAACGTCGGCGCAACATCGGTACGGTACGTCCGACCACAGGACCGACATTCATTATCCGCAACAATTACTTTAATAGCGAACACACTGAGACTTTATGGGTACTCACTTGCACTCGTCCGGATTGTCGCATTTCCCGTGGACTGGATGGCAACCTTGCTTGCACAGCGCTGAAAACAAACAAACAAAAAATACAAATTATTTTAAGACTTGCAAAACAAACCAGAAATATTTAAAAAAAATGGAAAACTAATTAAATAATCCTTAAATCCTCTAAACCTAATTTAAAGCCTAGCCAACTAACCAAAGTTAAAGCCTCTAGCCAACTAACCAAAATTAAAGTTTAGTCATCTAGGTTAAGTTAAAGCTTAACTATACTCTGGTTTGAAGAAATGCTGATCTCTAAAATCTAATTCAAGCCTAAGCCATGTAACAAATTATTTTTTACTTATTCTATAAATTAATTAAATAATTCTGAAACCTAACTTAAAGTCTAGCCAACTAATCCAAGCTAAAGCTTAGTGTAGTCTAAGTTTAAGCTTCACTTTGAATAAATGCTGACCTTCAAAACCTAAGCTAGCCAACAAATTGAAGTTTAGTAATCTAACCTAAGTTAAACCTAAGTTAAAGCATGGTTATCTTTTTGTTTAAAGAAATATTGGCTTCTCAAGAATAAATAAAGTTTTGTCATTTAACCTATGCCAAAGCAAATTTTCTTCAAACTAAAGATGGCTTTTAATTAACAGAATGTTCAGCCACCATTCATCTAGCAGAGTAGTGATGGCCATTTCGGTTCTTCGAAGCTCATCAGATTAGTGTGTTCCATGTGCAATGCCTTGATGAAGGCGATTGAACGGATCGTGTATTGTGGCTATATATATAAATCATAATAAGTGAAAGACGATACAAGCGCCATCTCTCTAACTAAAGTTAAAGTTTAGTCAATTCAAACCTAGCTATCTTTTTGGTTGAAGAAATGTTGAAGAATAAATTCTAACCTAAGTTATATTTTAGTCATTTAACCTCTGTTAAAACCTAGTTATTTTTCTGTAAGAAGAAAAGTTGACTTGCTAAGAATAAATTCGTGGAAGAATTTAGAAAAAAATTATTTCGTTTTTAATATAAAATCAATTGTAACGTTAATTCCTTGTGTCGAAGACTCGCACACAAGCAATAAGAGCCAGTTATAATCCCCTGACCCCAATTAACGGCATCATTTGTGCCAATGCAGATCTCTTCATTTCCTTATTTGCGCTAATCAATGTCCTCCAAGCCTATAAACATCCACTCCCAGCCGGCTAATTACGTTAATTGCGAACGGCGCTTTTTATTTATCCCCCGTTATTTTTTGTTCTCCTCCCCGCCGGAACGTTCTTGTTAAAATTGATTTACCACTTATTTCGCCGAGGCAACAAAAAAAACCCGCGGATAAATAAATAAAACGGGTGGATAAGAGCGGGCAGGAAAAAAAGCGAACGCCAAAGACGGTTGCGCGCTCTTGCGAGCGCACTCTAATAAGCTACATTCCGTGAGCGGCCAGTTAATGACAATTAACCGTCTTGCTCGAAATGTTACATCGCACGCCAGAGGTAGACGAACGCTGTTTGCTGCTGCTTGCACGAATAAATGGGAGCTGTTTGTGAGACAGTTCAGGTTGTTCAAAAAAAAAAAAATGTCGCATTTATTTATTTTTTATCTTTTGAGTTTGCAGCGGATGGGCCGTTTTGTATTATTAATCAATTTCGTTGATTACTAAAAATCTATGTTAATTTTTAATTGTGACATTTTTTGGGGTATTGTTCAGACTCCCCTTTCAGAATATGCTGAAACTCAAAGTCGGTTAATTTTTAATCGTGGCATTTTCTGGGGGTTTTATTCAGACTCTCCCCTTTAAAAATATGCAGAGATCCACATTGATTCTATTTTTTGTTAATAACCATCTTTCCAGCGTATTCAAGAGTGTTTCAGATTTTTTCTGGAGAAAAAAAAAGTCATCGAAATTTCGATTTTTTTCCAGGAAAAAGTGGATTTTCGCGAAAAAAGTAATACCCGCGGATTAACTTAAAATTATAACCAAAATGTTTGTAATGAAAGGGAGCATAAATGGTGCAAATTTGAATAACTTAGAGCAAATAGTTTTTGCACAGCAAGCTTGTAAAATTGACCTTTGAAAAATGAGCGAAAAAAAATTCTGAATTTGGGATTTTTCTTAGAGGAGCACGAAAGATTTATTTTGATAAATTTAAGAGAAAACTAAGCACTGATATTTCCTGAATCTCATTATTCAAGTCTGAAGGTTATATCTTATCTACAACAAAAGTTATCTTAGTTTAATCAGCGCTCCGTCTAAAAGCATCAATCGGCGCGGTTTGTTTAAACCATTCACATAAGACACCGTGTAATTCAGAGTCATCATTTAAAATTGGTTTAAATAACAGGAAATGATTTTTTTATGACAAAAATAACTATCCCACGTTTTTTCTAATATATTGAAGAGTGTTTTAGATTTTTTTTTCACATTTTTTCCGAAGAAAAAAAAATTATAAATATTTCGATTTTTTACAGGAAAAGGTGGATTTTGATGGAAAAATCAAAATTCGCGGATTAACTTAAAATTATAATCAAATTATTCTCAATTAATTGGAGCATTAATTGTGTAAATTTCAATAGCTTCGAGCAAATAGTTTTTGCACAACCAGCTTGTAAAATTTACCTTTGAAAAATGAGCGATAAATTTGTTCGAATATGGAAATTTTTTTAGACAAGCACGAATGCTGTATTTTTGTGACTTTAAAAGAAAAATGTCGATCAATCATTCCTGAATCCTATGCTTCAAGTCCCAATTTTATATCTCATTTTTAAGTAAAGTAATCTTAGTTTAATCAGCGCTGTGTCTAAAAGCATCAATCGGCGAGGTTTCTTTAAACCATTTACATAAGACACCGTAAATCAGAATCAACATTTAAAATTGGCTTAAATAACAGGAAATGATTTTTTTATGACAAAAATAACTATCCTACGTTCTTTCTAATATATTGAAGAGTGTTTTAGAATTTTTTCAGATTTTTTTTCGAAGAAAAAAAAAAAATCATTAAAATTTCGATTTTTCACAGGAAAAAGTGGATTTTGATGGAAAAATCAAAATTCGCGGATTAACTTAAAATTATAATCAAATTATTCCCAATTCATTGGAACATTAACTGTGTAAATCTCAGTAGCTTGGAGCAAATAGTTTTTGCACAATCAACTTGTAAAGTTAACCTTTGAAAAATGATCGAAAAAATTGTCCGTATTTGGAATTTTTTCTAGACAAGCGCGAAAGCTTTACTTTGATAATTTTCGGAGAAAATGTGGATTAATCCTTCCTGAATACAAAGCTTCAAGTTCAAATGTTGTATCTTATCTACAAGCAAAGTTATCTCAGCTTAATTAGCACTGCGTCTAAAATACTTAATTGGAGCGGTTTGTTTAAATTATCCTTATAAGTTCCCATGTAAATCAGTCGCATAATTTAATAAAAAATAATCCTTTATTGACGGTGGCTATTAAAAACAAAATGCAATATATTAAAACTTAAAACTAATATATCAAGACTAAGTATAAAAAATTAAACTTAAAAGATTAATAAAGAAATAACGAAATACAAATAAAATAAATATAACAGTTTAAATAGCTGGAAATGATTTTCTGTTATAAAAAATTATGATCCCACGTTTTTTTTCTAAAGAAAAATAAAAGTGTTTTTGATTTTGTTTTCATTTTTTTTTTTTCTGAAGAAAAAGTAATGTAAACAGAAAAGAGTATTCATTCACTTGGCCACAGTTATTTAAATATATTAAATAAAAATGATTTGAAATGTTTAATTATTTCTACTTTAGTGAGTGTAAAAAAATGAGTTTTATAAATAGCTGTCGTAATTTGTGATTGGTAATTTGCCTTTTTTATACATATGTTTTGTAATCTTTTTAGAGCGTCACACTTTTCTTATAAAATTTTTAATATGTAATTATAATTGTAATTTGGAAATGGAGATTCCGTTAATAAAGTAAATTGATATTGAAATTCAAGTGTTTTAATTAAATATCCTGAATTAAATAAAAAATGTTTCATTAGGGTTTAAGTGAGAAATGAATTAAGCATAGAGTTTTACCTGTTTCACAATTACTTCCTTTCCATCCCTGAATGCATTCCTTATCACCATTAGCATCACACCTATAATGCCCGAACTTGTCGTCCCTGGGCCTGCAGAATTTCGTACAAGTGGCATTATAGTAGTGGTTGTCGCACTTGACCCTAACCCTGTAGGTCAGCCTGGCTTTGGGCCCGCGGTGGTTGAGCGTGTGCCAGTCAACGCTCGGATCGATAATCCCCGAATACGTCGCCTCCTCAATTATGTCATTGGTAGCTGAAACGAGAAAGCACACAAACGCAATCAAACAGTGAAGAACGGCGTGGGCGCCCTTCGGTAAAGGGCACTCGAGCGCTTGTTTACACGCATAATAAGCGTCCTGCAGGTAGCTCGAGTGCTTAATTGTAACACTCGAACGGACGGCGCGCGGTGGAATCGTGAAGGAGTGAAGTTTCATTCATGAACGAGGAGACACGAAGGCCCTCAAGGGAGGCAGCGGCGCGTTCGCGAGTAGCCAGTTCCGGGCGCCCCCGGGGCGCCCATTAGGCCGCGGAGGTGTGTAATTTCGGGAGACTCACCTGGTAAGGAATAATTGTTGTGGTCCACAGCCTGGAGGATCAATGTGAACGATCTCTGTAATGAAAAAAGAGAGAGAACGGATTATTTGTCTGCGTTAATCTACACGGTCGATCGGTAAATAACATAAATCAAAATTCCGCTCGGATCATTTGAAATGATTTGAATGATTTAATAAAAAAATTCATTAAGCTAATCTAAACACCCAAGGCGAGAACTTTAATTATATAATGATACACTTGCATAATCATCACTTAAATCAAAATCGGGTAATTTAAGTAATCGAGACATTTGGAATCGAGTAATTTGAAGTGTTCTATATTAACATGAATGAATTTCACAATTCCTTGCTTCACTTATTATTTATAGCACCATTATTTATTCTTATAAAAGTGAAACAGAATTGTGTATTTCGCTTAAAAAAATGTAGAAGCTTAAGTAGATAAAAAAAATCAATTAAATATAACACGTCCGAATAAAAATCAAGAAATGAAAACAATTTCAACTCTTTCAAGTTAATCACAACGAGTGTATTAATCTTCCCCGCATAAATTACCCCCCTCGTCCGCGCCCAATCAAAGTGACACTTTAATAACAACCTACGGAGCACAATGAGGAGAAGCGACGCAGGAACAACAATATAAAAAAAACAGCAACGAAACAATGACGATTATAATTACGCGTTTACCTTCGGGTCGTGAATTTTAAAAAGGACAATTACCGCGTAACAATGCATCAAAAATTATGACGGGCGCCTTCCAGGTCTGGGCTCGCGGACCACACCACCAATTTGCGTCAAGATTTTGATCTCTACCCTCCAGAAAAAAAAAGAGCACTACTGTTGTTGTTTCATTTTTTTTCTGGGTTGTTGATTTGTTCAGAAAGTAACGGTAGCGTTGTGTAATTTTTTTCCAGTCACCTCTGGATTGGGAGCATGTCATCCTGAGGGGATTCTATGCAACTTCCTGTGGGGAATTGTTTTAATATTTTTAAATCAATTTCATATTAAATGTTTTACCAAGTTATAAATAAGAAAAGAAGAAAGTTTCCTGTGGGGTTTTAAAATAATATTATTGTTGATACGAAGATAATTATTTAAAGAATTTTGTATTTGTTTGTTTATTCAGACGTAATTAATGGCCACAAATTTAACTTTTGGGAATCGTTATGAAATTTTGTGGAAATATCGCCCTTTCAGTATATTTAATAAACAAAAATTACCCCCTCTATGGTTTTTGAGTAATTTTTAATATTATGCGAGAAAACACGATTTTTATGCGATTTTTCTGTGTTTGACAAATTCAAACAATCACAATTTGAATTGCTTTTGTGGAAACTGGATGAAACTTTCTGAGAATTTTTCCTAAATCTTACCCTTTCAGGATATGTAATAAACAAAAAATACCCCCTCAGTGGTTTTTGAGTAATTTTTAATTTTATGCGAGAAAAGATGATTTTTATGTGAATTTTCTGTGTTTTACAAAATCAAACAATCACAACTTGAATTACTTTTAGGGAAAATGAATGAAACTTTGTGTGAATATTCCTTAAATGTTACCCTTTCAGGATATTTAATAATCAAGAATTACCCCCTCAGTGGTTTTTGAGTAATTTTCAATTTTATGCGAGAAAAGATGATTTTTATGCGAATTTTCTATGTTTTGTAAATTCAAAAAATCACAACTTCAATTACTTTTGGGGAAACTAAATGAAACTTTGTGTGAATATTCCTTAAATCCGACCCGTTCAGGATATTTAATAAGCAAGAATTACCCCCTCCTTGGTTTTTGAGTTATTCTCAATTTTATGCGAGAAAAGACGATTTTTATATGAATTTTCTGTGTTTTACAAAACCAAACAATCACAACTTGAATTACTTTTAGGGAAAATGAATGAAACTTTCTGAGAATATTTCTTAAATCTTACTCTTTCAGGATATGTAATAAACAAAAAATACCCCCTCCGTGGTTTTTGAGTTATTTTCAATTTTATGCGAGAAAAGATGATTTTTATGCGAATTTTCTGTTTTATAAATTCAAAAAATCACAACTTGAATTACTTTTGGGGAAACTGAGTGAAACTTTGTGTGAATATTCTTTAAATCTTACCCTTTCAGGATTTTTAATAAGCAAGAAATACCCCCTCCTTGGTTTTTGAGTTATTTTCAATTTTATGCGAGAAAAAATGATTTGTATGCGAATTTTCTGTTTTTATAAATTCAAAAAATCACATTTTGAATTACTTTTTGGGAAACTGAATGAAACTTTGTGTGAATATTCCTTAAATCTTACCCTTTCAGGATATTTAATAGCAAGAATTACCCCCTCCGTAGTTTTTGAGTTATTTTCAATTTTATGCGAGAAAAGATGATTTTTATGCGAATTTTCTATATTTTATAAATTCAAAAAATCACAACTTGAATTACTTTTTGGGAAACTGAATGAAACTTTGTGTGAATATTCCTTAAATATTACCCTTTCAGGATATTTAATAAGCAAGAATTACCCCCTCCTTGGTTTTTGAGTTATTTTCAATTTTATGCGAGAAAGGATGATTTTTATGCAATTTTTTCTGAGTTTGCAAATTTAAACAATCACAATTTGAATTAATTTTGGGGAAATTAAATGAAACTTTCGAGGAATAATTTTTAAATCTTGCCCTTTTAAAAGTTTTAATAATTTTTTTTAAAAAATCTGGGGTTTTAAAGGTATCTACTTATTTTTGACGCGAATGGGTTTACTTAGGGATATTTTGTTCGTTTTTTCAGAGGGAGCAATTGTAATTTTATTGCTATTGGACAATTTTCTGATGACCAGTCTGTTATTGATTATTTTTGCATTAATTCTATTTTGTCGATTACTGTCAACAATCTGTTATGTAATACAATTTCTTCCTTAGTAAGTACTGTTCTATAATTGTAACATTAAATACCAAAAAAATCTTGATTATGATAAGGAAAAAAATACTCTCACGAGTTTGTATAGAGCAAGGATTATCCATTGCTTGTCAGAAGCTGTATCTCATTGCGGGGGTATAATCATAGAAAATTTGCATGTGGTTTATCCTCTTAACATGCACGGATACCGTCAGGGCTGCCTGTACCATTATTAAATTAATTTCAACTCAATTTTCATAGCCGGTTTCCACCGATTGAGCGCGACGGTACTGCCAGAAGAAGGTAAACGTACGTTCCGATTGTTAAAATGAATAAACGACGTGTTCTGGTAGTAAATCGCTACCGATAAATAAGAGCGGTGCGGACGCTGAAAGGCAGGCGCTAAAACTACGTGCAGAAATCACAAAGGATCGGAGGGAGCCCGGCCGGTACTACTCAGGTTCTCAGGCACGGATATTAACCGATAAATTGAAATGCATTCCTCCACGGCGCGCATCCCACAATCACACACATTTTCCACAATGAAAACACGTATTAATAAAAAATAAAAATAAAAAAACAATCGAAGTGGAGCGAAGGAAAGGGCGTCCAGTTTTAATTGGTTTTCGGTTTTTGCCGGTAATCGGTAATTGGAATGTTTGTCTGTGTGCCAGTGCGCTGGGCTGTTGTAGAAGGAGGAGGCGCGCGAGGATAATCGAGAGATGGATGCAGCGAAATAGAAACTGGAAAGACGAGTTGCCGGAGTGTATGATAATGGCTGGTCAACGGCCGATCGCGTCAACAGGTGCTAACACTCTAAGGCCCAAGTTCAGGATGCTCTTCCTTCCACGGCTTCCACGAGGACTTTATCTCATCATTTATTTTTGTGAACACCCGAAAAAAAAAATGGCACATTTATAGTTGATCACCATGCCCCGGCTTCATCATTCTCTCCATTCATGCTTTACTACCTGTATCACCATTTCAGATTGTAATAGATTGTGCAATGAGAAACCCAAATATCTCACCCAAAATGTTTATATTCAGAAAACACAATTCATCAATTCTTTCTTTCAATAATCATGATTAAATAAGGAATAAAAAGCAAGGACTTTTGGATAAAAGAACGATGATCAATAGCCATTCAATTATAAACCAAAATTATGGTTTTATTTAATTAAATATAACCCTATGAGAAGTTTTAAGACATTCCAATGTATTTCAAGCATTTGTAATCTGAAACAAATCGTGCACTCTCAGTTTGCAATTCATTGACTTTTTGTAATTTCCCATACTTAATGAAATACAATGTCCACTGTATAAATCTAGCACGGAACTGGTTAAAAAACTGCAAGACCTGAAGCTTTTAATGTTATTTAAAAGATTGATTGTAATAATTTGTAAGATTGTTGTTGTAATTCCATTTTTTGACTGAACTGGTATACCACAAGGCTCTAATATTCGGGGCTATTGATTTGTTTTAGTTATATTTCTCGATTGAAGTGGTATTTATTCGGGGCTATTCATATTTTTTAGTTGTATTTCTTGATTGAACTGGTATACCACAAGGCTCTAATATTCGGGATTATTATTATTACGTTATTAATTAAATTCACATTCTATGAATAAATATCTATTACAAAAGTTGCTTAGACTGTGATAATAAAAATAACGCCCGCGTTAAACTTAATATTTTCCTTACAGAATAGCCCCTATTAATCGATATTCTTCCTGCTCATAACTGGGACGTCTTTATGGTAATTTTTAAATTCAGACCTCTGCGATAAAACCCCGGGGTAATCTACGAAATTTCCGGACATCTCCGGAAGCGAAATATCTCCCTTGGCACACGTCCGTTCTTCCCTAAAACGCAACTGATTTCGCGTCAGTTGTTTTGTATCCCAAAACTAAATTCGATTTGTAACAAAAATTCAGATGTAAAATATTAATTTTAAGAACGAACAATATTTAATTTACAACAAATTTAACTTTACAATACAATTAATTGACTTCAAATCGTGTGTGTAGGGATTCTAATGCGTGCGCGAAGGAAAGGGAAGAAGCTGGCTAGCCACAATGCCGGAGACTTTATCGCATGGCAGGAAACAAACAGATAGCGCCAGTTGTTCTCAACATTTGTCTTTATCTTCTTCACCGACACCTACTGTTGGCTACCCGGCGAACGCAATAATCGCCGGCTGGAAATGTCGAAGTGTAAATGTCAGATTTCTCCGTTTATCGCGCCGAGATAACCACCGGTAATGGCTCAATCATGCGCGTCGCTTTTGTTTTATTCGTCGAGCGAAATTTGTTGCGAGATTAATTATTGGAAGCGAAATTCACGCGATCGGGGATTTTTTTAATTAGAGATTTTTTAAACTTATGGTTCTGGATTTTTCAATTAGGGATTTTTGAAAATAATGCAATTGCCTGCGAAATTAAACTATTAGTAGTCTAAAATTTTGCAGGCAATTTTGCAGATTAATTATTGCAGCAAAATTCACGCGATTGTGGATTTTTTAATTAGAGATTTTTGAAAGTGATGCAATTGCGTACAAAATTTTACAATAGCAATACAGATCAAGTATATATTCCCCACTTACTTAACCTGTTTATTAGTATTGTAACTATAAATTCATAGTTATATAAAAAAAGTTTAAAGTTATGCAAAACAGTCGAAAAACGTGTTTTATTATAACAATAAAAAAAAACAATATATAACGAAGTAAAAACCTCAACTTTTTAATAAAAGCAATCATTTTAAAATTAACATTGATTAAACTGGTATCCCACAAGGCATGTATACTAATCACTAATTGCACGGACTACCTTGCAGACCCAAACCGCTGACGATGCTACATAAAATTTGGCAATAGATGACGCTTGCGTTATCTCTCAATTATTTCGAAGTATATTACTTTCGTAAATTGCATTTCCCATCATATTTTTTCCCCATTTCATTCACCTTTCCCCAGACAGATTTAATAACTCGCTTCATCCACGGCAGTTCCTTCCTCGATTAAAGCTCCATTTCATGCAACATAAGAACCATATCTTTCAGGCTAACTATTCAATTAGCGGAATTGCGGGATTAAACTGGTATCCCACAAGGCACATATACTAATCACTAATCGCGCGGTCCATCGTATTGAGATTTCTTCGCGGTTTGCGGATTTAAAATATTTAATCAATAAAAATTGCTTTAAAAAATATGATATACCAAAATGAATGAGATCAAAATGTACATTATATATTAGAACACAAAATAATAATTTATGCAAGGACTGCCGTCTCATAAACTACGCATAAACTCCTAGCAAATTGTGGCCATTGTGCGAATCCGTGTCAGGCCTTAAACGAGATATCCCGTGGTGTGACTCTCCGGGTCCATTCACGGGAGATCAGCCGACGTCGGCGGCGACAATGGGGTTTAAATTGGTCCCCTCGCGTGGCTCTTCCTCCCATTTCTCTCGCGGAGAAAGCTCACGTTTTCTCCGCGCCGGGATAGTGGAATTTGACGGGCACGAATTAAAATTTAAAAAATTCCAAACTAAACGGTTCTTTCGGTTGCGGGGAAGATTTGTGTGGTCCCCGGTGATTAATTAAAATTGCGTATCGTGACTCGGTGTTATGCGAAGTGGGGTAATTAAGAATGGTTTTATAAGAGTTGATTGGATTAAAATGGCCATAATTTTATATCCTGAACATATTTTTTTTTTCGAATAATAACGTTTTGAATTTCATTAATTTACAATTAATGAAATCTGTATGTGTAATTAATTGCTCTCTTAGCTCGTGCTGAAACATTTTGAAATATTATATGTTAGAAATAAAAACGCTTAGTATTGTTTCACAAATTTAATGTTATTTCTTACGACTGGTTTCGTCTATATTCCTTGATGAGGTCTTATAGAAGGAACAAATAAAAATAAATTTGTGAAACGATACTAAGCGTTTTGATTTCAAACATATAATAATTAAATCTGATAATAGATCATAATGAATGGAAGACGACGCAAGCGCCATCTTTTGCCTAATTTCATCATACACTAGAAGAATGGTGGTTGAACATTTAATAAAATAATAATAATAGATGCTTAGCGCCATTTTTGTACATTCATTCCGGATGTTCATAATCACTAATCAATTCACTTTTTTGTATTTTGTATGAACAGCTTTTTTCTTACGTATAAGTAGTCGTAAGCCTCTTTAGTCATCCATTTTGGGAATGTATCATGAACAAAACCAGGTATATACAGTAACAATCCTGCTTTTTTAAATTGAATTTTTCAAGAGTGTGAGAGATCCAACGGGATTTTTGAAAGTGCATTTCTCGACGAATTGCGTGCACCGACGCGAATAAACAAGCGCAGTACGGGCCGGTAATTGTATGCATAAATTTCCGCGCCGCTATTAATGAATCCGCGGATTGTGCATGAATAGGATTATGAGCTGTTGGAATCCACAAAAAAAAGTCCGCAAACGAGCTATTCTGGATGTCTCATTAGCTGCGGGAAACGAGGGGATTTCAGTGTATGTTTGTAGTCCGGGTCAAGCTGAAGTATTTGGTACCAACTTCTGACATTGAAACTCGTGTGAACTCGTGGTACCAACTTCTGACATGAAAATCGTCTGAAACGAATATTAATGGGAATCGAAGAAATTTCAGTGTGTGTGCTCTAGGGTAATCTGAAGTAATTCTATAGATGTTGGTACCAGTGAGAAACGAATACCAATGGAAAATGATGGGATTTCAGTGTGCGTTTGAACTCCGTACTTGTATAGAAATATGAATTGAATACCAGTGGAAAACGAAGATAGTTTAAGCTGAAGTACTTCTACATAAGTTGGTGCCAGTGTGAAATAAACACCAATGAGAAACGGGTTTGCGCATTCCGGGTTAAGCTGAAGTACTTGTATAGAAATTGGTACCAGTGTGAAATGAATGCCAATGGGAAACGACAAGATACACTCAAATCCACGTTAAGCTGAAGTACTTTTACAGAAGTAGGTACTAGTGTGGAACGAATACCAAAAGGAAACGAGAAGATAATACACTTAAAATCCACGCTAAGCTAAAGTACTTAGTACCAGTGGAAAACGAATACCATTAGGTGGAAACGAGTGAACTTTAGTGTGTGTACTCCAGGTTAAGCTGAAATACTTCTACAGAAGTTGGTATCAGTGTGGAACGAATACCAATGGGAAATGAGAAGGTACACTCAAATTCACCTTAAGCTGAAGTACTTATATAGAAATTGGTACTAGTGGAAATTGATGAAAAACGAGGGGATTTTAATGTGTGTGCTCCGGATTAAACTGAAATATTTCTATAGAAATTGGTACCAGTTTGGAACTAACACCAATGGGAAACGAGATAATACACTCAAATACACGCTAAGCTGAAGTACTTGTATAGACTTTAGTACCAGTGGAAAACTAATACCAATAGGAGGAAATGAGGGGAATTTAGATTCAGTATGTGAACTCCAGGTTAGGCTGAAGTACTTCTACAGAAGTTGGTACTAGTGTGGGAATCAAGGATATATACTCAAATCTATGCTAAGCCAAAGTACTGCTACATACGTTGGAACCAGTGGGAAAAGAATACCAATAGGAGGAAATGAGGGAATTTCAGAAGTATTTCCATAGAAGTTGAATACCAATGGAAAACAAGGGGTTACACTCAAATTCACTTTAAGCTAAAGTACTTGTATAGAAGTTGGTACCAGTGGAAAAGATATACTAATGGGAAACGATTCGATTTTAGTGTGTGTGCTCTTTAAGCTGAAGTACTTAATACTTTCACACTGTTACCCACTTCAGTGTGAAATGAATGCCAATGGAAAACGTTAAGCTGAAGTATATTGAGAAGAATTGTATTTTTTAAACTCCTGCGAAAAGCAAATTAAAAAAGAAAATACATTTGCCACAAAAATGATACATCAGAAAATCCAACTACCATAAAGCAAAAAAAAAAACAACAACAACAGAATCATTAAAGAACTCCCCATGTTTTCCGAACAAAATCACGTCCGAGGCAGGAACTCGAAGCGCTCTCGCTGGCCGGTACGCGGTATTAATTTCACAACGGATTAATAGCGTAATGATAACTCGATGGAACAAGCGGCCGGTCGTGATCTACCGGCCCGTTGTGAAACCGATTCGGAATCGGTTTTAATTAGTTTTGTAATTCAGAGAAGAAGGAGCAGCCCAGAAAAAAAAATATTAAACGAACAAGAAACGAAACAGTGCGCGAAAATGAGTCTACGTGTTTCACCTGTGCACCAAGGCCGGTGCTGAACCGGGAGTACTTCGAAAACAAAAAAATAAAGGAAAAAGGAGAAAAAGGCGGTCGTTACCGTTTAACGTACCTTAATTGCGGGTTTTCGGAGTTGGGTTTTGTTTTCATCTTGTTTTCAGTTGGTCGTCCGGGGAAGGAGGAAGGTGTGTGTTGATTAATATATAATTTTTTTTTCGTGTGTGTAAAAGTTGTTGTGCAACTTCCATTAAATTTCATTGCAAAAAAAAACACGAATTAAAGGATAACAATGAATTGGATATACTATAAAAAAAATAATAATTTAGTTTAAAATATCTATTAAAAATGTGCTTAATATAATTTAATAAATAATCATCTAAAACAATTCTTAAGTCAAGTATATTGTTATGTGTACCACAAGGTTCGATGATACATTTTTTTTGTTATCTTATGGATTTTTTTACATAGGCTTAAACAGAGGTGGGATTTTAGCAGTTTAACCCCCTTTCCATTGGTATTTTTTTATGAACTATAGCGTTATTGTAAAATGTTTCTTTCTATTAGCGATCCTTGTGGCATACCAAAGTACAAGTAATCTAACATTACTTGCCATTAATATATCTAACTGAATTATATATATATTTATTGTTATTTTAATTTTGGCGTAATATAGTCTACAAATAAATGGAAGAGGGAGGGTGGGGGGTTTTCCAAGAAAGAAAAAAACCCCACCCTCCCTTTTCCATTTATTTATAGACTATATTACGCCAAAATGCGTTCAATTAATGAAGTTAATGTAAAAAAACAATAATTTTTCAAACGAAACAAAATAAAAATTAACTACAAAACTGGTTCTTTCTATTAGCGACCCTTGTGGTACACCAAAGTAAAAGTAATCTAACGTTAATTTCCCGAAAACTAATTAAAGCCCGTTAATAGGGAACGATTCCTTAACGCAGGGGCCATCGGGTTAATTAAAAAAAAAGAGACGCACAAGTTTCGTAACGCGGACAGGAGATTGGAAAGTGCGCAATTACAAGAAGAAGATGAAATTAAGAAGAGGAAGAAAAAAGACTATCATCCTCCTCCAATCGCCGCGCGGATTGTTTAATTCTCACGTGACGTCCGATTAAATAACGTTCCACCGCGTGACATGAGTGCCCGTCTGTGTGTGAGTTTTATTTGAACTTGTGTTAGTGCGAGGATAAATTGAAGTCTGGAATTGAGCGTACACATAAGGTTCGGTCTGTGTGTGCTCAGGTGCAGGAGGACCTGATTCCCCACCGCTTTGCTGCGTTCCCCCGACGAGGCTTCGCGTGGTTCTGTGGAACCGTCGATTTTCGTACTTGAGTTGAATAAATAGCAGGATTTTCTCAGAGATGGATTTTTTTTTTTGGTTGGAGAAAGGACATTTTTTTATAAATTGCAAATGGTTTGGAAAGGAAAGGATAATCCATTAAATATCATATAAATATTTAAGATCAGTTTTTATTAAAAGCAAATTTATTTATAATTTTCAACTTTTTATTAATTTCACCACAAATTTCGATACGCTGTAGTTTCTTCAGGTGAAAAATTTAAATAAACTGTTGTAGTGAAATTAATACAAAGTTGAAAATCGTAAATATTTTTTTTTAAATAAATTTGGTGTGGTTGGTAACACACTCGGCTAGAAATCGGGGGGCGTGGGTTCAAATCACTTCAGAGATTTTACTTTTCTACATTTCGTTTATAAATAAACAAGATATAAAATTATGGAAGAAATTCTCATAAAAATAAAATTCAGCGATCTTTCCCCAGTTAAATAATCAAGGATTTGAAACCAACCTCTGGTTAATTTAATTAATACAAAACTACGACTCAACAGTTTTTTTTTTGTGTCTCATATCCACGCTCATTCGCATAAAATCACACCGGATAAACTCGAAAGGAATGCAATTTTGCAACGAAATTCCATATCCAGACATCCCACACGAATAAAATTTCCCATTTCCACGCGATCGTTTGCATTTCCACATACCGATACCCGGAGCCGACCGGCAAGGTGTGTTAATCGTCACTCTCCGCATAATCAGGTCAATTATCTCGATAGGCGGTAAACGCGCGTAAAATAAGGTAATTGGAATCTAAACGACACGCCGTTGATTGAATAATTACAATCCGGTGACTAATTCCCGGTTCTCGGGTTTATTAAGAATCGAAGCGATCGAGAGAGAAAAAAAAGCGAAAATCAAATCGCAAGGCTCGATAATGTTATGATCGTGTGGTGCGGATAAAGTGGACCCCATTTAAATAATCGGTGGTGCTGTCTTAAGATAGATCGGGGGATATTTATATGGAATCGAGTTAATTGGTTTCAGTTTTTTTATTTAATTTGATCGAGTTATTTGAATGAGTCTGATGGATTCATCATACGCAAAGAAATATCGATGATGCTATCAATAATTTTTTTCACTTTTTTGTTTTTAAAAAATAAAAAATATCTGATGTCGTTCATCAGTAAATAAGCTATCTACTTGTATTTAATGTTTATTTTTTTTATGACTGTATAACATTGTTAATCTCTTAAAACGGACACGTGTTGGGGATCCGAGCCTTAAAGTAATAATTCTTTTTGATTAAAGTTGTTAATAACATATTCCAAAAATGGAATAAGGATAATTCACCACCAATCCAAATCCGAATCGATTCTAAACGACGTAAACATTTCGACACCGCTTCGTTGCGCTGGTGAATAATTCATAGGGTAATCGAAATTATTGGGGAAATCTAAAAAAAAAAGCCCCCACGAATACGGTCACAATTAGCGGCCGATGTATGTGGGTTAAAACCGCGCATAAATTTCTCCACTAAATTGCTCGTTGCGCAATATTAATTAAACCGCGACTTTTACAACGGATCGTGAGGAGGACCACCGTGGATTTTTTTCCGGCTCCTCTTACTTTACGATTATTGTCGGGTTTCGGTCGTAAAGCGCCCCGTTCCGATCGGACGCCGCCGCCGCGGCTCAAATTCAAATGATCGCTTAATTAGCGGGGAGAATTCCCATTCGTTTCGGTGTTTCGGCTGGGAATTGCTCCAACCCGGCCCTCTGCCTCTCTCTCTCTCTCTTTCACTCTTTGTTCGCATCCTTTGTACGATGTTAATCAACAATGTTAAGTAAACCTTAAAAAAAGAAGTTAGTTATTCTTCAGATTTTTTTTATTTTGATATTTTTATAAAAAAATTGCGATTTTTTCACTGGTTTTAAGTATATATGCTATTACTTTGTAATTGTGTAAAGATTTATCTTTAATAACCGGATAAATTAAATTGCTATTCTTTTTGATATATATATATATTTTTTGAAGTCCTTGAAACCATCGTTATTGGCAATTTGAAATAGCATTAATATTGATAATGCATTTAAAATTAAATGTAAAAGGGTTATTAACAAAGACAAAGAAAAAAACGATAAATGCCTCATCAAATGTGATGAGATGAATGAAAAGGAAGTGAAAACTGATAAAATTGAAAAATAAACCAATAAAGTCGAAGACAAAAATAGATTAACGAAGCCACAAACCTCCGGTAGTTACGTAGAGAGTGAATCTAAGGCGGCGGAAGTTATGGATTGAGACTTTCTTCTTTAAAGATGATTTTCAAGAATCAACAACAACAACAACAAAATGGAGCAAAAAAGAGGACTCAAAGTTTGTAAAACTATGTAGGGACCTGAAGATGATAGTTAGGGATAAGTTCATGCACAACCAGAAGAAGTACAAGGTGTAAAGGTTTAAATAAATTAACACTTGGTATGGTTTCACAATTGCGAATAATATTTTGAAGGAATCCAATTAAAATAAAATAATTTAAGAAACCGAAACTAGTTTTAATATTATAAAACAGTACCAAATGATTTTCTTTAAACGTTTTCATTGTATAGAACTCTCCAACATTCAAGCGAAAAGCTTCGCTCGCGTTTTTCGCACAGTTGCAACGAACAACGTCGTTCGCACAGTCGAGCAGTATTATGGTAATTTACTCCTGGAAGAGATTAAGAGGAGGCGAAAGGGTGGGCGTGTTTCCGTTTTGTCAGGAAGGGAGAGCATTATGCCCCGCGGCCGGAAACGGTGGTCGCGCATCCGGAGCACGGGGATAATCCGAAAGTGGCGACCTCTTTTCCTGTTTCCTCCGCGGTGTGCGACCATTGAGGTTGAACACCTGCGAGCGTAAGGGAATCCTACGAAACCGACAATCCCGCAAAACGAAACAATACAAAAAATATAAAAAATAATGTCCGGGTTATTTGGGAGTGCGTGCGTGTATTTTTTTTATTATGGTAGTTCAAAAGCACCGACATGGTGAGTAAATAATGAATAAATTAAATTAGAAATAGGTATTATAAAGTAATGATATTTTGAAGGAATGTTGTAGTAGCAATGTTGTTCAATCTACTGTTATAAGCAGTAATGCGAAAGCTTGTTGCAACAGCAATGCCATTTAATCTAATCTATTAAGCAGTAATGAGAAAGCTACAAATATTAGCTAGCCTAAAAACCAGCGCAATACATATGCGAATTATTTATTTATTTAATTGGCCGACGAATATCTAGTGCGTTTCTCGAGCGCCTTAGCCGCGGTTATTCCACGCGCAATCTCTTGCCATAGTTGGAGCTTAAGATCGTCGCGTCGGAGTATTGATATTTGTATTTGGCTTGGGACGCTTATGCGAATGATATATGCATTCCAGCTCGAAGTGAAGTTAGCCTGAAAGAATTAACTTCTACGCTGGAACTTGAATCTAAACCATACGGTCTGACTATAAACGAGGGTACAACAATCTACAGGAGATGTACCAGGGAGCAAATAGACAATCCAAGACAAAACTGCGTAAACTCAAAACGCTATATGAAAGTAGCAGAGTTCAACTACTTAGGGGTGAAACTTACCAACCAAAAAAAGATGAGCCATGAAATTATTCACAGAATTTTATGCGGGGAAAAAACATACTTAGTCAAGAACTTACTAGGATCCAAGCTACTAAACAAAAAAGTCAAAACTGAAAGTCTACAAAACATTAATACGGCCGGAGAGATGCAACACAGATGAGGAAGCCCTGAAAGTATACGAAAGGAGCATCCTTCGAAGAATATATGAGCCAGTACAGGAAGAAGTATGGAGAGTAAGGAGAAACGGAGAACTAGATGCTTGAAGGAAAATATATTGTGAGGCACGCGAAAGCACAGAAAATAAGGTTTTTCGGGCATATCATGCATATGAAGGTTGGTAGAACCCCTAAATCAATGACGCAATGGAAACCTAGGGAAAATAGCAAAAGGAAGACCCCGAAACATATGAAGGACGATGTCACTGAAGACCTGAAAGTACTGTGCACGACTAACTCCGCACAATTAAGAACAGGGGAGATGGAGGAATGTTGTGGAGCAAGCCAAGGCCCACCAAAGGCTGTAGTGCCTAGCAATAAGAAGTTTAGATTTCTAGTAATACGCAATTTTGAGAAGGGGGTCGTCTAAAAATTTTCATTGCGACAGTAAATCGAAATTCTCCCTCTATTAACCATGGGTCATTTCTCCAATTTTGTGTTTATATGCAAATCCGAAGCAAGTCTATTTAAATATCAAATATGATTCAAATTGGCTCTAATTTCGTTTTCAGGTATTCTCTCTAATAATTATGGTTCAGATTGAACGAGACTTCCTTTTGAGGTGTGAATCTGAACCTAGCCTATTTAAACATCGGAGTTCTCTCTATTAACTAAGGTTCAGATTAGACCCAACTTCCTTTTTAGGAACCATGTTTATTTAGGCATTTGAGTCTTTTTTCTATCAAACGTGATTATGATTGGCTCGAATTTCGATTTTAGGTGTTCTCTCTATTATCCATGGTTCAGATTGGATTCAGCTTCCTTTTTAGGTGCGAATCTGAACCATATCTATCCAGAACCATGTTTATTTAGGCATTTGAGTTTTTTTTCTATCAAACGTGATTATGATTGGCTCGAATTTCGATTTTAGGTGTTCTCTCTATTATCCATGGTTCAGATTGAATTCAGCTTCCTTTTTAATCGCGAATCTGAACCATATCTATCCGGACATCTCTATTAATTATAATTCAGATTGCCTCCTACTCAATCTGAACCATTTCTATTCAAATTCTTTTCAGCCCAGATATCCAGATATTCCCACAAAATATCATTTCAACAAATTAAACTCATCTGCAGCACCAACAAACAAAACGAAGCACACAAAAAAACCGTCTCGTCGACATTTCTCTCGAATTAGCCTTCAGTGTGGGGCATTCTCCACATTTCAAGAGATAACATCAATTATTTTGACGTAGTAATTATTGTTATTCGATCCGAACAATATGTATAACAAAAACAAGATCGGAATCCACACCGTTCTCGGTTCCCGTTGTGCACGCGATGGTTCCGAAGACTGATAGATAGATGGAGAGGCACGAAGAGCGAATAGAAAAAGAAAAGGCGACCAGGCCCAGTGACTAAGCAAGACGTGTGATTCGAAATCCTTTTCACACACAAAAAAAATAAATAGATTTTAATAGAAATAACGAGTGGGTAGCTATTAAGAAACGTTTAAAGGTGTGAGATATCAATTATTCTGCTTATTATGATTACATACTTTTTTGCATCAGCTTGATTTTCATGTAAAAAAGTGCGATTCGTTTCAGTCAAATCGATTATAAATGTGCGCTAACTTGCGCGCGTTGTCCGATCCCAACGGGCAGAAGTCTAAGTGTAACTTGCACCCTCAGAAAAAATACAGATCAGTCAGTACCTCTGTACTGAATATTTGTAAAATTGTATGAATTACTGTAAATAAATATGCGTACATCGTTGGATTTTCTTGGAACCCGTTAAAACATATTGTAGAAGCTAACGCCCGCTTAACACACACTCGTTACTTTGTTGAATTAAAACACTTAAGAACATATTTTTTTAATCGCTACAAATATATTAGTGGAAATAAGAGATTTTTTAGTTGGAAGAAATTTCGAAAGGCTAGACCTTAATATAATGGCGAATAGATAGGTACAAATTGCTGGGGAGATGATAAACAGTTTGCGATACGGAACAATTTGGATACTTGTGGTACACCGAATTAAAAAACAACGAATCCTAGATTTGTTGAAATAAATTTGGCTTCAGAAGTTTTAGAATATTTATTATTTAAATTAAGCGATGTGTTTCCGTGCAAGCGAAGAAATTATGATTAATAAGCTGTTTTACATAAATTTCTTAGCAGAAGTATTAGACGCTAAATGTGCACATTATTCAGATCTAATGACTAGATAAAATTTTGCTAAATTAACAGAAAACAAATAGTTGAGATACCATCAGCTATTGGCTTAAGGAGATAAAACTAGGTTTTGCCGAAATTTTCTTACAAGTATAAAACACTAAAGTGCCTTATAAACATTGTTGCGATCGAATGACTATAATAAATTGACTTTCATGTGTTTGGGGTCAATTTATTATTACATATAATTAAATAAAACAAATCATGTAATCTATAGGCTAATGTTTGCTATTATAAGTTATTGTACCATCGCTGGCCATTTATAACACATCCAATTGGAGGTGTATTCGCTACCGATCTTGTTAGCGGAGTCGACGGGGCGTTTTCCATCTAAATTTCAATGCGGAGCGGCGTTAGTGCCCTAAGGGGGGCAACAATCGAACAACGGGCCAGCACCTTTGTCACTCAATCATCCGCCGCCGCTGTCAGCCGGCATAATTTAGACGAAGCCCGGCGCAGACGCCCATTGTGCTGTCCCTTATCGCGACCAGCGATCGGAACCGAAGACTGATTAATCGGCGCGTCTTTACCTAACCGTGTTTTATCTAAATTGATCATGTCGTGCGATATTGCTGGAAGACAAACACGTTTAGCTCAGGTCGGGTTCGAATGTTTTGTACCTGTACACAAGAGGACGACTGTCTGCCTTCGGATACAATTTGCTGGGGGAGATGATAAAGAGTTTGCTCTGCGGAACAATTTGGATACTTGTGGTACAAACAATTGAAAACAAATTCGATTAAGAAATGTATTTGTAAAAGAGTTCACTGTGTGGTACAATTTGGATACTTGTGGTACAAACAATTGAAAACAAATCCAATTAAAAAAAAATTAATTGTAAAAGAGTTTGCTGTGCGGTACAATTTGGATACTTGTGGTACAAACTTTTGAAAATAAATACATTTTTTTTTAAGATGTTATGTAATTGTAAAAGAGTTCGCTTTGCGGAACAATTTGGATACTTGTGGTACAAAGAACTGAAAATAAATCCGTTTTTTTCTATAAAAATGTGGGCTTTCGTTAATTTTGACTTTGAAAGTTGTATAATATTTATTATTTAAACTAAATAATATTGCGAAAAAAGTATTTTTTACAATATTTGAAATAAAACAAAATTAAACTACACCTCCAATCAATTACACCAACACATCGTTTGTAACTACTTCATTAATCAACGACAAATAACCGCGAAGCATTTTGAATAATCCTCCTGAATTAACGCAAATTCCGCGAATATTCGAAAACATCGAGCAATTTGTCGCGATCGGTCTTAGTTGCGGTTCCACGTTTACATATCGATTAGGATTAGCATAATTACGCTCGAATGTGCCAATTACATAAAACGCCGAATGGAAAGTGCGGCGTAAAGAAGAAGTGCTCCACTTTGCGCAGACTTGCACATCCAGACGGGCGAAATCACGTAATTATAGTGAAGCGATGGACTCTTCGTTTTTTTTGAGCATGTAAATGTGTAAGAGTGTTTCATTTTTTTCTCTCTTAGCCTTTTTGTTGGTGATGAAATATTATTTGATGTAACGTGAAAGATTTAGATAGTTCTGTGCTTGTTACGTAATTTCTAATATAATAAAATGATCGATTAAGATAATCGACAAAAATAAAAATGTAACTTTAAAACCTGCATCGAATGACCAGTTTTAACTTGGTATTATAGCTATTTTAAATTATCACAGCCCATCAAATATACTCCTTTATGAAAAAAACCCGGTGTTATCCCCTTATCCATCTAGTTTCGATGAGTTTCAAGGAACTAACTAAAAGTAGAAACAAGCCGAGATATATATATATATAGAAGATTGACAATGACATTAATGACGGGTAGTGTCAGGTCACAAAATCGGTGGCGATGGGCGAGCTCCAAATTTCTTCAATGTTGTTATTTTTGGGTAATTCAGTAAAAACTTACCGAAATAATGGATTCATCGCGAGAATTTGTCCAATTACAGAGATGATTCAGTGGGGTTATTAGAGTGAAGGTACCACAATGGCGGGAATTTATTATTCGGGGCCCTAATTGGCTCGAGGATTAATGATTCGACGTCAGTCGCAGGTAGAACTGGGTGCAGAAATTTACAAATAAGAAACGGCGCACGCAAATGCGCCGTAATCAGAATGCAACGGCGGCTCGTTTAGGCGCTGAAAAATTACGCAATAAATTCTCCGAAAAATTTATGACGGTGGAAATAATGGCTTTATACAGCCGAGAAAAGTAAACGTGATGCGCAAAAATGTTGAAATAATTAATGATGAGACTTTTAATAATTAAATAAACAGCATTTTTTATTAATAATAATAGTAAACATAAAAAAAATGTATCATTTATAATTCCATTGATATTGATCACTTTGTGATCGAAATGTTCATTTGGAATAAATAAATATTCAGCGAAGCAAAGTTTGCAGTGTTTTTATTTAAAAAAAGTTACTCTGGCGTATTTATCAATTCAATAAAACATAGAAAATTGAACAATTTAGTTATTTTTTCGATTTATATGATTTTACTTTAATAAATGAAATATTTTTCTATTTGCTTTCGCTACGCTGTAACTTTTCAAGGTGGAGAACTTTAATGAATAACGAATTTTAATATTCTTCACTTGAAGAAGTTACAATTTGCTGGGGCAGGTGATAAAGAGTTCGCTGAGCGCAACAATTAGGATACTTGTGGTATAACCAATTGAAAACAAATCTGAAAAATAAATTTTAAAATTATTCACCTGAAGAAAATACAATTTTCCGGGGAGATGATAAAAAGTTCGCTCAGCGGAACAATTCGGATACTTGTGGTACAACCAATTGAAAACAAATCTGAAAATTAATTTTAATGAATAATGCATTTTAATATTCTTCTCTTGATGAAGATACAATTTGCTAGGGGAAATTTGCATGAAAAACTTTTTTTTTTAATTTATTGTTAATAATTTTTATACAAATTAGAAAAACATTTTATATTCAAAACTTGGGCGTTCTAAAGATTAACAATAAAATAAAAAAGTTTTTTATGCAAATTAGGAAAATATTTTATTTTTAAAAAGTTGTTTCTAAATTGTACAAAAATATAATAACAATTTTATTGTTGATTTTTAAAAAATAACTTAAGGATTAAATATAATAGAATTTTTTTTTGTTTGACTAAAATGTATAACTTTAAATGCTCAACTATTTTCTGGTTATCCTTTTTTTAAATTAAGATAATTACAAACTCTTAGAATTCACGCGGAATAACCTTTTTAGAATACCGGAGCGTAATATTCAATGCCTTCAAGCAGACAGGCGTTTTAACATTAATTAGAGCAATTGGCATTCCAGATTTTTTCCTTCTTATTTTGCTTTATTTAATGCTATTAACGTCTTAATTATTGCGAAAGGCCCTCAAGCTAAGCTGATTCTTTTGAAAGCATACAGTAATTAACATAAAGCATCGGGAAATGCGGGCCGAGACTATTTAACCGGAGGATAAATCCACGCGGGAAACAAGAAGAGGGGAGGGGGGTTAATGAATAGTGGGCGTGGCAATTATTCAACCACGCCCACTATATGTATTTAATATGTAATATTATTGATGCTGGGATTATAACTAAGATATTTACTGCTGTTTTATTTTTTAATTTATTTAATATAGTTTTCCATTATTTTGGAAAGTTTCTCTAGAATTACCGAAAAATAACTGTCTGTCAACCATCGGTCTTACCGATGAAGGCAGAAAGACCGATGGTCGACAGACAATTATTTTTCGGTAATTCTAGAGAAACTTTCCAAAATAATGGAAAACTATATTAAATAAATGCTTTCTGCCTTCATCGGTAAGACCGATGATTAACAGACAGTTATTTTTCGGTAATTCTAGAGAAACTTTCCAAAATAATGGAAACATATATACATACAAATATCTTTATTCAGACAATTATATTTTTACAAATATTAAAATAAATGCTGTCCTGGGCTATCGACTGGAGATCTTTCTGCCCAGGGAAAAATATTTTATTTAAAAAAATATATAATTTATTGTATTAAAATCATCATGACATCCCGTGATATTGGTTGACATAAAACGCAACCGTGTTAAATTAATAGGCCTTAAAAGCCTCAAATAAGTGTCGCGTGTCGCGGGCGCGAAACAACCCGTTAACTCCGTTAATTGCCTGTAATTAATAACACAAACCATTCCACGATATCGTAATTATCACGAATAGATAGCCGATTAGATTAGGCGGTCGTAATTGGGCCCTCGGGAAATATGCGTGAGTGGGAAAAAAATAACGCTAAAAAGAGGCGCTGACCATTTAATGCCCCGTATAATCCCTGAGTTTATTGCGTGGCCTACGGTGATCGCATGAAGAGGAGTTACGCACATCCAATCAAGTTTAAAGTACCTTTAATGCAATACATTGTGGGCCAGGACGCTCAAGGGCACTTTGCGCTCGGTTAAGTACACCTCGCACCGGCTACCAGACTTGAGCTACCTGAGCCGGTGAGCGAGCGAGCGCGGCGCTCTAGGCTATCATAAATTTACCGCATCGCGCACAATGCGATTTGATAAGAGAGGAAAACGAGCGCTAAGCTAATATTCAATTTTGGCCCGGAGATACCTCCCGGCCGATCCGAGTCGGCTCATTAATTCTGATTTTCGACTTAATGTGCAACCGATTTCCTCACGAGACAAGCGTGATTTGATTTTTTTTTTTTCGTAAACACTGTAATTAACACAATAATTAAAGCTATTTATACAACTAAGGTCGATATACCAATCTATTTAGAATTCAGGAGAGTGGGCGTGGTTACAAACTAACCATGATAGTAGGCGTGGCTAGTGCGTAATCTTACTACAAAATACATATTTATAACTGAAAATTTCTTATTAGGGAGAAAAACGTCTTTCACATTGCACTTCAAATCAGATTTAGATTAATTTCTAGGATTACCATAAATTAAGAATATTAACCTTTAGCTCCTGGGTGTCTACTAACATGTCCACAAATCCTTTTAGATTTAGATTAATTTCTAGAAAGTGTTAACGAAAATATGCAGGAATAAATTACATACTCCAGAAAATATTTATTAACATTTTCTTACTCTCTAGTAATCATAGAAATAAGGTAAATAGGATTATTAGAAAGATTAGGATTACTAGATGATGGTTGAACATTTTATTAAAAAAAGTCTTGAAGTTCACGTCAAAATAAGTTTCCTTTTTCCTAAATCTTATATTAGCTATTTAAATAATAATAAAATTAAATTTGAATAGACGAGATCGAAAATGTGATCCTTGGGGTATCCCGATTGCGACATAGAAGGTGGATTTTGTTTTGATATATTTCTGAAACTATATTAACTGTTTCGTGTTGTAGACGTTTACTGTATAGCATATCATAAAAAGTTAAATAAATTATTTACATCCAGAAGTGGAAACTTGCGTTCTCGGATTTGGATTTTATGAATCTTTCATCCCATTGGCACCATTTTTTTTGCCTGGAGGTCCATCACATTGGAACATTCCTCAGCCTCCCACGGGTTTCCGTAAACTTCAGTATCATATCAGGAAGTGTGTCTTTTAATTCACATTCATCGGCCATCCAAGGGTTTTGATGAGTACCATATCAAGCGGCGCCTCTCTTATATCGTATGGATTTGTGTCTTTTTTCTACTATAACTGTTCCAAAAAGTATTTGCTCCGCTGTCCATTCTTTGTTCCACCAGAAAAGAAAGTATATTTTACCTGGTGAATTTCTGTAATCACCTGTAAGGGACGCGAATATTTTTACCTTCCCAAAACTTACTAATGGATATTCTTAGTTATTAAATTGGGAAAGCAATTTCCTGCTGAATTATTTTGCATAGAATCCTTAAAACCCCGATCAAATGGCCACGATTAATCTGAATAATTACCAACCTGTGTTTTAACATATATATATTTTTTTTACTATTCACGTTTATTTTTATGACAATTTATTGTATTAATCGCCGCCACACGCAACAAACCGGCGCGCGGGACGCAATTAAATCAATTCCGCGGCCTCGCCTCGCAATTTCCTTGACATTCTGCGCTGGAAACGGGAGATAAGTCCGGAGCTGGAAAGCGGCCGATTTGAAAGAGATTCCGACCTCGGTACGGATTCCGAAAAATTCGCGCCCAATTGTAATAACGATAAATCGCCGCAGCCTTCGGCCGTTCGGGAAATCGGAGACAAAGGGAGGGAACTTAATCGGATCGCGATTTCACCGGCGCGGGGGACAGTAATTAAATAAGCCTCGGATTTACTCAAATAAAAAGTATTCCACAATGGAGAGCACGCTGCGTAAACAAGTATTTCGAATTGTTTGTTGCTGTTGGTGGAAATATTTTAAATTATTTTGTATGAGATGTTTACAGCCCTGCCATGACAATAGAAAGTAAATATTTCGAATCTAATTCGAGAAAAAAAAAAAAGAAACGTTTAAGAATTTTCCTCCAACCGTATCTTTGTAAAATCGTAGACTGTATGGGCAAATACGTTAAATTAAAAGCGTAAATAATAAGATACCTAAATTGGAGCCTTGAGGAATCCCAGTATTGAAATTCAAATCATAAATGAATGTTTTTTTTTATTTAATTTCTGAATCGAATATGACTAAAATAATAAATATATAAAGATATTTATATATATATATATATATATAATAAATGATTCCCCAGATTCAGATTGTTTAAATTAGTGTTAGAAAACCAAAAAAAATCAAACTCTTCGGCTCGAATTAATGCCCCAATCGCCTTGCAGTTACTCTTTCACTGAACTAATAAAAATGTACATTTTACTGTTTATACTTTATATTAAAAATGTTAATAGCATGGGTCCTAAATCGAAGCCTTGAGGAATCCCAGTATAAAGATTGAAATCATAAGAGAATGTTTTTTTTTTCAATTAAATTTCTCAATTGGATATGATTGAAGATTCCGCAGATTCCGATTGAATTAGATTAAATTAAACATCACACAATATTGTGTAGTTCAGTTTGGTTTTCGAATAATATTTCATGAATTTTCTTTTTATTTTCTAAAAAAAATGTATCTGCTCAATTAAATAAGTATGTGCGATTTTATATATAGAGACGAGCGAAAGAAAGAGAGAGAGAGAGAGAGCTTGCGCGCTTGGCCGGCAGACGTGCGTCCTTGGAGATCCGACTTCAATTTCCAATCAATTATTTATTTCTCCCGGGGTCTTTGTTCGTCCTGTCTTGTCTTGGGTGGATGTGGTCGGCTTAATACACCGTGACATTACTTTTTTTCTCCGCACAAAATTGCCACCTATATATTCCATTATTTTTAAAGTTTTTTTTTTTTGTAGAAATTGAAATGCGCGAAAACGGGACCAATTGCTGATACGCGAGGCTGCGTGAGATTAATAAATAATCCTGTGGTAATTATTGTGTTTCAGTTTCGAGAATAGGAATTAGATAGATTTAGTATACTTTCTTTGTGCAATGTTAAGGCGCAATTTTTAGTCTCGTGACTTTTTTTGTTTCGTGTTATTTTGATTTAAATGATACACCCGGAATATTCGATGATTTTTTTTTGTGTGTTTTAGTACTCTATAATTGGCCTTTGTTGTCTGTTGGGTAATCTAATAAGTTTATTATTTATTGATATGAGTGAAAATGGAACCAATTGAAGATTTTAAATAATTTAAATGTTTCACCAAGTATCAATGATCATCCCATATTTAAGGTTGCGGAAAAATAAATCCATTATTTTTCGGGTGAACTTCACGACTTTATACAATACGTTTCGCATTGTCCGATTTGGGTCAGCGTTCTGTTCTATAATTCAAACCATTTAAACGTAATTAGCTGTTGCGATTCACAATTTCGACTTGAATTTACTAATAATTAGTTTTGATGAATTATTTTATTATATACGTATAATAAAAACCATTGAGTTGTTTCATTTTTTTATATTTATTCTCATGGCAATTAGTCGTTTGCGCAACGAGAGTTTACGTTGGAAAAGTTCCCAACAATGAGACGTTAGTCGGTAAACACAGATAATCCGAGACTATTAATCCCCGTCCAGGTGAATCAAACATCTGTCGCCGAATAAATTATGCCCATTGTCGATTTCGAATTCCTATCGAAATTGACGCGTGATAAAAGCGACGCTCACCAATAAATCATCGCCTCGTAATAAGCTTGTAGCATAGAAAAAAAAAGAAAACATCTTCCCGAAATTTTCCTCACTACGAGTAAACAAAAAATCATTGCATGTGATTGTTATGTTATGTTGTTTAAAAAAACATACAACTTTGATACTTTTATGATAATAATTTTCATATAATACAATGTATCCCATTATTTAATATGAAAATTATTTTAGGAAGAAGTATTTAACCTGGCACTGGAATATACTATATGAAGAATGGAAATATGAAGAAGTCCAATCTATTGATAAATAAATCAATACAGCTGTAGACCTATGCGGATGACATTAATATCATAAGCTGAATAGGCAGGGACACAAACGAAGCCTTTTTTTAAAAAAAAGATGTTTAATAAATGTCAAAATTTGTTGTTTCATAAACGAGTTTATTGGGTTTTGACAGTTGATGAAAAAAAAATCCCGAGAGCTTATTGAAGCACGTCCATAATTTCCGCTCGAACGCGCGCCCTTATTTAACCAGTCCGAATTTTTGCGCGCTAAACGGACCGCCAAGGGAAAAGCGTTTAATTGCGACCAGAGCGGAAAATTGGACTTCCACGTCGTTGGTGGCCAATAACGCGACAATGGCGTAGAAGAACACGCCGAGCTCGTTGGGCGCACTTTTTTTTTAATTCCTTCGCGCTCCTCTGCCTTTTTTGTTCGTGGCTGGATTACGACACCGATAACAAATTATGTTAATAATAAGGATAGTTAACAAACAGACGCTGGATGTCTTGCTGGGTCCGGGTTCACGTATCGATGTCTTTACAAATGGATATCGATACTAATACGGCCGGTGGATATCATTAATAATGAGTGGATTTTTTTTGCTTGTGTTCTTCTCCGTCGTAAGCGCACGCTGCGCGGATCATCCATCATCGGAGAGGAATGAATTACTACCGAGTTTGGAAAGTCGGTTCTGGTTAGAACAGATTTTTTACTATGTAAGAGTATAATGTATACTTTTTGTGGCGTTTTCTACTGCTATAAAATCACCCAGATTTCAAGAATTCAGCCGGGAAATTCTTGAAATGGAAATTGAAAGCGAGATATTTAAGATAATCCAATTACTAAACCTTTCCATCAGGAATATTTTTGTTGCAAAATCATATAATTTCAACCTATTGGCAATTAGGCAAAAGATGGCGCTTGCGTCGTCTTTCATTTATTATGATTCCATTGGCAAACGTCTGAACTACTACGTGCTGTTCCACATGTTTTCATTGATTATTTAATAGGATTAACTAGTATACAAATAATATATTATGAATGTATTATATATGAAAATTTAATAGGAAGACTTTCCACGTGCAGTAGAATATGTTTAATACTTTTGTAAAATTAATTGAATTTTAAAAAGTGCTTTTTTTAATTTTTGATTTTAAATAATAAAAAATGTCTGATGTCGATCGTCTGTAAATAAGCTATCTGTCTCTATTTTTCGTTAATTTTTTATATGAACCTATAACACTATTAATCCTAAAAAAACAGAAACGTATTAGCGGGATGAAAAAAAAAACTTTTATATTTATGCAATATTAAATTAATTTTGCAAGCAATATATTAATTTAATCAAAAATATTACAACAATATCAGTTTAAAGTGTATTATTTAATGGATAAATAATAAAACGAAATTGAAGCCTCAGTTATTAATGGTGCATTTTCTATTTAGAAAACTGTCATTACAATTATTATTTAAATTTCCATAATATAATTTTGTAGATTAGGCGAATCGCGGTTGTTCCCTTTTTACAAGATTCCCAGGGCGAGCGTATAATTTAAATAATGTTCGACTTAAACGGCGCGCGAGGATTTTATTGTTTGTGTACGCAAACCGTTTTCGTGTCCAATTTCGTTTCCTTCCTTCGCCGCACATGGCGTGATGCATTCATCGCAGGAACCCCGAAAACCCGACCGTGAGGCAATTGAAAATTACATACGTGAATACAAATTACACGGTCGTGCGTCTTTAATTTTGTGGAATTAGAATGATTTTACGACAATCCGCCGTTTTCAGCGTGCGGAACCGTGTAATTTCCCCGGAATCCCATTCGAGTGTGCGACCCCATGCGGTTTCACCGTTAAAGAGTTTGATGTTTTCTAAAACACCTCTCCGGTTTATTAATTTATGAATCGCTTCCTCTTTTGCGTTTGTCTGATATTTGTATTTTTTATTGTTTTCTGCTCGGGTTGACGGCCCGAGGTGGTTGAGGGTTGAGCTACCTGCTGAAGGTCGGGCCACGGTAGCGGCCCCGAGGGCGCTCGCTCGCTTCTCACGCCACATTCATCATCGTTGCGCCCGGATCACTCAGACCCGAGGAAATGTTTCAATTTTGTGGAAGCGTGTTCTTTAAAACATCATTTATCATTGCCGAAATGCGGGGCTTTCAACGCAATTACAATATATGCACTTTCTTAAAATCCTTTCACCAATTATTTGCTTCAAATTCCTTATACATTCTTTATCAATTAAATCTTCTTCTCGAATCCATATATCCTATCAAAAGTGTACGTGCCGGGAGTCGCGAAAGGGTTAAAACAGAAAATCAATTATTCTCTTATTTTGAACTTTAAGAAGTGGACTAATAGAGATTTGATATCACCGGTATAGTTGGTAGCGCACTAGACCGGCAATCGGGGGACATGGATTCAAATCCCATCAGAGATATTTCTTTTCCACTTTATATTTGTTGTGCATTTCTACAATTAAGAATCACTTCAGTTTAAATTTTCTCCCCGCGTAACATTTTCCACGCTCGCGATGTTTCTCGTTCTTGTTCTCAGCAGCATGGTCAAGGGGATCGTTATCTGTTGACCGATGCGACCGGTCCCTATCTGCGGATCGCGTTCCGCGGTGGAGAAGACCGCGACGTCCCGCCGTGAGTGGTTTAGTGGCGAAATTAGTCGAGTGAGACGGCGATCATGCAGGGCTTATTAGATATACAATCGGGAAATTGTCACCCCCATAAAGATCCCATTAACGACGCAAAAAGAGGGCCACGAAACGGACCGGCGCGCTGGACCAACATTAATTACTTAATCTATCAGATAAGGACGCAATTTACGGTGCAACGGCCCCAGTTTCGTGCCCTCTCTCTCTGTTTCTCATGCTTTTTTCTCGGTTGCTCTTTCTCTGCGTTGAGTTCGGCCCGTCGAACAGGAAAATAAATAATCACCGATCCGGGTGGCCCGAAGGATCAATATAAATTTTCACCTTAAAAAAGGAAGCAAAAAAAATTACAGAGATTAAATTAAGGGATTTGCCAAACGTTTCATATTAAAGAAAAAAACAAGAAATCCTACAAAATTCAAATTAAATAAAAATAATTAAAAAAAATCTCTTGCATCTGTGAGATTCTTGACTTACTACGTAAGTGCTTTAAAACAAATGAATATGATAATGATATAATCTATTTCGATAAAACACTGAATATCATATCGAATGAGTTAATTCGCAAAAAGCAACTTCCTCAATTTTCAAGTTTACAGTAAACCCGCTCAAGCAGAAAATAGAGAAGTCAGCTTAATCATCAACGCATATCTCCCTAGCGGTAGTGATTATAAAGTAGGCGTGTCTTAAACCATCACTTCAGACCACGCCTACTATACGCTGAATCGAACCTAACCTCAAAACAAATCCGCATTAAACAACGCTTGGTGCACGCGTAACTCATAAACCACTGGCGGAGGGAAAAAAAGTAAGCACCACTTCGCGAACATTTATGCGCGATTGTATTGTAATCCGTGGAGCAGTTTCGCGGTATTGAAAACCGGCGCACGGAGGTCATTTGGGAGTCGATGCGTTTTTAACGGGGGCCCGATTTTTCTTATTCATTATGACTTTTTGATTTCGCTCGGGGCCGTAAAGAAACGGCTCGACTTTTTTTTTGTTTGTTTGTGAGTGATTCGAATTGTATCGATTATGTGCGAGCGAGCGCAAAGGGGAACGGTACTACTTAGGGTCGTAAATATTTATGGGCATTAATTGAAATTTTAATTTCGGCTCGTAATTGTGCTCCGATAAAAATCTCGGGAGGGAGCGCGTGTTGAATAATTCGAATGCGATTTGTGCTTTTTTGTGCGGTACTTCAGAAAGTTAAGTTATTTCGTGCGAACTTGTACGTGAAAATAAATATTAGATTCCGTGAAAATATACTTCATATATGTATATTTTCACGGAATCTAATAGTAAGTAATAGGAAAGTAAGAGCAATAGACAGAGAAAGAATTTTAGTACCACACTCACCTAATACTGAAATCAAATTTATAATGTATATGCATTATGAATTTGATTTAAAAAAGTTGCTGTTTGAGCATGGATGGGAATGCTCTGTGTGGTGGTTCCAAAAGGTCGTAGTCGTTTAACAAGTACAATTTATTTACAAATTTACATCTAGTTCTTGGTACCGTGTTGCCAAATGAAATTCTACATTCAGAAAAAAGCTTAGATTGAATGTTTATAGGTCTTAGATCGAGTAGAGAATGGCTACAGATTAAAAAAATAAGCTCAGGTTGAATATAGATTATAGCTTGAGTAGTAAAGTCTGGGTTAGATGTTTATAAGTTTTAGCTCGAGTAGATTTACGAGTACTATTTCAATAATTTACTTTACACCTGAAGAGCATATAGTAGGCGTGTCTTAAAACAATCCGTTATATTTAATCACAAACCTTAGTACAACCAATCGGAAACGACGCATCCAACCAACCCAAGTGTCCTCCATAAAACACACATCATCTAATTGAATTGCCCGTAATGAAGGCGCCGGTGTAAACCGTAATAACAGGTGCGACTCGGTACTACTCAGAACGAGTCGGTTTATTTATAAATTCATAATAAACTCGGCGGGAGCGCGCGGGGCGCTCGCACAGCACATCACGATAATTATAACAGATTTGTTCCCATGGTTTTGCGCTATAATTTAGAGATCAGTGTATTAAGTAACGTGCACCGAGTACGGTTTATTAATACCCATGCGTGCCGTGATCGTCTCTTGGTGTACGTGTAGAAGCCCAGTTTTCGTTTTTTTTTATTCGGTTTCTTGCTTCCCGGTACGAACCGAGCAGTAAACTGATTTGTTAATGGCGTGTTTTGAATGTTTCGATTCACGCAAATACTTAACGTAAATATCTTTCGTAGGAGTTATTGTAATTGCATCGCTTTCTTAGAAGTGAGGAGTGATAATGGAAAAGTACGAAGAAATAATTTAGTAGTACTTAATCTTTTTCAAAACTGACCATAAGAGAACCATTTGGAAAAATAATAGCATTCAATTTAATTATGATTTTTTTGTTGTGATTATATACCTGATATGAACCATAATAATTGAGACAAAACGCAAGCGCCATCTATTGCCTAATTTTACGTGGCTTGCGGTTATATACCAGATATGAGCCATAATAATTGAGAGAAAACGCAAGCGCCATCTATTGCCTAATTTTACGTGGCTTGCGGTTATATACCTGATGGAACCATAATAATTGAGACAAAACGCAAGCGCCATCTATTGCCTAATTTTACGTGGCTTGCGGTTATATACCAGATATGAGCCATAATAATTCAGAGAAAATGCAAGCGCCATCTATTGCCTAATTTTACGTGGCTTGCGGTTATATACCTGATATTAACCATTATAATTGAGACAAAACGCAAGCGCCATCTATTGCCTAATTTTACGTAGTTTGCGGTTGTATACCTGATATGAATCTTAATAATTGAGAGAAAATGTAGGCGCCATCTATTGCCTAACTTCACATGGCTTGCGGTTATGTACCAGATATGAGCCATAATAATTGAGAGAAAATGCAAGCACCATATATTGCCTAATTTCACATGGCTTGTGATTATATACCTAATATGAATCATAATAATTGAGAGCTAACGTAAGCGCCATCTATTGCATAATCTCAATAATTTCATCAAATACTGTTTCATTTCATCAAAATAGTATTCATATGGAAACATAATACTAGTGTTCGCTTTGATTGAATCTATCCAAAAAATCTAAACAACATGGATCTTCAAACTTAGCAATCCTCAATTCAAGTTAGTTCAGAAGAACCAAACAAGTGGATCTTCTAATTTAGAATTTCTCAATTTGTGTAGGACTTAGCTCGAGTAGAAAATGTCTAGGAATTGAAACAATTAAGACCTGGTTGTATGTTTATAGGTTTAAGATGGCCAGTGATTTGAAAAAAACTTTAGGCCTGGTTGAATTAGCTCGAGTAGAGAAAGGCTAGAGAATGAAAAAATGAAGGCCTGCTTGAATGTTTAGATGTTTCAGTTCGATTAAAAAAATGGGGTTGGAGATTGAAAGTTCAACTTTAATAACAAAGTTTTATTTTTCGTCATACTTGCGAAACCGAAAGTAGCGCGAAGCAACACAAAAAAAAACACACGTCCATTGTTTATCTCGAATTGTTGCTAATAGGAGGACCGTCTTCAATAATAATAACACACTGCTTGACCCACCTCCGCCTGTGGTGCGCATCCTTCCTTCATTTACAAACGTGAGTCGGCACTTTCCGGCGGCTAAATACCCTCCGGCCCTGATCGTATTATGCCCTACTAAAGAAAACCAGCAAAAAAAATAATAAAGAGATTATTCGGCTATTACCGGCTCATTACATGCCCCATGGAAATTTAATGTATCGTCATTTTATTATATTATTTAAGGCCGACTGCGTACGGTCATTACCTACCGCTCTTTCAGACAGACTGCCACGGTCTTTTTTTGTACACAAAAGGCGGACAACCTGTTATTTTGTCACTTTCACGACTTCTCATCATCCTGGCATAGTGGTAAAGACGTATTGTGCGGGACACAAATGGGTCATAAAGGGTGTGGGTTATTGTGAATATTGTTGAGTGATTCACAATTGGGGATTTGTAATTGTGTTTAAATTATTTTTGATCGAAAGAGCCGTCTTTCGTTCAATAACTTCGATCAAAACTTTAAACTTAATAATTGCGAGAGATAATGTTGTGTGACCTTACATGAATGAATGAATGAATGGCGAATGACCTTTGCCGTCGAAGTGCCCTACAATCCCTCTCATGTTGTATTTATTAAATGATTCTAATTTATTGAAGAAAAAAGTGTTATTACACTTCACCTAAATCCAGTAACTGCGTTTTATGTAACTCAATTATAGACTATTTAAGGAGATAACGCATGGAACGTTAATTATTGCCACATGAACAGATTTTGTGTTGTGCTTAAATAGCCTGATATGAATCATAATAATTGAGAGGTAACGCAAGCACCATCTATTGCCTAATTCCACGAACTTATTGAAATCAGGCATTAGATGGCGCTTACATTATCTTTCAATTATTATGATTCATTTCAGGTATTTAACCGCAAACGACTAGGCAGTAGATGGCGCTTGCGGTGTCTTTCAATTATTATGGTTCATATCAGGCTATTTAAGCGCAACAGAAAATCCGTTCAACCGCCTTAATGACGGCGTTTTACATGGAACACACTAGTCTGATGTGGTTCGAAAAACCGATCAATAGTTATCCATACGTGGTTGAAAATTTTATTGAATAAAAATTTTATTACAGACTATTTGCCCAGATTTCTAAAATAAACGAATCCATTGAATAAAACGTTAAAATTAAAACCTTGCGCACGATTTGATATTAACCAATTATAATAAATATCTCTGAGTCACTGCAGTTTTCGGATTTCGTCATTGTATTATCTTATTTATTTTTGATACATTCCAGCCTTCTTTACTTTTTCCCATGGCCGTCAGGTTAATTCTTTTTTCCACGGTGCCCACATGGGGGAATAAATCACGGCGTGGGCCAATTGAGAATCGACCGCGCCCAAAGTCTTCCACTTAATTACCCGGCCATCCACAACACGCGTATCGTCATAACATCGACGGCGTATCGACAATTGTTGCGACACACCGGGCATTTAATTATATCAATATTGTGGAAGCCAATTGGCCTCTGCCGAATGCTAATCATGGGACTTTTTTCAACCCGTGGTGAAACATTTTCTGATGAGAAATTAATTAAGCATACTTCATTTTATCCTCCAATCAACACTTAGAATACTAAAATTCCAAGTTTTTTGACCTACGTAGGTTTTGTAGCAGTAGCATCAATAATTTGTATAATTGCCACCGAGGTGAGTAAACACAATTTTTGTTTTGAAAAAATTAAGAGGCGAATTCTTAATTTTTCCAAAATAAAATTGTCGACGCATCTCGGTCGCAATTATCGCGTTGACACGTTCTTCTCCCTCTTCTTATTTTTTTTTTGTTTGGTGTGCTCTCTTCTTGAAGAACAGCCGTCCATCATCCACAATTAAAATTAAACGAAAAACATAAAAACGTCACGAGTTACACGGCGGAGCCCCGGCCATAAATAACGCCGAGCGTTTTAATTTCCCCGGGAAAAGAAGAGAAGAGCACAGAGGTGAGAAGTGGAAACAGCAGCAGCAGTTGAAGAAATGTCCGCGGGTTCAAAAAAGGAGGAGTGTGACCGCGACCTGTTATGGAACTCACGCGTGAAAAGGAGGTTTTTACGTCGATTTTTCTTGTTTGTAATGTGAAGAAAATACGAAATTAAATGCTCAATTTTTATAGATAGAAGTCTTCATGTATTAAAATATAATCATTTACGTTACGTGACGTTAAATCTACAAATACTGAGGATAAAAATAAGACGAATTGGATTGTGTAACTTAATATTATATTCAATTTATTGACTCAAACTATTCAGCCTAATTGTGGACGCTTGTGGGATACCGTGATTTCTACATATATTTAAACTTGCCAAAACAAAATTTACAAAAAATGCACAGTTTAATGGTTGTGTACTATTCAGCCCAATTGTGGATGCTTGTGGGATACCGTGGTGTTTACATATATTGAAACTCAACTTTATTTTAATTTTCGTGGTGTCCGAATTAATTCGTCTTTTACGGCCGCGCGTACTTTGTTCCTAACTGTATCCAAACCGTAATCTAATAAAAATTTGACAAATATACGGCGAAAGCACCGAAGAAGGAACAAATCACAAATGAAATATTTTCCACAAACACAATAAATACTCCAAGGCCCATAAAAACTTAAAGGCTCCAAACATAAACATTCCGTTTTAACGGTCTTCAAATTTACATTAAATACCTTTACAGCTCGGGAGTGTTTCCATTTTATTTTTTTGTTGTTGTTGTTATTTTTTTATTATTATTACAAAATGCTAAAAAGAAATTAATGAACCGTAAAATAAAGAAACCAAAATAAATAAGGCAGAATGATGATCGACAGCTATTTGCAGAATGATTCCTATTTTATTTTTGTTGTTATTTCTTTTGAATTATTCATCTTCCTGATGAAACAATTGTTGCAGTATCGAACAATAAATAGTGAAATCTTAGCTAATAGTCGCAGTTTAATTCTGGAATAAATCTAGGATTTATGAATCGCGGATTCGCGAATGTTATTGGTGAATCCACCGATTGTTTTTAAACGAGGCTATTCTCTAAATGAAATGTTATGTTTAAAGTTAACGTTATTTTTGGTCGTCACAGTCTAAGCAGCTTTTGTACTAGATATACATAGAATGTGAAGATAATTAATAACGTACACCTTAATATTAAAATTTCCTGTAGAGAATAGCCCCGAATATAAAATAGTCGACATTATTTTATACATTTTAACGCAATTCAAGAATTAATACTCAATTCTGGATTAATCCAGAACGGGCATAAGTGTTTTAATAACAAGTGTCAATATTGAATTTCTTCAAGTCATTTCCGTTTAGTTTCATTTCAATCTTTCTAATCCCGCGCGCGATCCATTTTCTGTTGCACTTGAACTTTCGGTTTGATTTGTGGTCTTGAATTTCCAGTTTTCCGCATAAATAGGAATACGAAATGCGCGGATTTCGGTTTCGTTTTCGAGAAACGGGCGCGCGGGTTTCTTCTCACGTGTTGCAAGCAAGGCCGCGCGCGCTCCAGAGACTATCGACAATCGGACCCGTTGTTTCCGTTTTCGTTTTTTTTTGTTGCTGCTTTTGAATGGGAACGCGCCGGTTCGAAGGACCATTTATTAATGGTCGCGTATTTGGCGCTAGGTTGCTGTGATTTATCGTGTTTGGGATAGTGAATGGGCTTTTACTTTTTTTGTCTGATTTTCTTGTTTGAAATGTGTCTTAATAAATAAGGTGATTTATCAATATGCCGGTTGTGATTGCGATTTTTTTTATTGTTCATACATGAGAGAATGTTATGTGGAAAGCTTTTAAAACATGACGTGGATTTTTTTAAATTTCAATGTTATGTGGAAATCTTTAAACACACACACAATGTTTTTTTTTTAATTTCATACACGGTTTAATTATTTTCTAAAAACAGCCAATATGATGAGTCATACAATTTTATTCCATCATTCACTTGCTTGAAAATCAAACTATACTACAGTAAAAAAAGTACTTATCAATAATATTTTTTTACTGTAGTATAGCCTGATTTTCAAGCAAGTGAATGATGGAATAAAACTTTATGATTAGAAACATTGTTGCTACTTGCATCTTTTGCACACACATTTCATCGAGACAACACGACTACGAAAACAATTCTTCTACATTTTTTAAATGTTTGAATATATATAAAACCTACGGTATCCCACAAGCATCCACAATCAGGCTGAACAGTACACGAGCATTAAACTGTGCATTTAAAAAAAATGTTTTGTTAAGTTATAATATATGTAAAAACCATGGTATCCCACAAGCATCCACAATTAGGCTGAACAGTACACGAGCATTAAACTGTGCATTTAAAAAAAAAATGTTTTGTTAAGTTATAATATATGTAAAAACCATGGTATCCCACAAGCATCCACAATTAGTGTGAACTATATACGACCATCTATTATTTGCTGTATATTTTTGCAAATTTGTTTTGCTAAGTTTCAATATATATATATATATATATATATATATATATATATATATATATATTTATTTGTTTATTTTAATTTTATTTGCCCAAGCTTCCAATTGGAAAAGTTCGAAAAGTATTCACCAACAAATATGTTTCAGGAAGGTTAAAGCGAGAAATTAATTAAACAAAGCCGTGTTAATTCCGCTCAAAACACCCAATTTCCCGAAACACCGAAATTCCATCAAACCCCAAACCAATTAAGCCCTCAACCATTCTTCCAAAAACAAAGACCACGGTATCCCACAAGCATCCACAATTAGGCTGAACAGTACACGACCATCAAGCTTCCATTAACAAAACAAAACAACACACACACTCTAAAAAAAAAAAAAACGAAACGAAACATCCAACGTACTCTCATGAATAATTCCACGTTAACGATGAGGTATTTTCGGAATTCAACTCGTTTTTTTTTTATTTAGTTATTTCTTCTTCTTATTCCGCTTTGGAATAGTGGGAGGAAGGCACGCGAGACTATCTGGCAGGTCTTCCGATGGCGACGCATGCAGTCAATGGGTCGTAAGGTCAGGGTTCACGTTGAGGTAACCCACTTAGATGTCACCGTTATATACAGGCGAATGTGAAGAGTTTTTTTTTTATGGATATACATTTTTTTATATCGGAAACTTGCGCCGCGCGCACATTCGAAACTCGCAGCGGAATAACTGCGTTTCGTAATTTAAGGCCCGCACCGTGAAAACATTTCCCGGCGATCGTCTTTCTCTGATTCACTCGTTTCATCAATAACCGTTGGGTCGTGGATTACGGAGGAAAGCGGTTTTCGATTAGAAATAAATTTGGTTTTTATTAAAGCGGCATATAATGGGGATTTTATTTAAAAAAAACTTATTAACGATACCTGTGGTACATCAAAGAAATTGTGTTAAAATATTTTTTTTGGTATACCACAGGTATCAATAATAAGTTTTTTTTTGGAAATAAAATCCCCATTATACGAAAGTTGTTTTGATTTTCAGTTTACTTTCAAGCATCAGTTTGCATCTGCGACTTCAAGCGCTTCCAAGGCATTGAGTTTTATAATGCGTGTTACTTATGATTTTCAAAATACTCATTGTGTAAAATCTCTATATTTCACATTTATTTTAAGTAAAATGGAATATACTAGCTTTCGCGCCTATTTATAACTATCAGTCGCTCATGCTGGATAGTGTTCATAATTTTTTTTTAAATGTCTTTCATTTAAAATTGATCAAGACTACGGTATCCCATAAGCGTCCACAATTAGGATGAATGATACCATTCATCCTAATTGTAGACGCTATCTGTTGTGCATTTTTGTAATTTATTTTTTTAAGTTTCAACATATATTTGTTCTTGCCGTTTTTTTTAGCGCAATAATTTTTTTTTTTCTATTTCCTAAAATAGACATCAATTAGCCAAATTGGTTTACGTCTTAAAAAATATTCCGCTTTTATCAAAACCAATTAACACGCCGTTAATATCCCCATCAATTCTAATTAAGCCGGAGAAAAATTTACGAAAAACGTAACAAACCTGTTGAATATTCAACGCAACAAATTCACTCGCCCGTAGAGGCAAATTAACCCAATTGATACGCCAATAAAGCACAGGGCACGAATTGGATGTATTCCTAATTAATACAAAAAATATTTACATAAAATCCCCCGCCGAAAAAAAAAAAAACAAATCAAAACGGAACGCACGGAGTTCGTTAATTTTATGCGAGGCTGAAATATGTTGTTGGGAATTTTTGTATTTCTTTAATTAATCCACAAATTAATTTATAAGGAAAAAGAAATAGTAATAATTAAAAAGAAAACACGATTCGATTTTAATTTATTCCGGTTTCGTGCGGTGTGAATTTTACAGTTTCGTTATAATAAAGCCGGGCTGACAATTTTGTAAGTGAAATTTAATTGATTCTCGAATATTTAAATAACTTCATCGCAAATTATTCAGTAATTGGATTTAATTAATGGAATTGATTATATTCCCCGTTTTTTTTTTTTTTTTTGAAGATACAATTTCGACATTTTTTTACTCAAAAACCACTTGATTTATTGGTGTGAGATTGAAAATCTTTACACTCGATGGCAAAAGGTTTTCTGCCTTTAAATTATTATTTTCAGTTATTTTAATAAAATTGTTATATACTTAAGTAAGCACGATCGACTTTGTCAATTTCTAATATGTTGAATCTTTGAATCTTTACTACTAATTATAAATTAGATATGGGTTCCCTCAAGGATCAGTAATAGCACCAATAATTCAGAAGAAGAATTATGAAATTATAAGAATATTTTATTGGAAGCGAAAGAGAGGAGTCACAGGAAATAAAAACACAGAACCGTCTGAGAAAAGTGGACAAAAAAAAAAAACGTTTTGTCAATATTAGATTCACTTTTAATATTTTAGTGTAAATTTCAAAAATTATTTTCTACTTTTGGTTATTATTTTTAAAGGTTTTCGTTTCACGACAAATTTTTATTTCGTCCCCGATGACAATAAGGAATAAATTTATTTACGGGACAAACGGTGAAATGTGGATTTACTTTGGGAATTTTGATTTGATTCAATTATCGATCCTTGAGGGAATTTAGAATGAAATCATAACTTCCTTTCCAAAATCCTAAAATGATGACTTAATTTTGGGAATTTTGAAAGAAAGTTATAGTTTCATTCCCTCAAGGATCGATAATTGAAAGTTTTTATAAATACCGCACATCAAAACACCCGACGTAAATCAACATTTCACCGTTCGTCCCGTAAATAAATATTTATTCCTCATTGTCATCGGGGACGCAATAAAAATTTGTCGTAAAACGTCGAGTTCTGTTCGTATCGGAATCGTTTGCATGCACGCCGCTACGAAGGTCGCCACAATTTGAAAAACTGACGATTTCTCGCTAAAAAAGAACAAAAAAATACAAAACAGAAAGAAACACACGATGTCCGGCAAAGTTATTCCGAGGACGAGCCGATTGAAACGCAGGAGACGCAACAGACATCACAGGCTGAATGACAACTAGGCGAAACGCGCCACCGATACAAATCTACTCGCCCAATTCTTCGTAATTCAGTACTAAAATGCATGCAAAGACAAATTCCCACGCAAAATAATGTAACGTAAAAAATAAAATTAAAAAAAAAACAGTGTTCTTCAATTAAATAATTTAATTAATTTTAAGTAACTGTGACCAGGTGAATGAATGCTCTAGATTATTATTTCAACGCAAAAATCCTATGTTATTTAAGTCGTCATGAAGTAGCTGTTGGTCTGAGATGTTATGATTCTTTTTATAAATCTTTAAATCGTGAGGAAAAAAAATAACCGTGCTACTCTTAATTTCTAATACAACATCGTTAACAAAGAGTAGGAAGAGAAAAGGCCCACAGTGCGAACCCTGTGGAAATCCAATATCGTTAATAAAGAATAAGAATATCACTGAAAAGGTCCGCAGTGCGAGCCCTGTGGAATACCAGACGACACTAATATGTTTTTGGACAGATATTTTCCAAAACGAACAAAATGTATTCAAATAACTTTCTAGCCATTTAATCAGAATCCTAGTAAAATCCAAACATTTGAGTTTATAACTTTGAAATGTCGAAAGCTTTAGAGCAATCAGTGTAACTAGAATCAACTTGTAATTCTTCCTAGCAATATATTATTTTTGAAAGTTCAAATTAAAATGAACTTTCAACAATAAACATTCATTTCAATTAAATAAATAGATTTGATTTTAAATTTTATAATAAATAAATCCAACTAATTCACTACAAGTTTTTTTTTTTTCTTAAGCCCAACAAAAAAAATCTAATCAATCACGTGTGCAATCCGCTAATCTCCAACGTGAACGCAACACTTTTCCGCTTTAACGTGGATCAAAACAAAAACTGCCGACCGCATCTTTTACAATTTGACCGCACGAACTCTTTCCGAGATGCCCGTTTCTTACGTTTTTCTTTGAAAACCGTCGGCTTTTTCTGGAGAGCGCGCCTAGAAAGAGTTAAACGGGTCCACTCGACGAGAACAAAGCGGCCCCGGATGAAAAACCTACCCACTAATGGGATCTTTTATAATCCGCTGGAAAAACACGTGAGAAATATTGATTGATCAGTGAGGATAACGAAACGTGAAAATAAAGAACGAAAACAACAAAAAAACGAGACGGAGAGTGAGAGAAGGATTTCTCTTTTTCTTAAGAAAAGAAGAGTAAGAGAAGGATTTCTCCTTTTTTTAGGAAAAGAGGAGTAAGAGAAGGATTCCTCCTTCCTATTGATTGATCAGTGAGGATAATGAAACATGAAAATAAAGAACGAAAACAAAACAAAAATAAAACAAGAAGGAGTAGAAGGAATTCTCATTTTATTAAGAAAAGAAGAGTACGAGGAGGATAAACATATTCCTCCTCTTACTCTTCTTTTAAAATAGTGCATTATAAAGATTAAAACGCCTCTAAAAGAAGAATAAGAGAAGGAGGAATTCTTCTCTTATTCTTCTTTTCTTAAGAGAAGAAGAAATTCTTCTCTCACTCTTCTCCTCCCTGTTTTTTTTATTGTTTTCGTTCTTTATTTTCACGTTTCGTTATCCTCAGCGATTAAAAAAGAAAAGAAAAAGAAAAGAGTGTGGATAATTGCGTGAAGCTGCTTCGACAATTACGCCCGTCCCTTTTGTTATTATTAATCTCAGATTTATCGTTAGTCGTTTTTTTTTTTTTTTTATTACGACCCGTTCTTATTAACCCAATTTCTCGATATCGGTGGAAGAGTTTCTTTCTCGTTTCTCTCGCGGACGATCGCAGGAGTTCGTGCACAATGCCTTTTTAGATTGTTTCCGTTTCGTTATTAGAGTTTTATTGCCTTTAATGACGCCTAAGGTCAACGCTTTTTAATTAGGCTTTCTTTCGGCGCGGCCGCGATGGGATCTTCCTCTGCGGCTTCAAAGGACAGCCGATGCCGTCAATTGGGGAACAATTGGGCAATTGCTGAAAAAATATCCGTCTGGCATCGGACAATGGTTTCATCACAAATTGTTACGGCTGTGAAAGTTACTATTCTAATCTATTTGATTATGATGATGTTGATGTTGAGAAACGTGTTAGCTTTTAACGAAAACAAAAATCGATCTAGACTAAACTCTCTTGATGATAATCGGGACTATTCCGTACAAGATATGTTAAGTTTAACGTGTATGTTATTAATTAATTTCACAATCTATATATCATAATCGCCGTGCCTCGTGGGATACCTGACGCTTCATTAAAAACCCTGACGTCCGGTGTTCCTCGAGGATCCGCGATGGCATTAAATATATAAATAAACAATAATTAACCTTCTTGAAAATTTGTATTAAGCGGCGTTGGGTTTAATAACAATAATTTAGTATCGGGCCTAGGAAAATCCAGCGAAATTCAATAAAATTAAATTTAATGATTATTATATAAATCGTATCTTCTAATATTTACTAAAACTTTAATTGATGTGCAATTAAAGAAACCTCCAATAAGGGGCACGACTAATCATTGACAATCCGTGCAATCCTGATACATTATTAATATTATAAAAGTGTCATTCAATATGAATCTTCACCGCAGAAGAACTCTGTATAATCCCATCCCTGTCTAGACTTTTTTTAAATAATTTTAATAAATTGTATCGCTCTAATAAATATACCTTCATATAATTACATAAATATAACAGATAGCACCGTTTATTTGTTTTCCACCTTTTTTCTTTCTTTCTTCGTGGTGTAAAGAGGAATGTTGTAGGAGTATCCTCATCGCCATTCTCTCATGCACTTTTGATATGTAAATGAACCCGGCCGGTGATATTAATGGATTTCGCAAACGGAGGAGAAGCGAGCGAGGAAACGCCAATCGTTTCGATTGCGTCCAGAAAGTCGAGAGATTTCTAAATTCAGGTTTCGACAGGAATTTTTCCTGGGATACCGGACGCTTCTAAGCAGGTAAATAACTTTATTAAGAAAAAAATCCTGTTATAACAAGATCCGGAAGGGAATGAAAAAAACAAATAAAAAACAAAAGCGGAATCGTAACAAAACATCTTTACATCGTGTTTCAATTGCAAATAAATAAAGACATGTAATTTACGCAATCGCCTTTGTACACACACACACACACATATATACATATATATATATTGAATAAAATCTCAGCTTTTGTTGTTAGATGTAAATAATAAGGTGCACGGGATACTTCCGTTCCGGTCGCGGGATTTAATTGTCGTAATTGTATACACTCCTCGGGTCTCTTTCTGTTTCTTTCTATATATTTTTTTTGAAGTAATTTCAGCAGGACATGCGATATCTTAAGTCGCCGCGCGGTTTCACTTCTTTGTGAATATCTAGTTACCACCGACGCTTTACGATCCGTTTGGTTTTCTTGAGGTGAAATGCTTTTCGGAATGAAAGCGGTCCTAATATTGATACTTGTGGAACAACGTTGAGGCGTTTATACGAGGAGCTTTTCAATCACCTTTACGGCGCATTTAATTCTCTGAATGTGATGTAAATATTGATACTTGTGAATTAATAATTGTTCTAATTATCATGATAGTTGCGACCGTATTCAGTGATTATAATCTATATATAATAAATATTCCTATTGTACCCTTTCGGGTGTTGGGTGAGTGATTATAATAATTATAAATTATTAGACTCCAAACGAGTGAACCCACTGGATATCACCAAATCTGCAGAGTGGGTCTATCCTCTGGGAGTGTGGCACTAAAATTGGTAAGTAATATGACAACTAAGGGCTTACAGGGTAGAGCTGTACTGGCGAGGAATGAATCCCAAAACACAGATAGCCTTGTAATTATTATTTATGGTTTACTTTCATTAAATATTTTCGACTCAAACTGTACTTTTTTTTTTGTCTAACAATATAGCCTGCGTAAAATTATTAAACAAATGAAATATGTAATGCCCGTTTCGTGATGCGCGCCCGTTGTCCGCTAATAAGACAAATTACGGACCAGGAAGTGTTCCGTTTAATTGCGCTTCGGATTTATAGGAAGCCCCGGCGGTGAATAATCTTCTCACGCATTAAACCCGCCGAGTTTATTGTGCTCCAGATGTCGGTGGCTCTTCAAAAAAATAATAATAACAACAATAAAAAAAATCACCATTTGATTTACGGCGGGATTTTATTCTCCCAGCGCGAAACCAGTTGTCATCCGGGAACGACGAGGCTCAGCCGACCGCGAAACAGCGCGCATATACAGACCGCATGATTTTCCGCAAAGAAGAGGCTGTTGCAGTTTGTGTATACTTTATTGGGAATAATTTATGGTTTTCAGCTGCAACGAAATTATATTGAAATAATTTCCACTGTAAAATAATTAATGAAACCTCCACAAAACGTGCATATCCGTTGAAATGGGTGATTCGAAAATGTTTACGATCACAACACTTTCCCTTGAACAGGAATCCGGGCAAAGTAAAAAAAAACGAAAATAAATGTTCCACAATTTTAGATATTCGTGTAAAATAGCTGCACCTAGATTAAGTAAGAAAATGAAAACAACGAGGAGAAAAAAAAAATAAAACACGTTCATATGAATAGAGTCATCTAAAGCGCCTTATTCGGTAAAAACAAGCCAATTAACATGAATTATTAAAACGTCCTTATCTGAGGAAAATTACTATTCGCTGTGCGTAATAAGTCGAACCGCGCGGCCTTTCAAAGAATGAAAGAGGAAAAATCCAAATGTGCCTCAAATTTTAAAACAAACCGGGAGAAAGTTTAATGGTTTCGAAGTGGATTTCCAATTCTTTAAAAAATATTCTCTGCATGAGGCGAAAGAGGTGGTTAACTTTGAAACCTTGAATGGGAACTCAATTTTTTATTGCTTATTCTGATCCTTTGCCGAGAATGATAAAAGTTTTATATGAGATTTTTTTTTGAAATCTTGATTGGTATTTACAAAATTCAAACACATGGCGTTCAACCTATGTTCTACCCCTTCCCAAATCCTGTATAAAATAATGGTTAAAAAAATTAAATTTTGAAGGGCAGCGATCTAGAAAAAAATGAAAATTAAAAATGATGGACAGTATTTTAGAAAAAATAAATGAACAGACTTTTAGAAAAAAAGTTAGATGGACAAGCGTTTTAGAAAGTGCACGCCGTAAATCGGTAATCCATTGCGTGCAACGTGAATTAATTACCAATTGAATCGATTATAATATTGACCTCGGGCCCGAATGATGTCGACTATCTCCACATATAAGGAAAAAGCCCGAGACGCAATACCGAAACTCCCCGTCCTTATTCCTCCCTGCGCGAGGAAGAACGACAGAAAACGCCCGCAACATGTTTTATGCGAATTTGTGCGTAGCCCGCAATTGATGCTTATTAGTTCCAGCAGCGAAACCGGGCGAATAAGGAAGTTTTTATTTTTGCCTGGTGAACGGCGACGTCCGTGTGCCTCTTTTTTTTTCTTCTCTTCCTTCTTCCAACTAGTGCGCGCGTATTTATTGGACCTATCAACTCTAATTACCCATTGAAGTCCGTTTAAACGACGTTTCGACCGCGACGCCTGGTAAATTTAAATAGAGGTGGACCTGATGCCGTTACCGGCGGGATACCCTCTCTAGCGCCTTATTCGATGCGATACGTCGCCGGAGATACACTCGGAATCGTTTAAGTAAAGGCATAATTAACCGGGATCTATAGTCGCATGTCTGAATCAATAAAACGGGTAAGCTGGAATCTTTAAATCCCGCTTGATTGGGTATCTAGTCAGATGTTATGGATAAATAGTTTTGTTTCCACAAAAAAATTGATATATCTAATAAAATAAAAAATAAATTGCATTTTTTTTAACGTAAATAGAATTAAACTTTTTCCCTTCCCCTGGCTACGGATTTAGTAGGTCTGTATCCATTTTAATGTTTGGGTTTTGAGAGATAAGAAAATTCATAAATACCAACCTACTAAAGCCTTAGTCAGGAGATGCGAAACAGTTTAATTCTATAAAAAAAAATAACACCACTTACATTACAAAAAATGAAACTCAAAATACGAATCCTAATATGCTTTAAAGTCTCTCTTAACAACTTCTTGATTGTAGGTTTGCTTATTTCTTCTGAACCAAGTTGAACTTAATGCTCACTTGCGAAATATTTTGAGGAATTACGGACTTCCAAGTTTCATGATCTACTATAGGTTTGTTTGTTTCTTCTGAAGTAAATTAAACTAAATTCCTGTGCTTTTAAATTATCAAAATCTTGATGAATTGAAGATTTCTAAGTTTGAAGATCTGAACTGAAAGCTTGCTTGTGATATGTAAAAATTTTGAGGAATTGGGGTTTTCCAAGTTTCAAGATCTGCTATAGGTTAATTAATTTGAGAAAATCCAATGCCAAAAAATAATCGAATATTTCAATTTATTTTAAATAATAAAGTCGATAAAGTCATTAAATATAAATTGCGCAACCCGCTCGGAGTAAAAGCCCGCTGCCACTAATAGAGAATTGTATAACTTAACAGTAACACATCCATCGGGGATTATAACAGGAGTTACAATTTCACACCGGCTCTAGCTCCAATTATTTCCACCTCGTTACAACAGCTGACATTTGGTCAATGAGGTGGAAATAATGGAATGCGCGCGGGCAATACCTAATTAATACGCAACGACGTTGCTGTTATTATTATTATCACTCTAATTGTGTAGTTTTACACTTAAACTAATTGATTTCAGGTTTAAACGCGGCGAGAATTTCGAATCAATTAGTTCAAGTGAATGAAAATTCAATAAACGAACCGATTTTTTTTTTTCATTTAGCTTGTAACTAATAATACAATGCAAATATATACTTCACAGTCTAAGCGTGTTTCATAATATAGTTACAGAAATGAAAGTGCAAATATTCATGGATTAGGTTAAACTCGAAAACTTTTCTTTGGATTGCAGAATTCTGAATGAAACTGGTCCTAATATCGAAACCTGTGGAACAACAATTGAATGGATTGTTATTCCACAGGTCAGTTTGAATTCATAATTGGAGTCCAATTAAAAAAAAATCAAAAAATGTTAAGAACCGTTTAAGAGTCAATTTGACTAGATGAATTTCTTAATAATAATCCAATTTGTCAGACAGTAATAATTATTTCTATTTGCATATCCCCCCAATTTTGATTATTTTCACTTAGGTCGACAGATTGGACTCCAATTAAATTTTTTGGAGTCATTTGTTTCTGCCCACAACATTTACGTTTCGTATTTTTTTACAAATTCAACTTGTTAGGTCGAAAAAATAAAACAGCACAAAGATAGAAAAAAGTTGACATTTCGTAGTTTCATATTTTTCGTTTAAAAGAAAGGAAGAAAGCAAATAAAAGTGTTCTTTTCTTTCTTCCTTCCTTGCCGGCCACATCCATGCGCACACACAAAACTCGCGTAGATATTTTCCTCTCCTTGTTCTCCTCCTCATCATCACGTGTCCGCTTCGGCGTGTATGCATGCATACACGTGTGTGTATGTGTGTGTAAAATCAGGTTTCGACAATAAACTAAATATCAGCTGGGTTAATTGGATGGGAACCGAGGTTGAGTCGTCTAGACCCGTCCGATCGACGGGTGGTGCAAAATACTCTTCTTCTCTTCTACCATTCTTCTCGTCCACCTTTATTTACTCTCCGCGCGCCGAAAGAAAAAAAAAGACTTTTAATTAAAATAACTCCGGACCCGGATTTTATCTGGAACTTATATGTATATATATATATATATAATGAATCGTTCCTAATAAATTACGTTTCGGTGCTTTTTTAATTGTCTCGCCGACTGTGGAAGCGGAGTTTCGATCGCTCCGGTTGGCGACACGGGAGGTTTTATTCTTTCGGTGCGGGGCTTTTAATTAGTTAGAACGTTGTTTAAACGGAGCGCGCGGTTTTCAGTTTCGGAACAGAATGATGAGCGACGTTTCGGGGAATGAATGAAAGTATTATTGTGTTTGTATAAAAAAAAAGCGTAATAATGCGCACCGGCTGCGCTTAGATGCGTTTATTGTCTCATAGATGGCGCTGTATTTCTATAACACAAAATTATAATAGATAATAATAATAATTCTTGAACTCAAGAAGAAGAAAAAAATCATCACGCAAATTTGTAAAATTTTATCGATGATTGATTAATGAAATAAGAAATGTACTTAAAATCAAGAAAAAAAATCATCTCGCAAGTTTGTAAAACTTCATCAATTATTGATAAATGAAATAAGAAACGTACTTAAACGCAGTCTGTGCACATTATTACGCTCTTTTTCGTTTATTTCTTCACATATCGATATAATGAAAATAAGAAATATTTCGATATTTAATTTAATGGAAAAAATTAGAAAAAAATGCGTTTTCGGAGGATGAATGAATGTTTCTATATAAATAATAGGCGTATTGCACTTGTTTCGATCTCAATTCGTATCAAAACCAAAAGTATATAATAAATTTTTCCCAAACAAAATAAATTCACTCCTTATAATTTTAATAAATTTTTTTTACTAATTTTGCATACATGAAATCTGGGGCGTGAGATGCAGCGCATCCGGTAAGTCACATTGCCGTCATTTTTTTTTTCTGCGTGAGCATAATTACGATTCGTGAGGCATTCCATAAAGCGGGATTTCTCCTGGTGACTTATCGTTCGCGGGTAATTGGCCGACTGGGACAAATAACACTCGCCGTTTATCGATGCTAGTTGTAATTAATCCAATTTTCTTGTCACCACGAGGATCATTATCGATTCGCATGAGCTATTCAGGGAGAGCCATCGCGGTGAAAAAATGAGCGTTCGCTTACCGAAAAATAGAAGGTTTTTGGAAAACATGCATTTTACAATTAAAAGCCAATATATCATTTGATGTACTGAATCGTTAAATTCTCAGTATATTTCAAATCAAATTCAATAACTTTTCTTCACACTTAAAAAAAGACGTTTTTTTCATTATTCAAATAAATTCTAAGTTCAAATTAAATAACATTTGTTCACTCTCATGTAAAAGAAGAAATGTTAAGTTGGTTTTATTGAATTTAATTTCGATTTTCATGTAACTCAGTCACAGCTTCAAATCAGTTTATTATGATTCAATTAAATTTCAAATAATGTTTAAATCTACCTTGCAGTTAATATTAATACAATTCATCGAAGAGGCTTCGAAGCTTCCTTCTTCTCAGAAGAAGAAATCAAGAGAACGTTCCACAAGTATTGATATTAGGCTCGTTTTTTAAAGATTTTATCGAAAAACCTAGCAAATCAAAAGAAGAACAAAAATGATACTAAATTTAAAACTATGTTACGTTAGAGAATAAAATTGACAAAAATAATGAATTATTATTATTAAGTCAAGTAATCTAAAAAAACGGGCATAATATCGATACTTGTGGAACCTCTCTTCTTCTGAGAAGAAGAAGACTTCGAATCCTCGCTGATGCAAACCTTTCTTCTTCTGAAAAACTAAGAAATTTAAATAAGGACAAAAATGTAACGAACTTAAGTTGGAAATTACGTAACGGAATAAATTTGACAAAAACCTTTATTGTTATGCGTAAGAAAATATCGAATAATTATCATTTATATATGATAATAAAAAAATGTAATAGCATGAAAAAGTGCAATTAATAGTGTTTTCAATTGTAAATATGAAGACTATTGTATAATTTATGAGGATTTAATGTGTCTGTAGCCAATAGGCATATAAGAGACGCAGCGAGAGATTGAAAAAAAGAAACGAACACCTCGTTAAGCTAATGATGATATTCGGAATCGGCTCGGCTCATCTGTCATGGAGACATTGAAATGCGCGATTCGAAATTTATATAAACAAAACGACCGGCTAATCTTAACGAGCTATTAAACAAGAAACATCAAGCCGCTGCTAAATTAGGTGTAATAACTATCAAGTCTGATTTGTAAGGTATTAAAATGATTTAGAGAGTAAATGGAACGCGAACGGCACCTGTTGCACTCGCCGGCTAACCCGTTTTAAGCGCCACTACCATCTTTGTAGGACGTGTCCCCGTTGTTATTAAGATGTGCTCGCCGCTGCCGCTTCTTCCTCGCCGGGCAACAATGAAATTGATACCCCCCTTTAGGGAAGCGCAACTATAAACGGCACGCGGAGAGAAAGGCGCTTTTATACTTTTCTTTTGTATTCTTCTTCATTCGACACCTGAAAGGGTATAAGGATACGAGAAGAAGAAGACGTGGAACGAAAGTGCGTTTGTGTTATAAAACCGCGCAATAATGTGCATCGCCTGCGTCTGTAGATTCATATTTAAAAAAAGTTAATTAATTAAATCGATATCTTTGGATAACAAATGTTTGTGTAAATTCCTTAAAAACGGATGAAAATAGAAAATAAAATTTCATGATTTTATCTAAAATTAATCTTTCGATGTCTTCTACAAATCATGAAACCCGTCTTTTTTCAATAGTGGATTTATTTCAGGATGCCGAACGAAAGTACCTTTGTATTAAAAATAATCCGCGCAATAATGTACACCGCTTGCGCTTTTGTATTTTCATCAATGAAAATTTTGGATTAAAACATGGATGAAAGAATAAAAGTGTGTTTGTATTACAAAAAAATAAGCGCGTTATAATGTGCACCGCCTGCGCCTGTGTACTTATTTTTGTAGCCGGACATTGAATTACATATTGTACACCTACTGTTACATATCAGTAAAATATTGCATTGTGCAAGAAATTTTTGATCAGAGAAAGATTCAATTATGTATTATTTTTTGTTGTTAGCGCGCCCCACCGCTCTCGCACTTGTGAGTCGTTCCCTCGGACTGATAAGAAAAACCATTAGATCTGGTTTAGCGTAGAATTTTGCTTGGTACCAAGTATTACGTGTAGTAACTAAAGTGTACTTGTTAAACGGCAACGACTTTTTAGAACCACCAAACAGAGCATTCCCATCCACGCTTAACATTATTTATATTATACAAAACAATTTGTTTTAAAAAAATCTCTGTTATAAAAAATCAACATCGCGGAAAAAAAAAAACATTTATCGTTCTTCTTCCATCGTTTCACTCACGAATCTAAGTTATGATGGCCGGAAATTAATTGGCGGCCGTAAAATGCGCGTAACGTTCAAGTTTACATGTGTCCGGATCCGCTATCGGGACATGGATCTGTTGTCTGGCGTTCTTTTTACGAGCACCAAACATGAGCATCTAACGACCTCTAATTAACTCGATTTATGTTCGGCTCAATCACGAGTCGATGGGTCGCTTCGCCGGCGATTTTTGCGCCGAGCGCACCTTAAAACGCGGAGATCCACCTGTGGCTGCCTGTGAGTACGGTTATCCTCTTGAAGTAGCCACGCCCACATGGTGGAATTTAGAAAATTATAAGATTTTATATAAAAAACAAGAAAATTGTGTAAAAAGTTTTAATCGTGTGCGTGTAAGCAATTTATGTAAATAAGCGCTAATACCTTCGGTCATTAACTTATCTCAATGGTATTTACTTGCGCAGTTAAAGATTTTTATTCGAGACCTTTTACAGCAACAGCATTTCTACTTGTTAGGAATCAGCATTTGCAATATTTTATCCTGATTCCTATTTGTACTGGATTTTTCTTCCAACAAACAATTGCATTCCGAAAGTAGCTCGAATAAATTCACTTCAATTTAAATGATTTACCAAATTTGTAGTGGAGAATTGCATCAAGAAAACCGATATCAAAATAAATGTAATTATGGAGCGAATAAGTCATTTAAAAATCAATCAAAAAATCGGATTTTATTTATGGCTTCTTGAAATTTATTAGAAACATCAAAAAACACAATTTAAATAGTTAAAATGCATCACAAAGTAAACACCTCAACCAATAAATAAACAGAAACAAAATTTGAAAGTTTAATTTAATTTGTATTTCACCATTGTAGAAAGACAGCTGAGATGGTTTGGACATGCGAACTGCATGAAAGAAGATAGAATAGCAAGAAATAAGAGTGCAACTGTAAATGAAAAACTTTTTACTTTAGATTTTTGTTTTTGAACTGTATATAATATATCTGGCGTTTTTTTGATGCTTGAATAACAAAGCATGTTTTTCTTTAAGTTTTCTAAACAAATTTAAAAAAAATCCCTATACAGTTTCTAATTACCAATTGTATACGAAATTTATTTACATGTTAATTTTTGTCTGCCTTTGAATCACACAGTGAAACATTCTTGAAGTATGTTACGGTAAATGGTCAATTAATTAATCATGCAAACATTATGCGAAATATCTTTTAATTTCCATATTTATTTTGTAATGCAATGAACATAATTCTGCATGCATGAATAACAACAAACAAACAATAATAAATTAATTATTTTTGCAGAAGAAGATTTTATATTTAGTAAAATAAAACGGGGGGTTGGATTAATCCAATAAATATTTTTTTTAAGTCGCAGCCCTGTCGATTCGAAAGAAAACGTAACTCAAACAAGAAAAAAAAAATACAAATGTATCGGTTAATTATTCCGCTCTTGCTACACCGGCGGGATTGTGGGATTAGGGAGTGATGAAGGCAGCACTGACAGTATCAGATAAGATGTCTGGCGTTTTTATTAACCGGCCATCGGCTTCACCTTCGACGGGTTCTCCTTCTCTCCGGAGAGACGTCGTCGTGAGGCGCTCGCGCGCAGGTGGGAATGGGATTTCGGGCGCTCGGCCGGATTGATTGATTGGGACGCCCGGGCCTTTCGACGGGCTTGTGAAAGGAGCCAATTTTCATTCGATGGAATAAGTAAATGCACGAATAATTGTGAATAATATCAACGTGTGTAATTAACGCAAAATTTTGCAAGTAAAAAAAAAGAAAGACCAAAAGGCGCAGTACACGCACTTTATTACGCGTTTTTTTTATGTTATATTTGCATTCGACGGAATGAGTTAATGTACGAATAATTATTAAATATATCAACCTGTATGTTGACTTCTTGAAATTTATTAGAAACATTAAAAAAAAAAAACGTAATTTAAATAGTTAAAATGTATCAATAAATAATCAGAAACAAAATAATTATTAATTATATCAACGTGTAGAATTGACGCAAAATTTAACAATTAAAAAAAAGAAAGACCAAAAGTCGCAATACGTGCACATTATTACGCGTTTTTTTGTGTAAATGCACGAATAATTATAAATTATAACAACATACAGAATTGTCGCAAAATTCTACAATAAAATAGAAGCAGAAAAGGCAGCAATGCGCGCACATTATTACGCCTGAGCATTAAAAATATTCCAGAAATTTAATTATAAATAAACTTCAACGTGTTGAACTGTTATACAAATAAATAATATTTGAAAATACTTCTATAGCGGACAAAGAACAAAATACTCAATACGCGCACATTATTACGCAGTTTTCCTTTTTATATATAGACTTGCTTGAGGTCTGAACTTCGAAAAAAAATCCGGGAATTAAGTAATAAATAAATTTCAACCTGTAGAACTGATACAATAAAAAATTCCTATCTTATAAATAAAGATTTTAATCCATACTACGCGTAAATTATTAGTTTACGTGTAGTATGGATAATTTTTTGTATACACTTAAAGAAAAGTATTAAAAATATTCCGAAAATTTAATTATAAGTGGAACACTTTTCTGTAACTAAATAATATTTGAAAATAAATTAGAAGTAGTTATCTTGCGGATTAAAAACGCAATGTGCAATACGCGCACATTATTGCTCATTTTTTGTATACACTTGCGTAAGAAATGAGCATCAATTGATATGAGATAGTTACCGAAAAAAAAAAAAAAAAAATTCTATGTAATGAGTGAGAAATTTATCAACCAAAAAAATAAATGCTAAGTGAAAATTGAGAAATTTCTGAATAAAAAATAATTTCAAATAATAAAAGGATTTATTCATCTGGCAGTTATTTAAATGAATAATATAAAATTATAAATCAATAAAATGCAGAAAGACCGATGGTCGATAGCCGTTTTCTAAGGACAACGTATAACATATTATAAGAATTATATTGTTAATTTATTGTATATAAAATTGTCTGCAGAAATAAAGATGTTATATATATAAATCAATAAATTATTAGCAAAAGAGGAAATAATTCATTAATTAATTATTTTCAAATTATTTTTATTCAATTTCTATTTAACTCTCATAATTTTTTTTTTCGTTTTTTTTTTTAATTTACCAACCCATATAATTTTTTTATACCTATTTAAACTAAAACAGCACACAAAAAAATAAATACGGTAGATACGCTTAATTTCCGTAATAACATACCCCCGCCCCGATTATTCTCTTCTTCTCATTTTTTTTTTCTCTTGTTTCAGGTTTTAATTAAACGGACCCGCTCGACCGTCACTTTTTTCCACCGAAATTTCATAGGAAAGGATTATTTTCCCCTCGCAACCGGCAATTTGGTGCCGGTCATTACATTAAACACAACCGCAGCACAATTTCATCAGGAAAACAACACGTTCCCTTACGAATGAAGAAGAAGAAGAAGAAGAAGAGGGAAACAAGAAAATAATATTAAAAGGGGGAACGATTTCGAGCGTTTTGTGGGAGCGAATAATTGGGGTGTTTATAATCACTGTAATTTCGGAATTGAGTTATTGTTTTAATTCGAGGCGTTGATAAATATTTCTGTGCCTCTTTTTCTCGGTTTTCTTTGTAGTTGAATGAAAAAAAAAGGTAATTTTCGTTAACTAGTGGTGATTTAGTTGCAGTAGCTAAAGAGAAAATAATTAATTATTCTTGGATTTTTGAGGCGTTTACCTTGTGGTACATTTTGAATTTTACTTTTTATTAAAAACATTTTTTATTATTTTCAACATCAATTGTTTTGCCACGCTGTAGCTTCTTCGTCCAGCAACTCTTTAACGCTGAGTTGGGTATCAAAGGTTTCATCCTTCAAACAGCATTTTATACAATTTGCAACAATTCTTTCTAACTTTCGTTGCTATTTTGATTGACTTCAAGTCAAGTTCTCTTGAATTGTTGGAAAAGATTGGTACAAACTATAGTATTTTAGATTCCATAATTATAAATCTAAAACGTTTAAAATTGCAACAATCTTCTCAAATTTTCGTTAACATCAATTATTTACAATTGCGAACTATTTTGACTTTAAGTCAAGTTCTCGTGGAACACGATTGTGAGGAAAATTGGAACGGAATCTATAACGTTTGAGATTAAAAATTTGAAGTTGAAAAATCTTGATTTAATCTTCAGGTTAAGTTCTCCTGATTATAAGGAGAGTCTAAACAACCTTAAAACTAAAATATTTTAGATTCTGTAATTGTAAATTTAAAACGTTTAAGTTGTTGCAATCTGAAACGTTTTAAAGTTACAGTAATATAATCTAAAATGTTTTAGTTTAGGATCTAGAATGTTTAAGATTGCAACAATCATTTCAAACTACCCTTAACAATAATCGTTTCTAACTTTATCCAAAAGAACTTGATCACGATTGTAATAAAAGTAAAAATTTTTATATTTCATGGCTGTACATATAAAACCTTTAAGAATGCAACAATCCTTTCCGACTTTCCTTACAAATCGTGATCGAGGAGAACTTGCCTCGAATAAAAACTAAAGCACACCGGCGAGCGCATCCTCCAATTAATCATCATCACGCGGAAACCGGGAAACGAGCGCATAAATCATGCACCCATCCAAGCGACCTCCAACTCTCGCGCTCTTCCATGCCATTTCGTCCCGATCCCGTTCCGCGCAAAACGACGACATCGAACGGGGAGGACAATGAGAGTCATTAAAGCAACAGTACAACATTGTGTGTAATTGAGCTGGTGAAAAAAGCGAAAAAAATGAACTGAAAAGTAGCCCCCGGGAGAGCAGCGTTGCGCGCGCGAGGAGAGCACGCGAATCCCGCCGGTGCAATTCTTTTGTTCTTCGCGCTCAATTGTCCCCGTAATTTAACACTTTCTTCTCTTTGCATAGATTGCCATCTGTCTTCTTGATGCGAATACGTCATGCGAGCGGTTTACAAATTGGTCTAATTGCGGGGAAAATGGAGGAAAGTTACGCTTTCCGAGTGATTTAGGAGCTAACGGGGAATGCCTTTCAATATTTTCAAATCAACTGAAACTCAGATATTGTATTGTGAGTCAAGAAATGATAAATACTTTGAAAACCAACCAACTTTAGAAGAAATGAAAATAAAGACAAGAGACAGGAAAAAATGGGAGGAATTGGTATAAGAGAAATCAAAATCAGAAGCCCCAACCGACACCTAAGAGGCTATAACTTCTCGAGAAGTAGAAGAAGAAAAAAAATCTACAAGGAATTAATATAAACACTTACATAATAAATCCACACAAATAATTCATTACGATTTTCCTAAAAAAAAACAAGGCTAAAATATTCCATTTTTCTACTTATTCACCAACCTAACAAATAAACAACGTTTCGGTATGCTGAACGAATCGCCGATGCTCCCTGATTGGAATAAAGGTGCACATGCAAAAAAAAGTGAAGGAAACCATTAAAACGTTGGCAATAAAATTCAGGATTTAAGCGTGAAATGTTCAGTCCGCATAAAAACGTGATTCGCAAATTAAACGAGGCCGTGTAATTGATACACACCTAAAGTGAGAGACGGGGAAAAAAGAGAGCATTTTTTAAAAATAAGAGAACACAACAAAAAAGCAGGGGAATTAATCCTGGCCGAAATATCACGAATTAATTCCCATACTTTTTTTCGTGTTCTCTTGAATTATTTAACACAATTTAAAGAGTATTTCGTGAATTAACAGAAGAGCACATTAATTACTCATCCTTCAATGAAATGGATGCGCATGTTTTGAATCACACCGTTGCGAAGGGGAAATGCGTGGGAGAAATTCTGAAAATGGGCACTGCAAGGGCGGAAACAAACATACGCGGAAAAACTCCCTGAAGAGATTTTCACAAAAACCAAAAATGTAATTGTTTTTCGTGAATTAAATAACGAGCAATCCATCAAATAAATTACCTTTACTTTACCTTTTGAATTATGCAGTCGCGAAGAAGAAATGCGAAATTCTGAAAATGGGCACTGCAAGGGTGGAAACAAACATACGCGGAAAAACTCTCTGAAGAGATTTTCACCAAAACCAAAAATGTAAATGTATTCCGTGAATAGTGAGCGATCCATCAAATTAATTGCGAGAAATATTTTACGAGATTTATGGACTTAGGCTTTACAGCAAAAGAGAACTTGATCTAAACTCAATAAAAATTGCAAGGAAAGCTTAAAGGGATTGTTGTAATCTTAAGGTAACATTTTATTGGATCATTGATTCTGGCATAGGCTTGCACAACAGCTAAGTTAAAAAATTTAATAAGAAAATAAATTAAATTAAATAACTATGATCAAGTGGATAAATTCTTTTTCTATTATTATTTATTAGAATATATTAAAAAAATAATTGTATTCAGCGATGATTATTTTTTTGTACATTTTGGTCTTCAACTAATAAATAAACATCCCGATGACAAGCTATAAATTTCGCGCATCTTGAACTCACTGATCCCAATTTGTTTGCCATTAATTTAAAAGCCTCAACTTGGCGTTTTATTCATTTTGCTTTTTTTGGGTGGAATCCGCCGTTTCTTTTGTTTCAGGTAAGTGAACTCATTTCGTTTTCACCGGGAGGAGTTTTCTGCGACCGTCCATTAAGTCCGGGATTTATGTTACGGCGACAGCCCGGATAAAAGTGAGATAGTTAATTTTTAAATCGGCCCTCTCGCGCCTCCGCGGCCTCATCAATAATGCATGAGGTTTGGCTTTTTTTTATTTCGGGGCTTCTTTTCGCCCTCCTCTCTCATTTCGCCGACAATTTATTATTTATCGGCGCGATGTTATCACCTTAGTTCTTGTTATTAAATGCGTTTTTGAGATACTTATTAATTACCCCCCAAAAATATTACATCCTTTTTTTTAGATTTATTACATTGCAATTTTAGGAGAAAAATAATAATAATAAGACAGGCAAAATTGTAACGATTACATTAATTAAAGAAAAATTATTAACAAAAAAATACTTCATAATTATTACATAAAAAATGTTTCACCCCCATAGTGAAATCTCGTATAAGTGAGAATTTATTTCAAAAATAATGATAATTAAAATTACTAAAAATAAAACTTTACTAAAAAAATAATTCTTGATTATCAAGCAAATAAAAAACCATTCAAATTGAAAGATCTTAATGTTTCCACCATAAATCCCCAACTTATTTATATAATCCCCAGCCTCTAAACATTTTCCTGATTAATTCGCTGGCATAAATCAATCGATTTTATTTTCGGCCTTGGTTACGTATCCCCAAACAAACGGAAAATCGGCGAAGGCAAACGCGAATTCCGCGAGTTGTCCGATAAAATAAACGCACAATACAATTTTAGCTCAGCTTTGTTTGAGGAGCGGAGCGCGGGATCCGCTTAAAAGCGAAATTGCTGCCTCCAGCGGGCAATTTGTCTAATGCACCGGTATTACGAATAATTCCTGAGCGTTTTTTTGTCCCCAGACTCTTTTCACATGAAAGTCTGTTATTTTGCGGGAATTGTAATAATGTTTAATTGAATGAAATTTGAGGGGATATTTGTGTAACTATAAATAATAACTAAATTAAAATAAATATAAGTCTACAGTTTATATAAAAGAACTTTTCTACTTACACAAATTTTATACTTATGTTTATACGGAAATTATGAAGGGGAATGGCTTTGAAAACATGGAACGAGGGCATAAAAAATCTAGAAGAACAAGAGCTAACACCAAAACGCCGTTGTGAAAGGGAAATGTGTGGTCGAAATTCTGAAAACTGGCACTGCAAGGGCGGAAACATCACTGGAAATAAACATACAAGGCAAAACTGTCTGACAAGATTTTCACAAAAACCATAAACGTAAATGAAACTACAAAACATATTGATGCCCGTAGTAATAATTCACTGGAAACAAACATACACGTACAAAGAAGAAAAATTTAGAAGAACAAGAGCTAACACTAGAGATTCCTCCTTCAGTGAAATGCATGCGCGTGTTTTATATGGGAAATGCGTGGCCGAAATTCTGAAAATGGACACTGCAAGGGCGGAAACATCAGTGGAAACAAAATTACACGGAAAAACTCTCTGACAGAAATTTACAATGAAATATCATGCATTGTTAATAGAAATGGAAATGATAATAATAGTTTCTCACAGTTATTTTAATAAAAATAAATAAATATAAAGACGCGTGAGAAGCACAGAACTTGAATCCACACCATAATAATAGAAATGGAGACGAATATTAATAGAAACGAACATAATTAATATTTTTGAAATTATTTTAATTAAAAATAAATAAAAACAAAGACGTAATCATGAATCGTATTAAAAATAAGGATAACATATTTTATATATATATAAATAAATGTACATGCTTTAGTGCGATTTCTCCCATCGCACTAAAGCGCGTTAAAACGTAAAATTATGCGGTACTTTCCTTAACCAGCAACGATTTTTAACTTGAAAAGTACGACGGTGATGAGTTGCGCGTTTCATTAACGAGCGATTTAATTGATGTCGACAGCTGTTCCGGAGGTGAAGAGAAAGTGAAGACGCCGCTGCAGACGTTCACTTCGTGGAAATGAAGATGCTCCCGCACCTACGACTTCCTAATTTTTTGTTGATTTCTACGTATTTGGGTGTTGGTGTAGGTTACGATGAAAGCGATTTTGAAACTGGTGTTTGTAGAAAACGAATAGTTGCCTGATGGGATTGTGGAAATTGGTTCGTGTTAGGCAAACACGTGAAATATTTACAAGTTTTTTTTTTAATGTAGAAATATTAGGCATTATAGAATAATGCAGGTTTATGTCGCGACTTATTTTACGAGAATTAATTCTAATAATATTTATTACTTAGGGCTTCAATATGTTTTGTACTTTCATTTGCATTTATCTGCTTAGTTTTCGTGAAAATCTGCCTTGACAGTTTTTCCATGTATGCTTGTTTCCAGTGATGTTACCGCCCTTGCAGTGCCCATTTTCAGAATTTTTCACCTCTGGCTTAGATAGACTAATTTTTTATAATGTGGGAAAATAAAGCCCTCAGACAGAGAGTCTTCTGGCATAATTTTTCATAAATGAGAAAAAAAAACAATTTAAAAAAATTATATATCTCTTAATTTGCACTAAATCTGAGTAGTACTATGTACAGCTTTGACTTTTTGGAATATATATTAAATAATATATCGATTTTTTAATATTTTCCGGAAGTAGTAGGAATATTAAAAGGGTATTATATTATACTTTAGATTGGTCAACTTTGACCTAATTTATCCGATCTTGTATCATTTCAAATAAATATGCTTGAGCTCAAAAAACGGGTACCCTATGTGTTAATGCGTACCAATTATGATTTATTTATTTATGAATGAGCTGAACAAAATTAAACCAACCGTTCGATCGCCTCAAACAATGAACGCTAGATTAAATCAAGCAGCAACCTTACTACGACCATTAAAAAAAAGTACGACCTGTAAATATGCGGCTCGGGTGTACGATTTGAATTATTTATCGCGACGGCTTGTTAATTCCGTCTCCATTCCATTTTGCAATATGGAATAACGGTGAATTATGCTTGAGTGACAAGTGGAAAGGTAACAAGAGGCGAATTTGCCGCGATTGACGGTTTTCGGAGAGAGCCTGGGAAATGCGGTGCTCGCGCGGTACGCCGAAGAACCGTCGCTTTATCGTGAAACCACGTGCCGGTATGCGTGGGCACGGGAATACTTTGTACACATCCACATACTTCTTACACATTCACAAGGTCCTTATTATTATTCCTTCCTGTCGAAAGGATTCTCGGAATATCGGGCCGGTATAAAAGACGCATACTTGCATAAGTACCCAGCCGATATCGATACAGAAACATAGTTCTTTATTTTTCCAAAAAATAAAAACACTCGTGTTTATAATATTATAAATTAGGCAAAGGATTGCGTCTTTCATTTATTACGACTCTTATTTTTCTTTTCACTTTGTTTTGTATAAATAAAATTATTATAATAATTAATAAATAAATAACATTCCTTACTTCCGCTTTAAACTGCTAGTTGTGTTTCTTATTGTTTCTAAAGCCGATGCTATTTCTTGTTATGCTTGTACTTAATTTCATTTTAAATTTTCTGTGTTGTAGGCGTTAACCTAGTCGTAAATTTTGAATGCATTTGTGTTTTATTTACAAATAATTTTTATATTTTTTAATTAACAGAAAGATTAATGAGTCGAATCATTTTATCGCTTAAAATATATCTTCACATTAATCCATTATAATTACCATCTAAATTGGGTAGTACCATCGATGAATAGTGAATACTACCCAATTTTGGAGAATTAGTTTGTATATGGTACTACCACTGAGTAGGTATATACTTAGAGGTGTATATGGTACTACCTCTGAGTATATACATACTCAGTGGTAGTACCATATACAGTAGTACCATATGGTACTACCTCTGAGTATATACATACTCAGTGGTAGTACCATATACAAACTAATTCTCCAAAATTGGGTAGTACTGTCCTTGAAATATATCTACTCAATGGTAGTACCATATACAAAGTAATACTCCTTAATCTCCCTCTCTATTTTTTTGTTCACCTATCATTAAGCAAATCACGAAAAACTCGGCCTTAATGATAATTATTCCGAAGACGGTTACGAATCGGCCCGTTGTACGAATCCCCGGCTGGTTTGTTAACAGTGATTTAATTGATTAACCGTTCCCCGGGCCGGGGCTAATCACGCGGAATCTGTTCCTTCGGAAACTAATGGCTGTAAACAAGATGACACCCGATACTGTGAACCAGCCGTCTTTTTTCTCATCCTCGTTAAATCGGTGTTCCCCGTCCCCGCCACTAATTTGTGTATTCATGAATTTCTGAAACACGTACGCTCGTTTTTTTTTTTTTTAGTAGTACCTTCAAAAACTAACACACGAAACACAAACGCGTTCTCTTTCAGAAAGAAGGATAGTACCCCTTTCGGAAAAACGAAAAAAAAATCATATTTTTTATGTCTACAATTGAAAAGGATATTATTTCGTAATGTAAATTGTTTAAACTTACTGAATCCAGATTGTGTTTTGTAGATTTGGTAAAAACATCAAAGTACTCACCTGGAAGAAAAAAGAAATAATTATTAATACATAAAATTAGACAATAGATAACGTTTGCGTTATTTATTACATAAAACTTTATATTTCATTGATTAAAATTGTTATAAATATTTTAATTAAAGCAACAATAAAAATTCTCAAAATATCACGCCTGATATATTTTTAGAATGTTGCGGTTTAATTAAATTTCGGGCTGTTTTTAATTGGCGCGCGCAAAAAAAAACCAACAACGAGCGCAGAGCAATAATAAGTTGGTTTTTATAGGCATTTAGCCGGGATGAGGTGTACGTATGTAAAATAGGATGAGCGTACATGAATATAATTAATTAGCGCATTGTCGGTTCCGCTCCGGCAGCGACATGCGACCGACGTCGGCTCTTAATTGAGAATGTTCACACAACACTAAACCGAAGGTAATGCTCCGTTGGCTCCTCCGTTTTATTTTCCGACTCCTGTAACTCGCGTGGGGTTTAATTAATCATTTGCAAAACCGAAAACGATTACAATTATTTCATTTTTCGATCGGAATAAACTTTGATGTTTAATTAATAGGGGTTCTAGACTGCCAAAATTAGTGTCAAGGTTGCGAGCGATAACGAGCTTTATAGGGATCCTAGATCATTGACACGCAAAGTTTGCGAGCGATAGCGAGCTCAATAAGAGCCCTAGACTAGCAAAGCTGAGCGTCAAGTTTGCGAGCGATAGGCGATAGTGAGCTTAATAATAGCCCTAGACTGGTAAAAGCTGAGTGTGAAGTTTACGAGCGATAGCGAGCTTAATAAGAGCCCTAGACTGGCAAAGCTAAGTGTCAAGTTTGCGAGCGATAGCGAGCTCAATAAGAGCCCTAGACTGGCAAAGCTGAGCGTCAAGTTTGCGAGCGATAGTGAGCTTAATAATAGCCCTAGACTGGTAAAACCTGAGTGTTAAGTTTACGAGCGATAGCGAGCTTAATAAGAGCCCTAGACTGGCAAAAGCTGAGTGTGAAGTTTGCGAGCGATAGCGAGCTTTATAAGAGCCCTAGATTGGTAAAGCTAAGTGTGAAGTTTGCTTAATAAGAGCCCTAGACTGGCAAAGCTGATTATTAAGTTTGCGAGCGACAGCGAGTTTTATAAGGACTCTGGAGTGGCAAAACTTAATGCCATTTGCGAGCAAGCTAAATAAGAGCTCTAGACTGGCAAGTTTCCGAGCGTAAGCGAGCTTAATGAAAGCTCTGGACTAACAAAGCGTCGTATGTTGCAATAGTTTTTTTTTCTAAATCCTCTTAATAAGCTAATACTAGAGATTCCCCCTTCAGTGAAATGCGTGCGCATTTTTATATGGAAAATACGGGGCCGGAATTCTGAAAATGGGCACTGCAAGGGCGGAAACATCAGTGGAAACAAAGTGACATGGAAAAACTCTCTGATAGAAATTTACAATGAAATATCATGCAATGTTAATAGAAATGGAGATGATAATATTAGATATAAAAGTTATTTTAATAAAAATAAATAAATAAATATAAAGACGCATAATTCACAATATGCCCTTTTTCTTGCTATTTTGTAGTAGGTAATTCATTTTTCATCCACAGTTATCAACCGGATCAAAAAGGACTCAATTTGGTCTCTTAAGCAGAATAAAGTTTAAATTATTCAATTAACTTACGTGAAATACTTTCAAAACACTATTTTTTTTCTACAGGACATTAAAACATTAAAAACCCTCTTGTTTGAAAGAACCACCTGTGTAACTCATTCCGTCTTCATAAATAATTTTTCTGTTTGCATTGCAGTTAAAAGCGCAGTAACGACCAATTTGTGTTCTTGTTTTTTCTTGTTAATTAAAAATTGTTATGTGTGTGTGTGAGTGAGACAGAGAGGAAAAAACGCGGCGGCAGCCACGGCTCATTACCCTTCCGAGTGGTTACGTGTCCTCTGATGGTCGGTAGATGGGATAAATGAGTCAAGTTGTTTTCGTACGCGACGGCTCGCGCGGCCGCCGGTCGTTAAGTCGAATTAACAATTCACTAATTAATGTTAATTTCCCAGGATTATCAGGACCTAGGGCCGTCCTCTGGTTATCAGCGTGAGCGCAACGCGGGGTTTATTTTTAGAACGCGCCGCGCTAAATTCCCAAGATGGAATTCAATTATTATTGTTGTTTGCAATTGTTCGTTTCTGTTTCTGAACGATTTTGAATTTATTTCAAGAATTTAATCATATCTTTGATACCTGTGGAACACCTGCATTGATTCCATTAAGCAAAAAGGATATAATAAATTTGCATCAATGGTACATTCAAATTTTAATTTTGAAACAACGTTACTTGTGAAAATTTTGTTTCAGTGAGACAATAATATAAAAAAAGAGTTTATTTTAAAACGATTTTGATGATAATCCTTATTTTGATACCTGTGGAACACCTAGACTGAGATATAATAACACCAATTACAGAAGAAGATAATTTATATATAATAACAAAATCATATAATTTTGTTACTTTTATGGAATAAACATATTATATTGGTTCAAAATATGAAAGTCGTTGCAAAAAAAATCAAGCATTAATTAAAATGGAAATAAAATCAAACCAATAAAAATTCTTATTGTGGAGTTTAACGACTTCCGAAACGAATTAAAAAAATAAATAAATAAAAGCCGCAATCAGAAAATTACGCATTCACGTTTTCCATCCATAACAATTAATTAACATGGAAAAATTTCAATATTTAAAAGTGCACGCACGTCGCGCAACAATGTGGTTACATAAAGTAATTATCATGTGTGTAACACACCTTTAATAAAACATTAAATATGCGCATAACGCGGCCGGTCCCGGGACTAATATATCACTAACCCGTTCCCAGGCCAGAAAGGAAAGAACAGAAGGAGGAGGAGGAAGGAAAAAAAATACATAATCGTAATCTAAATGTCATACTCCTTTTTTTAGTTGTCTTCGTTATTTTCTCCGGTCTCTCGCTCTAATCCCCCTTATTCGCTTTATTGGAAACTGGTCGAATGCCTTAGTAATTAACAACCGTAACTCAGACCGTAATTAATCGGCTATAAGCGGCTTCAAGGTCCGCTCCGGTAAACTCGTACCGTACACGTGAACTACTAAAACAATGCGAGGGTTATAGACGTAATGGTTTAGATAGTGGGTAAAATATTGTTTCGAGAGGGAATTCTTGAAGGATTTATTCGTGTGCAATTGTGATCATTTCTCAAATACAATAAAATCGGTTTCTTTTAAAAGAGTGGATGGAATTTATCAACAGGCTACATTATGTAGGAGTCTTCGTCTCTACAAAGGTTCCAACATTGATTATAAATACTTCATCCATGGTTCCACAATTGTTTGCAGTATTTTTCTCGGAAGCTAATTTGTATAGTTGCGATCTATACAAAATAGTCTCAGCGGAAAATTCTTGTTATTATTACTTCCGTCATTCAGACTCCAGGTTCTGACGAGAGATATAAAATAGCCGCAGATTCCTGTAAATTATTTTGCGTTGTATAGCGCCAGCTAGAATGCATCAACACCATACGTACAACGCCACCTGGAATGCATTTAGTGTTGACGCACTCTAGATGGCGCTGTACAAAATAAAAACCTTGACTAAATGCTTTTGTTCAACCATCATTCATTTGGTTAGGATAGCTGGTTGTGGCCATTTCGGTCTATTGATGGAAGCAATTTAGTGAAAGAGATAGTTCTGTTGGAGAGAGAAAGACCTATTTTTAGAGTTCAAAAATCGACAAAATTTATTATATTTATTCCACTTTAAAAATAAATCTAACACTCCACATCCCCCGATCTTAATTGGACGAGATCTCTCTGAAATTCCACAATCCCAATCAATTTTTATCGTCCCCAAACTAAGAATAAGAATAAAACTCTGGAATTCAACCCGACTATCTCGGCGCGACCATCGAATTCAGGAATTCCTATTCACTTCCTCGTCTTCATAATTCTTCATCCGCCTCTCTCTCCCCCAAAAAAAATTATCTCTACGTCCGATCGTTTCTTTCTTTCTCTACACATTTCATCAGTGTCCAAGCAAATAAATAAATAAATAATAAAAAACGAAACCGTGTAGGTTCCTCCGTTTCGTTAATCCCTCGACACAAAGACGGGCGCGCGCCCGCGAGGCTCTATTTAATATTCGGCTAATCCCCCGACTCCACCTGACAGCCCACTGACATCGCTTCGCTTCTTCTCCCTCGCGGGAGATGGGAATCGCAGATAACGCTGACAAATTACGGTAAGCCGCTTAAATGCGCAGTCACCCGGGTTGGGGAATAATGAGGAGGGTTCGGAAAGGAGAAACAAAAACAACGAGAGTTGAAAGAAACAACAGGTATTCGAAATAAATTTGAATGTACAGTGGAGATAATAAAAAATACCTAAAAAAAAACTTGCCAACTTTAGTTTTTTTTATCGCAAAATTAATGTTGACTTTGATTTACCAGCCTCAAATGATGCTTTTGGACGAATCACATTCGTTTAAAAGAATTTGGCTTCTTTATTGTCTATACAGAAAATAAAAACCTCGAGGAAACAAAGTTATTTTGTCCACAAATATTTCTAGGCCCATATTATATTCGTTGACGATTAATCATAATTAAATAATCGGAGAATTTAATTCGAGTAAGTGGGCATGAATAAATATGATGGCGCCAAATATAATCCTAGTGGGATACCCAGTAGTATCTACATTGATTTATTATTAGCAAATAAATAAATAAATAAATATAACCAACAGTTTCACAACACCATCAAGAAGACTTGCCATAAATCCATTTCACCGCACCTTTCTCTCATATTCCACACAATAATTTTCACTTCATATAGAATTTTTCTTTGAAAAAAAAAGAAACCCTCAGTTGCGTAATTAATTAACTCTCCTTTAACTGTCGCGGCCTATTAAAATGGGCACCCCTTAATGACCGTCGGACTTGGGCGCATTCTACAGATGTTTATCAATTAGAGAGGGACCCGGGAGAAATTTGAATTCCCCGAAGCTTCCTCGCCGCGCAGCGACCAGTCTCATTAATTTGTGAACCTTCTCTCTTCTTCTTCTTCTCCTCCTTACGGAAAGAAGAAAAAAAGGAGTAATTAATACCGCAGGGCCGAGAGAACATTAGTCTAATTAAGAGCGACCAGCGGGATGACCCTCCGCCGGGTCGACCCCTGACCCGGCCGACAGATGTCACGACGGACGGGTGACGTTTCGAAGCGTGTGTTGTAATTGTAATTAGAGATGGAGGAATTATTTATGTTTACCGATTTATTTGAATTTTATTAAATTAAGTGAGAAACAATTGCAGCAGTGTTTCTATAATATAAAAAAAAAAACAGTGAAACTAAAATACTATTGTGATTTTATTTAATTTTGAATTAAACTTATTAGATCAATATAAAAAATAATTCAACAGATTTTTATTTTTTGTGAAGTATTTTGAATTTTAAAAACTTGATTAATATTTACAAAAACGTTGAATAAACCAAATACAGTACTTGTGGTATACCAGAAATAATCATAATTTGGATAGACTATTTTGAATTTAAAACTTGATTGATATTTACGGAAACTTTAAATGAAAAAAAGGACCTAATATTATACTTGTGGGATACCAGAAATTATCATAAATCAGATAACGTATTTTGAATTTAAAACTCGATTAATGTTTACGGAAACTTTGAATAAAAAGAGGATCAAATATTATACTTATGGGATACCAGAAAGCATCATGAATCAGATAAAGTATTTTGCATTTTAAAAATTCGAATATTTACAAAAGACAGGAAGAGCAAATACTATACTTGTGGAATAACAGAAATTATCATGAATCGGATAAAGTAGTTTGATTTTAAATCTCGATTAATATTTACGGAAACGTTGAGTAAAAAGGGAACCAAATACTATACTTGTGGAATACCAAAAAGGATCATGAAGCAGATAAAGTATTTTGAATTTAAAACTCTATTAATATTTACGAAAACTTTGAGTAAATACCATAACGCATATAACCACAAAATAATTGTATTCAGTTGGATGACTGTTTTTTTTTTTTTTTTGGAAATACTATTTTACAGTTGGTAAAACCGCAATTGTCGGTTTTTTTTTGGAAAAATAATTCAAGGGTTATAATGCCGGCTAATCAATTCAACTAACGATGGCCGTCGGATATGTAAAGGCAGAGATTTTCGCGGAATGTCCGGCCGGGCCGAAACCAAAAGTCAATTATATTGAAATTAATTGGACGGGCCGGTAACGAGGGCGGAATTTCGGGCGACAAATTCCATCCATCGTGAGTCCGCTCCGGACCGCGAGCTAATTGGGTCCCCTTTTTATTTATTCATTTGTATTTATTTATTTTTTCTTTCGAAGTTTTCGTTTTTTTATTTTTTTCGAAGAGACAATGGTGGAAAACGAATGTTATTTAAAAATGCGGTGATTCATTCGGAAGCTCCTGAAAAAATATTAACATCAAATTGATGTTTGGGAAAATACCTATAACTTCTAGTAAGCTCTTAAATCCTGTATTAATTAACTTGATTTTAATCATCTTATTACTCAACACCGACAAAAAAAATCGGGAATAATCCGTGTTAATCGCAATCTTTCAGTCGAAGAAAAAGAAGGAGGAGGAGACTAGCGCGCGCAAAAAAAGGAAAATTGAGCACTCTGTGGTCTAGAAGCGAGATCATGACCATTTTTTGAGTCATGAGAACCTGCTCGAGGATGTGGTTACAGTGACTATTAATTAGATAACCATACGTTTGTTTCTGCCGGCTCGGATTTACCGCAAACTTTCATTACACCGTTTACAATTGCTAGTATTGAGTCACCGATAATTGGTAACGATCCTTCGATTATTTTCCCAATGTTGTGAAATTGAATGAAGAAACGGGGGGAAAATGTAATGGGAACAGATTTACCACTTTGCGAGAAAAATAACAAAGGAACTAAACGGCGCAAAGTGTTTCCTGTTGCGTTTTAGTTTGTTTCGCTTTAATTGCGCGCAGGAAAAATATATATTGTTATTATGTTATTATAAGTTTTATGTCGGAAGTTGGAAATTGTGGATTCTTCGAAAGAATTAAATTTAATTAATTAATATATATGTTTTATAAGAAAACAAATAAATTAATTCTTCAAAAGCGTTTATGAACTGGAAAGAAAGTTAACATTAACAAACGCTTTTGAAATATTAATTTTCTTTAAAAGAAACATTTTTTTTTTCTAAAAATTATTATTTTTTATTCGAAGACTACTGTTCTGAATTCGTCTGAATGAAGAACGTTATATATTGGAATATAGAATTATCCATAATGAGAATAAGAAAAAAATTAATATACGAATTATCTGAATGAAGAGGGAATTTAAAATCCTCCAGATCGAGAAGAAACAAAATTCTTCGCAGACGAATGTCCTGAGCGAAGAAAATCATGCATTCAACAGGGAATTCAAAATCCTCTACATTAAGAAGGAACAGAATTCTTCATATACGAATCACCTGAATGAAGAACATCATACATTCAACAGGGAATTTAAAATCTTCCATATCGAGAAGAAACAGAATTCTTCACAGATGAATCACCTGTACGAAGAAAATCATGCATTCAACAGGAAATACAAAATTCTCCACATCAAGAAGACACATTTTTTATAATGATTAAACTTAATGTTTTCGAAGAATCTACTTTTCTGAATTCATCTAAATTAAGAACATCATACATTCAACAGAGAATAAGAAATCTTGCACATAAAAAAAAAACAATAAATTAAAGCTTAGTTTATTCCTTTCTTCATTCCTTCTTCTCTTCACGCGAAGAAAGGAGTAAACTTCCTTGCTTCACCCCTTCGTCTTCTTCACGTGAAGAAAGGAATAAACTACCTCACTTCGCCCCTTCTTCTTCTTCTTGAATGAAGAAAGGAATAAACTTCCTTGTTTCACTCCTTCTTCTTCTTCACGTGAAGAAAGGAATAAACTTTCTTGCTTCACCCCTTCGTTTTCTTTGCGTGAAGAGAGGAATAATCTACCTCACTCCTTCTTCTTATTCACATGAAGAAAGGAATAAACTTTCTTGCTTTACTCCTTATTATTCTTCACGTGAAGAAAGGAATAAACTTCCTTGCTTCATCCCTTCGTCTTCTTCACGTGAAGAAATGAATAAACTTCCTTGCTTCACCCCTTCTTCTTCACGTGAAGAAAGGAATAAACTTCCTTGCTTCACGTGAAGAAAGGAATAAACTTCCTTGCTTCACGTGAAGAAAGGAATAAACTTTCTTGCTTCACCCCTTCGTTTTCTTTGCGTGAAGAGACGAATAATCTACCTCACTTCACTCTTTCTTCTTATTCACATGAAGAAAGGAATACACTTCCTTGCTTCACCCCTTCTTCTTCATCACGTGAAAAAAGGAATAAACTTCCTTACTTCACTCCTTATTATTCTTTACGTGAAGAAAGGAATAAACTTTCTTGCTTCACCCCTTCGTTTTCTTTGCGTGAAAAGAGGAATAATCTACCTCACTCCTTCTTCTTATTTACATGAAGAAAGGAATAAACTTCCTTGCTTCATCCCTTCGTCTTCTTCGTGTGAAAAGAGGAATAATCTACCTCACTCCTTCTTCTTATTTACATGAAGAAAGGAATAAACTTCCTTGCTTTACCCCTTCTTATTCTTCACGTGAAGAAAGGAATTAACTTCCTTGCTTCACCCATTCTTCTTTTTCACGTGAAGAAAGGAATAAACTTCCATGTTTAATTTTCGAACTCTCCACTCCTAGGATTGAAAAATCTTCATCTCAACCAAAGCAATGAAACTGTGTATATATTGTTTTGAAGTTTTTACATAATATCATAAATATTCTACGCTGTAGCTTCTACAACTCAATGAAATTGATTGATAATTAATTATTTTCAAATTATTTGTATTTAATTTAAATTAAATGAATGTGACCATGAGAATAAATCCCTTTTTCTATTAATTCTCAGTCAAATCTTTGAAATGATTTTGGGTGTACAATTTTCAATCTTCGATAGAATTGAATTACAAAGACTTATTGTTTAAACAGCATGTAATATACAAAAAATGTAATATTTCATTCGATTAATTACATACATTTTCCCATTCCCTTCCCCCCTCCCCATGTCGAACTAAATAAATGAATCTTAATAAGCAACCAGCGCCAACAGTACATCACCGAATGAAGATATTTCAGCGGTAATGAGGGTAATCCCGACACGTTTATGGTTTTTCGGTGCGGCAATCAAAGTGTATTTATGTGCTTTTGAAGCTTCCATATTTTCGTCCCTCTTCTTCTTTTTTTGTTGTTGTCCGTTTCGTCTGATTGAAGCGCAGGTGTCTGATTATACGCACTTTGGTAGCGCGGAGATAAATTGTCTCGAATACGAAATGTGTAATTAAGATAGGCGGGGCGGGATAATAAAATGAGCCCGGGCGTAATTTACGGGAACCGCGGGTATCCGCGATCAGGACTGTGTGTATTTTACGGGTGTTGTGCGTGAAGACGATTTTTTTTTATTCGAGTGGTGTTTTTTGTTTCGGTTTCAATCATCAATTACACGTTTTCTTGAAAAGTACTGGATGTGGAATAATTTGAAGATGAGAGATTTCTTAAGAATTAAGGGGAGGTTCTGGAGCTGACGCCTGAAAAATGGGTCAATTTTGGGATTTTTTTCTCGATTGTTTTGAGATGCGGTTTTGTCAGTTGTATAGAAACAATGGACTACAAATCTCCAATTTTTAAAGAAGAAAAAAAAAACACTTCAAAATGGCACTTATTCTAGTTTCTAAACGGATCCATGATATTCCTTTTTAAAACATATATATACATATATGTATCATATATTTGAAATTAAAGAAATTGTTGAAATTTATTCAATTTCGTGAATTTATTCATTATTGGAAATTAATTTTATTTAAATAATCCATTAAACAGTTATCTCCATCCTTAATTACAAATGCACAAACTCACACCTCGTAACCTGTGGGAATGTGTGTTTGTTTATGAAGAAGAAGCAAAAAAAGCAACAACACGAAAATCCAACGTCGACGACCGCGCATCGCTAATTAAATAATTAATAACATTTTACGAACGAGTCTTTTTAATGTATTCAAGAAATGCAGCCGCGCATCTCCTCTCACCTCCACTTTATCTTCCTGAATGGCCTGACTCACTAACCGATTCAATAATACAACACACACACACAGACACAGCATTGGTTGAGGAAGAAAAAAGGAGAAACCTGTTCCAACAGTTTCCACACATTTTTCCTACTAATAAACGCATTATAATGGTTAATGGTGGCCGGCTCTCTCGGGGGGTCAACAAACAACCTCAAAATGGGTCCGAACGCGGGATCCATTAATTACCTTCCTTCTTCTCCGTCTTCTTTATTTTAGTTTTTTTTTTACGTAATAAATTCGTGGGGAATAGTAAATATTTATGTGTTCGGAATGTTCTGGGAATTAATTATGAGGAAGTGGACTTTCGATGAGATATTGTGAAGAAACTGGGAATGAAATCGAAACACAAAGTCACTAATCAATTTAAATAAAGTATCTACTATAAAAATCTTATTTTTTTCTTCTTTATTTAGAGAACAACGATCTTTTAATTTAATAAAATGTTCAGCCAGCATTCATCTAGCGTATGGATAACTAGTGAGGGCTATTTCTCATCAGACTAATGTGTTCCACGTGCAATCTATTTTACAGAATAAAAATCTCGAACATTAAGATTTTATAACTTTGTTTGTATAACTGAAATTTCGAACAAATTAACAATTAGTAAATTATTTAATGTAATTCCTCTACTTCTAGAATTCATTTTTGAGAATGAATATGTTTGAATGGGAAATCCAGAAAGCCACAAAAAGGGGCCAAAATGTACTCAATGAGTGGGAAGGCATCTAAACTTCCCCTTCATACTACCTGATTGGAAACGTATATATAAAGATGTAAAATAATCTTCTGTGCATAAATCCTTAATAACAAGTAGAAACTATTTAATGCTACATGAAATTAGGCAAAAGATGGCGTTTGCGTCGTGTTTAATTTATTATGATTAAGTAGAAACTAGTTTAATTTCATTCTGATTTAAATAACTGCAAATGTGTGAATCGTCTTCGTTTCATTTTATTTAATGAAACTAGTTGGAAAAATAAAAAGTATAGCGAAACAAAATCAAGTGATTATGCCAATTGAAATTAGGCAATAGATGGCGCTTGCGCTGTCTTTCAAATTATTACAGTTCCTTAATTTCGTTGTATACAATTTTTTGCATTATTTTAATGCTGTTAATTGCATTGTACAAACTTTTAGACGTGAATCAAGGATTGATTGACGGAAGTGCCGAAAATTCTCACAGCAAAATTCGCTGTCGCGCAGCCAACCGGGACGGATATTGTCAATATCCTGGCGGAGAGCAAAACCGGCGGCGGAGCGATTTTTCTGCTTCTTTTTTTTTTAGTGTTCGTCTGCGCGCGGACGGGCTGCGAAAATAAAATTTGAAAAACAAAACAAAAAAAAATGGAGGAAACAACAACAACGGCACACGAGGCGCGATTTCGCGTGCGTGTTCGAACTGGTCCCGACGTGTTCTTGTGATATCCGCGCCGCATCGCGGAGTTCCGAACATGTGCGTTCCATCCATGTACATTCTCAAGATCATGCTTAGTACGAAGCACAAATAAAAGAATCTCAATAAATAATTAAAAGTCGTCATGTCTTGGGAGAAAATTATAGAGTGAAACAAGATTTTTGCAATTTGATACTGTAATAAATTCAAAAGCGGGATTACGAGTGCATTGCGACTAAAAAACTAAATTGGAGTGAATCCAAAACAAGGTTGATAAAGAGAGAATTTCGATTCGTTCTCACAATTCCGCCTCATTAAAAATTCCCTAGAGTCTCAAGATCGTTCTTGACTTGAAACATTCTAAACCCTGGTGGATGAGTGATATAACTTAATAATTACTAACGTGCGCCCATTACATAAACTAAAAATCTTCATAGCTTTTGTTTTTATGAAATTCGGCGCCTTTGGCATGGACTCACAACTTCTTTCATGAAAAACTCCCTTTGTGAACAAATAACGCCGTAGTAAGAGCATTTGGAGCCCAGCCACCAATTTACGGATTTTATATTTATGAATGGCGCCCTTAATGAACATATAAAAGAAAATGTGTCGGCCTCAACATGAAGCTTCCAGCACCTCCTCGCTTTAATTACCATTACCAAACTATCACCCCCTATACTAATGTAGCTATGAGTGGCGCCCTTTATGTAAAAAGCCATAAAAAACTATCACCCTTCTCAATACTAATGTAGCTATGAGTGGCTCTATATGAAGAAAAAAACATCAGCAAACTGTCAACCGCCCCCCCTCCAGTTCTATACTATTGCAGCTATGAGTGGCGCCCTGTATATATAAAAAACGGCGCTGCATAGAAATTAACCGGATTTTCAGTTAATGGTTCCTCAAAATGTTGCAAATTATCTCTTGAACAAACAACGCCTACGAACAGTTACGTCTTCCAGGTTATGATTGACGCCCCTTTAGATGGGCGCAACCAATCACTTACTAACCTAACCTTATTGGTGCGAAATTTGCCACAAATTAAACACAAACAACAATCTTACAAAATAAAAAAAAAGCCTTGCTGTGAAATTCGCCACAAATCAAACATTGAATAACCTTATATTTTAATTTTACGAGCAAGCAATTCCATTCTTATGATTATGAATGGTGCCCCTCTCAATGGGCGCCGCCTATCCCTTACTAATGTAACCTTGTAAAAGGAAAGAAATCCTTGCTGTGTGATTCGCCACAAATTAAACATTAGATAACCTTGTATATTATTTTTACGAGCAAGTAATTCCATTATCATGAATATGAATGGTGCCCCTAAGAATGGGCGCCGCCTATCCCTTACTAATGTAACCTTTTAAAAGAAAATAAATCCTTGCTATGAAATTCGCCACATATCAAACATTAAATAACCTTGTACATTAATTTTACGAGTAAGTAATTCCGCTATTATGATTATAAATGGTGCCCCTCTGAAAGGGCGCCACCTATCCTTTAACCTAACCTTACAAAAAAATATCCTTGCTGTGATTTTCTCTACAAATCGAACACTAAATAACCTTGTACGTCATTTTAACGAGCAAATAATTTGCAGGTGGAAAAAAAAGGACGAGGCGAGACAATTAGCTCGGAATCTCCTCGTCGGATCGTGTTTCTGATTTGCATAAAATCACACGGGCTATAAAAAGATGCGCGCCTTCATTACGCCGCATTTACACGCACCTCATTCATTCCGGGTGCGACCTTTTCGCACATGAATAATTTATTGTAGCTGGAATTTTTGTTTCGTTCGTCTGAGTTTGTTTTAAATTGTATTGCTTTCAGAATCATTCTGGACAAAATAATTGAAATTATTTTCCGTTTCACTTAAGAAGACTTTAATCAGAATGTGGGAAATTGAATACAATATACAAAAACTATGCATAAAGGATGAATTATTATGTTACAAAAAAATAATATATACATAGAAATTCAAGATTTTCGTCGTTTTAGAAATTCTCCAGAACGTACAATTTTTCAGATTTTTTATATATATATATATATATATATAAACATCTTTATTCCCAAAAGTAACCAACACATTTATAATTTTATACAGAATATTTAAAAACAACAATTTATATTTACATACACTATACTTCAGGGAAACGGCTATCGACCAGAGGTCTTTCAGCATATTATTTTTTTATTTTTGCATTTTTCTGTATTTATTTTAAAAGTTATTAAAAAAATATTTGTCATTTCTTCGGGTAATGGCTCCTCAATTTGTTGCAAATCATCTCTTGTACAAACAACGCCGTCGTATACTTACGCTTTTGTGGTTTTGAATGGCGCCCCTCTAAGTGGGCGCCACCTATCAGTAAGTGACCCTAATTTTACGAAAGAAAACAATCCTTGATGCAAAATTTTCCACAAATTAAACCGAGATGATGTTTCAAAATCTCTATACTGTGCATTTTTATCTTGAACACTTTGTATATTGTAAATTAGCCAATGGTCTTTTCGCTTGAATTCTTTAAGTTATAAAAACATCATAAAATTAATAATAATTTCAAGTGGGTTAATATTTAACCGTTTCTGAGCAATTTCTTGGTATAATAAGGGAGCACATAAAACTCCCTGATAGAAATCTTAATTATTATTATTATTGTTTGTAATTTTGTTTCTTTTTATTTTTGTTGACCTGAAATCCACATTATCATAATACGCGCGTTTCAATTACCGCCGAGCTGCTTAGCAGAATTAACGATCCTGCCTCGCTGGCACCGGCACCGTTCGCAACAACTTCCCCACAATCGGACTTTACGACCGGCCCGATCTCGATATCACTCCAAAACCTGGGAAAATGAAAATCGAAGACAAAAAAGAAAACGGAAAAAATAATACGGCTGAGTAAATTACGTTTAAGAATCTTGATCGAGCACTAAAACCTGAATTTATTGCCGCTAATTTGTCTCCATAAAGAGACCCGAGCCGTCCGTGCTTCCCATCGTAGCGACTCCCAGAGGAAGCGCGCCGCATCGGGGCCATAAACGTGTTACTGGTCCCGGCGGAAAATGTCGGAATTAATTCTTAATTACTTCGAAAATAATTGCGACCTTCCGCATAGTTTTTTTTTATTTATTTATTCTGCGTGCGCCGTGTTTTGTGATGGAGTCGATCATTTTTATGGTTACAATTTAAAAAGAGTGTTTCGTACTATTTTAGCGCTCACATATCCATATAAATTTAATAAAATGTTCAACCACTATTCATCTGGCATATGGATAACTAGTGATAGCCACGACGACGATGCCACATGAAATTAGGCGACAGATGGCGCTTGTGTCGTCTTTCATTTATTATGATTATCCATATAAAATTGTTATGTTTCAAATCCTAAAAAAAAAGACAAACATCCATTGAAACAACTAGTTTAGGTTAAGTTCAATTACGTCATTGCTAAATTTATCAAAAGTTCCTGAGATGAATTGATGAATAGTTAACGAGGGATGTTTCATTTCTAAAAAAATGTAATTTCTAAGAAATTTAGAATAATTCAATCAATTTTGTGTTAACATCGGTCAAGCCTATCCGTGTGTGTTTATGTGTGTGTGAATATAACATATCGGGCGATTCCTAGAATGTGAAACCTGCACGCTGTGCAGGAATGTAAACGAAGCGTCTTGAATAATTTATGTCCGGCCTGAAAACTCGCACTTTTACTCGTCCGGCCGGGAGCCCGTCGAGAAGGTGGAGGAGAAGGAAGCGGCCCGCAGAACAATGCCCGCCGATTAATTACCCGGCCCGCTCTGGATCTGCTTTCTAATTCCTCAAATTGCCCAAAGAAACTGTTCCTCTGCTCGAGCGTTGCGCGGCGCATTCCGGGTGTTCCGCTCGGCGAATTTACTGTAGCGTTGCGTACCCAATGTGTTTCGTTCTTTAAAAAAAATGATGTTTTCAGAAATAGATTAACGTCTAAACGATTATTAAGCTCGGAATTTTAATTAACCAGAGCTTGTTTTAAATTTTGGCTCCTTCTGATGGAGAATCAAACGCGTAGAACTTAACACTGAACCTTGAGGCATCCCTTGATTGTCAAATGTAATAACTTGTAAGTGAAACCGTATCGACTCAATGTTATTGGTTTGTTTGTTGTGATATTCCTAAAAAACGAACAAAATTTGTTTCATAAAGCCGAAACAATTTTTTTTGTACAAATTTCATTGAATCTTCAATTACTTTCGATTTACATAAAAACAGTTAACACATGTCTCCTTTTGTTAGGTTTCCTTCCGAAATCCAACACGTGACACTTGACACAGAACCTTGGGGTAGCCCTTTGTTTTCAAATGTAATAACTTGCATGTGAAACTCTTTGATTAACTGTGGAGTAGAAGAAGTATAACAAGCTAAACTTTGTGCTTGGGCTTATCAAATATTTTTTCTAATTAGAGGAAGGATAATGCTATTTAAGAGAAAGGAAAGCCACAGCTTTCGAAAGACAATATGAACAAGAAGATGCCAGAATTAGTGAAAATCTGCCGGCGTCCTTTACTATAGCGAGTCTTTTCTTTCCCACCATCAAAACACGGCAAAATAAGGAAAAATCATGAAATCTGGAAAAGTAGTACTGGTCCTGAGTGGCCGGTACAGAAAGGCTATCGTTATGAACAATTTCGACAAAGGCACCTCTGAAAATCAGTACGGACACGCGCTGGTCACCCAAGGAAGATGCACAAGTGCATGGGCAAGATCAAGATCCACAAGCTTTCCTAGATGCCACTTGATACCACCATCGATTTGGCTAACGATACGAAAGTGACCATCAAGGAACTGAAAGACCCAATGAAGCGCAAGAAGATCCACTTCCAAGTTTGCGTCAAGTTTGAGGAGAAGCACATTAATAACTTTTCCTTCTTATTTGTCTTCCAAAGATCGCTTAATGTATTCTAAGTTGGGTGTGAAATCGTAAAAGTAACTTCTCATCAATGAGACTTCCATCTTCTTTGTTTTCCCAAGAAAAATATTCTTAGTTTTTCAAAGA